>JARWLC010000014.1:93327314-94014814 GCA_033318265.1 Phyllotis vaccarum
TCTCTCACACACAGTCTTTCTTTTCTTCCTCTTTTTTCTCTACCGTCCTTTCTCCTCTTCCTCATATCACTCTAATCCTAGATGATCTTCCCATACCCATATTATTAATGAGTGAATGGCATACCTAATATGTCTACTCACTCACTATTCTTTTATTAGATACAATATATATAAACACATATGACTCTTACTGACCATCCTAGTTTGCTTTCTGCAGCTGTGATGAGCCCCTTGACCAAACGTTACTTCTGCAGGAAAGAGTTTATTTCACTTTAGAGGTTATAGTTCATCATGAAGAAAAGCCAAGACACTCAAGGTGAAACCCAATGGGCATAATTTGATGCAGAAACCATTAAGGACCACTGCTTATTGGCTTGCAACTATGGTTGCTCACTTTGTAACCTAGTGCCACCTATCTAGAGTATGTAGGTATGGTAATACTTACAGTGAGCTGCACATTGCCACATCAATTATAATTCAAGAAAATATCCCACAGACTTGCCTACCAGGGAATCTCAGGTAAGCAAATCCTCATTTGAGATTTCCTCTTTCCAGGTGACTGTAGTTTGTGTCAAGTTGACAAAGAACAACCAGCGCCTGACTATATATAGATTTGTTTTTCCCTTACAGAGTACTCAGCTATGACAAAAATTAAATGTATCATCTTCTTTTTGAAGTTCTGTCAGTCACTATTATTTCTCATTTTAAAAACTTGCACCTGGAGTTTCAATTTTTTTTTTCCTTTGAGACAGACTCTAGCTATGCAGTCAGGACTGAGAATTCTGTAACTTTAGCTTTCTTAACACTGGAATGATAGGAGTACATTACCATACCTGACTAGTAATCTATTGTTGCATAAATAAACAAGACTCAGGGATAGATCTATGAGAAAGCCAGAGATATTAGAGAGAATAAACACCACAGTCAGATCTTACCCAGCTGTCTTCCAGCTTCCACAGCCTGGCTTCTCTTGGCTTCCTCACCTTCTGTCTGTCTTTCTATGCCCACGTTAAACCTTAAATACTCTCTTGGTAAGTAAGGAGTGGCCCCACCACTGCCTGTCTGGGAGCCTGGAATTCCTCTATAATCTAAAATGACCTCAGACTCAGTTGGGATTAAGGGCATAGGTCACCACTCCCAGGATACTCCCTGTGCTGGGATTAAAGATGTGAATCACCTCTCTCTGATCCTCCTAGACTGACTGTGGTTAGATCTCCAAAACTTGTGGAGCTTTTATTAAATCCTCACAATCTAGTTTTTAATCTTCAAATAATGGCTATTTTTTAACTCATTTGTTCCTTTCCTTTCAATAAGCAGGTCTTACTGAGTTTGTCTCTTGCAGAATAATAGAAACACACTTACTAATTGCTCCTTTTATGTATACTCTTACCTCATTCTAAGTAACCTTATACTCTATGGGAAGAATAATTCTTAATAAATATTATATTGAAAATATCTCATCTAGAATGTTAATAGATTTAAATTAGATGATTTCTGAATTCTCAATTCTCTTAACCATTCAAACCTATTATTTTCTTCCCATCCCATTGAGACTCCTAAGGTTCTTGAACTTTACAACATTGTTCAAGCAAATATATATGTACACATTGTCAATACCCAATGACTTCCATAGGAGAAAAAACAAAGTTTATAACAGCTCCCCATGGCAAATCATAGATGCCATCTTTGTGAGAAAAATCCAGGGCAGTACTCAAAACAGCTAGCCATACCACATCCATAGTCAAGAGCAAATTCAAGTAAATGCATTCATGCTTTTTGTGCCCAGCTTATATTCTTCAAACCTTTAAAGTCCAAGGCTCAGCTCATGAAAAGGTGATCTTCCCACCTCAATTAACCCTGTTAGGAAAATCCTACCAGAGGACAAACTGATGTAGACAGTTTCTTATTGGGTTTTCTTCCAAATGACTCTAGATTATGTCAAGGTGACAATATCACTGCACCAGCACAGCTTCCAAGGAAATTCCACATCTACAGCCCTGTCTCGGGAAATTTATAATTAAGACAGGCCATTTTTTCCCTTTTCTTTACCACTTTTCTCTCATCTATTTGAAAATATAAAGAGAAAGAAGGAAATTAGCCATACCTCCTTCATTTCACTGGAGAAGCAGAAGAACCTCTTTCTTGGCCTTGTTTCACTTTATTAATATACTCGGAGAGTCAAAAGATATCCTGAATAAATAGTTTGTTCTCACAGAGCCACTTGGATGTTTAATAAGCACTATATGATAATGATCTCCTTATCATGTGCTTGAAAACTCAACCTATAATACTACCTCACCCTCCTACTATGGTTTCTAAAATATACCTTGTACTTTGACCTATCCTGCTCCACCAGGGCGCATTGGTTGAGTTTATATTTATTTCCTAAATGCATTGGTCCTTGTTAGATTTTGTGACTGATACCTGAAATTCCTTGCCACTTGGCTAAATGATGCATTTTCTTCTATTTCAGTTTATATGTATTTCAAGGATATCATTTAACCCCCTTATGATATCTTTCATATTCTATTTAACCTCCTGATGATATCTTTCATATGCTATCAGTGTTAGTTGGGTTACAAGTGGTTCACTGGGTTATGATACTTGCTGGATGAACTGAGTGTGATCTTCCCATCCCACACTCGGAGAAAGATGACTGATCCATAACTTCCCTGACTTCCACACTTCCACATGTGCAAAGTCTCTCTCTCTCTCTCTCTCTCTCTCTCTCTCTCTCTCTCTTTCTCTCTCTGTCTCTCTGTCTCTCTCTGTCTCTCTTTCTCTCTCTCTCTCTCTCTCTCTCTCACACACACCACTAATATTAGTAATAAATTTCAACTTGAAAAGCTACTAAATTTGATAAGTTTTGTCTCAACTTCATTTACTTTGGGCTATAAATTTCAAGAACAAAAAGATACATGGACATTATAGAACCAGCACAGGATAAACCTCCACTGACTAAAACAACATAGTATTGGGTTCATCAGCTTGAGTTAAATTAAAGGAGACACAGCTAGTGCTAAGACCGAGATAGATCACTGGAAGGCAGTCTATTCCATCACTTCAAATATTAAAGTTTTCATTCTATATCACATATACCAGGTATGGTGATACATATATCAATTCTAGTACTTTGGAGGTAGAGCAAAAGGATCATATTTCAAGATCAAACTTGGCTACAAAGTGAGTTCAAGGTTAACTTGGTTATGTAAAATACTATTCCAAAATATGTGTGAGGGGGAGCTGAGTGTGTGTGTGTGTGTGTGTGTGTGTGTGTGTGTGTGTGTATCTGTGTGAGTCAGTATGTGTGTGTACTTAACACATATGAACTTTTTATCTTCATTCTCTAAACAATGCAATATAACCATTTATATAAGATATACTTTGGATTAAATATTATAAGCACTCTAGACATGATTTAAAGTACATGGGGAGATCTGAGTAGGTTATATGCAAATACAAAGCCATAAGAAACTTGAACATCTGTGGGCTTTAGTGTCCACAGGGGAGACTCAAAACCATTCCCCTGTGGTTATTGAAGAGATTGTATTTAAAGTGTCATGAATCTAATTTAGCTTCTTAAATAATTTTTCTCTTCTAGAAGTAGTCACTCTAGCTAGAGTACTGTTTGAAGAAAACTATGCCTTGAGTGAATTATTTTGGGCATTTGGATATTGCTACAAGTCCTTGAGACAAAAAAAGACACTGAGTAGTTTCCTTCTGACTTATAAGGGGAAAGTCATTGTAAATGACATTTATTTAACTAGTCTCTTTCACTAACACAGTGTATTCATTGTTTTCAGTGCTTAGAAGTCAGTGATTTCTAAGCATTAGCATGACACTATGCAAATTATTTTCATTTTAATTCTTCAAGGTTATTAGCTTGCCCATGTTTCATTTACACATTTTACGTTCTTCCAAGTAACCTTTAACTTCTCATTAGTATTATACTAGATGCTGAAAATGATCCAAAGACATTTAAAACCACAAGACATTTTTATTCTAAAAAGTAGTTAAAGAAATCTGCTGTTGTGCTGTTTAGTTCAGAAACGTATGGAAGTGGGGATATATATTGTAGGGAAAGCAAGATTGTGTAGGGATATAATAAAACATTTGGAGATATCAGAGGGATCTACCCACAGTCAGTCCAGAAGGATCCGACAAGGCACATCTTTAATCCCAGCACAGGGAATATCTGGGAGAGGTGACCTATGCCCTTAATCCAATCTGAGATTGACGTCATTTTAGTTTACAGAAGGAGTTCCAGGCTCCCAGTAAGGCAGTGGCAGTGCCAATGCTTAACTGAGTATTTAAGACAGGCATTAGAAACACAGAGCAGGCAGAAGAAGCCATGGCTCACACTGTTAGTCCCAGGACTTGGGAAGCAGAGGCAAGAGAATATCTTTGAGTTCAAAGCCATACTATCCTGGTTTTCAAAGCAAGTTCCAGGACAGCCAGGACTGTTACACAGAAAACTCTGTCTGGAAAAAACAAAAAAGAAATAAAGACTGGAGGAGGTGAATCTGCCCTCTGATATCTCCGACTATTTTATCATATCCCCACAAGATTGAATTGCATGGTATTTGAGAAATGGAAATAGATACAAATGTTTGTGCCTATTGTTTTAGTGTCTGTGGCTGTGGAAACAATACTCCCTCTCAACAAAAGCAACATAAGAGATAAAGGGTTCATTTTAGTTCAGGTTATAGTCCATGATTTCACGAAGTAAAGGTGAAAGAAATATGAGACAACTAGTCACAGAACATTCATACTCAAGAGCAGAGAGAACTGAATGTTGGCATGCTTAGTACTTAGGAGCTTTTTCTACTCTTAAATCGTCTAGCATCCCAAATCAGAGAGTAGCGTTACCCACTCTCAACCTGAATTTTCCAACATCAATTTAGACAATAAAAGCAATCCTTCACAGAAACACCCAGAAACCAATCAATTCTTTCTTGAGGTTCCCTTTCTAAATAATTTCAAGTTGTACCAAGAAAACAACTAACTCTCACTTTAATTTTAAAAGTTCTCTCTAATTGATGAGAATGATAGCATGGCAGAGTGATGAAGTGGAAAGTGGAGTGGATTAAGAATGATCTGAGGAGAAGTTCTGGAAAGAATGAGGGAAAAGCTTTTAACTTAAAAATCAATACAATCTGTTATCTATATACATAAAGATATCATTGATAATAGGCATGAAAACTATGCATTTCTTGTTTAAAGGAAAACCCAGAAAAGCATTCAGAAGGGTGAGAGAGCTAGTGAAGGGTATGGAAGTGTGTTTTTTCTGGATGTTTATACATTTAATAAATTGAAAGAAAAAAATGTGTTGGGAGTTTTAAAAAAGTGGTATAAGGTAATTGAGTACAACAATGGAGAAAAAAAGTCATTGGGAATCACTGAAAGTTTAAACAAATGACATGTCTGTGTTGTATAAATATATAAAAATGTGTACATATTGGTACATATATTTAAATAAATATGTGATATGTAAGTGTAATCCTATATATATATATATATATGTATACAGAAAGTGAGAGAAATTAAAAGAATTCAGAAATATAATAGTAGGTGAAAAATTAAGGTTCAGAATGATAGAGAATATCTTGACATTCATATAAAATTCAACTATCCACCCAGTATTACAAAAATAAACAATGCTATGCAAGGTATTGAAGCAATGGACCATAAGAATTCGGAACAAAATCTTGGCAGTGGTTGACTGAGGAGAAGCAGTAAGAGAGAAAGAGACCGTGCTGATGCAGAGACTGATGCAGAGACTGAGGGTGATGGCTACTGTGCGTTACTGTGATGTCATCATAAGTCTCCAGGTGGCAAGTTGGAATGTCCTATAGGCAATTAGAAGGAGAGGCCTCATGAGCCCCTTTTAATGGCAGGGACATGGATCTCAGAGAGCTGTCAATGGCTGGCCCTCTCCTGTATTTTTCTGCTTCCTGGCTCATTATACACCCTTCTCTTCTGGCATAATATAAATAAGGATGCACAGTCTTAAACATTAGTCCTGAAAAGGACAAGACAAATTTAACATCTTTTTTACTTCTTATACTGCCATGTTTATTGTCACACATTGAAAGAAAGCAAGGTTTAAAGAAAGTTATGATGTGGGGCATTCTATCTTGGAATCCTTTGGGGGAGGGAATAAGAAGGCTGGAGTCAAACTTCACAGACTCTGAGAGTCAGATTAGAAACAGATATTAAGATGGGGCCTGGACCTCCACCGGGTCTTCATATGTGCAGCACCAATGAATGAAAACAGAAAGTCAAAATTAGGAGAGTCTGGAGTAGATACATGTGAGCAGGCTGGGCAGGAGAGGCCCTAATGGGCAGGTGCCTCCCTGAATGGACAAACAGACAAGCAAGGAGAGGAAAAGGGAAGGGGGATCCCAGCACTGGATAAACATCCAGACTAAAGAAAAAGGAGAGAAGGGGGTCCCACACTCACCGCTGGTGAGACCCGGTACTCAGACACAGAACAGTGAGGGACCAACTCACTGAGGACTCACAGAACGGAACTCACTGAATCATACCTTGAGAGGAAAGGAATGTTCAGAGGGATAACAGACCATTCACCAAGCCTAGAATTGTGTGATGCAATGCCAGCAGCAAAAGGCAAAATTCAAAAGACCCTAATGAATGCAGGTTCACTGCCTATGTCCACACAGGCACCAAGCCCCAGGTTTGGAGTCATATATTGCAGGGTGTTCTATCTAGGCACCTTTTGGGAGTGAGGAGGCCCAAAGTCAAACTATACAGTCTCAGAGTCAGATGAGAAGCAGATGCAGACTCCTTTAAACAAATGACAGACCCATAGACTTGCAGACTACAGACACACAGACTTACAGAGAGAGTACATTTTTAGCAATGAAGAGAGCCTTATATATCATTCTCCCAGCACCCTTCGCAGCTGGAGACACCCTCATCTGTGCTGTAACTCTCTAATTGACCTTCAGCACCTCAGTGGTCACAGATCACCAATAATCAGGTGCACAGCAGACTCTAAGCTGGTTCAGCAGAAAGTGGCCAGTGGGATTGTTCAGGCACACTCCCCTGAACAAGGTAACTGTAGCTTCACCAGGCCAGATGGCTGTATTCCAAACAAAGTTGTAGTATTTTCTGAATTTATTTTTAAATAGCAAAAAAAAAAGATAGCAAAGATGAATTTACAGATGTATTGAGATAGTCTCTGTTATGTGTATTCACTATCTCTTGACAGAAATGCATGTATGAAGGAAAGAGACTTGATAAAAACATAAGAAAAATCATTTTTAGTCATCAGTCTTAAAGACATGCAATAGACAAACTAAATAAGTGTTTAGTTATTTTAAAATATAAGCAACTTACTTCAATTATAACATTATTCTCCAATAGGGGCTGGAGAGATTGTGTAACTATTCAGAGACCTTGTTGCTCTTGCAAAAGACCAGGATTAGGTTCCCAGCTCTCACATGACAGCTCACAGCAGTCTGTAACTCCAGTTTCTGGAGATCAGTGTGTCTCTTCAATTCTCTGCAGGTACCAGGTATACTCATGATGTGCTTGTATATATGTAAAGAAAGCACTTATAAGATAAAATTAATAAGTCTTTAAAAATAATCTCATTTTCATTACATTCATGTATGAATTATTCTGCCTTGAATAAATCTTCAAAGTCCAAACTGAACAGGTCATATCTTCTAAGAAAATACACAAACAACATAAAACATACGCGAACAGTTCAGAAACAGTTCAGAAATCAAACAATAGAAAATTGGTAAATAAATGTATATGTGTGTGTACATGTGTGTGTATGTGTGTATGTACCATGTGAAATATATATTTATGGCAAACATATATTGAGGAAAAGGAAGAAAATAAATTATAAATTAAAAACTGATTAAAAGTCATGCCAGTGGAAAAAATGTCAATTCAAACTGATTATAATGTGATTACATGGTTTTATTAGCATTTAAAATATATTATTAGATCTGTTTGTTTATTTCTAAGAATAATGAGAGCAAAGAGAAGAGAATGAAGGGTAGAATGTGCTGTCTTGTGTTTTGTCAACTGAACTCAGATTAGAATCATTTGAGAGGGGGAATATCAATTAAGAATATTCCCTCACTGGACTGGCCTGTGGGAAAACCTATGGTGACATTATTGGTTGTTGATTATGTAGGACAGCTCAGTTCACCAAAGGCAGTGACCTTATTTCTTATAAGAAATAAGAACATTCAAGCTTGTAAGCAGTGTTCCTTTATAGTCTATATTTCTGTTCATCCCTCTAGGAATCATGTGCTGAGTGAGCCACAACATTTTTAGAAAATATATTTTGAATGTAAGGTGTTACCATCATCTATGCAAAATTTATGGGAATATTATAATATTATAATATCTCTGTATATTTCTCTCTTCTACCTTATTTTCTTACACACACACACACACACACACACAACAATAGTGGTTTTCACTAATATCTTAATTCTCCAGCAGCACTAAAGTTTTCATCTAAAAGATTACAGGGGGTAAGAAAACGAGATAATAATAATCTTGTCCGCTAACATGAAATGGAAACCTGTATCAGCATAAAAAGTTTTTAACTTTTTATGTTTCCACAAGGTTTATAGGTCTCAATTTCTTATGAAAAACCACAATCTTGGTGTCTTAGCAATAGACCTGAACCAACCTGGAATGCTGATTGTATTTCAGAGAAATAATAGTCTCTACAGTTCCATTACTCATCTCTTCTTCCTGATTACTAAATGGTCTCACTAGAAGTTACACACAAAGCAGAACAGTGTTGATACATGACTAAAGATAACAGTCAATTGCTATGTCTTTGCCTTTCAAGATTGTAGTCCACTATTTGGTTGTTCCAATTCTTTTAGACTGTGGGGAGGGTGCCACATCTCAATGGGGTTACATAAGATACCTTGTGACCTTGGAAGACAAGAAAAACTGATCAAACCAGAATCTCACAGTACTGTCATCAGGCATTCCTCCAATGATCTAAACTTTTCTAACTAATTATTACCTAAATGTGCATAATTTATCACTTCCCAGTAGTATCAGTCTCAGTACTAAGTCACTCAATTATCACTTTTAGGCAATATTGTATTGTGGGATTATGTTCTCGTTTGTTGTAAATATGTGTCCCTCACACTGTTTAATAAAATGCTGATTGGCCAAAAGGCAGAGAGGAAGTGTAGTTGGGGCTACCAGACTAAGAAAGCTCTGGGAAGAGGAAGAGTCAGAGAGAGATGCCAGCAGACACAGAGGAAAGGAGACCAGGATGCTGCTCTAAAAAAATATACTAAGCCACTTGGCTAACTGTGGGTTAGTTTCAGAGTTAGTAGTTAGCAAGTAATATGCCTAGATATATATCAGCATGAAATTAATGTAAGCTTCTTTGTGATTGTTTGTGGCTATGTATCAACAGGGCTCAGAGAACGTCTGAACCTGGAGCCAGGCTGGAAAGTCCAGGCCAGAAACTCATACTACAATGGTGTTCATGTTCAACCTATTGTATAGTCTATGATAGATACTGATAGTCACGTAGAGAACTGAGTTCCTTAGTTGTGATATGATGGTGTGATAAAGATTATATTTTAAAATCTTTTTTAGATTTATTTTATGTGTTTTGCCTTCATGTGTGTATGTGTGCCACATCTGTGCTGGGTTCTCTCTGAGGTTAGAAGATATCAAAGTCCTGGAAGTGAATTGATGGGACAGTTGTGAGCCAAAACAAGCATGCAAGGTATAGAGTTCAACTTTTTTTCAAGAGCAGAAGTGCTTTAAACCCCACAGCCATCTCTCCATCACCAAAAGAAAGATTCTGAAATAGAAGAATTTCACCTTGGAATTCAGAAGTAAGGGATGGGAAGAGAACCCAGGATATGGAAAAATTATTAACAACTGCATAGTGATGCATGTGGGAAAGAAATTGTCATGTTGTTGGGTCTAAGAACAGTGAGATAGAGCCACAATGGACAAAGATGGAAATAATTCTATGCAAGGCTGAAGGGGTTAAATGCAGCAAATCTACAGGGTCCTGGAGTCATTTACAAGAGCATAATCATCTTTACACATGATGAGGAGTATTTTAAACACCCAGTCTTACAGACTACTCAACTAGAGACTTGTCTATAATCCTGCATTTTTCTTGGGTCCCCATGGGATTGCCAGCACCCCTATTCAGCAGAAAATAACCTAGAGAACTATACCCAAATTTCCAAAATATGGGTTATGGATGTTTGTCTTTGTTTAAAGTGTTGGTTACAAGTTGTTAGAGATAATGGTGGGAAAAAAAAAACTATACAAAGGAAATTACATTTGAGGTTCTTGTTTTAAAAAGAAAAAAAAAGGAAATGTAGTGGAATTATATTACTTTGTAAATATTTGTTCCTCCTACTAGTTTAATAAAAAGCTGATTGGCCATAAGGCAGATAGAAAGTGTGAGCAGGGCTATTAGACTAAGAAAACTCTGGGAACAGGAAGAGCAGAGCAGAGACAACAGCAGAGAATCCAGCAGATGCAGAGGATAAAAGACAACCATAATGCTCTGAGAAAAAGGTTCTAAGCTACATGGCTAAAAAAATTAATTGGAATAGATTAAGTTAAGAAGAAAAGTTAAGCTAGCAATATGTCTGAACCATAGGCCAATCAGCTTGAAATTAATGTAAGCCTTCATGTGATTATTTGTGGTTAAGTGACAGCAGAGCTGAGAACATGTCAGAACCTCAAGGCTAGGCCAGAAGTGCCTGACCAGAAACGTCTTATTATGAACATCTTTAAAGAGTTCCAGCTATGGTCCCTGGAAAGCAGAGATGACACTTTTGATAAATAAAATACTCAAGCTGAGGGAGAGATTTGCATCTTTGAAATCATTAATATCCATAACAGATGGTCAGAGAGAATGAAACACCTGTCTTCTCCACCTAGATATTTTTAATTTTTAATTTTATTTTTAAAATTTATGTATATGTGGTGTATCCACACATGCAGGGTTTGCTCAGGGTGGCAGAAGAGGATGTTAAGGCTCCTGGAACAAGGAATTCTGAACTGCCTGGTATAGCTGGTAAGAATCAAACTCTGATTCTTTGCAAAAGTATCAAGTGTCTTAACTGCTAGGACATCTTTCCAGCGTCTCAGATCTTACACTGAGTCAAATGAGTTAAAGGAGGCATTACCTTGTGAGGAGGAAGCAAGATATTCATTTCTTTCTGAGGAGGGAAAATGAATATTTCAAGTATGAACTTCCTGTCTTTGAATCTGCTGTTAGTCACCCCCCCAGGCTCTATCATTATTCTCAGTTGTCTATACACATGCTATATGGGGAGATTATTCTTCTTTACACCATCAATATACAATATGGCCACTTGGTTTGCACTGGCAAATAAAATATGAGTAGAAAGAATACATGTCATTGCTGATGAAGATGTGTGCAGCCATTATGCTCCTTTCCTTCGTGTACTGAAATTGCCATATCCTCAATAAGAGTTTGATCTTGTATCCAAATTCAGTGACAAAAGGCAGAAATTAATCACAACTCTTCCACTGATAAAGAGTCAATGAATGTAATGAGAGTATTTTTATTAATAAAATAATTTACGGATATATGCACCATATGCATGCAGAAGCCCTAAGACCTCAGAAGGAGGCAAACTATCTTCTGGAATTTTATTTAAAGTCAGGTGTGAGCCACTGTGTGGGTGCAGTGACAAGTACTCTATCTTCTTCAAGAATATTAAGCGCTCTTAATCCCCGAGCCACCTTTCAGGACCCTAAAAAGAGTATTAACTCATAACTCACTTTTGGTGTAATGTGCTAAACTTCACCATTTCTAATTACTTTTTCATATTGTCCTCCAGTTCAGCCCATAATATATCCAGGCAGATATATACTCTGTAGGTATAGGTTTGAAGCTTAAAGAGGAGGTTGTGTTTGGAGTTGTGAGCTTGTAACTCAATGTCCAACAAATTTTATGTAAAACAAATACACTAGATGGAATCATCTCAGAAAATGTACCTTGAAGAATACGTGAGTAACAGTCTTGTCTCTTTGATGAAAACATAAAAAAAGACAAGTAGTCTCCTGAAGGGCTGAGAAATCAACTGTAATAAAGGACCAAGTTTTAAAAAGCCAACTGTGTCTATAGTGATAGGCTCCAGAGGATCAGAGGGAAAGAACATGGTTGGGAAGCACAGATCAATTTTTGTGAGAGGTAGGAGGGGAACAGGTGTAGCCTGGCTGGACTGAATGTTTGGTGCAAATTTCCACACTTTTCTGTATCTCTTTGTAATTTCAGTCAAAATTTAGGTGTGTGTGTGTGTGTGTGTGTGTGTGTGTGTGTGTGTGTGTGTGTGTGTGCTATGTAAGCTTTTTTATGTTTGTATAAAATACTATACTTTAAATGCCCCAGCAGGATAGCTTAATAACCTCGGAAAAGCTCTATTTGTCAAAAACTTCATATGTGTGTTTTTCTAAATAAAAATAATTATTAGTTTGAGACTGACTTTTCTCTTTTTTATTTTTCTTCTAAGCATGCTGTTACTTACTGGGATGTTAAAGGTTAAATGAGCCTCCATTAAATCCCAAAGATCCACTCCTTTCATCTGGAAATATTGTTCTGGCCACATCTAGACTTTGATTTAAAATAAAACTATAATTTCTTTAAAAATCTCATTATGTGGGATATGTCCATCAAACAATTTTCTTGTCACCTAGTACTCCATAAATACTCTTAATGGGCAATAATGTAATGGCTGTAGAGAACTCTGCACAAAACTCCTTATTTATGTACTTATCTTGCAAAAATGTTTTCCATCAGCTTTCTCTCTCCTTGAGGAAAGAGCTAATAAAAAATTCCACATGCTCTTTGTGGTGTAGTACTGGCTGATAATATTGTTTCTTCTTTGAATATATCTCTTCAACTGGGAATAAGTCCTAATGGAATTTTGGTGTCTCGTATAGTAATGTATTCCTTTATGATATTTCTGACAATAGCCTTTCAGGCTATTTTTCATTATAGATTTCTAGTTGAGAAGACAATAGAGACACAGAAAGCAGTCACAAACATACTTTCAGTTGTTGAAAACAACTTAAAAAGTATGTTATAATTCTCAGAATATAGATTGTGTGAATAAACACTTCAACTCAGGAGGCTGAATCAGAAATAACTGCCATTGCAGATGATACAAAGATGGTAATTTCTGCAAACAAATGGAAGGCTTATCGGAAATGATACTCATTTTCCTGAACACCCCACATGGCACGCAGATAAAACCTACTATGTAAACACAGAAGACACAGAAAAAAGAAATTCCCTTCATATCAATTTATTCCAATGTTTATCAGGAAACTGTACATTATATAGGATGGAAAATTATTGAAAGTAACACCTTGATTTTCAAACAATCTCAAAGATAGAGTCAAGAGCTTAGAGACATATCAGAAAAACCCCAAAGAGCAAAACCAGTAGCATAAATTTACCACCTCATCTTTAAGGATGGATTCCATATACCCTGTGTGGCTCCCCCAGGTCGTCAGGGGTGGAACATATGAAAATGTAAAATGACTCTTCACTCCTAAGAGTCCCACAACACGGTGGGAGGGAGCTCAACAGTAGCAATTTCAAATGCTAGCTCAAGAACAGATAGGAAGTTAAGCACATCACAGCAAGAAATACTACAGATGGCTTTGAAGCTCTTCCATTTTGCCATTTCTATGGTGAAGACTCATAGACCTAGTCATGCAGAAGACTGAATGAAGTATCTGAGTCTTTACTGGTTGGGTTTCAAAAAGACATTTGTATTCACAATATAAATAAAGCAGGGAAGGTCACTGTGGGGATTCAATGAAAGCTCCAAACTTTTCAGAGATATGAGAGGGATCTAACCACAGTCAGTCTAGGAGGTCAGAGAGTAGTGATTCACACCTTTAATCCCAGCACAGGGAGTATCCTGGGAGTGGTGACCTATGCCCTCAATCCAAACTGAGTTGGAGGTCATCTTAGTTTACAGAAGGAATTCCAACCTCCCAGGCAGGCAGTGGTGTGGCCACACCTTAATTTACCAAGAGAGTATTTAAGGTGGGCATAGAAAGACAGAAGTTAGAGGAAGCCAAGAGAAGCCAGGCTGAGGAAGCTAGAAGACAGCTGGGTAAGATCTGACTGTGTTGCTTTCTCTCTCTTATATCTCCAACTTTCTCAGAGATCTGTCCCTGAGTTTAATTAATTCATGCAACAATTGTTTAACTTTATTCTCATATATAAATCATCACCATACTAGTCTCAAATCTTTACTGATAATTTTTATGATATATTTACCTCAGTACAGACAAGGTAGTGTGTTGTATGAATGATGAAAACTCAGAGCCAGACATCTGGGAAAGGCTGAGATATCAGAGAGTAAACACCACAGTCCAATCTCACTCAGCTCTCTTCCAGATTCCTCAGCCTTGCTCCTCCTAGCTTCTGCCTGCTCTGTCTTTCTACGTCTGCCTTAAATACCTTCTTTTTTGCTCAGTTAAGATATGGCTCCACCACTGCCAGCCCGGAGCCTGGAACTCCTTCTGTAAGATAAAATGACCTCAAACTCAGATTTGACGGGATTATGGGCATAGGGCACCACTCCTGGATATTCCCTGTGCTGGGATTAAAGGTGTGAGTTACCAGTGTCTGATCCTCCTAGACTGACTGGGGGTAGATCCCTCTGATATCTCAGACTGTTTTTATTCATTTGAAACATATCCCCACATATCTCTTTTTGTGTTAAAATATAAAAAGGTTATAGCTAACATAAAAAACCCATATACAATAGGTACAATAATTATATACAATATATACAAACAGTAAATGAGCAATGTCCAGTCCATTAACGATTGACAATTAAAAGAAAATATTTTGTTAATTATCCAATTTTGATGAGTTCAAAGGATTATACCTAAAGAATTACTTTCTTTCTAACTTATATTACTTACTAAAAACTATTATTTTGATGTCTCTTAAACTTATACACTTTAGCTTCAAAGTTTCTTTTCTGAAACTGTCACTAGAAAATTATAACTATAAATATCTCATCTTCAACTACCTCAGACACCCAAAAGGGAAATAATATTTCCTCAGGTAAACAGGAAGTGCAAGCAACTTCCAAAATCTAGAAATGACAGAGATGACATCTATCTGCCTGGACAGTCACCCAAAGTTCCTTTAGAAAGTCGGGGCATCTATCTTCAGCCTACAGGTCCAGAGTCTCTTTTCATTTCAGTGAAGCAGGAAATCTGCTCCGCCTACTCTGATATAGTTCATCAGTCATTTCTTCTTGTCTTCTGAAGAATATCTGACAGTTTTGTCTGAAAAGCAGGAACCTGAAGGACCATCTCAGCTTGTTCTTTCAAAGTTCAGAGGTCACTTTCCTATGGAACCTGCATGTCCAGTTTAAACAGCATACTGCCAGGCAGTCAATACAAGGACAGGTTCTTATCCACTGCCACAAAGAAAGTAGACTCCATATGGTGTTTCTTCGATGCCCATTTTTCTCTTAAAGTAGATTGGTGCTGCCAGGAACAGACCTCTCTCACTGTCCAGAAAAGTCTAAGTTCTTAAAATATTTTAAATGCCATAATCTAAGAATCTCTAAAATGTTTGAAGGAGGCCTGTTCATCTAAAATACATTTGTTTGATATTGAAAACATATCTAACGTGACTGTGTCTGAATGTAATGTCTAACTACAAACTTGCATTACTCTATGTTCTAATTAGTTGGTAATAACTAGTTAGTAAAAACTTTCATGGACTAGATGCTTGTATTACATTGTTAGATGAACTGAATAAGTATAATACCTTGAACAAGCATAGAGATATTTATACAGTAACAAATTAATCTCCTTATACACAATTTGTATACAATATACAAAATCCATTGTAATGTAAAATATTCAAAGCTAGTAAATCCTTTTAAAAGAAGATTCAATAATCTGTCCTTATATCCTATATATCTCTATCCCCCTTTTCTTCCTATCTTGAATCTAATTGCTCTTGTTTAACTTTTTCTAGCCATAACCATTAACAAATTTTAACCAATTAACCTAAACAATGACAATCATAACCCATCAAAATACCAAAATCCACTCACCCCCACCTCTTGGGAATGTGGGCATCATGTTCTTAAATTTACTTCCTGCTGTCTGGGGGCAATGGTATCTTTTGGGGATCCTGAAAAGTTTTGTTAAATGTCAAGTCCTGAAATAAGTAGCTGTATCATTTGTTGTCCAGTCTCTGCATTATAGGAAAGTGCATGGTTTGTCTCAAGTCCTGGCTATAGTAGTATGTGAGGCTGGTTCAACTCAGTGAGCCAGCTCGAAATTGTTCTGAGCAGTTTGTATTCCAAATCTGATCTTTGGTTTGTGTTTGTCAGCCTAGTGGTTTTGTCAGAATCCATGTGAAATCATTGTTGTGGGGCCCCATCTTCCTTTTGGATACTTCAAGTTCGCAATTGGGTATTGTCATGGATTACTGCAGAAAACTGATAAGAGAATACAACCCAATACAATGTACAGGAAGCTAAATATATATACATTTTTTTCAGCATTGGATTAGTAAAATAGAGTAGTCCCTTATTTTTTGTTATTCTTCTGTCCCATATCAGGTGGCTCTTCTGATATGATACAGAGATTTTGTATTTTCCTTTAACAAGTATGCTTGAGTTTAGAGAAGGAGAGAGCCACACTCCAACTCTAAAGCCAGATTTAAATTATGAATAAACTGAGATTTCAACTTACAAAAAAATATAGAGAGGTTAAGCAATGAGATTTTATCCTATGAAGTATACTGGTACCAATAGTTCTGATATTCTTTTGCTTGTAAATTTTTATGGATAACCTCCCTTTTGCTTTAAACTTCTAGATGTCCAAGGTTTTTTAATTTCTTGAAGATGGGTATTTCCAGTTTTCTGTAAAGACAAAAACAAAATCCTCCCCCCACCCTTTGTTTTTTCTTACAATTTAAAGAATTGTAATATGAGTGGATGAGCCATCAATTCTTATTTTTATGAAGGTTCTCTGGTTCAAATTGAGTCTTCAGTAATAACATCATTTAATTGTATTTTTAGTTTAGGCCTTTGTTCATTGACAGAAGCTTGTCAAAATATTTGTTTTATAATTTTTCCCGAGTTTTTTTTTCTTTTTCTATAGATTTTCTATCATTCAGTGTAGTACATCTTTTAAAAATAGGTTTTAGTTTATTTTTTTTAACTGTTCTGAGAAGGTGTTTCCTCCACAATGGCAGGGTAAGATTGGATTAGATTTGATATGGGGATTTTTGAAAGCCCCCTTAGGACATTTCCTGGGGCAGAAAGTTACCTGATATGGGGTCTTTTGAAAGCCCCTTGGGGGCGTTTCCTGAGTGCAGAAAGTTACATTGTCTGTCTCTTGTTGATCTGCAATCATTAGTCCAATGTCTTCCCTTTCCACACCTTCTGCATACTCCAGAAAGGAGGACCATTTTCTTGGGATTATTCTTAAGGAAAGCACTGTTTCTGGGAATGCCTTGTTTACAATCTCTTTTTATATGACCCTGCCTTCCACAGTTGTAACAGTTAACATTTTGACTTTCTCTTACAGCTCTAGAAATAAGCTCTTCTATCCAGTTATCATAACTGTAATAAGACTCTAGATTAATTGTCTCATATATCCAACCCTCCAAGGATGCTTACCTTGCTTTTAATGATCTAAGTAGTTTTCTATATTGTGTGTTAGCATTCTCAAAAGCCAGTTTGCTATTCAATGATTATTTCCCTGGATTCTGAGTCCGGTACCATTCTGTTTACTGCTGCAGTCAATCTTTGCAAAAAGTCTGTAAAAGTTTCTTTCAGGCCTTCAATTACTTTCATGAATCATTCAATTTTCTTTCCTAATTCTTCAATCTGATCTCAGGCATTTAAAGCTGCCGTGCAGCCTAAATCCAGAGTATGTTCATTATATAAAGACTGACTTCAATATTAGCATAATTCCTCTCCCCAAGAAATTGGTCTTGGGAGACTTCTATGCCTCTGGTCCTGTTTCTTTGTTCTATTATTTTAACCTCCTCTCTCCACCATGGTTTCCACTGTAAAAGTGACTCTACCTCTAAAACAGCTGTAACCATATTTAACCAATCTTTAGGGTGATCCAGTTACAGCATGACCAGCTGTTCAACATTTGTTTTACAAATGGTGAATGCATCCCATAAGTAACATTGCTTCTTTTACTCTCCTTAATTCTAGCATTTGTACTGGAGTCCAACTAGCTTCTCTACCATCTTTATCATTGTTCATTTTTTAAAGGTTACTGGGCATATTAATGTTGCCTGCTTTGTTTAATTTTAGATGATCATGCTAAAACTGGTTATTCTTATTCCTCTATTTGAATTTGAACATCTTTATGTTCTCTCTCGATAGGCTTTTTTAAAGACTTTTTTCTTTGCATTTATATTAATTGACTTTTAAATAATAAAACAAATAAAAAATATTCATAATAAACAATATGATAAATATTATGATAGTAGCATCTACTTTATCTTTTCCTTTACTGGTTCTAATATCACATCATCTAGAGAAAGACCACAAAAAGACCAAACATCCTCCATTGTCTTAAACAAATTCCCTCTTTAAAAAAAAATTGATTTTCTCACCAATTTGTTGTCTGTGATGATTCAAATGACTGTGAAGTAGGGAAGTCACTTAGTGTGAATGCAGCCCAAGCAGGGATCCAAAAAGGGAGAGAGAAAAAAAAAACCCCACAGCCCACCAGTTAAAGAAGATACTGTCTGATAAACTTATGGAAACACGTATGGCCTGTCTGCCTAAGGCTGGAAGTTAACTTGGAACAGAAAGCCTAGCCAGTCGGTATTTACTCCTCCAGCCACATGTTACTCTGGCCAGCATATGCCATTTCTTTTGTGGGGGAGGGTATGGAGGGGAGGAATTCACAACCCAAAGTTGGATACCAAGTGTTGCATGAATAAGGAAACTCAGAACCAGATCTCTGGGAAAGGCTGAGATATCAGAGAGTAAACACCATAGTCAAATCTCACTCAGCTGACTTCCAGCTTCCTCAGCCTCACTCCTCCTGACTTCTTCTGTCTGCTCTGTCTTTCTATGCCTGCCTTAAATACCTTCTTTGCTCAGTTAAGGTGTAGCACCACCACTGCCTGCCTGGGAGCCCCGAACTCCTTCTGTAAACTAAGATGACCTCAAACTCAGATTTGATGATATTAAGGGCATCTCTCACCACTCCCATATTTTCTGTGCTGGGATTAAAAGTGTGAGTTACCACTGTCTGATCCTCCTAGACTGACTGTGGGTAGATCCCTCTCATATCTCAGACTGTTTTTATTAAATTTGAAACATATACCCACAGTAGTGAATAGTTACATCACTACTTATATCTCTTTGCACACTTTAACAGTTTATTTTCTTACATTCCCAATGCTTGAGCAAACACTGTACTGATTATGGTTACCACTGGATAGTATGCAACTTGCTAGAATTTGATATGGATAGCATCATGTATTATGCTTTCACATGAATCTGACTTTTTTTACTCAGTATTATTTTTGAGAATTATTTGTATCACTATAAATTAACAATGTCAATTTAAGTAGACATAATAATATTCCAGATATTTTTTAAAAAAACAGTGCTTCCCAAAAATATCACTATATCCAAAGTATATATAGACATAACACACTTTTTTTGCAGGCAGAAAATATCACTATAGCCAAAGTATATATAGATATAATGCATGTTTTGCAGGCATACACACATTGCAGGACATTTGGGTTATCGTCAGTACTTATAATTATGATAACATTTTATGGGGAGGCATGAACAAATGTCATCACATCCCAGATAAGCCACCAAGGACAGAAAGGTGCAATGAAGTCTTGTAAGTCACTCTTAGACAATGAGTTTATTCTTGTCACTTGCAGAAAAAAATCTGCACGGGCTATTCATATAGTTGTGGCTGACCACCATACAGCTATATCAATGTAAAGTCTCAACCAAGCATGAATGGAAACTTCTCCATGGCCAGACAAAGGTCATCTACTCTATGCACTACAAAGGATGAAGGTCCAAAGACCATCCTAGGAAGGAATGTCAATAGGCAAAATCTCAAAGGCCTTGAGTGAATAATGACAGTGGCTCTGACTAAGACAGCAATGGCCATTTGGTTCATAGGTCGGAGTGTATGCAAATATTCTTTTACATATTTCTTCACGAATATTTGTTGTACATATTTGGGTACACTGTGTAATGTAGAAGATATATGTGCAATATATACAATCCAATCAACCATGGGCCAATATGGCTACATTATTTTTTCTCAACAGCAATGTGTGAGAATTGTGATCAGTTTAATCCTCGACATCATTTGGTCATCCAGCCCTCCCCATTCTAAAAGGTTTAGAGATGTATAGTGTCCAACCCTAATCTGAATTTCCTGGCAGTTAGTATATTAAGAATCCTTTTATGAAATTCTTAGTTACTTGTGTACTTTGATTATTGTGTTCCTCCATATCTTTTGCAACTTCCTGTAGTAGAAAGTTTCTGGCCCGGACTTTCGGGCCTAACGTCAAGGTTTAGACCCGCAGACTCACAGACCCTCAGAGACATACAGATTCTTACAATAATTTTAGGCTGATTGTCCTAAGGCCCAGGCATATAACTTGCCAACTCTATACCCTTGATCTAACCCATGACTCTTATCCTGTTCAGCCATGTGGCTCGGTACCTTTTCTCAGAGCAGCATAGTTGTCCTCTGCATCTTCTGGCTTTTCTCTGGCATTCTGCTATGTTCTGTCTGTTCCTAAAGTCTTCTTAGTCTGGTAGCCCCACCCACAGTTCCTGTCTGCCTTTGGCCAGTCAGTGCTTTTTATTAAACTCATAGGCAGGGACAATTATTTACAATAGAACAACATAATCTCCCACAACTTTCCAGATTTCTCTTTTATAACTTTATAGACTTGAATGCAATTTGACACAGATATTCTGTTGCACACTCTTTGAATATATTAAAATTACTTAGCCAAAGGTAAAGAAGAGGAACTTGGGAATGACACAGTAAATCTAGAAGTAATTGATTCCAAATCAATGACTGAAAAGAAAGCTTCAGAAAAGAACACTCTCTACAAAGAGAAAATCAAAAGAAAATAAAAATTGTGGGTCTGGATGTAAGTAAAAAGCATTTACGCTCATGGAAATAGTGATTCCATTATATATGTGCATATATATCCTAGAAATTATTTTTCTCTCATTAAACTATGTACTAAGTTCAAAATAATCATCTTGTGTTTTCTCTGACTTCATCGATACCATAAATTCCAAACGTGGCAGGAAAAGCAACTTCTCTCTTGACATTTTATTTCTGGAGCTCCATTTTAGAGTAAATAAGTTATGCTTTGACGAATATGGCTTTAATATTGAGGAAATTAAAAGATACATGCACAGATAAACCACAAAGCTCGGAACATCAGAATGTCATTATAAGTTATTTTTCTGTTCTCTATATGTATAATAAACACCAGTGTAATATAATCATAAATATTTTTCCATCATCCTTTTTTTTCTCTTCCTCATTTATTTATATCACATTGTTGTTAAAAATAAAATAAAAAATTAAAACAAAGTAGGTCTTTCAGTTTTGTGTTTTTTAAACTTCATTGCTGTGGGAGAATCAGGGATTATATCAACTTCACTTTCTTCAAAGGCGTTTGCTACAATTCCTTTATGACTATTTACATTTTCTTCTTATCTTTGCTTGCATAGTTTTCCATGATGAGCTGGCCTTCAGATTGTTATTTTCTGCTTACAGATAGTTGTAATTCTTGAATATCTAGGTTTAATAGTTTAATATACTTTGTGATCAGTCTGTTTTCAATGATCGCCTTTCTGTCTTCTCTTTCTCATTATCTTTTTCAGAAGTGTAGTAAATGTGTTCCTGTAATATTTTTTTGATCCTCTAAGGTCTCTTTTAGGCCTTTCATAATTCTTTTTGTCTGTCTATGCTCTGCTTGATAATATTTTGGTTTGTGTAAAAGCCCTTTTTATATGAATCAAGTAATCTGCAGGGAATCTGTTGATCTCTTAATCTCAGTTAGTATTACCTTATTATATTTTAGTTTTAAGTTCTGGTACCTTTAAGGTCAATTTTATTTAAAGATTTTTTATTTTGCTTTTTCCTTTTTTTTTAAGTTAATTTTTTTTTTAATTGTAATCCTAGGCTGCCATTTTATAATCTGGTGCTGGCTGAGGTTCAGAAGTTGTCATGGAATGATAGACGATGGGCAGATCCATACAATGTGGCTTAGGATCCATGAAACATGGTGTGGGTTCTACCCTCTTTTGGGGATCCCTGTTCTACATCGTGGCTGCTGTGATCTCAATCTTCAGTGTGAGCCCCTGTACCCAGGTGGTAACAGGCTTTATGGTTGTCACAATGTCTATCTCTTAGAGGCCACCTAGACCTGCTTTAGTGCAAACTGAGTCCTCTTTGGTGGCAGGCACCATGGACTTGAGTCCAAAGAAGCAGCCGTGATGTTAGATGTCTTGAGACTTAGAAGATGGGTAGGCATAAGAAAATGGACACATGAACCAGATACTCCCAGGAAAACCAGTGTGGTCCCTTTGGCCTACATGGTATATTAAAAACCAAAAAAGCAAAAAAAAAAAAAAATAAATAAATAAAATCACAATTTGTTAATAATGTTAAGAATTCCAAGGTTTTACATTAAAAATCTAGATTTGGGACCTAACAGAGAAGGGATACTGAGAACATCTGGAAACATTCTAACATGGCAGTAACTGGTCACATCTTGACTGCAACTCCAAAGGGCTGGCCATCTCATTTCAGATACTGACTATCCAGCACCAGATTACATGTGCTATTTGAATTTCTGCCTTGATTTTTATTATAAGAATAATTATATTACTCATATGTGTCATGTATCAAAAAAAAATAGGGAAAGTGGAAGTTCATGACTTGAATCAATTGTTTTGCCTACCAAGGTCTACTGCTTGGTCCTGCAGGCACTTGGACTTGTAATAAGCTTAATGCAACATGGCTATAATAACTCCCATGGAGTTATTGCTACTCATTGCCTTGACTCTACAGCCAAGAAAAGAATTCAAATTAATCATGGAAGTTAAAGGAGGAACAACCCCTTTCCTACAGAAGGGGTATGGATTGAATGAGAAAAATTAATACTATTGTTCTGGTTTTAAGTCAGTGGGCTGACACACAGAAGAAGTTTGCCTTTTTTGGTTCATTCTGTTACAGCTGCTGCTCATAAGAGAGGCCAAATTCAGGAAGCTCTGTATGCAGTATTTGCTGGTACTCACCAGCCTGGTATTTCAGGTCAGGCATCATGAAGCTATTAGTGTACTTGATGTAAAAGGCAGCCACTTCATCTCCAGGGTGAGGCCCCATCCACTGAGAAGAGAGGGGAGGGAGCAGGGGTCTTTCCCTCAGTGAGTTGGCAGTCATTGCCATGAAAGACAATAGGGTCAGTTTCCAGCCTCAGCTTTTTATCACTACAGCATTCATTCCTCCATCACAGTTATAACAACAGTAGCTTGGAAGCTCCATTCTGAAGGAACCTCTGTCTGCGGCTTCTGGAACCCTACACCAGACCCAGCATGAACAGCAGTGAGAGCAGCAGTAGCAAGCAATCTTTTTAATCCTTGAATACTTTCATAATAATCCTTGATTTCTTTAAAGGCAACATAGCTTACATTTTTTCTCAACCTGATAATTCCAGTCACTGTTTTTTCTTTAAAATATTTTTTAAAAAATCTATAAAAACCATATGTGTGTGTTTGTGTGTGTGTGTGCGTGTGTGTGTGTGTGTGTGTGTGTGTGTGTGTGTGTGACAAAGAAAAAGTGATGCAGGGATGAGAAGAGATTGTCAGATGCCCTGAAATGCTGTTGTGAGCTGCCTAGCATGCATGCCGGGAATTGAACTTGGGTCCTTTGAAGGTGAGGGGGACGCTCTAACCACTGAGCCATCCCTCCATACTTTAGCGTCACAAAACAAGTTCTTCTCCCCCTCTCCTCCTCCTCCTTTGCTCTTCTTTCTTTTATCTTCTTGTTCTCTTTGATATTGTTGTTGGTCTTCTTCTTCTCTCCTCCTCCTCCTCCTCCTCTTTCTCTTCACTTTCTTCTCTTGGTTGAGGACTCTTATTTACAATGTCTCATGTTCCAGGACTAGACTCCTAGAATGACCAGGCAATGTTCTGTACCTAATAGTTTTTGTAAACGTCTAGGGATACTCACTATAAGACTCTTTTCTCATCATCTTAGGGGAAGCGTCAAAGATCTTCATATTTCTCTAACTATATAAAACTAGAGTTCATCTTCCACCGTTTACCCACTTTAGAAGAGCCATGAAATTTCAGGCTTCCTACCGTGCAGTGAGTTCTATATCCCCGTTCTCCAACTCCCATGTCGAATGCTCTGCTAGTTTTGTTTTGCTGCTACAATAAACACCATAATTAAAAGGTATTTAGGGAAGAAAAGGTTTGTATGGCTTACAGTTCCAGATCAGAGTCCATCACTGAATAGAATTAAAGGCGGAAATCCAATCATGGCCGTATCATATCCACAGACAAGAGCAATAGGGGACTCCGCAGCTTTGCACATTTCACTGTGCTTATATTCAGTTATCCCACTGAAGTGACTGTGCCACGCTGAGCTGACCCCCCTGGGGAATTCTTGCCCTTTTGGGGTGGATGGGTGGATGAGAGGGGCAAAGCTGAAGGATGACTGGGAGAGATTGAGAGGAGGAAAGGAAGGGGGAAGCAGAGTACATATATAAAAATGACATTTTTAATAATAAAAAGAAACAAATAGTACCTCAGATATTCAAGGGAAGATTTTCTCATTTTTTCTTCATTTTATTGTATTTTTATTAAAAAAATGTCGTTTTTATATATGTATGCTCCTTCTCCCTCTCTCTTTCCTCCTACCAACCCCTCCCAGTCAGACTTCAGCCTCCCCCTACCCATCCCTCATCCCCTCCCCGAAAAGGCAAAAAGTCACAGGTGGGTCAACTCTATGGCACATCCACTCCAGCTAAGTCCAATTTTCCCTTCCCAAAGTCAAGTCTGGGTTAGGTGTTCCTCTGAAGGGAATGGGCTCCAAGGTGCCAGCTCACACACAGAAACACAATCTGATCCCACCCCCACCCATCGAGTCTCCACATACTGCCCATGCCAATCGAAAGGTGCCCACTTAGAAGGCCTGGCTCCTTTTCCATGTAGTTCCACAGTGGCTGTTCTTGATTCAGTGAGTTCCACAGAGCTCTTTTTTTTTTCTCCCTTTTCGTTGCTCCTCTCACTCAACCATCTCCTTCTTTCATAATTTGTTCCCAACCCTTCTTGGTTGCAGCCTGTTATGATCCCAATTTGCTAAGGTGATCTTCTCTATTTTCTGAAGAACCTAGACAGCTCCTTACAAACACACCGTAGGCCCATGCGTTTTAGAAAATTCTTCATTAAGACTGTATTTGTATGTGATTCCAGTTCATGCCATGTTGACAATTAAAATTAACAAGCATAAAAACTTAATCCCTAATGTGACAAAGTTAAGAGGTGACCGGTCTAGTAGGAATTTTGGGTTAAATAAAGGTTAGATTGCAGTAGTTTATTTAAGAAGTGGGGTTTTGCACACTTGTGATCAAAAGCACCAGAGAGTTTACTTTCTGTCCTCTCTCATGTGAGGATGACAGGAAAAAAAACCCTGAATATTACAACTAAAGGTGGGACATTTCATGATATGCTGACACTGTTCTTACAATGATTTTTAGACTATAATTCAATGTAGGCTTAGATTCCCTGCATCTTTTTCTTTTAAATAAAATTCAACTAAAAATTATGAATTTTTTTTTGTAACTAGCATGTTGGAGCTGTCTCTAAATACTTACCTATTCATGAATACCTATATATTTTAGTTTGTACAGTTACTGGATATCTACAAAAAATACTAATTTAATACTCATGGATAATAAATATGTATTTCTTTAATTTTTATTAGATTTACTTATTTGTGCTTGCATGTATATATGTGGGAATATACATCTCTGTGCATGTAATATACTCTGTGCAGAGTGTAATTTTTGGGTTTTCTCCATCCACCATCTGGATCCTGCTGATAGAACTCAGTTCATCATACTTGGTCACCACAAGATCTTTTATCAGATAATCCATCTTGCTAACTCCCTAAAATTCTTATTTTGTAAAAGTGGTGATGCAGATTTTTTATCCATCTCCTCAAAAGACCTTAAAAATATTTATTGCTTGTTTAACATTCTAAAATGTCAGTCAGTTTTTATAGTCCAAAGCTCTAGCTTGTAGTTCTCTCTGTGTCTGCAGCAAAACTTGTTTGTGAGAAGAAACAGATATATATATATAATATATATATTAATTATATATATATTTATATATATTATAATTATATATATATTAATATATATATATTAATGTGTGTTTGTTTTTGTCTTTCCTGCTCTTTTTACCAGGAAGATAAAGTTGAGGCCTATGATCGACATATATTTCTGAGCTCAATTGTTCTGTACTTGAACTAGTTTCATATTCATAAAACAATTTGGTTCCAACTTAAAATAAAAAGTGGCAAACAGAAACAGAATGGCAGAGAAGAATGCTTTTCTTAGGATGTGCTCTAAATAGCAAAACAAACACTGCAGGGTATAAATTCCTCAGCCATTAACAAACGCTCTCTATTTTTCTGTTCTAAACAACCTGAGAGTCAATGTTTCATGTCTCTCCATGAAACTAGAGTTGCATACAATTCCTGGGCATTTCCAAGTACTTTGTTTTATATATTTGCATCGTGGACAGAAACAGATGACTGTATTTTGGGAAAAGTAAAATGAGATAAGACTTTTTTCCAAGTGGTTATAAATTGACATCACCTCATCATAAAATGTAATATGCAAACAAAACTAAAATTCCAAACTAAGACTCCTTTATCATTTTTTTTTGAAAGCTTGCTGTGTCAGATTAAATATCCTCTATAGGCTCACATGTTTGTATACTTGGCCCACAGTTGTTGGTGCTGTTTGGGAAGATTTTGTGACCTATAAGAGGAGGGGAAGTCATGCTGGAGGAAGAGTATTACAAAAGACAGGCTTTGAGGGTTTATAGCCTGGCCTCACTCACTTCCTGTTCTGTTTTTGCTTCCTGTGTGTGGATAACAATGTGAAAAACCCATTTCCTACTCCTCTCACCATGCTTTCTCTGACTGTTGCTGTGCCTTATCTGTCATGATGGGATCAACCCTTCTGGAAACCTCCAGTAAAAACAACCCCTTTCTTCCATAGGCTGTTTTTGTCAGGGGTGATCTATCACAGCAATAGAAATGACTACACTTCACCAAAGTATTAATATTGTACAATTCACACAAAATTAATAATGTTGGGAAGGCATGAATCAACAAAGGCAATAATAATTTAGATGAGGTGTGGGAGAAAGTGTTGTGTAACTAAGTTTGTTTTGATAGATTTCAAAAGTAGGAAGGAGTATCTACAAGATGGCTCATCAGGCAAAGGAGGATTGGGTCCAACCTGATGATTCAAGTTTAAACCAGCATAATGAAAGAAGAGAACTGTCTTCCTCAAATTGTTCTCTAACCTCCACACACATACTATAATGCTCTCTCTCTCTCTCTCTCTCTCTCTCTCTCTCTCTCTCTCTCTCTCTCTCTCTCTCTCTCTCTCTCTCACACACACACACACACACACACACACACACACACACATACATACATACATACATACACACAAACATGCACATGTTTATATACACATACACTCAATAAATTATTGTTTAAAATGTTAAAACTAGCACGACGGTGTGAATGAACTAGGTAGGGTCATATGTTTGAATGTTCATTCCTAGTTGTTTGGGAAGGATTAAAAAAATATGGCCTTGATGGTTGAAGTATGCCACTGGAGTGGGCTTTGAGGTTTCAAAAGACTTGGGTCACTCCCACCTCTGCCTTTTACTTGTGGATCAGGGTGAAAACTCTCATCTGTTCCTGCTATCATCTTGTTTTTGCTTCTACCATATCATGTACCCTAACCCTATGAAGCTAGAAACAATGCTTTCTTTGATACACTGTCTTGGTCCTGGTGTTTTATCACAATAGAAAAGTAAGGCAAGCCATGAGGAAATGCTAATTATAAACACAAACTGTCTCATCTTTACATGGATATTTGTTATTCTAAAGATGTTCAGTGGTGTCCCTGCATATTTGAGGTCATTTATGTGACTACAGTATCCTTCTGAACTCTGCTTTGGTCCTTAACCCTTCTGATCACCATCAAAAGAAGTCAAATGAACCACACAGATTAAACTAAAAACCTTAATTTGTTACAGAACAAACTGAGGTGCTTTCAAAGAACACGCTGACAGTGACCACAGAAACCACTTTCCTGATATTCAGTATAGGGAGTATTCAAAAATACTTCTGAAGTATCTGCACACACTGCTTTCCCAAGAAGAGATTTCATACCAGTTTATTGACAGGCCTAATTTACCATTTTTTTGAGAGATCCCAGATAGACAGTAGTAATGCCATGAGGTTTAGGGCACCTGAACTAGGTTCAGAAAGTTATCTTTTAGTGTCATTTCAGGGCAGTTTGTGAGTCACTTCTCCCAGAGGAGAAAATATGACACAGGTCCCATTTCTGTGGACCAACAATTAGAGTCTGGATGTTCCATCCCTTGCTTAATGATCAGTAAGAAATTCATATCAATGCCCTGCAAGCCTGCTAATATCTAACTAGCTACTTAATAATTTGTATCTGTCAAGATGTAGTATAGTTTATTAATTATACTGTACTCTTGGATTTACAGGCAGGCAGTGTATGCTGTCGTCATTTCTCTTTATCCCTGTTTGGAATTAATTGACAGAAGGATATGGATCTGTAAGGTGCTTACCACACACGCATGAGTACTTGAGTTAGTATTACACAGATCATATGAAAAGCTTGGTGAAGTTCTGACCCAGAATCTCAGAAATGTTAAGAGGCAGATATAGGCAAATCTCTAAAAGCTCATGGACCAACTGGCCTTACTTTTATAATGAAGTTTCAAGAGAGCTTGTCTCAAGCAAAATATTCAAAGATCAGAAGGCCAGCACTTGAATTTATCCTTTGACATTCACCTTCACAAAGTATGTGTGTGCTGCCCCTACACATTTATGACACCCCCATGCACACATACACAAATGCAGAAAGATAAAAATAGAGCAATAAAAAAATCAAATGTGTCTTTTCTTATTGGGGCAATCTAGGTTGGAAGATGAGCTTCAAACTCATGTTGAAAAGTGCTGGATTGTTTCTTTTCCCATTCTAAGTGGGACCTCAGTCTGACCTTGAGCCTTACATATCATAACAAATTTGGTCTTTAATACAGAAACTCAAGTGAATAGAGTCCAAATGGAGGAAAAAAGATATATTAACATTTTATAAGTGAGGTTTACCCAATGGAGACATATAACTAATGTCACCTTTTTCAGAGAACTGATTTTTTTTTCTGGTTCAATATTTAAGAGACCGTACATGAAGAGCAAATCCTTTATCATGGAACCAGCTCTAAGTCATAGTCTCATGTTTATAATCCAAAAGCATTATTAGAAAGCAGTACAGGAGGTAAGAAGATTCCATGGAAAGGAGCTTGCAGCCAAGTTTAAGGACCCAAGTATAAGCATGGAACCCACATGGTAAAAGGAAAAAAATCAAGTTTCCTGTGACCTCACATTAGTTTATCTGAGAATTAAAAATAAGTGTAATAAAATTAGAATATATATATATACATATATATATATATAAACTTGAATGTTAAAAACTGATAATTTTTTCTGATGTGTTATTTATACCAGTTACTTAGCATTACATGTTGTGTTGACTACTTACTGAGATCCTGTATAAGATGTACAATTTTCATGTCAATTATGAAACAAAACTATTAAAATGAGAAACTTACCATGTTAGTCTTTGTGGGTCTGAGTTATGTTACAATAAGGTTTCCGGCCCTTTCCATAGGTCCCATACCCACAACCCTGCTGTCCCAGACCCCTTAGTCACCCGCTGTTGCTTACCTCCTCCCCAAAAATGATTCAGATGGTTATATTAACTTCATGCTGTTAGGTTTATGGCTTAGGCACATTGCTAGCTAGCTCTTTCATCTTAAATCAACCCATTTCCATTAATCTGTCTGCCACGTGGCCTGTGGCTCACCTATGTTCCTTACATGTTTCTTCTTTGGGTGGCTGGCTCGATCTGTCTCTGACTCCATAGGTCAGGAGAACCTTATCCAGGGTCCCAGGCTCCTGAAGGGGGAGTGGCCAACCTCATTCAAGAGGGGCTGCTGGAATCTTGGAGAGTCCTGTTTGCTCCTGCCTTCTGGAGAGACTAGATCAATGTCCATCACTCATCCATCAAATTGTTGAAGTGTATTCCTAAACTGTAGCCTTTTATTATGAGTGTAAATTTGTTTACCAATAAATATTTATCTTATACTGCTATATTTTAAGTGAGATTTAATGCCACAGGGTTACCTCACTCAGGATGATTTTTTTTCTAGTTTAGGTTACAGAAATAGAAAAATATGTGTGTCTTTTTATTTTATTAAAACTTTTAAAGAAAATTAAATAATATACCTTAACTGAAAAGATTGAAAATAAATTATATGTTGATAAAAAATAGATGAAAGGAAGAAATGACAAGGATAATGGGTTATGTGTCTTTGCCAGTTTTTTCAGAAATGCTTTGTTCAAATATAACACACTCCACAGGTGCTGGCTCAGCTCTGAAAACTCTCTTTTCCACAATGACATGTTTTTCAGTTGTAATACATAACAATTAAGTGGCTTGTCAATGGACAAGTCATAAATAAGGACTGGCAGTTCATTCTGAAGGCATTAAAATATGAGCCACTGAGTTTGTTGATTCTGTGATTTTTGCTTGTCTAAGTGACATGATTGATTGAAGCAACTCAATTTTTGCCATGTATTAACTTGAGAGAGAGAGAGAGAGAGAGAGAGAGAGAGAGAGAGAGAGAGAGAGAGATTTATAATTTTCCTATGGAGATTTTTTGCCTTTTAGCTACAGAGCATTCATCTACCCTTCAGAACTGTTCGAGGATACCTCAGAAACATAAAATTGCCTTCAAAAATTAGAGAAAATAGGTACAAAACTTTACCATGGAACAAGAGAAAACCCTGACCTCAATGGGTTAAACCAGAAGCACAGGGCATTGTGATACTCACACAGGAGATATTAGAATGAAACTTGTATTTCTGACCTAAAAATATGTTTGGTGTCTTCTGCATCAGGTTCATTCACACTTCCTTTTTCAGAAGCATAAAGTGCCTTCTGTGAGTAAAATAAACCTTTCAAGTAAGGTAGAAACAGGGATAATCAGCAGTAAAATATGGGGCATTAATAGTAATCAATATTTTTGAATTCTGAAACTGATATCTAATCTTATTCACACAGTTGCACATGCATGTGTGCATATAAGTATGTGGGTGTATTCATTATATAATATATTCTATAAATGTAAATATAGTATATTTATGTATACTATTTATTTATTTATAGTATATAGTTTTCTGCATATATGTTACAATAAGATTTCTTTGTCCCAGGCGGCCAGAGGTCCAGATCCACAGACCTGCAGTGCCAGACTGCTTAGCCGCCCAGTACTGTTTAGGTCTCCCCAAATGATTCAGATGCTTATATTAAATTCATGCTGTAGTAGGAGGTTTCTGGCCCTGACTTTTGTGCCTAACCTCAAGGTTTAGGCCCGCAGACCCGCAGACCCACAGACCCACAGACCCACAGTCCCACAGACCCACAGTCCCACAGTCCCATAGAGACACACAGATGCTTTCAATAGTTTTAGGCTGATAAACCTAAGGCTCAGGCATATAGCTTGCTAGTTCTCTACTCTTCATCTAACCCATGCCTCTTGTTCAGCCATGCGGCTGGGTACCTTTTCTTAGAGCTTCATGGTTGTCCTCTACTTCCTGCGGCTTCTCTCTGGCATTCTGCTCTGTGCTTCCTGTTCAAGAGTTTTCTTAGTCTGGTAGCCCCACCCACATTTCCTGCCTGCCTTTGGCCAATCAGTGCTTTTTATTAAACCATTGGGTGGGACAATTATTTACCATGAAACAAGACAATCCCCTACATCATGCTGTTTGGCCTATGGCTTAGGCACATTGCTAGCTAGCTCTTTCATCTTAATTCAACCCCTGTCTGGACAGTCACCCAAAGTTCCTTTATAAAGTTGGGGCATCCATCTTCAGCCTACAGGCCCAGAGTCTCTTTTCATTTCAGTGAAGCAGAAAATCAGCTCTACTCATTCTGGTATAGTTCATCAGTTTCTTCTCCTTGTGTCCTGAAGTATATCTTACAGTTTCCTATGAAAAGCAGGAACCTGAAGTACCATCTCAGCTTGTTCTGTCAAAGTTCAGAGGTCACTTTACTAGGGAACCTGCATGCACAGTTTAAACAGCATACTATCAAGCAGTCAATACAAGAATGAGTTCTTATCCAGTGGCTAACTGTTGCCACAAAGAAAGTAGACTCCGTATGGAGTTTCTTTGATACCCATTTTTCTCTTGAATTAGATTGATGCTGCCAGGAGCAGATTCATCTCACTGTCAAGAAAAGTCTAAATTATTAAGGTATTTTAAGTGCCATATTCTGTAGGTCTTCAAAGTATTTGAAGATTACCTATCTAATTGAAATATATCTTTGTATACTTTAAAATATAACTAACATTGCTATAGGTTTGGTTGTCATAGGTGACTACTAATCTGCATTTTTTAATTATACATTACATTTTTAAAATAGATACATAAACATCATACCTTAAACAAGAGTATAAAAATACATACAGCATAACAAAACTGACCTCAATTTTGTGTCAATAAACCAAAATCCACACCAATGCAAAATATTTTGAGATTAATAGGTGATTTTCTGATCAAAGTAAATTCAGTAATCTAATTAAAAAAAATACCTCCAATATTCTATCCCCTTTCACTCTTAGAAAGAGATTAACTATGACCATTCACCATTTATAATGAAAACAAGCATTTATAAATAATATTTTGGGAATTTGGGAGTAACTTTATATTACTACTCCTGCTGATTGAAGAGCATTTGCAATCTTACAGAGTCTTGATACTGGATCATTTTAGTCCACAACCCTGAAGCTGATGTGACCATCTCTTCCCATCAGAGAATTTTTAGGGGGTCTTGGTTGATGAAACCATATTTGCCTGGAAGCAATCCACAGGTTCTCATCTTCTTTGGAAACAAAAGCAAAACCCTTCCAAAGCAATAAATCCTGAGACACAAGTTTCAAAATCAAAATATCGTTAAAAAATACATGTTTGTTTAACTTAGCAGCCTTTGCAATCAACTGTTTTTCTGTATTTAGCTCATAACCAGTTAATAATTTAAAAGAAAACACAATAATAACCATAGTCCAGATTCTATGTCTATTTTCCATCTTTACATGGCTTATTATATTTTTATTACTCTATTTCTCTTTTTTTACAGACTTTCTCTACCTTTCTTTTCTCTGACTCTGAAGCCTATGTACCCTTTACAGATATTGTAACCCATTTAATTTTTTTTAAATCTGAATATGTTTCATTGTGAATTCTTAATCATTTTCCAATCAGAAGAGCTTTTAAAATACTCACACTTTCTTAAAGAGCCACATAGTTTTTGCAGATAAAGCTGAGTCAGTAAGTTCTATTAAAGGGGCCTCGTCTCTGTTTGCTGCCAGAAAACAGAGCAGACCCAAGAAATGCTGCTACTAAGAAACCATTTGACTCTGTTTCATTTTTATTCAAAGTAAACAGAAACCTTAAATCAATCACATGCTACCAAGTCTTCTGTTAGACTTCAGGAACTGGCCTGGTTGCAGCTTATGCTCCCTGCTGCCGTTGCCATTTTGAATGTGGCCTGACTGCCACACAATCTCTATATAATGACCTACTTAAGATACACAATTTGGACGCTGCTTTGGCTCAGTTTCTGTGCTCTAAAGCCCTTTTGAATCTTTCTCTGGCTTTATGTGTGTGTTTGGCCCATGTTGTATGCCATCTGTTACAATAAGATTTAGTTTTGGTGACTGTCAGGCAGATAGATATGTGTAATCTCTGTCATTTCTAGATTTTGGAAGTTGATTGCACTTCCTGTTTACTTGGGTAAATATATCCTCTTGTGGTCTTTGATGTAGTTGAAGATTAGATAGTTATAGATGTTTTTCTTAGCTATATTAAAAGGAATATTGGATATAAAACTTTAGCTTCACAAAGATAAGGCAGATGATAGAGTATTTTCTTTAATTTTGCTAAATACAAATAGACTAGATTTTGTAACTGTAATTCTTTCTTGATAGCTATTTTGTTATATGTAATTTTGCTATGTTAAAATTGAAACCTTCCTTTTTGATTAGACAGAAAGGGGGAGGTGATGTGGGAATGTCTTTCTGTATGCTGTGAATATCAATCTTTAAATAAAGGAGCTGTTTTGGCCCATGACAGGCACCATAGAAGAAGTAGGTGGGATATCAGAATAGGTCAGAAAGGAAGGGTAGAGTCAGAATCAGATTAAGTTAGCTACCCAAAGGAACAACATGTAAGGAACACAAGTGGGTCATGGGCCATGTGGCAGGACAGATTAATGGAAAGGGGTTTAGTTGAGATGAAAGAGCAAGCTAGAAAGGTGGCTAAACCATAGTCCAAACAGCATGAAGTTAATATAAGTGTCCGAGTCATTTCTGGAGGCCTAAGCAGCTGTGAGCAGCTAAGCATTCTGGGCTTCAGGTCTGTGGGTCTGGACCTCTGGCCACCCTGGGCCAAGAAACCTTATTATAACACATATATGCATATAAGTGCTATTTAATATGTTCTATAATGTATATTTGTGTGTGTATACATGCATGTGCATGTGCGTATGCATGTGTATGTGTGTGCTTGAGTATAATGTCCTCATAATCTCTGACACTGTTTAGAAAGGCTTAGTAGTGGTGAGCATATTGAAGGAGGAATTTACTAGGAGAGGGCTCAGCCATTTCCAGTTTTCTCTCTCTCTGCTTCCTGCTTCCAGTTCAAAGTGTGAGTGCTCAGCAAGCATGCATTCCAACTGCCTTGCTGCTTGCTTCTCCATGACATAATGAACTATCATGTCCTCCTGAAACTGCAAGTCCAAATTAATATTTTCTTTATAAGTTTCTTTGGTCATGATGTTTTATTATATCAATAAAATAACTAATAAAATATGATATAATAACAACAAATAAATGTATAAGTTGTTTAGGATATTTTATATATGTGTGTATGCAAATACTATATGATATATATGATTTTTCACAGATATTAGTCTAGTTTTTTTTGTTACTTCATTCTCAGTACTGTGAAATGAGTGAATAAATCAATCACTATTTAATAAATACATTTGTTAGTAAGTGCAAGATATTATCATTTTTACAACCTATATTGTAGAGAAAGCACAGTTATTCCTTAGGTAGTATAGAGGATATAGGAATGATCAGACAGTCAGAAGTGCCCAAACCTGCTTCTGAAAAGTCTGGAAGAAAAAGTTTTGTCTCTCTGATGATGGTTCATTAACTTGACCATGTTCCTTTGAAGCTCTCCAAACCATTTGGTCACATCCAGCTAGCAAAGTCTTTTGTCATGCGGAGGTTCACTTGCCTCTCTTTGGTAAAAGAAAGAAAATATCTTTTATTTACAATGTCCAGCAGTGTGTTGGCTTTTATTCTGAACATTTATAAAAGCAGGCTTTCTGTCTAGGGGTGTATTTTTTTATTCAGGTGTTTCCCTTGTAAACAAAGTCCTTTGTCTTCCTCCGGTTGCTCTGTCTTTTCCCCAGGCATCCTGGCACACTTTTGAACAGCTACCTGATCAGTCATCACTGGGAGATAAAGAGAGGCACAGGTGGTGTTGCCTTCAAAGCTTGGGAAACAGTTCTGATGATTCTCATCACTGCCTAGGGATGCCCTTTGTTCATTCCAATATGCAGGACAGACTCACTTTCCTTTAGAATCTGATGCTATGATTAAGTGATCCTTGTTATATAGCTTTCTATACAATACTTACTTTGCAGAATTAAAACATAAAATCTGAACAGACTGTAAAGGACTAAATGATTCACAATTGTGAATTAGCACATTATCTAATCAAGGATTTTGTTGAGCTGTTACAGGTGATCCAGATATGAGTATAGATGTCTATGGTTAGTTTACATCTAACTCATTCTCTAGTATTACAGACTACTGTAAAGTACAATGTTCTTGCTTTATTTAATATTAAATTTATCTCTGAATTTCAGAGACCAGAGGAGGACTCAGATCTCCTGGAACTGGAACTAAAAGAGATTGTGAACCTACACATGGATGGTAAGAACTGAACCCTGGTTGTATGCGAGAGCAGCACATAGTCAGTCTTAATCTGTATGCCACTCCATCCCCCACACCACACTCTCTTTAATGCTCCACTTTGACCTTTGCTTCCTTGTTTGTTTAAAATAAAAGTTAGGACTGTCTTCTGGGTGTTGAATTGTGTATTTCTCTGTTAAATCAACATTGATTGACAATATTTTACTAGTTTTTTATAGAACATTTAAATGTCAATGATAATTATTTTGTTATAAATACTGCAATTTTCTCCAATTAAAACTATTTAATAATGTTTTTACATTGTGTATGCGTATTGTGTGCATACCTTATGTACATGTATGTGAAGATTCTTTCACTTATGTATATGTGTGTTCTTGTGTGTATAAGCACACCCACATATGTATAATTTTACACCTCTTTGCATCTACCCATGCATGATGTTCACCTATGTATAGGGGCTCACTCACCCATGCATGTGTCCACTTTTTTCACTTCTAAGACCCCTCTGTGGTGCAGATCTGTGTAGTTCCTGTGCATGCTTTCTCCATATTTGTGAGTTCATAACACATTAATTTAGAAAGCCTTGTTTTCTTGATGTCATCTGTCTTTTCTATGTCTTACATTCTTACTGCCTCTTCTGTAGAGCTAGAGTGATTTTTGATGGAGATATCTCATTAGAGATGTGGGTTCCAAGAATCCTTATTCTCTGAATAATGTTTGGCTGTGTGTCTCTGTATTTGTTCCCATCTTCTGCAGGAGGATGCTTTTCTTATGACGGTTGAGCAAAGTACTGATTTGTGAGTGTAGCGGAATGTCATTAGGAGTCATATTTTCAAGACGTATTTTAAGTTTTAGTTACATGTATGTGTGCATGGGGTGGCTAAGTATGCATGCAAGTACAATGTTCACTGAGACAGAAGAACGTTGTAATGATTCATGTCACATAGTAGCCATGAGATAAACCCAACATGGCACAGGGGGAAATAAAAATTACTTCCATGTAGCTGCCATGAGGCAAACCCAACATGGTGCTGGCAGAACACTGTATATGGGAGCTGCCATGTGAAAGTTTTCTCTCTCCTCCCCCTTTCCCTCTCTCCCCCCTCTCTCTTTCTCTCTCAGAAATTCCCCTGAATAAACTCTTGTATGGCACCTGGAAATATGCGCATCTATCTCTCACACGCTAAACTAACAAAAATAGAAGATGAAAGGGACACTGGAACCCCAAAAACTGAAGTTGTAGGTAGATGTGAGACAATCAACATTGATGTTTGAAGTCAAACTCTAGTGCTCTGCAAGAACCCTGTGTGCTCTTACCTGGGAAGTTTTCTCCAGTTCATTTTATACACTTTTTATAACAGTGGAACTATGTATTTAGTTTAAAACTGCACACTAAAATTTCAACTTGTTCTTAAATTGTTTCCTTGAAAGTCAATCCTATCATTGTAAAATTAGAATAACAATGATTTTATTAGTATTTATCATGTTAATTTACTGTTTTTTACATGTAACAATAATTTTAAATATAATAATAAATAATAATTTTGAAGCAATATTTCATACTATGGCATAGCACTTATTAGGTCCCCAATAAGGCTATGAACTCATAAGAATCCTTCTTCTTCATCTTCCATGTGCTGAGATAAAATTGCCTGGTTTAGTATGTTGTTTTGTTTGATTAAAGTTAGCAGACTTAAACGCCACTGAAGAAGGACCCTTACTTCACACTCTGTGTCTTAGTTTGGGTTTCTATTATGTGAAGAGATACCACGACCATGACAACTCTTATAAAAGAGACATTTGATTGTGATTGACTTATTAAAGTTTCAGAGGTTCAGTCCATTATCTTCATGGCTGCTTGCAGGTAAACAGTGCTGGAGAAAGAGCTGAGAATTCTATATCTTTATCCACACTCACCAGTAGCAACTATATGCTGCACTAAACATAGCTGTAGCATAAGAGACCTCACATAGCACCCTCACAGACACAAGACACAAAGCCACATCTCTTAACAGTGCAAACCTCTACAAGGGTCATTTTTTTTTCAAATCACCACATTCAACTCCCCCATAACCTTGTAGCCACATAATACTGTATAAATGCATTCAGTCCAACTTTTAAAATTCCCACAGTCTAAAAACAGTCTCAAACTTCTTAAAAAAATCTGAAGTTAAAAGTCTTGTGGATTCATGCAATCTCTTAATTTTAGTCCCCTGTAAAATGAAAATCAAATGGCAGGTCACATACTTCCAACATATAATGGCACAAGATAGACACTACCATTCCAAAGTATAGGAAAAGAAGCATAGTAAGGAAATACTAAACCAAAGGAAGACCAAAAACCAGCTGGGCAAACTCAACCCTACAACTCCATGTCTGACATCAAAATGTTCTTCAAATCTTCAACTCCTTTCAGATTTGTTAGCTGAGACTGGTATCCCATGGCTCTGGCATCTCTAAATCTTGGGCCTCCAATGCAATTCAGGTTTCACCTTCATAGTTTTATGCAATGGTCTCTATCGTCCTCCATATCAAGAATCAGCTGACACATCTGCCCTCAGTGAGCTTTTACTTGAGGAAGAAGATTAAATAACAGAACCATGTGGCTGATGCTGCTTAGTTCTGCTCATTGCTAGAGCTGGAACATAGCTCTCATTCAGTCACATATTCTCCAGCTTTCTGCTTTCCATGGTTTTATTTTGTTGCTTAAGCTTGGCTGTCCTGAATCTCTGTAGACTTGGTTGGCCTCAGACCCAGAGTCCTGTCAACCTCTCCCTCCTGAGTGCTGGGTTTAAAGGTGTGTACGTAGATTTAAACTCTTCTATAATTCCACTTCACAAGTAGGAAACTACTGGGTGGGATCTTTCTTTGAGGTCATCATTTCATTTCTTAAATTGTTTATGTCCTTAGTCACAAGATTTTGCTCCATTCTACTTCCTGGGGGTTCCATTTCTCCTCAAATTGTACATTTTTAAAATTTTAGTTGCTCATTTTCATTATAAACATTTATTCGAGTTAACATTAATAACCACATGACAGGGTCTATATTAGGCTGTTCTGAGATTTTCTCTGCCAATGAAATTAATCAAAGTTTCTTCACTTTAGTCCTATTGTAGGTACACAATCTTCCAGAGAAATTAGAAGATTTCCTTAGTTTTGGCCACATACTTTATTTTGGTGGCTCTCGGACGTATCTTTATGAACCTACCATGACAAAGAGTTTTAAACTGGTCAAACCTGAGAACCTGAGTTTGGTCTCTGGAAGCCATATCTGCATATACAGAGAATTAAGAGATGCCATAAAATTATGCTCTACATACACACACACACACACACACACACACACACACACACACACACACACACACACACATACCATACCACACAGAAAGAGAGACAGAGATAAAGACAGGCAGATACAAAAACACAAACACAGAGAAGAGTGAATAAATTTTGAAATTAAGAATTAGTCTATAAGACATCCCAGAAAAAAGCCTGGCTACTCAGGGCCCTGATGCTTCTTGTCTCAATTCCTTGCTTCTACTTCACAGCCTTCCTTAAGTGTTCTACATTTTTAGGATGTGCATTCAAAATGTCTTTATCTAACACTATTGTGTATTAGAGGCTAAGTACACTAATAGTAGCACAGGAGGTAGAAACATAGAACTGACTTTGGTGATTTGAAAGAAAATACCACCCATATGGAGTTGCACTATTTGAAGATGTGACTTTGTTGGAGTGGTTATAGTCTTGTTAGAGAAAATTTGTCACTATGGGAGTGCACTTCTGTGCTCAAGCTATGTTCAGTATGAAACATAGTTGCTTCTGCTGATTGTGTATCAAGATGTAGAACTTTTAGCTCCTCCAGTACCATGTCCGCTTAAACACCTCCATGAAGATAATGGACTAATCCCCTGAAACTGTAAGCCAAAAACAATTAAATATTTTCCTTTATGAGACCTGCCTTGGTCCTGGTGTTTCTTAACAGCAATAGAAAACTAAACTGAGACAAAAGTTGATATCAGGGACTAGGGTATTGCTGTGATAGGCTGGACCATGTTTTTGTTTGTAGAAATACTATGGATTAGAAAAGCAGTTGAATAATTAAGTGGGTCTTCACGGGCCATTTAGTAGGAGCATGGATGACAGTAGTAGTGAAGATGATTTGAACTATGGGGGCCTGGTTTGAGATGTTTCAGAGAAGAATTCTAATATGTTTTCTAATGATTATTCTTATGATATTTTGGTGAAGAAAGTGCCTATTTTTTGCCTTTATATGAAGAGTCTGACTGAAGATAAAGTGAAGAGATTTTGATTGATTCCTTTGGCAAAGAAAATCTCACAACAGTATAGACCCTATCTGTGGTTATCAATGTTAATTCTAATAAAATTTTATAATGAAAATAAGAAAGTACAAATACGAAATATACAATTTGAGGAGAAAAGGAACCAGAAAGCAGAGTATAGCTAAATCTTGTGTTCAAGCATAGAGGCTTAGATCCACATGGTCACCCTCAGTACTGAGGAGTTTGCCTTGGCTTATGAATCTAGATTCAGGATAAATTCTAAGATTCCATCTCAAAAAGAATTTCTGGATCAGTTATCATCATGAAATTGACTTGGAAATTTTACAAAAGATATATTGATATAGCTTTAAGAGATAATGTAAAGATAAAGACATTTAGAAGAGAGTCAAATGCAAACATGTAGAGGCATGAGTTCCCCTACTAACCCTGGATCTAAGCCTCTATGCCCTCGTCAATGAGTTCAAGGTTATCCTGGTCTACAGAGCAATTTACAGGAAAACCAACAAAATTACTTAAAGAGATACTGTCTTGATAAAAGAAACAAGAGGAGGGCAATGCCAAACATGTCAAACTCTCTCCATGTTAGAATAACAGGAAAGTAGGCAGCACATCTCTGTGTTTATCAGCACTATTCAGAATAGAGGCAATCATGATGTGGCATCATCAGTCTATGAAGATGGAAGTGGAAAAGGAGATTAAGTAGGTGGAATAGAACGTATGTACATAAAAATGCTTCCATTTCTATCCCTAAACATCTCTAGAAAGATTTGCTTAAATAAATATGGAATACACTCTATTTATTAGCACAAGCAATACACTCATTTATGAATCAATAATTAAAGGTAAAGATAATTATAAAAATATCATTACCCTCAAGCCCAAGCTATAGAATATGCCAGTAACACCAATGCTAAATGCAAAAGTGCATTGGAATTATAAAAGAAAACAATAAATTATGGTGATCAAATAACAAGCAAACATTGCAGATGCATAGAAGATATAAAAATTTAAAATAAATATTTTGTAGAATTGATCAATTGTATAGATCACATATGCCAATCTTCTCTTTCCCTTTTCACTACACAAAATAATAAAAGTTCCAAAGAGATGGTTTAGCAGTTCAGGGTACATACTACTCTTGTAGAAGACTAAATAGGCCAATGTGTTGGATGGCTCACACATGTTATAACTTCCATCCAGGGACTTCAAGCTCCTCTCTGGCCTCCATAAGTACTTGGATTTATGTACACACACACACACACACACACACACACACACACACACACACACACACACACAAATAAACCTTTTCTTAAAAAAAGGAATAGAATTCAAGAAGATCCCTAGGGAGGTATTTTATTAATTTATATGTGTATTTCAGTGAGGCAATTATAGCTTTTGCATTTCACTCAGAACTCCTGTGGATAACAGTGAGCTCCACAACAAAAGGGAAACAAATCCTCTGGATGTATTAAGTGACAAAGCAAGGAGATGAAAATAAGTTCTGAGAGGATAATGAACTGGGTCCCACCTCCTCTGGCATTGCTGGGCTGATGACATGACCACCATCAATATACTCACTTCTGTTCTGAAATTTTTGTAGAGTACTGAGTCCAAGGAGGGTATGAGTGTCTGCCCATCTCTTTCAAGAACACTGCAGGATTCAATAAAACTAAGGCTATCTAATTATGCAGTCAAATGTTTTGGTTAAATGCCTCATTCCTTGTTCTAATTATCACCTACCCCAAAGGGAAGAGCTTCAGTTTACAAAAAGCAAGGAGAACAAGGTTACCTTCTCCTCCCAAATCTCTTTTTAGATGAGAAAACACACAGCTGGAGAGCCAGCATATTTAGCTGCTATGTTTATCAATGTAATTTGTTGCTTTTCTTAATAGAAATCCACTAAAAACTAACAGTCTTTGGGGAAAAGGAAAAGAATGTGGTCTCTAGAGTTTAGCATCCTTGCATGCTTGACGTTTGGAGTTAATAGACTGAGGCTACAAAAAAATGAAACTTCAAGCAAATTTAAAATTAGCATAATAGTGAAATTTTAAAATAAAAACACCTTGAAACCCCACTTAATATATAATTAAATTATTATTAATTTTGATAAGAAATAAAGGTACTAATATCTTTATGGATTATTTGTTCACACTGATGGCCATTATAGCACCTATATTTAAATCCATGTGTTCAAGCTCAAGTCCATCTTTCAGACAAGAAGATCTTAATTGCTTCCTTTAATCCAATGATTTTCAATTCTTGAAAGTGTTTACTTTCTATAAATACCATGAGAACAAGATTTACATTTTTAAATTTATCAATCAATTAGCTTTAAATAGCATACAAAACAGGGTTGAATACGGTTATTTTCAAACACTTGTTTGCATTGAATCTTCTTGTCCATCCCACTATTCTTCCCTGTGACCTTCTCTCTAAAGCAGCCTGCTCCCCACGTTCATGACCATGTTTTCTGTTGCCCTTCAACACACCCTCTAAGTTTCTTTGTCCTCTAGAAAGTTTAATAGCTTATAGTCCTACAAAAACCTCACACATACATATTTATAATGATTTAAAAAACAGAATCTTCATATTCGTAATAACATGTTATATTTGTCTTTCTGAATTGGGGCTACCTAACTCAAGTTAATAAATTCCATCATCATTCTGCTTTCATATAATACTTATTTTTACTTACAGATGAATAAAACTTCATTATATGCATATTTCATATTGCATATTTTCATTCTCTATATTGATGGGCATGTGGGCTGGATATGTATTATTCTAGCTTGGTTAGAAGGAAGCATACTTCTTGTTTAATTAGATACCTTATCTTGTCTATATGACCCTTCAATTTTGAGTCAATTAAAATGTTTTGTAATGTATTTCCTAATGCCCTACTTTGAGAGTCTCCAAGACATCTCCCATCTCAAGATTCTGTAAGCTTACTTAAAATTTTACCTCTGCTGAAAGGAGATAATTATAGAGTATGCTACAGCTTGTATGTAATTATATGCCATGAATATCCATTATTTCACCCAAGAGCCCATATTTTCTCATGGATTCTATAAATCTAATTCTCTCAAGAATTTTTTTTATTCATATGCTTCCATATGCTCATCAATCAAGTGTATTTTTGATGTCGTTCCTATTCCTATGTCACCACCAATTCAACATAATTTAGTAAACGTCAAATATCATGTTAAATATTAATAGTGGTAATTTTTGATGTCTTTCTACTTTGTTACTTCATTATATGACGAGTTTATTTAACATATTTTATTATTTGCCTTGATTGACAAGACTCTCAAATCAAAGCCATAGAAAACAAAATTTGGAAAGTAGATAGGTTCACCAGGATACAGAAAGCCTATAGTTGTGGGGACAAGCAAAGAAACTGTGAGATAACCATACATGGTGCTCAATATTTGAGCATTTGTAAATGCAGAATGACAAAATGCATACAGGTATCATCAAATACAAGTAGGATCTTATATCTGACCAAAGACTGTAAGAATCACTCATGGTAATAGTGTATATGACAGAAATTCAAGCAAGGTTGCCTAGCAACTTCCTTCTAAAGACCATAGCATGAAATAGGGGCTGTAATTTTTTCCCATGGGAAATTTGAAAGACATTACCACATCTAGTTGATGAATGTGGATATTTTAGTTATTTTTCTTGTTGCTATGACAAACACCCTGACTAAAAATAATTGCTTAACAAAAAAAAGGATTTATTTGGGCTTACAGAGGAGAGGGTATAATCTATCATAACTGATAAGCCAAGTAACAGCAATTTGAGGCAGCTGGTCACATTGCATCTGAAGTCTTGAAGCAGAGTGAGAAACGGTGATGTTCACTTTTTTTCCTCATTTAATTTTGTTCCAGACCCCAACACACTCAATTGTGTTAGACTCAGTTTACAAGAGTCTGCTTTTCTGAAATGACTTAATATAGACAATACATGGTTTTCCAGGATTTAATGCCTGTATTTTTCTACATCCTGTCAAGCTGAAAGTGAATATGAAACATTACAGTCTGTCCCTTGTCCACATGATGTCTAAATAATTTTCTTCTTAACTAGAACCCTTCTCACCTTATCTATGGACTCATGGTCCCTGTATCATGCAAAATATAATTCTACAGTTTCAAAAATCTCATTATTTTACAATTCAAACACTTTCTACCCAAACTTTTGCTTCTTTCTACCCAAACTATAGACTTGGATTGGTGTAGTAAACAATACCTATGCCAAAACTCGAATATGTTCCTGTCTTAAATTAGTTCTATCAAACAAACTGCTCTATATACTGGTTGGTTTTTTTGCCAGTGGGATACAAATTGGAGTTTTGGGGTATATAGCTGAGAAAATATCTCCATCAGACTAATATGTAGGAAAGTTTATGGAACGTCTTTCTGATGCATGATTGACCTGGGATGATCTAGTCTTCTGTTGAACTTTGCCAAGCTTGAGAAGCTGGTCATATGTTGAATAAAAAAACAATCTGAGCAAGCCCTAGAAGCAAACGAGTAAATAACATTTATCCACGGTCTCTGCTTCTTTCCTGCCTTTAGGTTTCTGTCCTGCTTGAGTTCCTGCCTTGGATTTCTTCAATGATGGACTATAATCAGGATCTGTAAGACAAGTACATCATTTTGCCCAGGTTTCCTTTGATAATAATCTTTATTATAACAATAAGAAGCAAACAAATAGTTTATTTCTAAACTTAACATTACTTAAGTTCTCAAGAAATTTTCAAAATACAGCTAAATACAACTTCCCTTTCTGAGTTCCTGAAAAAGTTTTTATTCTCTTTTAAATGATTATGAACAGAGATTCCACTTTTCATCTTACCATTCTTATTTTTTCATCTTCTGTCAGATTCTGTCCACTGGATTCTGCCTACAGTATTCAAAAATTTTTCTTGTCCAAAGACCTAAGTTCTGTCACATTCAAATCACCAACATACCAGTTCCTGATATATATGAGGTCAGGCTCATCACAACAAAGGCTGCATTTCTAGTATCAGTTTTCTGCATCATTTCCTTATCTTGGTCCATGTGAGGAAAGAAAGGCTAATTTATTATACAGTTTGAGTGTGTAGGCAACTAGAGGAGGAAGTAATGTAGGTGAAATCTTGAGGCAGCTGCTCACACTGTAGCCTTAGTAAAGATGAAGAAAGAATTGCATGCTGGTATTCATTTCACTTTCTCATTTTTATATAGTATAGAATATATAGACTGCTTCACTTATATCCGAGGTCAGTATTCTCAAGTTAATTAACCTAATTTAGATAATGCTCAGACAGGCCCCTGAGGATTATCTTCTAGTATCTTCTAGAATCTGACAAACTGATAATCAATATTAGCCTTCACAATCATCATTAGTCATAGGAAGCTGCCTTGGTCACAGGAATACTAGAAATCACACAAGAATGGCACTTTACCTCTTTGTCTTAATCCAAAGGAATGTAGAATGAATAATTTCCAAAGCAATTAATTTTTGAACACTCAGAAAAGATAAAAATAGAAGAACATTGGGATTAGAAGGGGTTTTCACTTTGTCATAAGTGGATTTTAGATGTAAAGCAAAGGATAATCAGTCTACAACCCACAAACTCAGAGAAACTAGGCAACAAGTAGGACCAACCTTGAGAGGGGCATGCATATATCATCCTAGTATGGGAAATAGATATCTTGGGCAAAATGGGAAGGAGTGTAGAGGGGAGGTGATAGAGGATGGGAATATGAGGGATCAGAATGGCTGAGTTGGGGAGGGACAGTTGGGGAGATGCAGAAAGAGGTATCTTGATAGAGGGATGCATTATAAGGTTAGGGAGAAACCAGGTCCTAGGGAAATCCCAAGAAATCTACAAGGATGACCCCAACTATGACCCATAGCAATAGCAGAGAGAGTGCTTTAACTTGCCTCCCCCTGTAATTAGATTGGTGACTACCCTAATTATAACCATAGAACTTTCATCTAGTAACTGATGGAAGCAGATTCAGACATCCACAGCTAAGTTCTGGACCGATGTCCAGCAGTCCAGTCAAAGAGAAGGAGGAGGGATTATATGAGCAAAGGGGTTAAAATCATAATAGATAAACCACAGAGACACCTGACCAGAGCTAATGGGAGGTCATGGACTCTAGATTGACCGCTAGGGTACCTGCATGGGACTGAAATAGGCACTCCTAATGTGAGCCACAGTTATGTGGCTTGATCTGTTTGTGGGGCCCTTGGCAGCCTATTTCCTCTGGTAATATATTATTATTGGTATTTCCTCCAATATCTTGCTCAGCGTTGATGAGGGGGCTTGGTCCTGCCTTAGTTTGGTATGCCAGACTGTTCACTCTTTAAAGGAAGCCTTACTGTCTCTGAGGAGTGGATGGGGGTGAGGTGACAGGCAAGAATGAAAGTAGCAGAAGGGGAGGGGGCAACTATAATTGGTTTGTAAAGTGAAAAAATAATTGAAATAAAAAAGAGATAGTAGAGCATGCCTTGAATCCCAACACTCTGAAGGCACAGGAAGGTGGATCTCTATTAGTTCAAGGCCAGCCAGGACATCCAGGGCTCTTATACTGAGAAAACCTGTCTTGGACAACAATCAATCAATAATCAATCAATCAATCAATCAATAAACAAATAAATAAATAAATCCTAATTTCAAGGAGGAAAGCATGGAAGAGAGTAAACATCTTCTCTTCTTTAAGGGCTATAGACAACTATTTTAAACATGAGGTACCAATCCTAGCAAAATATTTACATTTAGCTCTTTCCACGCAAATGAAAAGATGAGAAAAAAGAAAGACTATATTGATCCACATTTAATTCTTTTTAAAAATAATACACATCTGAAAATGTGATTTTAGTAAAGAGAAAGTAATTTGTAGGTATGTTTTATTAATTTCCTTCTCATGAGATAAATGTATATGTACCATAGTAGGGGCTGCACATGTGCACATGTGATACAGATGTTAGTGTGGGCTGCTTTGCCTGTCCCTAAAAGTTTATATAGTTCCTAACTTCATACATTGCTAATATTTGGCAGTAAAACTTCAGGGGAGATAATGAGGCTTAGAAGTCATGAAGGTAGCACATACATAGCATGGCACTGATGACATGTCAGATAATAAAGGGAACCTTGAGCTCACAGATTATTGATTATTGCCTTTTCTACAGTACTCTTTCTTCCACTTCTACCTTCTAAATTTTCTACTCCTTTGCCTTACATTCATAAGAACTTTTATTCAGTCACCAGATAATCAACCAATAATCCAATGTTATACATTTTGTTATAGAGAAAGACAATAGAATAAAACTCATTGAGAACTTTAGAACTCAAAGAATCCTAAAAAACAATGGTGAAAAGCTGAGGTGTTTCTGTGAACGTGAGTTACATTGTTTCAAAAGCATATCTGAAAAATATTTTGTTAGCGTCTGTTGTGTAGTTCACTGAACCTTCTCAGTAAAAGAAATGAAATAAGGCTATGATGCAATCCTATAGTACAAGGAGACAGAGAGTGTACACAGTGCCTCAGGTACTTCATATACTAATATAATTTTTTAATCTTAAAAAGAGGAGGAGCTTTATGTGTCTTGCAAAGCCTGCTCTCTTCTTTAAAGATAATACCTTACTTCTGCGTGCTGAAGGGGTTTGGGATGTTTCATATGGTAGAAGGGGTCGAAAGGGCAGAGAGGGATAAATTATCTGCTGTGTGAACTCACCAAAGAGTATTAAATAACTTATTAAGTGGCGCAATCAAAATACAGACTCACTAATACAGAGCAAGATAGATGGTACTGCTAATCAAGCTTCCATATTGCTCAAGAATGATGGCACCAACTGCAAGCTGCCCTCTGTTGCTTGATCCAGTTCTGACCACCCAAGAGTGCACAGGAACTCTTCTTGCTCAGCTCTTAAGGGTTCACATACACATAAGAGACAACACCCTAGGGCTTGTTACACCAAAGCCATTGGCTTGAACTAAAAGATTCCTAGAACTCTTATCTTTCCTAAGGGACTTTCCCTCTTTCACAAAGTTAAGAGCCTTTAAGGTCCAGATCTTTATCCTATCTAACATCTATCAAATTTTGATAGCAGAGTTTTGGACAGGAACCCTCTAATACCGGCAGCTGGATTCCTCCTCAAGACTTCAAATCACTGTATGATAATGAAAAATATCATAGAGAAACTGAACTTGAAGTTCTAACAAATGCATGACTAGCACTCCTCACCCAGTTCTAGCTCACCAAAACCATCGTGGGCTATCAAAACCAAAGACATATGAGAACCGAACTCTGAAAGACATTAAAATTACAAGAAGAACAAATGTAATGTTATGGAGTCCTGGGGCAGAAAAAGAACATTTATCAAAACCTGAGCAAAGAGGTCAGAAATCACAGCTCAGAGATTCAGAGTTCTTTTGTTCTTGTAGAGGACTTGAGTTCAGATGCTAACATACTCACCACACAGGTAATAAACCCCTGTAACTCTAATTCCAGGTGATCCAATGCTTTCTCTTGGTCTCTTTTGATACCTCCACTGATGTGCACATGCCCATACATATTATTAAAAATAAAATAGATCTTTTTTTGAACTCTAAGGAAACACAAATAAAACATGTGCACTGCTTACTAACATTGGCTATAACAGATGCATCTGTGTGTCTAAAATTCCTGTGAAACTGAAAGTTTGAAAATTACATATTTAGAAAAGAAAATGCAAAAGAACATCATAAAAATGAGTTATTTCAGTGAAATAAAATTATGACACCAAAATAAAAACTGTGGGTGAAGATACCCAATCACAAAGTAAGAGTTTGGTTTCGGTCAACAGCCAAGAAATTTATTCTGTAAAGGTTTTCAGCCTTACAGGCCATATAATTTCTGCCACAACTATCTAATACTAACAATTATAAAAAATAACAGCCATGGAAAATTTATAAACAAATGGACATAGCTGCTTAATATATCTTCAGTTACAAAAAGAGATGGGCTAGGTTCAGACTCTGGGTTACAGCTTATCTACCATTATTTTGTGAGCTATATCCATAAAATCTTGGGAATTTACAACTAAAATGATAAGCAAAATAAGCATTTAATCACTAACTCTGGAATTCAAAAGAAAGATTTGGGGGAAAAAATGCATGATCTTCATGATCAGAGTACAGACATAAATCCGATTGATTTCTGGAGTTCTCAAGGTTTTTATCAAGATGCTAAGTCACCCTGACTGCTCTAGAGGTTGTTATAAGAGGTCACAAAGGCAGGAGTTTATGGTCTTTTTCTCAGATGTCTCTTTTTGTTTTGGGTGAATGTGTGTGTTTGCTTGTCCATCTGAGCATGTACTGTATGCGCAATGTGTGTGTGTGGAAACCAGAGGTTGATGCCCGACGTCTTCTTTGATTGCTTTGCTCTTTACTGTGTGAGAGCCACTTGACCTTGAATTAGATGATTTGAGTAGTCTAACTAGCTACCTTGCTCTAGAGATTCCTTGTTTTCCCCTTCTCCAGTAACTGGAATTCTCATTTTATTTAGGTTCTGGACATGAATTTTAGTCTTCACACTTGAAGGTACTTTATTTCTTCATCTACTGAGCTATGTTCTCCACTCCTTTATTCCAACAAGGTGTATCCGTAAATTCATTGTGTCAAAGCATTTTAATAAAACACTTATTTTCAGACAAATATTTATAAATATTGCTCAAATAAATCAATTCATCCTTGTATATAAGGAGACAATGTCCTTTGGCTTCTGCAGTTGAACAACTTGGGAATGGGCCAGTGGTTTTTTTTTAAATTTTAATTAGTATATTATTCCACTTAAAAATGAAAGAATACAGAATTGGCAACTAGCCTTTATTAAAACAGGTAGATGCTCTGATGAACATTGGTTCAATTTAGGCTCCCACCTCATTTTCTTAAGTTATTATGTCCTTTTGTTATCTTTCTACATTTTCACTCCATTTCACAAAAAAAGAGTTAAGTGAATTGAACACATTGTTTTTCACTTTCAAGGAGCCACAATAGTCCTACCATCTCAAATCATTGGTGTATCTAAAGCTGGAACAGTAAGAAATATGATTAAATATACATTACCTATGTGATAAGTGCTAAGTACAAAATTACCTTTATTACATAACAAATAAACCTGGGACTCTCTATCAGTATAGTTCTTTCCTAAGCCTTTTTATTAATCATAGATAATTTTAAAAATGCTCAAATTCATTTCAGAATAACAATAATTTCACACAGTTAGATGTTTACATGTGCTGTGTGACACTTGTCTGGAGGAAACCGGGCAAATATTTATTTATACCACATAGGGGATTAATTGTAGACAAATACTTTCAAGTTGGTGAGCTGGAATTTTATTAAAGTTATTTATTAGAGAAGATGAGGCATTGTGTGTGAGGAGCAAAAAATAATTCTGACAAAAAAATCAAAAGACTAACTTGGTACAGTTGGAATCTCTTGAAAGATGGAAGCCAAGTTTTCTGAAGGCTGCTTAACAAGTCAGAGATTGTCATTTTCAGATTGCTCTGAGCTTCTTGCAGCCTGTTTGGCTGGCTTGACACTCAGACTTCTTGGCCGGTTAGAGACTCTTCTGGGTAGCTCAGCTTGTCTGTCAATGATTTTCAGAAGTTCTTCTTACTCTATATGCTTGGGAACAGAAGGGACTAGTTAATCTGGTCATGTTCAAGACTTACTGAAGCTTTGGAGTTGTTCTCCTACTGAGCTTAAAGTACCTTCCTTCAGAATGCAATTTTCATCTCCCTTTGGAACACACTTTGGCTTAAGAGATTTCCTTATACAATGGAAAGTTTTATTTCTCTTTAGAATATCTTGTTTCTTGATAATGGGTTTCCCTTCAAAATGGGGGTTTTTTTATCACAGGAAATTGCTAGATAACAGGTGAGTTCTCTGACATCAAGATACAGGGCCTTGTGTGTTCAAAATACAGGGGTTTAGAGCTGAAGAGCGATTGGTTTTTGCCTAGCATCTCTTTTCATTCCAAGACAGTCTGGTGACAAGTGCTTACAGTGTATAGAATCAGTCCTTCTCCCTCAGCAGTGTCAAAGCTAAAGAGTGCTTAAAATCATGGAAATGCTTGATAAATGCTCCGTTTTCTCCAAAATAACGACTTCCAAATATTTTCACACATTTTCCTTTCCTTTTTTATTTCCCAAAGATTCACTATATATACATATAAGCTATATAAATAGTTTACCTGTGAGATGCATATGGTGCATCTGTGACACTTTAATTTACATTTTAAATCTGTGTCCTTGATATAGAAGAGGGTCATAGGTTAAAAGCTTTAACGCTTTAACTTTCTTTGGGTTCCATGATCAGAAAGAATACATAAATAAATAAATAAATAAATAAATAGATAGATAGATAGATAGATAGATAGATAAATAAATAAATAGATAAATAAATAGGTAAATAAATAAATAGATAAATAAATAAATAAAATATTTTAAAAAATAAATAAAAAAGTGAACACAGGCACTCATAATATTTTCAAGCCCAAGCAAAAGAATTAAACTTGATAAAGATCAACAATTGCTGCTGCAAAAAAGTAATATATATATATATATATATATATATATATATATATATATATATATATATATATATATAAAAGATCAACATCTCAGAATCCAAACTATTTCAGAGATGAACTCACTACATAAAATTCCTTTCATTCTACTTATCTTCCCCCTCTCTTTCTCTCTGTCCTATCTTTCATTTATCTATCTATTATTATATCACATATCTATTGATCTCTTTGTCTTTCTATAGTCTATCCATCTACCTGTCCATCATCTACCTACTAGCCTATTTACTCTCTTTTATCTATTTATCTATATTCTTTAACAACATGTCATCTATTCCTTATCTACCATCTAGCTATCTCTTTGTCTCTCTGTCTCTCTGTTGGTCTTTCTATCTATCTTATACCTTTCTGTCACCTATTTATAACTTATCTCTCTCTGTCTCTATAATTTATAACATCATTGTCATCCATGCATATTTCACAGACCTATTTATCAAGCTTTTCACTTATTTTGTGTTACATTTTCTTTTTTTAAAGAGTATTTTCATATTTCCCCTTCACTACATTTATGAAAACTGACAATCATGTTGGGTAACATTATAACCTAAACTTTGGGGACCAAAATCCAATTTGCACTCAGGACACACTCTTATTCTCATATTTCTTAAAGTGGTGAAATATTATAATAGATGAAGGGTGGAGTTCCATAAAATAAAACTGTTTATAAGACAAATAAAATAAAAGGACTCTAAATCTATAAAATGTCAGAAAGCTGGCTAGGGCACTTTTAGCAGGACCAACAATCTCTTTGTGTACCTGAGAACTAGGACCAATTACACTTAGTAAAGGTTTTACACTAAAGCTGATGCTGGGAGGTCAAGCGTTCCATTCTTATAAAATTGTCTCCATAAACCAACAACAACAATAATAACAAATCAAGCAATAGCTCCAGAAAAAAAAAACAAATAAATAAAACATGAGTAAAATTATTTTCAGCATTGGGAAAATTGCTACACAGAAAATTTCTAGTAATAAATGATCATAAGGAGCTAGACTTTCTACTACTGGAGCCCCCCCCCATATATACACATGGAGATAGGGCTTCTTATAGCTTAATGGCTTCAGTTTTGCTATATGCTTAGTTGACCTTGAGCTCCTGAACCTCATGCTTCCTATTTGCAAGTGTTAGGATTACATGTATGTGAAATTATTGTTTTATATGAACTGTCCAATGCTATGGCAACTGAGCCACATCTCCAGCTTTAGTTAAGTGTATTTTTATAAATCTCCCTCTCTAAGTTCCTGTAATATGGATAAGAGATACAGGTTTTTGTTTACTACATCAAAACTTCAACATCTAGAGACAACTTTCTCGAAACTGGCCTCAAGACTTAGTTTATGGTGAAGATATTCAGCTATGAGTAAAAGAGCTGAATTATGTGTCCCAAAGATAGTACCTGGAGGTATACCTCTGATTGAAATATAAGATACTATTTCTATGCACTCAAATATACCCACTAACAGTATTATGTTGTTATCCACATATTACTATGTCCAGGTATTTCTTTCAGCAACCAGCTCCCAAATAATGACTTTTTTAATTATAAAAGCTTGACCTTAGCTTGGCCTTTGCTTAGACTTGTTACCAGTAAGCTCTTAAAACTTAAACTAACCTGTTTATATTAATATACTTTTTGCCACATGACTTGTTACCTCTCCTTACTTGGCAGTGTACATCCCACCTCCTTTGACTCTGGCTTGAGAATCTCCTGCACATCTGTTACTTTCCCAGAGTTCCTATGTCTCCTCATAAGTCTTGCCTATACTCTCTTATCTAGCTGTTGACTGTTGAGCTGTTTATTAAGCCAATAATAAGATGCCTTAGGCAGGTGAATTTAAGTACCACCACAATTTCATGTAGTGTACAAAGGAGATTATTCCAACATTACTAAATATTATCTTAAAAAGACTATACAACTTTTCTTTAATTAGGAAATGTAATATATACTCTTTCAGTGCATGCTTTCCAAGTTTATGTTGTATTTAAAAGTTACCTTTTTTGAATTTTTATTGCTGTGATAAAATGTGACCCAGTGCATTTTCTGAAGAGTTTATTTAGGCTAGTGGTTTCATAATGAGAGTCCATCACTGTGAAGGAGCATGGCAACATGAGCAAGAAGGTGGGAGATAACATACTAAGCCTGACATAGAAAGCAGAGGGAGAACCAATAAGGACTTAATAAATCTTAACACCAAACCCCAATATTATATTTCCTCTAGTAAAGGGACTCTCCTAAATGTGCTGCAACTTCCCCCATTAGTGCCACTAACTGAGGATCAGGTATTCTAATACAAGACCCCTAAAGGGAGCATTTTTCACATAAGCCACAATAGTTGTTGTGATAAATATTTACTGATTAACTACCTATGTATGCCTCTTTTCTGCTCTTTTTGATATCACCCCATTAATGATAATTTGTATCTTTTCTTTTCCTGTACTAACAAGCATACTTCAAAACGACTGTACTGCTGCCTCCACATTTTATATATAGCAGCATTTTCTATAGTCCAGAGATGTTTAGGATTTGAAATACAATTTAACTCTAGTTGTGAGTTTTGAGAAGAAATTTCTAAAGGTTATTCTAAAAAATATCCAAATTTTAGACAAAGACGGGAAGAAAGCAGTGGTCTCCTTTACTGTGTTTTTCTTATATTATCATGTAAAGTTCATTATATTTAAGGCCACCAGCTTCCAAATGAGATATGAATGACATACAGAAGAGAGATAGAAAGCTAAGCTTAGAATTCCCATTATTTCTGACTGCTCAATCATAGAACAGTTAAAATAAGCCTTATTTTCGATTTTGCTGCTTGCAGACAAACAAATTCTAAGTTACATGGCATTTTCTAATTGCAGAGTACCTTAGGATGCTCATTCTTTAAGTCATCATCATATATTATTTTTATATTGAGAGGAAAAATAATAGTAATTTTTCTTTTACAAAAGTGCCTACATAAGATTGAAGAGTAAAATAAATACTCACAGTAAAATGTGTAGATGGAAGTTTCTCTGTTCCTCATAGCCCTGAGGTCCAGATAAACCTCTCCTACCCCTGGTCCCATAGCTGCTTATAAAATAATCACTGAAAGGATTTTATTAATTACAAACTTTTGGCCTATGACTCAAGCTTATTACCAACTAGCTCTTATAGCTTAACTCAATCCATTTCTATCAATCTATGTCTTGCCTGGTAGTTTCAGGTATTTAACTTCCATTATATCTTGCTTCCCTGGTGCAGCTCACAGTGTCTGCTCTAACTCCACATTTCTTCTTTCTGTATCTCTATTGGATTTCTTGCTTGGCTATATCCTGTTTTAGCATAGACCATAACATCTTTTTTTATTAACCAATGGTAGCAATGAATATTCACAGCCTATTGAAAGACTATCCCACAGAAAAAATGTGTAATATGATTTTTGGCAACTGTGAAATTGCATGGCCATAAATTCCTGTCTTTACTCTTGTTCCATGTGCCACTTGAATTCACTCCATAACTTTAGTAGAAGAAGAAAAACCTCAATTAAAACAAAAGTGTCATGTAGCTGAATATATGGCTACACAGTAAAAATTGCACAGTGCTCTTGCAAAGGATTACTGTATAGCTCTCAGCGTCCATTTGAGGTAGTACATAACTACCTGAAAATTACAATTCTGGGACTCTAATTGCCCCAATTTTGTACTCTGCAGTCTACTGAATTTATATGCACACATCCACACACATGAATACACATTAAAAATGATTTCAAAATGAATAAAAATGTTATTGAACACCAATATTAAGGAAAAGAAGATAATTCATCTGAAAGTATGTGTTTTCTTTTTGTTTTTATGTCATAACCAAAGTTTCCCCTCCCTCCTATTTTTTCATCCCCAATCTCCACATTTTCTTATATTTTTTTTTGTTGTGAGCCAGTTCTTTAATGGCTAAGCCATCTCTCCTATAAAACCTCTCCATTTTCTAGACATTACTATCCCTATCAGATTTATGATCGGCAGTTAGACTAAATATGAAGAAATTTAATAGGAATAAATATTTATATTTACATCTTACATATCACATTAGGAGTTCTACAAATCTGAGTTACACTTTTAGCTTGTAGTTCAATGAAGGCATGATCTGTGGCTCTTTGCTTTACATAGTAAGGTCCTTAGTTTAAAAACTTGAAGAAAGTAACCTATTTGAAATGGATTATTGACCATAATACTAGCAGATGTCTTTGCCTACTCAACTGTGAATTCTTTATTCACAGCACTGCAGTTATCTCTATGGGAGAAGAATAGCATCCCTCATTGAAATGTGTTGTCCCTCTAAATTCCAGCTGGTTATAGGAAATCAGTTGTTTACAGCTTGATAGATAGAAAATAAGGCCAATGAACCTTCCAAGCGTTGCCCTTGCATTTATTTCTTTCATTTTGAATTGCTTTCATGGTTGGATCCAAACAGAAGGCACTGAGTAATTTCATGGATGACTGATATTGATAGTGGCAGGGTGAGTAACTTCAAATCTAGATTAGGGGTCCATTTGGTAGGGAGAAATCTTTGTCCTCTTGAAAGGCAAAGGGTCACATGTAATCAACCTACTTGTAGTATGATAGCTAGAACTCTAATGTGTGGTGGCATTTCACAGATTGAGTGGTAACCTCAGCAAGAGCAATAATGAAGTGGAGCCTCCTAAAGGGAATACCCATGTAGTTAAACACACAGTTGTGCCTGATACACTTCCCTTAACTGATTTCTTTAAAAATATGATTGGGGCTGGTTAGGTGGTACAGGGGTTAAGAACACTGGCTGCCCTTCCAGAGGCCCTGGGTTTAATTGCTCATAGCCATTTGTAGCTCCAGTTGCAAAAAAGCCAAAACCTTTTTCTGACTACTATATATACAGAATACAATGTATTGCACATACATATAAGAAAATATCCATATATATATATATATATATATATATATATATATATATATAAGATAGTATGTTAATTTAAAGATTTTGTCATCTATTTCTGTTTGCTGTGTACCCATGTGACAGTATGTTGTGTGTGTGTGTGCAGGTATCTGTGGAGGCCAGAAGAGGGTGTAAGATTCCCCTGGAGGTGGAGTTACAGGTAGTTGTAAGTTTTGTGATACGGATGTTGAGAACTAAACTCAGGTCCTTTGCAAGAGCAACAAGCATTCTTGGTCACTCAGCCATCTATTTCTAGCCCTTCTCTTTATTCTAAGTTCACCCTGAAACTTTTGGCTGGAAAGGATGCTAAAGTTCACCTTTCATGGCTTATCCATTTTCTTGTCAATGTGCAAGAGTATTGAACAAACTAGACTTTATACATATGCACATAGTTTTATGTACTGAAAAGCACTTTTAAATTATCGTGAATCTACAATGAAAGACCTGTTTTTTAAAATTTTTATTTATCTTGTGTGTATCTGTGTTGTCATAAACCAGTGAATTTTAACACTGCTCTGAGTTTATTTCTTGATTGTTAGCCACATCCTCTTTCCTCAAGACTCCTTACCACAAAATCCTCTTACTGCTCTTTCTTTATTAGATGTCTGACCAGACTATTAGTCACTGCCACAAATCAGTATGCATCTTGACCTGAGGCCATATCTCTCTAGGAGACAAAATGTAAAACAAGGTGTAGTTTTTAAAGATTTGTCAGTGGGAAAATTTCTTTCCTTCCTTTGTTATCTGATAACCCATGAAAAATGTTAAAAATATACAGGTGGCTGTTCTTCCTTATCCTGTTATGGCAGGTCTAACTAGGGGTACAATTTTTCTTCTTCTCTAGTTTTTCAAAATGAAATCACAGCACACAGATGAATTCATAGGGGCTACATTGTGCCATAGTAGCTGAGTTTTAAACCAGAGAATAAGAAGCAAAAGAATCAAGATACAAAATTCAGAAGGCAGAAAGAAGTTCAGTTTTGATATGATCTCACCTTTGACATGATCAACTTAAGTATCTAGGTGGATGAGAATATGGTCAGATTGTCACAATGGTAGGGATGTTAATATATTTATGAAGCATATATTGTTGTCCTTATGTGTGTATGTGTGTATTTACAAGTGTGTATGCATAGGGTAGTCAGAGAACAACCTCTGGTGTCATTTATCAGATTCCCTACATTTTTTTTTTTATTTTTCTGTTTTGTGTTTTTTAGCAAGGACCTTACTAAGTAGACTACTGGTTGGCTAGCAAGCTCCAGGAGGTTGCTTGTCTTTAGCTTTCCAGAGCTAAGATTACAAAAGTGTACCTGTAAAAGATTAGCAGTTTTTCTTAATATATTTATTTTTTTATGGATTCTGGGGATCAAACTCAGAATGTCCTCTTTTCAAAGCTCTTTTGTCAACTTAGCTCTGTTGCTAACCTTGGGAGCTTCTACAGGGATCAAAATCTGGAACTTCTCTGGCTTATTGCTATTATTGGTATTTTTTTTTTGAAGGATTCAGATCTTTTCTCATAATGTCCTAATATTCTTATCTGAATTCTACCAAATTTAATATCTATGGTGTTAACCCAAAAGTTGTTTTGAGAAATCTGGTTTATCCCATTGAATCACATCAGTTCCTCATGAAATTTTTTTTTATTATTATTATAAGTCAAGGCTGTCGAGATACCTTCTGATTCTTTACTTTACCCCCATCTGTGTTGGCAAGCTTTAATAGGACACAACCTATAATCTGGGAAGAGAATCTTAGAGAGCACTCCTCTACCTTGGATGTGCCTGTGGGCATGTTATCAGGGTATTGTCATGTGGTATAAGTCATGTGGGATGACTCAGTTTACTGTGAGTGACACCACTTATAAGGCAGGGTATCCTAAGTGTGGATAAATCAAGCTGGCTTGAGTTTATTATGTTCATTTATATTTTATAACATGTTTCACTATTTTCATCATACCCTTGTAAAATAATTAATCCCCTTGCAATATAAACCTTGGAGAAAGACCATAACTTTGTAGCGTGTGCTTCTCTTCATCATAATAGAGCTACAGCTCTGTCTTAAACTTCATTATTTGTAGTCAACATTCTCCTTGAATGTTAGTCTTGGGAACATGCTACATATTCTGAGACTTATTCTCAAGTCCACAGCCATATGTCCTCCTTTTACCCAGCCTCATCTCTTGGGGTGAGCAAACACACTTAAGTGTTACTAGGAAGACCTTTCAGTTCCAGAGAAGACAGATTTTAAATGACAACCACATTAGATCTTAAACTACTCAGAAAGCACTAAAGAAATGCTGGTGTGTTGAAACTGTGAAAGAAATCTATATATTGTAACACACACTTGACTGCAGCACACATGGTTTAAATGGCAGATGAAAAAATGATGGCTCTACCCCAAATCAAAATGCTGGGAATTTTTGTTTGTGGCCCCATCCTTCTGCTCCTCAGCTAGTCTTTCTTTCTCTGTAATGGTTGGGGCTATTTTCCTGCAAATGTCTTCTCCCGGTATCTACTGCATTTGGTTCTGAAAATAAAAGAAAAAAAGGAAAGTCTGTGACTGAGATAAATTAAGATCTCTTATTGACATAAATTATTCTCTGCATGTGTGTACGCCTCTCTTCATGTGTGTGTGTGTGTGTGTGTGTGTGTGTGTGTGTGTGTGTGTGTGTGTGTGCATGTTCACATGTGCTCATGAGAACTGAAAGAAAGTGTCTGATATCTTGGGAACTACCTGTTATGAGTGTTGAAATTTAAACTCTGATACTATTAATGAGATACAAGTACCCTTACTGCATAATGATCTCTCCAGCCCCTTGAAACATAGATCTTTAAGAACCAGAGCACCTCAAAAGTTTGTATATTAATTAAAATACCAAAAAGCAACAATAATATATAAACTAGTAATAGTTATTTGCAGAGATCTGAGCACAGTACTTGCTTCAACAAAATTTAGAGTTTAGATGTTCTGTTACACATATTTTTTTATAATATATTTCTGTGTCAGTTTAGAACAACAAATGTGGCACATATACAGTGCATTGAAATGTTGTTTATCTTGGATAAATTCCCAGATGACTCCTTATACTGTGTTTGAAAGACAACATGGTTAAAGCTTTTGCCCTTGCTTTAACTTTATCCTGGACGGAGTGAGAAGCAGCCTCACTCACTGGAAGCCAGGGCAGTTGAAAAAAAGCACAAAAAGCAGCTAAAAACAGAATATAAATCTGATATCTTTGTCTTCAATTTGTGTTTTTTCCTGTAGTTGTGAATCATGGTTGTCAACTTGACTGCATCTATAACTGACAAATGGGCAGGCCGCTAGCACTTTTCCTAGGGATTTTCTTTTACTCATTTATGTATTCATAAAAGTCTTCTCTCTCTCCTACCCTCTAAAATACCCTCCAAATTCTCTATGCACTCCCAATCCACTTCTTTGTTTCTTTTCAGAGAAGGGAATGCCTCCTATGGGTATCAAGGGAGCTAGGCATATCAAGTTGCTTTAAGATTAAAATTAAGCACCTCCTTTTTTTTTTTTTTTTTTTAAATTAAGTCTGAGTAAAGTAATCCAGCAAAAAGAAATAGTTTCTTAAGAGCCAGCCAAAGACTTAGAGATAGCCCCTGCTTCCATTGTTAGGAGTTCCACAAGTAGACCAAGCTATATGATAGTAACACATATGTAGAGTACTTAGGTAAGTCCTATTCAGTTCCCCGGATGTGTTGATATAGGCTCTGTGAGTTCCTAGGATCCCAGGTTAGTTCTTTTTGTGGATTTTCTTGTGATGATTTTGACTCATCTGGCTCTTTCAATCCTTCCTCCCTCTCTTCAGCAGGATTTTCCTATGTCAGCTGTTTGGTTGTGGGTCTTTGCATGCATTTCCATCAGTTACTGGATGAAGACTCCCTGATAACAACTGTGGTAGTGTTCCTCCTCTGTTCACAAGAGATGACCACTTCAGACTATGTATCCAGTATTTATTGGTGTCTTTACTGGGGTCATCCTTGTATGTTTGAAGTGGGAAGGCCCACCCTAAATGTGGGCAGCATATTTCAGTGGGAGCCGGATTAAATGACACAGAAGAATGAAACCTTGCTTTTCTGTGTGTTTGCTTCCACTCTTGTTGGCAAAAACATCTATTCTGTTTCGGCCACTGTTCTAATTCTTTACAGATGTTAGAATTTCCAGAAGACAAGAAGTTCATCAGTAGGATTTATCACCAGATTGTAACTTCTGAGACATCAGACTCATAGATTGAACAATTACAGGATTCCGGGTCTATCAGGTATAAGGTAGTCATTTTGGACTACACAGACTATCTCATTTAAACAAGTCTAATAAATTTAATTTCAATATATATTAAAAATACATTATTCTCTTTGTTCTGTTACTCTGGAGAACCTGATTAATGCAGTACTCTTTATGTGGCCTTATCCCCCAAACCTCTCTAAGGCACAGAACTGGGTTGCTTCCCACTACTTTTCCTCTTGAAAGACTATGGGCTCCAAGAATTCTATAAGATAGATAAATTACCATATTTGTGACAAGAGATTGAAACTACCCCCAGTCAGCCAGACTGTTCTCTGCTTTAAGATCAGGTAACAGTTAACATGAAGAAGAGACTGTGTGGTGGAGAGCATCCGCAGGAACCATGGTGCCTCCTTGGGTGATAATACACAAGTTATCGGATCTTCTTGTAGAACGTGAGTGGAGAAAGCCTGAGAGTGATGAAAACCTGACTACAGCTGTTTAATTCTTACTCTGTCAAAACTCTTCTCGGTGCTTGAAAATTTATTTTGAGGTGGCTGAACATAGCCAGTTGGGGTTGCTAAAACTCTGTCTCCTGAAAAGTTTCCCACTAAAACCACTAATCACAGAATTAATTAATGTTTAAGTGAAAAGAAATTTGACTTAAAGTTTCAATGATTAGGTAGAAATTTTCCTAGAGGAAGGGTCAAATTTTCCTTATGATACTTTTTTTTTCAACAGCTTCTAAAATAATGATAAATCTCCAAGCCACTGAGTAATTATTGACAATGCTGGTTTTTGCAAAGGTAGTTCAGTTTGACTAGTGAGAAAAAAAAAAGAAGTGACACCAATGAAGGGAAAAGAAGGTAAAAAGTCATTCTGAAGCTAAGAACCACTAGCTATTTACCTGAAATTAAAAAATAAAAATCATCTTAACTTTCCAATGAAGTTTGCACAAAGAAGTCGCTATATTTTGTGTTATGCAAACAAGGGAAAAAGGAACTTATTTTCTGTTCATAGCTACAATAGCATGAGAATGAGAACTTTAAATTGAGCAACTTCAGAAAAAGCAGGACCAGAGAAAATTTCAGAAATAACACAAAAGACTTCAATCATTCCAAGAATTATAAGAAGTTAATTCAAATGTTTTGAATTTGAAATTTCTTATAGCCTTAGATGATCTGTGGGCTACCTCCTTAACATGGAACCTGACAGTGTAACTGGACAGTACTATGATTTATTTGGTGATACTTTCATAAAATTTAGACTTTGTACATGGTATTATGCTGTGGTTATGCAGTTATCTATTCAATAACTTCATTTTCTATTTTATTCTGCTTGTGTTAAGAATGTTTTGTCAGAAAAAATGGAAGTGATGTAAATAGATTGACCATACTAGTGGAGGTTAGTGGGGAATGGAGAAAGAATGGCTCAGTTAGCAGAGTTATCTCTTTGCAAGGGTAAGAACCAAGGTCAGTTCCCTAGCACTCACATGCATAAGAACAATATAAGAAAACATGACATGGTGGGTGGCACACTCTTGCAATCTGGGTCCATGGGATCACTGACCGGAAGTATTGCTTAAATACAAGTTCAACAACAGGTGAAAATTTTGTCCCAAAATTAAACAAAACAACCAACCAAAACAACAACAGAAAGACAAGGTGTATGACAGCTGAGTAGTGATTGACTTCTGGCTTCCACAAATGTGTGCATACATGTGGATGTGTACCAGCACACATACGGAGTCTTCACATAAACACATACCAAAACACATACACAGATACAGAGAAAAGTGCTGGCTTATTCTGCCACCAAATATTTGTGACTATCTCCTAGTAACATTATTAAGATTGTCTCAAATAATATTTTCTGTAGTCGAATAGATTACATAGAGTATGGTAATAAGCCATAGACCAAACAACATATAATTAATATAAACACCTGAGTCATTTTTAAGAGGCTAAACAGTGACAGGTACAGATCATAGAGGCTAGGCCAGGCCCTAAACTTCATATTATACTAAAGTTTTGTAGTCATATGACAAAGAAAGTCATAAATAAAGACATTTTCTAAACATATTGATAAGGAAAACAGGAAGCCTGTTAGACACAACAGACATCACAGAGAATCAGATGATATTCTTAGCTTTGGAGTTGTTAAAATCTCCTTATCTGTTATGTTTTATATTTCAATGATTTTATATGATAGTTGAAAGTATACTGGGTCATATGCAGAGGTGGATGATAAATGAGTGAGTAATGGGACCAAGATAATTTGACCATAGATCTGCAACATTTCACAATTAGTCTTATAGACTCTTTAATGTCGGTGTGTCCGTTCTTTGGAAACATTTTTGTTTGATAACAATGCAAAAAATATATCTGAAAAAATAATTTAAAAGTTACAGTTTACTGTCCAGGAGGATGGTTTAATTTTGTATTTAAAGCAAAACCATTATTCTAAATACAAATTTTCTAAATTTCCAGTGGAAAAAAAATCTACCTCACCTCTTTGAATTGGTGTTAAAATTTTATGTTTCCTATTAATTAATGAATCAACTAAAATCTTTGACACATATTCATTAAAATGTGCCTCAAATTAGTAAAAAAAAACTGAAAAAAACTTACAAAGTAAATTTAATAGCTACATGAATTTAGTAATAGAATAAACATGAGATATGACAGAGTTGGCAAACTTAAAGATGGACTATTGAAGTTTTACAAGTTTATATATATACATGTATATTACAAATATATATATACATACATATATATAAAACTTTGTGAGTTAGTTTAGTGTTACTTGTATATATATTGTTTTAGAGATAATTCCTTGGTATTGTATTAAAAATCAGGGGGTTAATTATTCATTCTTTAGTGTGAGAGAATTGAGGAGGGATGAAAGGAGATGAACTAGATGGAGGAAAAGGAAGAGTAAAAGGAATATATTTTAATTAAAATCACATGTAGATATTCAAAGGAAATAGCACAGAAAAAGTTAAATTAGTAAAAACAACAATTCTCCACTGTGTGCAAGAACTTGTGGGTATATAGGGAGAGATATGACATTTATGTAGAATCCTAGGCAGAAGAACAAAAGAAAATGAGTACACTCTTTCATGCATAAATAGATAAAAGAAACCCCAAATTATTTTAATCTGTGAGCAACAAATAATTCAGTAATGTCATTGAACTGTAAAGAGAAAAAAAACATATAAACCTACAAATTCAATTATGCCAGAACCAAACCACTGGGATTAATCAGATTACAGTTCATCTTGAAAGCAGTTAGAGAGATAACACCTTTCCAGAAGATAATCCTGACTAAAGAACAGCAGATTTCTCATCAGAAATCACTATGCCAGCAGGAAGTAGTTCAACATTTGTAAAGGGCTGGAAGAGTATTGCACTCATATACTCATATAAAATGTCAACCCATGAAAGCAGCCTTTAAAAATAAAATGGTTCTACAATTTCTTAAAGGAGGAGAATATAGAAGATGTGTGGAAAGCACACCTGATTTGAAATTTTTGCTAAGATGTTTCCTTTGACAGAAGAATAATGATACTAGAAAAGAATTCACCCATTAAAGGAGAATCAGATACATGATTAACACTGGTGTGGAGATAAGACTGATGATCTTTCTTGGTTCTTCAAATAAGTTTGAGAGTTGAAACAACAATCTCTTAAGGCACGTGATAGCTTTCTCAGGGTGAGCCACTAAACACATAAAGAGCATAAATGAGGGGAGAGCCGAGGTGGATTTCAAAGTTGTAATTCATCATTGTACAATAAGTAGTTAAAACAGAAGACTGTTGACAATTGTGACTCCTTTGCTAGAGGTAAAGACAGCTACTCAGAGGATGAGAAGAAATAACCAATCACATAGATGATAGAGTAAAATGATAAGATTTCAGGACTAGAGAGTTGGCTCAACTGTTAAGAGCACTGCCGGCTTTTGTAGATGACTGGGGTCTTTGTTTCCAACACCCACATGATGGCTCACAGCCATCTGTAATTCCAGCTCTGGGGTTCGGTACTTTCTTTAGGTACACAGACATCTGTAGACATGTGTGTATTCATGTGGATAAGCACATAAATAAAAATTCTTTTAAAATTTGTGGGGTTGTTTTTCAGTAAAGCAAATGAGCAATTGTAACATGCTAGTGAGGTATGCAGAACAGCACAGGGGAATCTATGGGGAAATGTTCTGTATGGTTACATTTGCTAAGATACCATCATTTACTTACATACATTTAAAAATCCCATAAGAATGTACCTCCCTCATTTGCCTCTCTGTCTTTCTCAACGTCCAATTCTATTTTTCTCTCTCTCCCTCCACTCCTCTCTCTGTGTCTCTGACTCTTCCCATCCTCTCTCTCTCTCTCCTTTCCTTCTCTCTTTCATTCAGAGGGTCTCAGGTCTTGCTATGTAACCTATATTTGTCTTAAGCTTCCTCTTCCTTCAGCTTCTCAAGATGCTGGAATTTCTTTTACATGTGCTACCACACCTAGAATAATTTCTGTATAAATTATACTTTAAGATGGAATTTAAAAATATGTGCATAGTCTGAGTTCCTGAGATCTTTGCTTGGCCAGTCCTCCCTCTCTCACCTTGTTCTCTTCTGACTCACTCATGACCTATTAATCTCCCATAACATTAAAAGCTTTCCCATCTTTTAAACTGATTTATTTGACTCTCCAGTCACTCATCACTCTTCAATCTTTCAGTTCACAGACATTATTCTGGCTTGACTTTGAAAGCCTTCTGTTGGAAAGTCAAATATAGTGGCCGAGTGACTTCAGTTTAAGATGTGAGATATTAGTTTTTGATGAAAATAGATGCTTAAGTACCAAGAACGTGGCTTGGAAGAGTTATCTGTACAAGTTAACATGGCATTGACATTTTGTGATCCAGGGGATACCATTTGGTTTATGCGTTGAGTCCAGAGTTCAGGGCACAGCAGAATCACTTGGGGAGCATATCACTAATACATGGGTGAGGAAGGTTACAGAATGTCATTGTAGGTGGTTTCTTGGGTGGTTTCAGTGCAAGTATTTGCTGTCTAAACTTTATATGCAGTAAGCATGTTTATGAAGTCAACATGTGGTGTTTATGTAGCATAAGTTTGAGTGTTGGTTGAGAAGGAGTGTGGTTACTCCTCATACCAGCAAGGGATTGGTGCAACTCTATAAACAGCACTATCATCCCTTGTAGCTTCATGTGCACATATGATCTCCACAATCCTCCTCTTTGCTTTTAAATAACCCTAGGTTACAAGGAGAATCTAATAAAGTATGAAGGTTATGCAACAGTGGATTCTGATGAGAAAATAGCCCTTGTGTAAGCCTCCTACAAAGAGCAAAGAGTTTGCCTTTTAATGTTTCAGAGACTTCCATTCAGATAAAGCCAAACTTTTACTTTGCTACAAAAAATAACTTTAGAATCAGTCAGTAGAGAGTTGGACTTTATTTATTAAAAAGTATATTTTGGAAATAATTTTTTATTTACTTATCTTATATGTGCTTGCCATGTGGTATGTGTGGAAGTCAGAGGACAACTTGAAAGGGATTAACTCGCTATTGCCACCATGTGGGATTTGGAACTGAGGTCCTTGGGCTAAGCTGTAAGTATCTTTATGCACTGAGCCAGTTCAGAGGCCCTAGAGGACATTATAAACACCAATTGGTTTTTAAAGTGTGAAGAAAAAGAGCATATGTCTTAGCTACTTCATTTTTGCTAATATAAAATACCCCAACAAAAGCAATTCAAGGGAGAAAGATTTGATTTTAGCTCACTATTCTAGAGTGTTAGTGTCTACCATAGCAGGGGAGTAATATAGGAAGACAGAGGAAGCATAGTTAAGGAAGCAGAAGCCTATTTAACCAATGCATAGATCCATAGGAATGAGGGGTGGAGGAGCAGTTCTACAGGTCTCGCTACAGATCTCAAGCTTCCTCTGGCAAGACCTAATCTCCTTGGAGTTTCATAACCTACCCAATCAATACCACTATATGAAAATAATTTAAACACATATGCCTGTGGCTCATTTCATATTTAAACCACAACAGAGAGGAGGTCAGGCCAGGATAATGTATATTTTAAAGGTTAAATGTGAGATCTCAAAGGAGAAACACACTTTATTTAATTATGACACCCAGGTGCACAGTTTTGGTGAATTTTGAGATTGTTGTATTTAAGTGGACGTATGCAACACAGAAGCTAATTGGCCTTAATAAAACATTTGAGCTAGATATGGAGCTAAATGCTGAAAGATCAGAGAGAGAAAGGAGCTGCCCACTAGAGAGACTTCCTACCTCTACTGAATCCTCAGGCTGAAAGGACTAAGCTTCTTTCTCCTCTAGCCATATATTCCTCTCTCTGCTCAGCCAGTATCACTTCCTGTCTCCATCTCCCTGGTACTGGAGTTAAAGCTGTGCGGGCTTCTCAAGTTCTGGAATCAAAGGTATAAGATCCAAAGTGCTGGGATTAAAGGTGTTTGCCACCACTGCCTGTTCTCTATGGCTAACTAGTGGTTGGTCTTCAGGCATGCTTTATTTGTTATAATACAAACAAGATATCACCGCTGGTGTAAGCAGGAAGCTAACTAAGATCACAGGTAGTTTCTGAGTGTAATTGGCAGGATTGCGCTTGGTGAGGAAGTAGTAGCAATCTCAGAGTTTCAGGAAGTTTCAACATCATTCCCTATTAATTTTCACTACTTAGTCAACTGATTTGCATGTGATGTTTCTAGAGAGCATCTGACTGAAGTGAGGGCCAACCTGAGATCACATAAAACCAGGGCTTAGACCCAGTTTGGTGCAATTTTAACATTATGTTTTGAAACTATTGTTTTACAGAAAAAAATATTCTCTCCAGGTCAGCTACTATCATATCAAGTTGTACTTGTGCTGATATTTTGGATTCTCATCTGGTAAGAGGCTGCATGTGAGCAGACAAGAAAAAATGGCTCCTTTTTGTTTGTCCTATGTACCCATAGTATTCCTTTCTCTGCTTGATAACAAAAAAGTTACACATCAGACAATAATATTATTCTTCAAATGTTTCGATTAATTTTTATGTAGGGTTGGTTGAATCTATACAAGAGATACTCCACAAATGCAAATGGCTTAATGTATAATTATCACTAATGTCTTCCCACAGCTTTGCCACTTTAAAACCGTATATATTGTGAAATCATTAAAATGCTTGACATGAGCATCTTTTACTTCTGAGTAGTATACCTGTTACAATCCTGGTTGACTTGATTAAAGGAACCTGGAACATTGTCAAAAATTTAAACAACAGTACTCATTTTCCTACTTCGATTTATTTTTAAGGGAGCATACCCACTTGTAGATTTTATTTAGATAGTTGACCTACAGATGATATCTGATATCCATATTACTACTCTGCAGTTCATCATAAGTTTTCATTTGAAGAAAAATTATTGATCAGGTCAATTGTACCTTTTAAAATAGTGTGTGTGTGTGTGTGTGTGTGTGTGTGTGTGTGTGTATGTGTGTGTGTGTGTATGTGTGTGTGTGTGTGTGTATGTGTGTGTGTGTGTGTGTGTGTATGTGTGTGTGTGTGTGTGTGTGTGTGTGTGTGTGTGTAGACATGTGCATGCCATCCTGCACTGCACTGTGGAGATCAGAGGGAAATTTCCAAGACTTAATTCTCCTCTTCTACCATGTTGGTACCAGGGATCAAACTCAAGTCACTAGGTTTGGTAGCAAGAGCCAACAATGGGCTATCTCATCATCTCTTAATTGTAAATTTTGCACTATTTCTTTAAAAATAATTAAATTGTTAAGAATTAAAGGTCTGGCAAAGCTGATAAAACTTTTTTAGATGTCTTTTTTCTCCCTCTATTCCTCCCTGTGTCATTGCTCCCTTCTCCTTCACTCCCACTCCCTCCCTCCTTTCTTTTCCTAAAGACAAAATTTCAATGGCAATCTAAACTGATTCTAAATTCTCTTTACATAGCAACACTAAAGAAGGAATGAATTTCCTTTCTCCCTTCTTGGCTAACATTTGCCCTCCAGGTGTGGACCACCCTGTAAACAATTTACATGGAGTAGACTAGCTTCTCCATATAGTTGGGCATATTGAAACCAACTGAGGAAATTCTCCATTTTCAGGGAATAACTTTCCAAGAAAGTTACAAATTCTTCTTAAATTCCTCCATTGGAACACTTCTTTGCCTTCCAAACCCTATTTGAAAGGCGAGGGCAGAATATTGCTGCCATCACTAAACTTGGATTTCATTTTGGTCACCTCCAGGCACTCCTTGATTTACCATTTACTATTATTTACTTTTGATTCACACTTATTTTTCACCATTGGGCAATCAATGTGTGCTAGACCCTCCAAGTTTATCTCCCATCAGTCAGTCAGCTCGCTGTAGTTCTTCCAACCTCCCTACTTTGAATCAGACAGCTTTCTCCATCATGGGAAAATCTTTTCCCTAGTTTAAATTCTCTCCATTAATCAAGATGCTATTCAATTTCCCACATTTCTTTAGCAAAATTGATTCAATTTCTCTGACCTTCTTTGTCCCTGAATATGGATGGAATGGAGTAAGTTTCTTCTAGTTTGGTGTTCTAAAGAGCAGAATTTAAAAGTGACATGGGTATAAGACAGCTCATTTGGTATGGTCATTGCAGAGGTAAGTCAGGTAGTAGCAGAAGCAGAAACCTTGAAGCAGAAACTGAATCAGAGCACTTAGAGGAATGCCCGACTGCTCTTTGCTGGGTCTTCCTTCCAATATAACCAAGAACCAGTTGCCCAGGGCGGCACCACTCTCAGTGGGCTGGAGAACCTCACACCATCATTATGACAACACTCTTCAGACTAACCTGAACCCTGTATTCTAATAACAACAGACTCTTAAAAATGGAAATGACCTTAGACATCACTGACCCCCATACCACTGCTCACAGAGAAGAAACAAAAAGTTGTGTGTGGGAAGAACAAAACACATGTAAAAAAGCAATACTGGTGTGTAAGAAATTGGTTTTGAGGGTGAAGCTGCTTGCTACCAGTCCCAAAAATCTGAATTTGGTCCCCTGAACCCATATGATGGAAGGAAAGATATGAGTTCCTAAAATTGTCCTCACATGTTCACATAGGCAATGCACACACACACACACACACACACACACACACACACACACACACACACGAATGAGAGAGATAGATAGAGATAGATGAGAGAGAGAGGGAGAGAGAGAGAGAGTGGTAGAAAGCTGTGTTAAGTCATTGTATGTGTCTTTAGAGAAAGGATGGAGACAGAAGTCACTTTGTTCAGTGTGAACCAACTGTTATGTAGCTTCATGGTAAAGCAACACAGAAACCTTTTGTTGTAACCCCTCCGTTTTGTTTTTGGTGACATCACTATTCTTCTTGCTTCCCCAAGAGCACTTGCTTAGCTTTTTTCTTGAGACTTCTCCTTGTACTTATTCTCTGCTTATACCTTTTAATTTTATTCTATACCCATTTTTTCTTTCTTAGAGCCTTATTTCTATAAGGAAAAATCTTCTCTATAGGCTGTAGGTTGCCCTATAGCTTTGTATTCTGTCCACATCAGTACATACACAACTGTTCCTTGTCACCTTGGATACAAATCTCAGCAATCCTAGCCTTATGACATTCTTTGCCCAACGTCACTTGCTAATGCCTCACATTTTAGAAATAGTGCCTCTATTGTTCAAGTCATGAATGGAAATGGTTCCTCTAAGTTCTGAATTCTTCATGTCTATTCACCTTGGTCACTTTAATTGTAGACTTGAGATAGCCTAGAGTCATCTGAGATGAGAGTTTCAGGAGCTGAGGAACTGCCCAGTTCAGGTTGGCCTGTGGATAAGTCTGTGAGGTAATTGTCCTAGTTAACTGATGTAGGATGGCCATCTCACTGTGAGGGGAACCATTCCTATGCAAGTAAGCCTGGACTATACATGTCTGTATATACCTCTATCTATCACTATATATACGTGTGTGTGTGTGTGGTGTGTGTGTGTGTGTGTGTGTGTGTGTGTGTGTGTGTGTGTGTGTACACACAATCTGTGTATAAGGCTGCCTAAGAGTATGTAAGTGGCACTCCTCTGTGGTTTCTGCCTGTGAGGTGAGTTCCTTGGTTGTAGGTAATACTGTGTAGAATGGCAAGCACTGTCCTCTGAGTTTGTGCTCTGACTTTCCTCAATGATGGACCATGACCTGAAGTTGTGAGTTAAAATACACCTTTTATCCAGCAAGTTGCTGCTGGCCAGAGTGTTTGTACCACAGCAATGAAAGGAAACCAGACTAACTCCCAGTCAAGCATCTGCCATGGGTCAGAATCCATATCTCCACCTCTGATCTCACCTCACTTCAGTCTTTCACACATTTCTTCTTTTCTTCTTAATAGTTTTGTACTAGGGGCTGCTGCTCCCACTCAAGCTTCTGAATGGCCTTATCCAATCTTTAGCAGTTTCCCATGGCACCAAACAGAAGTAAAAAAATGCTACTGTGGCCCATGAGGCCTTTCAGAATTCCACTTTGAATGTCTCCCCAGTGTTCACCAAGTTGGAGCCAAAAAGTTTGATTGTTGATTCTTCAGCAGCTCAATTTTTTACTGGCTCTGCTCTGAACTTTGTAACATGATGCTGCTTTTTTGTTCCTTCTCCCAGTGCTTCTGATGACTGATTTTGCAGCATTAAGGTCTCAGGATATCAGCATATTTTGCATGGAGATTTCCTGAATGCTGTTTCTTAGACACTGGTCTCTCTCTTTCCCATGTACACACAAACATATATGCATGCACACACACACACACACACACAAACACACACACACACACACACACACACTCCTCACTCACACATATTACATATCCTCACACAGGCTTTTTCTAAAAATTTTCTACTTATGCCATGTTAAATTGATGTTAATTTTTAACTTGTATATAATACGTGTCTTTTGCCTAGGATATGACCTCCATGAAGGAATAGGTTTGTATATTTTGTTTATAAGGACATAAATCAGATTCTCCCACAAAGAAACTGCCCAATAAACACTTTTGCCTTTGATGATGGTTTTATTTGTATTTAAGGCACTCCTGACTGGTCTCAAATTTGCAAGTCTCCGGCTTCAGCCTCCCAAGTGCTGAGAGTTCAGGTATGAGCCCCAGGCTCAAAAAAGGCTTGTAAAATGAATTAAGAAGTCATAAACTGCTATTTAAGGATTTGTTTTATTTTAACTTGTATGTGTGTGTCATAAGTGTGTGTGCAGTGCCTTACAGACCAGAAAAGAACATCGGATCCTCTGTAGCTAGAGTTAAAGGCAGTTGTGAGTTGTAGAGATTGGCATCAGAACTCAAGTCCTCTAGAAGAGCAGCTAGTGTTCTTAACCGCTGAGCCGTCTCTCTAGTCTCATAAACATGTATTTTAAAAGAAATCATGGCTAACACTTTTCAAGAATAGAAAGCTACAGCTTTTAGTTTAAGACAAAATGTTGAAAATAAAAAGCCAAGCAACCCAAATACCAAAGGAAGAAAAAAGTAAGCTTTGTGCTTGTGTTATATGTCAGAAAAAAAAAAAAATCTGCCAATCAGTACTAAGGTCTAAAGTTAGCCAGGTGAGCAGGGTAGGTGGAGACTCATTCTTCCATTCAAGGCTTGCAGAAAAGGCTTTAAGGTTTGTCTCACAGAAGCAATACATCAAATGTGGAATTAAAAAAATGCATTGTGGAGGATTCCATTCTTTACTTAAAAGGACAAAAATTGTAATCTTATGCAACTTCTACATTTAGCCCAACTAGGGCTGGGTAGATGTGGTCAAGATACACTGTATACATGTATAGAATTTTCAAAGAAAATTAAGTAAAAAATGAAAGCAAACCAGAAATAAAAAGAACTTTTCTAAAAGGTTCTTATGTTTTGTTGTATTAATTATTTAAATATGCTCTACAGTGTTTGTGGAGTCTTTTTAGCCAGGTATTTAAGGCTTATTTATCTGGAGGTTGAAGAGATGTGTCACACTTGGAGGTTCAGCAACCTCCTAAGAGCAACTAGTTGCCCTGATAGCATTTGTAGCATTTATATTATGGAATACTCAGGGGTGAGGAATTTCCCTGTCCTTCAGCTTAGCTTTGGTGTGAAAAGCACTAAACAATATCACAGGGACTGTCACAAATAAAGAATAGGAAGTGGGGGGTTGATATAGACTGAATGGCAGATTCCAGACACAGTCATAAAAAAAGGAAGTCTAGTCTTCTGTGGTGTAGAAAGGTTAGCACAGTTTATAAACATTTTTTCACAGAGCTCACACACAAATAGCAGTTCCATGTTTCCTAACACAAGGAAGTGGTAAATTGTTAAGGAAATAGAAATAATAATTATTTTAATTTAATCATACATAGTACACATATATTCATCAATTTATCACAATATACCCCATGCATATCTATTATTAATTAGTTCAAAAAGGGGTTAAGAGAAATACTTAGTGGCATGTATTGCTTTGATTCTTGTCACTGACTTAAAATATCTTTATGTCCAAAAAATTTTCAAAGAAAAATTTAAGTGTCAATAGAGTCATTGACTTTGAAAGATTTTCAACATTAAAATACTGTGTATTATAACTTTAATCTAAAATCTCATAAGCCTATATTATTGAAGCTATTTTCAAATGCCTATTAACGTATCTTTTGTAATGCTGTGTCTACTTGAAACTTTGTTCATCTTTTTTAGTGATTTGTAAGAATTTGTCATGAATGCACTTTTAAATGTAATATTTATGTTTAATTGACACTGTAATTAAACATATTTATGAGGTACACTGTGACATTTCAATACATGTAGTCAATACATAATTCTTATGGTAGAGTGATTGACTCATCTATCATCTCAAACACTTATAATTTCTTTGTACTGGGAACATTTAAAATCTGCTCTAATAGCTATTTTGAAATATGAAATTAATTATTACCAACTATACCATCCTACTAGCTCATAAAACACGATTATTGTTCCTAGCCAATGGATTGGCTACTTTAATCTTTCTAATGTCTCTTCTTCTTCCACTCCTAGGCTCTGAGAACTATTGTTTGGTTTTTTCTTTTTTTCCCCTTTCAATATCCTGCAACTATCATGCATTGAATAGAAATTCAGAAGGCTTTGTAATCATCATTGATTCACACGCTAACCTGTAGGACGTATACTGTCACAATGATCAGAAAACTATATTTCCATTTTGTGTGTGGTTGCATATGTGTGTTTCAGTTGAGTGTGAATGTGTCTGGGAATTTGTGTGTGGGGTTCAAGGATCAACTTCATATTTGTTCCCTGAGTCATTCACCTTGTTATATGAAGCGAGGTCTCTCATTAGGACCCAGTGTTTACAGATTACTTGCACTGGCCCACCAGTAGCTTAGGTTTCACCTTGGCTTTATTTGCCCAGTCCTGGGATTATAAGTATGTACCAAACTTTCTCAGCTTTTATTTGGGGTCTGGGGTGCTTAACTCAGGTGCATGTATTTTCAAATGACTGAGGCATATCCCCAACTCTAAGAAACAGTTTATTAACCACGGAGTCTGGACTCCAGCATTAGCATGTTGCTTCAGAAGCCGGGTTGTTGGTATTTACACACATACCACTTTCAGCCACATCATTTGTACCTATTTTTCTATTGTTTCTAAGAAACATTGTAAACAAGGAGTCATCTCAGTAACAGCATGGATTATGGGTAATGATTACACCTCTTTTCTCATTAGCTTCTACAAAGACATGTTTTTAGCATAAATTATAATGAGTATACTACCTGCTGATGAATATTAGTGAGAATTTGAAAAAAAAAGATATAAAATAAGATTCCTTTGATGTGGGAATGTCTTTCGATATGCTGTGAATAAATAAAAGTTTTTGGCCTAAATCAGGCACCTTAGCAGTAGGCAGGAAATCAGAGTATAATTAGGAGAAGGAGGGCAGAGTCAGACAGAGACATGATTCAGCCTCTCAAAAATCAAGATATAAGGAAAAAAATAGGTAAGCCATGGGACATGAGGCAAGACATAATAATGGAAATAGATTGAATTAAGATGAAAGAGCCAACTAGCAATATGCCTAAGTCATAGGCCAAACAGCATGAAATCAATATAAGCATTTGTGTGATTATTTTGTACTAGTCAGTCTGGGACTGCAGGTCTGTGGGTCTGGACCTTTGAATAGGCTCAGAAACAACCTCTTGTTACATTCCTTGTCCTTTTTTCTTGCATGCTGGAAAGACCAGAAAGTAGATATTATCTTGGGGCAAGCAGAGTAAATTTCAAATTTGAATACATTCTAACACATGGTGTTTTACTAAGAAAACAGGATATGCTTTCAAAGAGAACTTTGTTTTTTTTTTTTTTGCTTAGGAAAAATAAAATTATAATAAAATAAATTAGGAGAGAGATATTAGGTACTAGAGTAAAATTGTTTTAGATGTGTATCAGACTAGAACATGGAACTGCTGTTCCATTTTCTCACTTTGAGTGTGTGAATGAAAATGTCCACTTGACTAGAACTCATAGTTCAAACAGTGTTGAGATGTATGTAATAGGAAGACAATTGAGAATTATGAAAAACAAAGAGGTATAGCCTGAGCTTATTTCAAGATATAAATTAATGAAAGAAAATATAATTAAACATCAGATAGAAATAGGTTGTGCTAACATGTTAAAAGAAACTAGTGTGAGGTATTGTAATAAAGACATATTTTAAAGGGCACTGTGAGATAATTTGTCAGTTTTGAACGCTTGTTGCTCTTGCATTAGATAACTGTTTGATTTCTAGAACCCACATTAGTCAACTCACTAGCTCTTAAAATTGCAGCTTGAGGCAATTTGGCACTCCCTTTGACATACACACACATACACATAAACACACACACCATATAAATAGTACTAATATATAAATCAAAAAAATTATTTAGAAGTAGTTTTACATGTGTAGATATTAGTGGCATAACTGAAAAATATACCCATATATCACATACGGAGTCCTCTAATGTACTAACTCTATACATAAATCACATTTATATGCAATTTGGATGCTATATTAGACATATTTTATAATAGAAAATATAACATATATCATTTCTCATGATTAAAATCATTTTACCAGATATGTTAGTTTACTCTTACAGTAACAAAATCCCTGAGCTGATGAAAGTATAAAGAGAAAAAGATTATTGGGTTCATAGCTTCAGCTTATAGTTATTTGGCTGTGCTGGGATTCAGGTGTCAGCTGATAAGGTCGGAAGACACTTATCCAGGGTCCCGGGATCCTGAAGGGGGAGTGGCCAGCCCCATTCAAAAGGGGCTGCTGGGATCTTGGGGGCCATTTGTTCTTGCCTGCTGGAGAGTCCTGTTCAGCATCCATCGTCCATCGCATGGATAATCCAGTCTATCAGGCGCCAATATAAGCTGTTACGTGTATCGTGGGTGATGGTTTATATTTCAATAAATATTAATCTTGGATTGGCATATTTTAAGAGAGATTTCTGCCTTTGCTTGGCTTCCTGACTTTGAGCCTGGGGTGAAGTTGCATGGTGTGGACAGAGGTATACATGACAGATGCGACTATTCACCAGCAAGGAAACAAAGAGAAAAGGTGGAGATTAAGTTCTGACTCCTGTGAATTGTGGATATGCAATGACATAACGGCTTCTAACTTTGACTCACCTCTTCAAGCCCTATTATTTTTCAGTGGTAGCTGATAGTCAAGTTTTTAATATACAAGCCTTTGAGAGATATTTCCAAACCATACAATTCTGTCCTTTACTCTCAAAGATTGTAGCTCATTTTACAATACAAAATCCATTTAGTCAATCTTAAATGTCTCAAAGTTTTACAGTTGCTAGTTGTAGTTGTTAGAATGTAATTGGCCCCCAAATCTCATAGTGAGTGGCAATATTAAGAGGTGTGACTTTGTTGGAATAGGTATGGCTTCATTGGAGGAAGTGTGTCATTCTGGGGAAGGACTTTAATATTTTCTATGCTCAGGATACTGCTCAGTATCTCAGTTGACTTCCTGGTACCTGTAAGATGTAGGAATCTCAGCTACTGCTCCAGCATCATTTCTGCCTGTGCTCTACCATGATCCTCATCACGATGATAATAGATTGAACCTCTGAACTGTAAATAAACCACCCCAATTAAATGTTTTCTTTCTAAGAGTTGCTGTGTTGTCTCTTCAAAGCAATGGAAACCTTAAATAAGACACCATTATTGTTCAGAAGCTCAAATATCAAGCCAGTGAGATGACTCAGTAGGTAAAGACACCTATTGCCCCTCCCAATGACTTGATTTCAGTCCCTCGGACCCATGTGATAGGTGGAGATAACTGACTTTTAAGTGTTGTTCTCTGACTCTGGCAAGCACAGCATGGCTATTCAGGAATATTCAGCTCAAGGTATATTAAGCTATGAATTTCTACCAGTCTACATCCTTGCATCTTAATGGGTTGTCCGTACAGGAACTAATTGATAGATTTTGGTCTTGCTACAAATGCTTGGCTTCCCCAGCTTTCCTATGAAGTCTTATTAGATTCTTTGACTGTATGTCTCTGTACTCTAGCATTCTGCATGAGTTCACATCAGCATGATCTGGATGATGGTAAGGTCTGCCACTACTTTGATCTGTATGGTTACTTGAAGTAAAGCTGCTGAGCTTATAGGAGGATTTCTCATTCAAACAACCATACCACTACCTTCCTCCTTTTTTCCTTTCCTTTCTGCTTACCTTCCTTCCCTCCCCCTTATCTCTTCCACTCTTCCTATCTTTAAAATAGTGTTTCTTACTATATCCTAATCTTGATTTGAACTTGAAATGCAGCCAAGTCTACATTTAATAGAATGAATGTTGCTATTTATTCTATGTATTAAGAAATTTTTAGCTCAGCCCAGCCCTGATATCTGGACTAGAAGTTCCAAATATCACACAAAGTCTTATATTAATTACAAATTGTTTGACTTATGGTTTACACTCATCATTAGATATCTCTTACAATTAGCCCATTTCCATTAATCTATGTTTTACCAAATGGCTTGTGGCTTCCCTCTACTTTTATATCTTGCTCTCTCAGTGGCAGATTACAGTGCCTCCCCCTGACTCTGCCCTATTTCCTCTTTATCTATGCTGTGATTTCTCGTCTGATTCTGAGATACCTTATCATAAACCAAACAATTCCTTTATTACCCAATGATAATTCATAGTGCACAGAAAGACATCTTACATCAATTCTATTTTTAAACAAACATTGAGGAATAAATGCACAAACTCTGAGACCTTATTTTCATTTTTTCCTAATGAACTGTTTGCATTTGAAATACAACTTCATTTCATATTTAATTATGTGTGCCAGATAACAAGTACTTACAGAGACTGAGAGGGGGCATCACTTCATCCAAAACTGGACTAAAAGCTCTTGTAAGTTGCCTAGCATGAGTGTTAGGAACTGAAACTGGGCCTTCTTTAAGAGCAGCAAGAGCGCTTAGCTGCTAAACCGTTTCATTTCTTAGTATTTGAATTTTTCGATATGATATTTGTATTAATTCTTGGAGAATTTCACATATACATACAATTTATTCTGACCATATTTATATCCTACTCTCCTAACTGCTCTCAGATCGACTCCTTTTAAGCCATTACCTTCTACTTTTGTGTCCTCTTTAAAATTAGAAAACAAAACAAAAAATAAAAAATTGTATTGAGTAGGTTTGTTACCTACACACTCTTGGGTATGAGGCCATCTATTGGAACAAAGTCAACCACCAAGGATGAAACCATTAAGAACAGAGATTCTCCCTCCCCTAGAGCCATCAATGATATATAGGTCCTCAATTAGAGTTGAGGGTTCATGAACTTCCCTACCCCACCTTGACAAAATATTAACTGTCTTGATCTTTAGTGGGTAACCATAGTTGCTGTGAGTTCTACTACTTTTATTTTAAAACTATAATATAACACACATACACACACACATACACACACACACACACACACACACACACACACATTTGGATAGGCTTGGGTACAACTCATTAACAATCTTACACTATCTAGGCAGTAAGCATACTTTATACACATCTAAAATTTAGAACATTTCCAGTGGTTCATTTTTAAGGAAGAGGGATGATGAGAGAGATAAAATTAGTGAGTCATTCAATAGTGTAATTTTAAATTATTATAATAATGCATTTGTTACAATAGGACTAAATGACACAGGTCTTCCAATGTCAAAAGGTAAAATCATATTGGATTCCCTTGGCATAATATGTAAAAATCTCTCAAATTACTTAATGATTTGTCTAACCTTGAATTCCAGAGTGACAGACATACTCTATGTAAGATTACATTTTTGGAAGATAGACATCACCAATATTAAGGCATCCATGTGGACCTAGCAACAGACAAAGCTATAATAATCAGTTTGCTACATTAAAAATATTTAGACTCATTTGCTTCTTTCCTAACCTATGCCCCAGAATTGTGAAACCATGAGATGATTTAAATTATAGCTGTTATCTCATTTCCAGTCACTCATTTATCTGTGCTGAATGGAAAATGAATGATATTCAGGCTAATGAAAAAAAGATGATCAAATCTGATAAAAACTACGTAGGGATTCATTGGGAGCATTAGGTATCTTGTACTGTATTTTATTTTAGTTTTTTGTCTGAACTTTATTTATTTTACTTTTTAAAGATTTCTGTCTCTGTGTGTGTGCATGTGTGTGTGTGTGTGTGCATGTGTGTGTGTGTGCATGTGTGTGTGTGTATGCACGTGTGTGTTTTCCCATGTGTGTACATGAGCACCAGTGAGTGGAGTGCCTATAGGGCAAAATTGGAGCATTGGATCCTATGGTTCTGAAGTTTTTGACAGTTTTGAGCCACCCTAAACCAGTGATGGTAATCAAATTCCAGATTCTCTGCAAGAGAAGAATATGCTCTTAATCACTGAGCCATGTCTCCAGCATCTGCTGTACTTTTAGGGAAATATAATTTCCCAGCTGTAAGGCTCTCAGTTTCAGATACATTCATATGACTGCCCATAAAATATGTTGGCATACTGTACAACTGTGGGATAAATGATATTAGAGCTAGATTTCTTTCCAGATGTGAATATTTAATATATTGCAGTATCTGTCCACACTGATATATATGTGAGCCTGTCTCAGAAGATTTGTAGAAGATGAGGTTTACAAGATGACCTAGCTGGCATTCCAACTATCTGCCCAGCCATGTTCCACTGTGAGTAGAGATAATGACTTTCCTGTTCTCCCTTCCAGTCAGGAGAGACAATAGAATCCTGTTCAGGATGATATCATTTTTGTGGATTTGTAGAAATTTTTTTTCTTCGTAATGCTATATACCCTCTATCATCAGACTATGATCATGTGGGGAAGAGAGAACAGAGAAGAGTGTGTAAGAACCCCAGTCCCAGGAGCGCTTTGGTGTTAGACCTACACTCAGTTCATGCCTATTTTTGTGTGATAGTAGTAAACTCTAATTTGTTTAAGCCACAATCCATCAGTTTTATTACTTGTATGTGATCAATGTTGTGACTGACAACCAGATTTTAATTAATTTATTTTACCAATATTAGAGACACTTTTAGAAGCAAGGTAATGTTTTTTCTTATGGATTTATTGTAGGCAGAGCTTACTTTTCTATCTAGGGGAAACATACCTTTATGAAAATTGTCAATCAGGACGCATGGAGAGCCTATTACACAAGAAATAGGCTGTGTTGGGCTGCAGAAACGGCTGAGCTGTTAAGAGTGTGTGCTGCTCTTTAAGAGAAAGGATCCAATTTTGTTTTCAAATACTCATGTTGAGCATCTCCTAGCTGCCTGCAACTGAGGCTCAGTGACAGTACACCTTCTTTTGGCCTCTCCTAGGAACTCTGGTCACATGCACATGCCTGTACACAGATACACATGCATACGTATAATTAAAATGAAACTAAAAAATAAAATGACACTGTTCAAACAAACAAGTGATCAACTAGGCATTGAGGGAGAGGAGAACCATTGGATGAAGGTCAGCACACACTCAAGCTTGAACATCCTCAATAGGAAGGAACACAGCTAAAGTTCAAAGAAAATAAAAGGCAAAGTTTCTATCATCCTCTAGTTTTCATGGCAGTCCCCTTTTATTAGCAACTGGGAAACAAAGCCAATAGTTGTAACATCAACGGGGAGTTCAAAATAGAACAAGATGGGTTTTAGTGATGTCTTAATGGAGGTGTACACTTGCAAACTGTGGTGGTTTGAGTACTAAATATAAGCCACATGATCCTGTGTTAAATATTTGGTTCCCAGCTGTTGACATTGTTTTGGAATACTCTGGAATTTTTAGAAGGTGAAGATTCCTGGAGAGAGAGGGTAACTGGGTAGGCCAGGGGAATTGTGGCTTAGCCACACAAGCCATCTGTTTTGTTGTTGTTTTTCTTTGTTCTGTTTCTTTGCATGTTTGTTTCCTGACTGTGGACACACAGCCACTTGCATTTCCTCCCACCAAACCTTCCCCACTATGATGGACTCTGGACCTCAGCCTGTGAGAGAAAATAAAACCTTCCCTTCTTAAAGCGTTTTGGTCAGAGATTTTTATTATAATAATAGCAAAAGAAACAAATAAGCTTACCAAAGAAGAGGAAAAAACTCTTTACCAAACTGGATCTGTACAGGCGCTCCGAGACTCACTGGATATTGAATAACTGTCTCATAGGGATCACATATCGAATATTGTGTATATCAGATATTTACATTATCACCCATAACAGTAACAAAATTACAGATATGAGTAGTAATAAAGTAATCTTATGGCTGGAGGTCAACAAAACATGAGGAACTGTATTAAAGATTCAGAGCATTAGGAAGCTTGAGAAAAGCCGTTTTAGAAGAAAAATATAATAAGTGATGATATGAGCAGACAACAAAATATCATAGTACACATGTTAATATTATGCATCTAAATTAGACAATATTAAACTCTGCTTTTCATGTTTATTTTGGAGCATTAAACACTTATAATTTATTTTAAAGTTAAAATTTATTTTAATCTCTTTATACATCCTATAAATGTCCTTGCCACTGTTAAAAACAGATTGTAGGTGTGCAGGAAAGAGTTTCTGGCTGATTCTTTCTTGAATGGAAGCCAGTGACTGAGGAATATGGCGATCATTAGAGTATGTTCACATTCAAACCCAACCACAAAGCGAATGTACTCATGTTATAGTCATGCCCCAAGTGTATCCCTTCTTTTACTGAATAATTCCTCCTGCCTTCTGTCTTCCAGACATCCCTGGGTTTGAATTTGAACAAAATCATTTAGTATGTATTTTTCTTTCATAGGGATTTTGGATAGCAATGATTCATTTTTCTTGCTGGGTAGCTAGCTGTTTAGACATTAAATATATAGAAACATATTTAACCATTTCTTTTGATTGACATCAGGTAGAGGATGTCATAAATTTTAGTAATCATCTCTTATAGACAATGTTAACATGTTACTGTCAAAAGTTTTTGTGCCTGTATATATACATTTTATTCCTCCTTTGAGACTTCCGGGAAGCAGTAAGAGAAACTTCAATATACTGCGGATTATCAAAGGTCTCTCCAGAGTGCTATTCCTGTTTCCTGTGTTCTAGAACTGTGTCTTTGGTTCCCATAGGTCTCTGTCCCTCTCCATTTTTTCATCCATCAGTGAGGATTTCTGTGTTCATCTTGCAAACAAGTCTCTAGTTTGAAATCCCCCAGGGAGTGTTATTCCCTCAATCTGCTTTAATTTTTTTTTGTAACATGTGGAATTATGCATGCTTGCCTAATGCTCTTTTCACTTATTTCCCTCTGAATCTCAAATGCATCTTTGAGGAAAATGCTGCACTGACTTCTCTACTCTGAAACAATTCGAAGCAAGATGACCCAAGACTTTCAGTTCCACTTGTCTCTTCTGCTCCGGGGTTGCCTTCTCTATCAACTTTCTGTCTAAGCAATCTCCACCTTACACTTTATTTCTTGAGTTGATCACACATTTCATGACAGACAGAACAAGAATACAGAGTTTTCTGAACCCCAAATCAGGAGGACACACGCTGGTCCTCCTGTAGTCCATAGAATCTGAGAGGTGACAGCTTCACAGTTTCATTTCTAGGATTCCAATAAAATATTCCACCCCAAAGCAACAATAAAATATTGTGATCAAGAACAACACAGAGGTAAAAAAGTTTATCATTGCTCACAATTGCTGACTATTGTCCCAGGCTGCAGAAACTTTAGACTGTCATAGTGTACAGTCAAATACAGAGAACAATAAATGTACATGTCCTCATTTGACTGTATTCAGCTTGATTTCTCTACTCTCACGTAGTTCAAGATGCCCTGCTTCAGGGTGATGTCCCTCCCCCCACTTCCAGTGGTCTCTGTATTCCTACATTAATTAGTTAATTAATTAATTAAGCAATTCCCAAATGGGAATACCTATAGACCATTCCAATTTGTAAAATCTTTCACTGGAATTCTCTTGCTACATGATTATAGAGTGTATCAAGTTGAAAATTAAAGCAAACCATCCCACTGGTTATCTACTAGAAAGCTCCTAGCAGTTTAGTTGATTTTGGTTTTTTTTCCCATTGTGTGTGTGTGTGTGTGTGTGTGTGTGTGTGTGTGTGTGTGTGTGTGTGTGTGTGTGTGTGTGTGTGTATGGGGGGTTTACTGTAACAGAGAACAATAGCTGCTAAATAATATTTTTTGATGAATTTGTAAGATTTAAATGACAACTTTTACCTGTGATGTTGGACACTTGGTCCTCAGATGGTGAAGCTATAGAATTTCTAGGAGCTATTGCTTTTATGGAGCATGCACATGACTGGGGAAGGCTTTAAGGGTGCACAGCCTTGCCATACTTGCAATTCTCTCTGCTTCACATTTACTGTTGAGGACATAAGCTCTCAGCTTCCTTCTTTGTCACCAGGCCATGCCTACCAAGTGTCCTGCCTCCCCCTTTGGAACTATAAGCCAAGTAAATTCTTCCTTCTATGTCTTGCCTTGATCATGGAATTTTATCATAGCAACGGATAAGTAACTAAATTATTTGTCTATGTCTTTCCCAGTGATCATAATATCATTTAAGTAAAAAAGTAAAAGATAGTCTTTTATATTCTCACACCAATTTATGTCTTTAATTTCTTCACTTGCAGTATGATATTTTTCTTCCACATATGGACATATAATGTCATCATTCAGTTTCCCCTTACTTTAAAGAAATTTGCTAGTATAAAGTATAATGTTGCAGTGATTTACAAGCTGCTGTAGTTTTATTTAAAAAAATAAAACAAAACAAAATAGAAAACCTTTGTTTTCCCTGTGGGATGACCAAGCACCGTATAGACTGTAGTGCCCTGTGAGGGGGCTGACATACAGGAGGGCATATAGATATTGTTGCTGACAGTTTTTATTAAATTAGAGACATTCTGTATTCTTTATTTAAAGACATTGGAGCCAAATAAAATTAATTTATAAACAATGAAGTTTTATTAAACCATAAAAAACAAAATTATTTCATTTTTCAGGAAAATAGATGCAAGTGAAAAATCATTACATTAAACAAAATAAGTCAGAATCAGAGGAAAAATGCATGTTTTTCTCATTTGTGGACTATAGAACTTTTAGTATAAATTTAACTTTTGGTTTTGGAATTTTCTATAAGAATACTGTATTTACATAAGTGTACCCCTTCACTCCCTTCACCAGCTTCTTTTATATTCGCCTACACCAAATTCATGATCATTTCTATTTTAATCATTACTGTTACACATACATAAACATAAGTATATCTGGGGGTCCAGTAACATCAAGTATACTTTTTGCATATTGACAGAAGCTTATGTTTAAATGAAGGATGAATTGCATCGGAGACAGGATCTGTGTATTCAGGCCTAGCAGTTGATCAGCTTCTCAGTTAAGGTTCTGCAAAGCTGACAAAGAAGTTGTTAACCCTGTCATCACAGGGTGAATCAATTTGTTCATCATACATTAGTCTCCTACCCCAGGGAATACGCCCCTTTGGATAGCTGTGTACCAAGAGTCTGTGGGTCTCTGTGGCTTCCAGGATCTCAGATGACTTTAATTCTAGGAGAACTTTAGATGCCCAGGCATGTCTGCAAAAGATACTATAAAAGCTGGCAGTTAAATGCACCAGTTACTCTTAGCTGTGTGACTTAAGCCTTGAGGGGTTGGCAGCAGGTTGGCCATCACTGGTTTTCAGGCAGCTACTCTTTGTGTGATCCATGTGCCCATGTGGAGGAAAAGAGCCAGATGGAGATTGAAGTGGAAGTGCCATTCTTCGAGTCCGACACATCTTCTGACTGCCTCTCTGCCTGTTAAATGATTGTGGCGAATCTCATCTTTCTCATTTTTTAAAAGTTATTGGCTCTCATCATTTTTATTCTCATTCTTTGTTGTTCCAGATGAATACTTGAATTTAATTAGTTTCCCTTAATCACATTATAATTGTTTCAGAAATGCAATGACTTTGTTTCAGAAAAGCAATAGTTTCTTACTATAAATATAACAGAAAAATGAAGAAAGAGAAGAGTCCATTTTCTTCCTTAGGCTCATATGAATGATTCATGATAGCCACCTACCATAGAAGCTGCCAAATACAGCCAATGATTAGATATGATTTGAAGCTTGGTGAACTGCCGCACGAGCTAAGAACTGAACCATTTAAAAATTTGTATCTCTAAACTTTCTGTTTCCCTGAAGTAGAAAAGATGGACTCCTGAGTAATCATGGTTGTTATTTTCATTGGTTCTTCTTAGAGAAGTTACTCTGTCAAGATCCTCTACCACAACTCAGAGAACTGCTATGATCCATTTTGAGATGTGATTAACACACATAGTATGTAGACTTGGAGGGAAAGAGATTCTTCTGGATAGCTTGATTGGGAGGGGTTCAATTAGTTTAAAGACTTAAAAAAACAGATCTGAGATTTTCTTGAGAAAAACAAACGTGTTTCATGAATAGACTGCACCTCCATCTCCTACCTGAAGTCTCTCCGCCCTCCCAATGGCCTCCTTGAAAGATTTCACCCTCAACAACCAAAACCCAACTCTTTGCACAAAAGAACTTTCTCTTTCCTCTCACTAATTTTTTTGTGAACCCTTATGCACTATTTCAAAAAGATTCTTTTCAATGATATAACTAATTTATGTGATAACAATCTTAAATATCATTAAAATTAAATATCAATAGGCACTCAAGAATCACTGAATACTTCATGGAACAGACAAACAAAAGAGTAAGATTCCGAAAGCACAAAAGGTAATCCTCAGGGACTATAGACAAAAAGCCAAGTCATTGAAAAGATATTTAAAATTAACATTAATATATCTTAATTATTATCCTCTGTGAGCCAAAAAAAAAAGGATGGGACAGTGAAAGAATAACAAAGACCCTTTGAAAATCAAAATCATAGTGGAAAATAAATATTCAAAAGAATATTCAGAAGGCAAATTTGAGAGCATTACTTGTGCGATTACAGGAAAATGGGGATCAAAGAATAATAGAAAAAAGGCATAAAGCAAAAATCCATCCAGGAGATCTAACCTGGCAGTGATGAGATACACAAAGACCTAAACAGAGGAGCTGTAAGAACAGAAACTATAAAGCCTAAACTAGAAGAAATTTCCTGGAGCTGAAGATACATCTCAAGATGAATGGGAACAATGAGTATTTAGCATAATGAATGAAATATACAAACAGTAGGAGTTGTCATGGTGATCATAAGGATAAGGGAAAAGTCTTTCAGAAAGAAAAAAAATATGAATGACCTGAGAAAGTCAAACTTTTGCTTAAAAGATGAGACAAAATAGACATCATTCTTTTTTCTTTTTGTGACCAGCAGTAAAATGTGCTCTAAAAAACCTGGAAATTAAGCTTCAAGTATTTTAAGAAATTTATTGTGCACAGGATCCAAAGGCTGGTCAATTAACATACAAACAAACAAGCAAAGAGTGAAAATTTCTAAGATTTTTTTAAAAGAATTGTCTAAGCCTACACTCTATCTACTAAAACAAAGAAGAAAATAGAAACTGCAAAATAAATATATCAGGAACCCTCCAATTGGAGGGCAAGGATGACAGGTGGATAATAAATGAGAGGACTCTCTGAGAGATGGGGAGAGCTTTGCTAGGAGGGAAAAAGATGTATCTGGTAGAGTATGCATGTGCAATTGTACAAAGAACAGTGACTAATCTCCTACAGTTGCCTTCAGAGCTCCAAGTTGTGTATACATTGGGTCTCCAGACTTTTGCCTGCTCAACTATCTACTTGCCTCTCATTTTAAGTTTATCCACACACTTAAGAGGAATCTTCCTGAAACTCCACTCAGTAATCTTCCAGAAAATCTGCTTTTTTTGGTTGTTCATTATTTTCCTCAATTTAGTCTCACCAAATTTCTTTCAGAAAACCATCATTTTGCTAATACAAATATTTCTGATTTATTTTGCCAAACCACTTCCATTATTGAGAGAAAATGTGTTTAAACAAATAAAATCTGTTTGTCAGCTTAAAACAAAAGTTTCATGATGAGGAATTATTGAAAATAAAATAATTTATAGGTAAGTACTTATTATTGGCTGTTTTTTAGTAGTTTTCCATTAAAATAAAAGTTATCTTAGAACATGTATGACTACAACAGACAAAAAGGTGTTCTACTATCTTTATTGTGCACTAAATTCTTTGGAAATATGTTTATATGTACCATTGCACTGTGGTACTCAAAAAATCTTCAGAAAATTATTACTCAGTCAACAGTTGGTTGTACAGTCAGTGATATTGCTGACTGTTTTAAGGTTTATTTTTGCTTTTGGGGTAAATGATTTTACTCTCATATATACTAATTATTTATTTAACTTTCTGCTACAAATCACACACACACAGAGACTTTTGTTCCTTTTTAATGGAAGGCACATAAAATCATAATGCAAGAAGCAGATTCTGAGAGAAAATAGTTTTGGAAATTAAGCACACATTCTGGTATAATGAACCATGTAATTAATCTAAGAACAAAATGATAAATTCTCTAATCGTACAGATACTCAGCTCATTCTTTGTCGGTTGGGTTACTAACTCAAGTGTTTCATTTAATACCCCGAGTTAATGAGGGATCCCATTCTAACAAGATGAACATTGCAGGATCTCTTTCTTGAGCCCAAGGTTCTTACAAGCACACAGATCAAGCATAAGTAGAGATTTTAGATGCTGAAGATACTAGAATAAATTGAGTGTGTATGTGTGCATGTGTGTGTTCATATATATACATATATATATACATATATATATATATGATTCACTATACCTATTGTGTATTTTGAATACATTTTATGCAGATAAATAATAGTTATAAATATCCTATGAAAATATGTTCAAATTGGTATTTCACTTATGTCATCAAAATAACAAAATATAGCATATATCACATATAGTTATAATGTCAGGCAAGTAATATATAGAATGTGATAATTTTTTGTCCATAGATGTAGTCTCTGGTTAAAAATATTCTGCAGTTCTTTGAAGACTCCAGTTCCATTCCCAGCACCCACACTGGGCTGCTCATAACAAATTGTAACAATATCTCCTGGAGATCTCATAATTTCTTCCAGCTCATACACTCACACTTAAATAAAAATAATATAAAAATTTACATAAAGAAAAAATATAAAATTCAGCTATAGTATCTCATTATTTACAGAATGAGTTAAGAACAAAGAAAAGAAAAATGATGAATTAGAAGCTAAATCACCATGTTACTAGTATAAAAAGATTTTACTCAAAATTATTATCCATTTTCTGTACTTGCTTCATGCAAAGTTATGGGAAAATTCTTTGCTACCATTTCCAATTTTCAAATATCAGGCAGACTGCTTGCAAATGGGATGTGACTGGGTCTGAGGTGATGCTGACAGCATTTCTGGGGCTTGCTATTATTTTGATGATGTTCTACAACTATTATTTCAGTTGCATAGGTATTTTTAAACACAGTTTGATGGTTAACTGAATAAATGATAATCTGCATAAAATGTACAAAACTGACTTATGTAAAAGTGCAATAAGATAGTAGAATAGGCTCATAGTTACTTTATGCTAATGCCAGAAAAGTTTATCTCCATGTTGCTAATTGTATTTTATTTTTATTTTCTTCTAAAATGTTCCTTATTTACAGACTGAAGAGACTGCTCAGCGGTTAAGAGCACTTTCTTCTTTTTCAGAAGTCTCAGGTCAAGCAAATTTCTAGCACCTACCATGAGAAGCTCACAACCACCTGTAACTTCAGTTGAAAGGGATGTGGTATTCTCTTCTGGCATCCATGGGCACTGCACAAACATGGCACACATACAGATAGGCAGGTAGACACATACATATGAAACAAAAATTAATAAGTTAAAAAATTATTATTCTCTCCCTCCCCCTGCTCATGCCATCCTAGGCCCTTTCTTGTTCTACTGCTGGGCCCTGCTTTTACCTCAGTGGATTTCTGCCACACAGTAGCATGCTATGTTAGCCAGAACCAGTGAGATGAGTGACCTTCCTGCCAACAGAGCTGTCTCCATCCCCTGGATTTTGTTCCCTGAGACCCTTCCTGCAGACTACATCACAGCAGAGGACCTAGGCTCAATCCCCCTTAGACTTCTGCCATTAAGTCACATGCCACACCATCCAGAACTGGTGTGTTACCCAGTTCCAGTGGAATGCCCTCACTCTGGATACTGTTCCCTAGACTATCTCCCTGAGCACATTATTATTGCTGGCATGCTTCTGGTCTGTGACTTTAACCCCATCAGACTTCTGCCACTCAAGTGTAGGTCACATCAGTCAGAACTGGTAAATGACCTGCCTGCTGGCAAAACTGTCACACTCCTTAAATTCTGCATCCCAAAACTCTCCCAGAGCTCATGTCAGTTCATTAATGTCTCACTTCTGGACTCTGTCCCCAACCTTAGTGGACTTCTAGCTCTTAAGCTTAAGCCAAACCACTCAGAAGGGGCACAGGCCACACCATCTTCATCAGACTCAAACTACTCAGGTGCAAACCACACTGACCAAAAGAATAGAAATACCCTGAAGCACCAAAGGCCAAGATAACTATCAAAAGACCAGAACCCAATCTTGACAGAGACTCCCAACTACATGGACCTGAGTTCCTTCCAGCCACCAGAAGTCCAGGCCACCAAACCTAGTAAAACTAAAGAGGAAGCAGAAAACAAAGAACAAAGACACCAATCCTACAAAGACAAACACAGGAACCAATACTTTCCAAACCCAGATGCCTAAATTTCCGTATAAGAATACAATCGACAATAGAAAGGTCAATATGGCATCATCAGAGCCCAGATATCCTATGCCAGCAAGAGCTAAAAAGCCCATCATAGCAGTTAAATAAGCAAAATAACCTTAAAATAAACTTTACAAAGATAATAGAAATCCTTAAAAATAAAATAAAAAACCCATCTTTTTAAAAATTAAGGAAAAGATACTAAAATTTAGCAGAAATCAACAAATTCCTTAAAGAATGTTAAGAAAGCAGATAAAAAATAAACAAACAGTGAAGAAACTTCACAATATGAAAATCAAAATAGGATTAGTAAAGAAAGCATATACTGAGGGAACACAGAAAATGGAAATTCTGAGTAAGTGAACGAACAGGAACAAATTCAAACATCACTAACCGAATATAAAAGATAGAAGAGAGAAACTCAGGCATTGAAGAAACAGAAGAAGGAATAGATTCATTGGTGAAAAAAAATATTAAATCTATAGAACTCCTAACACAAAACATCCAGAAAATCTAGGACACCATGAAAAGGCCAAGCCTAAGAATAATAAAAAAAAATAGAAGACTAGAAGAGTCTTAGCATAAAATCTCAGAAAATACATTTAACAAACTTGTAGAAGAAAAGTTCCATAACCTAAAGAAACACAAGCCTTTAAAGGTACAAGAGCTCACAGAACACCAAACAGATTTGATCAGAAAAGAAAATTCCCATATCAAATTACAATGGAAATACTAAATGTTATACTGAAGCTACAGAAAATACCTGTCAGGTGGAAGACCAGGGGCCCCAAAGCATGTGAGGGAGACATCCATGTAGGCAGACAGTGGTCAGTGTGGGTGGGTGATGTCAGATGTCTTTCTGTGAGTCATGGATATTATTAGTAAATTAAAATAAAACTGTTTTGGCCTATGGTAATGTATCTTAGAAAGAGGTGGGAAATCTAAACTTAAATTTTAAAAAAGACAAAGTCAACTGACCCATGATCCAGCTGCCCCAAAAGCAAAATATTAAAAAATTAAGCCATAAATTATGTGACAAAGCAAATTAATAAAAATAAGTTTAAATTAGGATACAAAAACTAACTAACAATATGCCCGAGCCATAAGCCAAACTACATATAATTAATATAAGCATCTAAGTCACTTTAAGAGGCTAAACAACAACAGGTGGGTCCATACCGGGTCCAGACAGGCTAAAAACTCATACAACAGGTAAGTCCATACCGAGGCCAGACAGGCCAAAAACTCATACAACAGGTAAGTCCATACCGAGGCCAGACAGGCCAAAACCTCATACAACAGGTGGGTCCATTACCGGGGCCAGACAGGCCAAAAACTCATACAACAGGTGGGGGCCTTGGAAAAGGAGACAGCTTATAGGTTGTGTGTACTTGGTGAGATTTATTAAGAGCAGAGAAGGGAAGACAGGAAATAAGAAAGAAAGGAAAAAGGAAAGAAAAAGAAAGTGAGAGAGAGAGAAAGAAAAGAAAGGAAGAAAAGGAAGGGAAAGGTAAAAAGATAGGAGTTGGATGGGAGGCACATGCACTATCTGGCAGGAGGGAAGAGAGAAAAAGAATAGAAAGGTATCTTTGTTATTTGAAAGTATTTTTAAACATTCCTCTCTTCCCCTTTTCCCAGTCATCTGCCATCTTCCCACCACCCCATCCTCCCCTCCACTCCTCAGAGAGGGTAGGACTTCCAGGGGGAGTCAATATAGCCTGGCATATCCATTTGAGCAAGACCAAATTCATCCCCCTACATTAAGCCTGAGAAAGGTATCCCTCTGTAGGGAATGAGGTCCCAAAAGCCAGATTATGATATGGGATGCCTTTCTGTACACTGAATTATCATTAGATAATAAAGGAATTATTTTGACCTATGACAAGGCATCTTAGAAGCAGGGAGGAAATTTAAGCATAGGTAAAGGGGGGAAATGGCAGAGTCAGAGAGAAACACTGTGAACTGCTGCTGAAGATGAAGATGTAAAGGAATTCAGGTAAGCCATGTGCCGTGTGCAAGACAAACTAATAGAAATGGGTTGAGTTAAGATGAGAGAGTCAGCAATATGCCTGAGCCATAGGCCAATCAGCATGAAATTAATATAAAATTCTGTGTGTTTCTTTGGGACTTTGGGATTGCTGGTTCAGACCTCAGGGATCGATGGAGCTAAGCATCTATGGGCAGGTCCACATCTTGAGGTTACTCCTAGCCAGAATCTTCTTACTAGAAATGGCACTCCAATATGAGTCACATACACTCACCTAAAGTCTTAGAAATCTTTAAAAAGGTTCTAGAACAACAGTGAGACAGAGCAAAAACATCTTCTAAATTACATCTCTCAAGTGGGTCATGGTACAGAGATGGCCATGTTTTGTGTGTTTGAAATACAGAATGGTGGGTTTGCTGCCTGCAGCCTGAGATATAACAAGGTTGGTTCCTGAAGTCTCACAAGAGCCTCAATGTAAGCAACAGGCTGCATATGATTGAATTCAGGTTTCTGTTTATACAGACAAAGCTCATTTAATAGATGCTTTCTGACTCAGCATTTGCAGCAAAACACTTGTGAGACTTTAAAAGGCCCTGTTGCCAAATACTTAAATGGAGTTCATAAACAGAGGGTGGAGGTCCTCTACTTGGTGGCAATATAGATGCTAAAATTTCCAAGAGTGGTTATTGTGGCTCCTGCCAGTATCTCTATTAAAAAAACTAAACTCTCTATGAAGCTAGACTAGGAGCTGGGAAGAGTCAGCCAGCCACCCTAGCCAAACATTTAATCCCAGACACACCTTAGCAAATTAAAGGTATATTCAGAAACAGAAAGAAATAGAGTGATCTGGGTGGAGTCAGTTACCATAGCCCAGCTTTTAATCCTAGCCACACTTCCACAGATTAAAGATGTAGTAAGAAACAGAAGAAGATAGAAATACACTGTAAATACTGATTTTTTTTAAAAAAAACCCTTTAAATGGTCTACAGTATATTTAAAAATATACATAGGCTTAAGATAGAAAAGAAAAACTGGAAAAGCATAGAGAAAATCCTTAAAAAGAAATAGAGTAAAAAAAAATAAGCCACATAAAGATGGAAATTACAAAGAATGTCTGGATATTGTATATTATTGTCTTGTCTTTAAATTTTCTGACTTCAAAGGAAGTAATAAGAGCTTCTTTAAAACATTTGATTATAAATTTTACTGGATTAATCCAACCTATGTATTTTATAAATGAGTTGACTTTAAATTGAAATCAAAAGATACTTTGAAGAAAAAATTTTCTTTTTTTTTTTCCCACAGAAAGTCAGAGGCTGTGGATTTATTCTAGTTAAAGAATATAAGGTTTGATCAAGGAGATCCCCTCAAATATATCTAATGGGAAGAAATAGCTACATCAGCTTCAATGCTGCCAACTAAGATGATCTAGGCTCAGGACCTCCATAAAACTGCCAATGCCCCCAATCATCAGGAAATCATAATGGAAACCTGTAGTATGAGGTTTCTGTTCCTGATTTTCGGGCCTAACCTCAAGGTTTATGCCCACAGACCCACAGACCGGCAGACCCACAGTCCCACGGAGACACACAGATGCTTTCATTAGTTTTAGGCTGATCGGCCTCAGGCCCAGGCATATAACTTGCTAACTTGGTATCCTTCATCTAACCCATGATTCTTCCTGTTTAGCCATGGGGCTCGGTACCTTTCTTTAGAGCAGCATAGTTGTCCTCTGCTTCTTCCAGCTTCTCTCTGGCGTTTTTCTCTGTGCTTTCTGTTCTCAGAGTTTTTAGTCTGGTAGCCCCGCCTACACTTCCTGCCTACCTTTCGCCCATCAGCACTTTTTATTAAACCAGTGGGTGGGACAATTATTTATCCTGAAACACAATACCCCTACAGAAACCTGTGACCAAATCCCCAAAATATTATTTTTAAATTTTTGTTTTCATCCTAAATGGTAATTGGTCATAGTCAATCTCTTTCTATGGAAAAGGGGGATTATCATATAGAAATGATAAAAAGATAGATTATTGAATCTACTCTAATTCATAAAGCAATTATTAATCTCAAAATATTTTACATTGGTATGGATTTTCATTTAAGTGACAAAAATTTAAGGCTATTTTTGTTATTCTGTATGCGTATTTTTACTCTTGTTTAAGGTATGTTTCTGTAATACATTTAAAATTGTAATGTATAATTGAGAAATGCATATTAATAGTCATCTATAATAAAATATTTTAAAAACTTAGAGTTTTCTGGACAGTGAGACATGTCTGTTCCTGGCAGTGCCAATCTGCTTAAAGAGTATAAGGGCATAATAGAAGCTCGAAGTGGAGTTAACTTTCCTTGTAGCAAAAAATAGCCACTAAACAAGAAGCTGTTCTTGCTATGACTGTTTGACAGTATGCTATATAAACTGGATATGCAAGACCCATGGGAAAGCGACCTTTGGAACTTTTCTAGGACAAGCTGAGATGGTCTCTTGGATTACTGCTTTACAGACTGGCAGACATTTTTCAGAACACAAGGAGAAACAACTAATAAACTATGTCAAAATGCATGAAAAAAACCTTCAAATTTTCTGCTTTACTGAAAGGTATCCAGAGACACTAGGCCTGTAGGCTGAAAATGGATGCTCCAATGTTACAAAGGAACTTTGGGTGACTATACAGGTAGCCATATGGCCTCTCTGTCATTTCTAGAATTTGAAGGTTGCTTGTAATGCCCTTTGTTACTCAAATAATATTATATCCTCTGTGGCCTTTGATAGATTTGTTGATTAGATAGTTATAAGTATATATTTTCTTTGTTATGATAAAAAGATAAATTAGATATTAAAGGCATGACACCACCACTGCTTGTCTGGGAGCCTGGAACTCCCTCTGTACACCAAGCTGGCCTCAAACTCAGATCTGCTAGAATTAAAGGCATAGGTCACCACTCCTGGTTTTTCCCCTTGTTGGGTTTAAAGGTGTGCGTTACCACACTCTTTTCCTCCTGAATTGACTGTAGGCAGATCTCTTCTCTGATATTCCAGACTGGTTTTATTAAATATATAACATATCACTACAGGGAAGTGATGTGGGATGTCTTTCTGTATGCTATGAATATCATTGGCTAATAAAGATAGTGTGTTGACCTATGGCAAGCTAGCTTATAGATAGGCAGGAAATCCAAGCATAGATAAAGGGGAAGGAGAACAGTCACAGAGAGATACTGCAAGCTGCTGCCAAGAAAGCAATAAGGTAAAGTACAGGTAAGCCATGGGCCATGTGGCAAAACATAGATTAATAGAAATGGGTTAAGATGAAAGAGTCAACAATATGCCTGAGCCACAGGCCAAGCAGCATGAAATTATTATAAGATTCTGTGTGATTTTTTTTGGACTAAGTAGCTGAGGGCAGTTTATTTGGGTCTGCTGGTCTAGATCTCTGGGCTAGTCTGGGCCAGGAACTTCATACTACTAATTTATGCGCTAGGAATAAATTCTGGTCCCACTGTCAGAGTCCTCAAAACTCTCCATCCCATTTAATTGTAATATACATGCAAAAGGACTAGTTCAGTCCATGCAGGTTCCATAATTGTCAGTTAAGAGTAAATGAGATCTTAGTAGCTCAATTCAGCTGTCTCTGTGGTTTTCCTCATCATAATATTGACCCCTTTGCTCGTATAACCTCTCCTCCTTCACTTTTATTGAACTGGGAGCTTGACCCAGTGCTTAGCTGTGGATCTCAGCATCTGTTTCCATCAGTTGCTGTATGGAAGTTCTATAATGACAATTATGGTAGTCATCAATTTGTTTATAAGGAAAAGCCAGTACAGGTACCCTCTCCGTTATTGCTTGGAGTCTTAGCTGGGTCATGTTTGCAGGTCCTCAGTGTGAGTTTCTCACTAGCCTCACAATGGCCCCTCAATCAAGATAATTATTTTGTTTTCTCCTTCTCTGTGACACTCCCAACTCAACCGTATCATTCCTTCAGATTCTTTTCCCATCTCCCCTTACCTCTTTCCTACCTAGGGTCCCAATTTACTCAGGAGATTTTATCTATTTCCTCTTCAGTGTGGAAATGTCTTTTTGTATGCTGTGAATAGAGAACAATTTTGGCCCATGACAGGCATCATAGCAGTAGGCAGGAAATTGGAGCATAGGTAGGAGAAGGAGCATGGAGTCAGACAGAAGAGGGCCAGCACGTAAGGTAACACAAGTGAGCAATGGGCCATGTGGCAGGACATATTAATGGAAATAGCTTGAATTAAGATGAAATAGCTAGCTAGCAATGTGTGTGAAACATAGGCTAACCAGTATAAAATTAATATAAGCATCTGAGTCATTTTTACAGGGGAAGCATCCATGGGCAGATCTGGACCATGGGGCTAGTCTGGCCAGAAACCTCATGTTACACCTCTTCCCAAGGAAATCAATGGATGTTCCTCTTAGGTTCCTCCTTGCAACCTAGTTTCTCTCAGTTTATAGATTGTAGACTGGTTATTCTTTGCTTTACATCTAAAATCCACTCAGGAGTGAGTACATACAACATATTTCTGGGTTTGTGTTATCTCACTTGGGAAGATTTTTTTCTTTGAGTTTCATCCGTTTGTACGCAAATAGATGTTACTTTTTTTCCCCTGATGAATGAGCCACATTTGTTTTAATAATTCTTCTGTTGAGGGGCATCTATGTTGTTTCCAAGTTTTTGATATTATGAATAATGCTGCTATGAATAAAGCTGAGCAAATGCGGCAAAAATGTGTAACCTTTAGGTATATAACCAAAAGTGGTGTTGGATCGTTAACTGATTAATTCCCAGTTTTTAGAGAAACGACCTTACTGATTTCAAAAGTAATTGTACAACTTTACATTTCTCTTGGCAATGGAGGTGTGTCAAAATTCTCCACATCCCCTCCAGCATAGTCTATTATCAGTATTTTTAATCTTAACCATTCTAGCAGGTATAAGATGTAATCTCAGAGTTGTTTTGGTTTGCATTTCCCTAATAGCTAAGAATGTTGATCAACTCTTTAAGTATCTTTTGGCCATTTGAGATTCTTCAGTTGAGAATTCTCTATTGAGTTCTTTACCCCATTTTAAAACATGCTTATGATTAGATCTTTGATCCACTTGGACTAGAGTTTTGTGCAGGGTGATAAACATGGAGCTATTCACATTCTTCTACATGCTACCATACAGTTATGCCAGCACCATTGGTTGAAGATGCTTTCCTCTTTATTGTATATTTTTAGCTTTTTTGTCAAAAATTAGGTGTTGTTAATAGGTATGGGGATTAATGTCGCAGTCTTCAATTCTAGTCCACTGATTCGGGTCTGTTTTAATGACAGTACCAAACTGTTTTTATTATTGAGAGATAATAGAGTTTAAAGTCAGGAATAGTGACATCTCCAGAAGTTCTTTCATTGAACAGAATGGTTTTGACAGTCCTTGGTTTGGGTATATGAAGCTGAGTATTGTTCTTTTGAGGTCTGTGAATAATTGTGTTGGGACTCTGATGGGGACTGCATGTCTCTGAAGATTTCTCTTGGTAAGATTGTTATTTTTATAGTGTTGATTGTATCTATCCAATAGCATGGGAGATCATTACATTTTCTGATATCTTCTTTAACTTCTTTCTTCAGTGACTTAAAGTTCTTGTCATTCAGGTCTGTCACTTACTTGGTTAGACTTACTCCTAAGATATTTGATGATATTTGCAGCTATATTGTAAAGAATGTTTCTCTAATTTTCTTCAGCTCTTTTTATCATTATGTATAGGGGTGCTATTGATATTTTTGAGTTAATCTTGTATCCTGCCACATTGCTAAAGGTGTTTTTCAGCTGTAGGAGTTCCTTGGTAAAATTTTGAGTATCAGTGCTGTATACCATCATCGTCCATCCGCAAATAGTGAGAGTTTGAATTATTTTCCAATTTGTATCTCCTTGATCATCTTCTGTAGTCCTTATTACACTAGCTAGAATTTATGAGGACTATACTAAATAGATATGGAGAGAAGGCACAGTTTTGTCTCGTCCCTGGTTTTTGGTGGAATCACTTTGAGTTTTTCTCCATTTAAATTAATGTTGGCTGTCAGCTTGTTGTATATTTCCTTCATTAAAGTTAGGTATGTTCCTTGTATCCATGGTCTCTCTGAGACTTTTATCATGAGTGGGGTATTTGTCAAAACTTTCGCAGCACCTAATAAATTAATCAGGTGCTTGCTTTTTTCTTTCTTTCAGGTTGTTTATAGGGTGGATGACACTGACAGATTTCATATGATGAACCATGGTGCGTGATCTTTGTTATGTGTTCTTGAATTCGGTTTGTCAGTATTTTATTGAGTATTTTCACATCGATGTTCATGAGGGACATTGGTTAGTAATTCTCTTTCTTTGTTCCTTCTTTGTGTGAATTGGGTATCAGGGTGACTCTAGTCTGATAAAAAGTGTTTGACAATATTTCTTCTGATACTACTGTGTGGAATAATTAAAGGAGTATTCGTGTTAATTCTTCCTTGAAATTTGATAGAATTCTGTGCTGACTGTGGCCCTGGGCTTTTGTTTTTGTTTTTTGTTTTGATTTTGTTATTGTTGTAAGACTTTTCATAACTGCTTCCATTTCCATAGGGGCTATATGTCTATTTAAGTGGTTTATCTGCTCTTAAGTTTTGTAAATGGTACCTATCCAGAAAGCTATTCATTTCTCTTAAGTTTTCCAGTCTTTTGGAGTACATGTTGGTAAAGTATGATCTAAGGATTCCCTGAATTTCCTCAGTTTCTGTTGTTATGTCCCTCTTTACATTTCTGATTTTGTTAATTGAGATATTCTCTCTCCACCTTTTGGTTAGTTTGTGTAAGGGTTTGTCCATCTTGTTGATTTTCTCAAAGAACCAACTCTTTATTTCATTCTTTGTATTGTTATATTTTAATTTTATTGACTTCAGCCCCAAATTTAATTATTTCTGGCATTCTATTCCTTCTGGGTGAGTTTGCTTCTTTTTGTTCTAGAGTTTTTAGGTGTGCTGTTAAGTCATGTGTATGAGATTTCTTCAAAATTTTTCTGTGGGCACTTAGTGCTATGGACATTCCTCTTAGTACTGCTTTCATTGTGTCCAAATCGTAAGTTTAAGTATGTTGTGGATTCATTTTCACCTACTTCTAAAAAGTCTTTATTATTTTTTTAACTTCTTCTTTGAACTAGAAGTGTTTCAGTTGAGAGTTGTTCACTTTTCATGAGTTTGTAGACTTTCTGTGATTTGTATAGTTGTTAAACTCTAACTTTAGTCCATGGTGGTCTGATAGGATAAAAGGGTTTATTTCCATTTTTATCTATTCATATTGGATTTATGTCTGAATATATGGTTAATTTTAGAGAAGGTTTCATAGGGTGCTGTTAAGAAGGTATATTCCTTTGTGTTTGTGTAGAAAGTTCTGTCTATATCTATTAAAGTTATTTTATGCATAACATCTGTTAAATCCGTTATTTATATCTTAAGTTTCCATCTGGCAGACATGTCCATTGGTGAGAATATAGTGTTGAGGTCTCCCATTGTTAGTGTGTGTGGTTTCACGTGCTTTTTTTAAGCTTTAGTAATGCTTTTTTTAAAACATGTGTGAATATCCTTGTATTTGTAGCATAAAAGTTCAGAATTGAGATTTTATCTAGATAGATTTTTCCTTAAACGAATATATAATGATCATCTTAATCTCTTTTTATTCATTTTAGTTTAAAGTCTATTTTGATAGATATTAGGATAGCCACACTAGTTTGCTTCCTAAGTCCAGTTAATTGTAAAGTTTGTTTTATCCATTCATTCTGAGGTAGTTTCTGTCCTTAAAGTTGAAGTGTAATTCTTATATGCAGCAGAAGGATGGATACTGTTTTCATATCCATTCTGTTAGTCTGTGTCTTTTTATAGGGGAATTGAATCTATTGATATTAATGAATATTAACGACCAGTGATTTTTAATTAATATTGTGTGTGTGTGTGTGTGTGTGTGTGTGTGTGTGTGTATGTGTGTGTGTGCGTGTGTGCATGTGTTCCCTTCTTTGGGATATCCTGATGTGGGTTTATCTATTGCTTGTGTTTTCAAGGGTGCATCTCACTTCCTTAGGTTGGAGTTTTTCTTCTAGTGCTTTTTGTAAGGCTGGATTGGTAAATAGGTACTGTTTAAATCTGTTTTTTTCATGGGAAGTAATTGGGATCTGTAGTGTTTTGAAAGAAAATGGCTTGGAAAGAAGGAGAGGAAGAGAATTACAGTATGTATGTTGCTAGAAATCCTTCTTGTGATACTTTGGTAATGAGTGTGGCTGTCTTTTGCCCTTGTTGAAAGAGTATGGCTATGGCTAAAGTGAAAAGTTTTGGATTAATTCCATTTGTAGAAGAAATCTCCAAATATCCTAATATTTGGTTACTTGTGTTAATTATAATGAAGATATATAATGAAAAAAATCAGTCTGAATAAGGAAAATATTTGAGGAGCAAAGGAAGGCTTCTACCACAACTCAGGAAAATTGTGTCTACCAAACATGTGTCAGGATAATTATCATTCTGTAAGTATGTTTAACAATTATATTTGGGTTTAGGCTGGAACAGTAAATGTAGAATCGGGAATTTATTTTAAAAAACAAACAAGGGGAGTAGATAGGATAGGTATTAGTAGATTATTTTATCTACCTGTAAACAATTATTAGCCAAATATTAGTCATAAACAATTTACACAGGGCTGGATTCTTATATATTGATACAAATGTGAAATTATTTTATATGTCCACTTAAGATAATTTGTATATTGCTACAAATACAAATTGAAATTATTTTATATGTCTGTTTAAGATAACTTGCATATTGATTGAAACAAAATTGAAGCTGTATTTGTCATATTTTGCATGTGCTTCTACCTCTGTTTAAAAGACTTTGTACATTAATGCATATTAAGCATATTACTGTCATTTTCAGTATACAATTCTATCCCTGTTTAATTATACTTGTCATAATATATATATATTATATATATATATATTATACCTGTGTTTAAGATATTTTGTATAATGACATATGTGGGGATTCAATAAAAGTTTCAGAAGTTTTGGAGATATCAGAAGGAATCTACCCACAATCTATGTGGGGAGTTAATAGAAGCTCCAGAAGTTCCAGAGCTCTAACTACAGTCAGTCTAGGAAAATCAGAGTGGTGATTCAAACCTTTAATCCCAGCACAGGGAGTATCCTGGGAGTGGTGACCTACAGCCTTAAACCCAACTGAGTCAAGGAGGTCACTTTAGATTATAGAAGGAATTCCAGGCTCCCAAGTAAGCAGTGGTGGGGGCATGCCTTAATTTACAAAATGGGTACTTAAGACAGGATAGAAACACAGAGAGAGAGAAGCCATTCTAAGAGAAGCGAGGCTGAGGAAGCTGGAAGACAGCTTGGTGAGATCTGACTGTGGTGTTTATTCCCTCTAGTATCTCCAACTTCTTCAGAGATCTGTCCCTGATTTTCATTTATTTGTGTGACAGATATATATTTAAGATACTGCTGTCATTTTTCACTATACCTTTGTTTAATATCTGTATGACTGTCATACTTAAAGTCAATATCACAAAACCGTACATGCATTTATAGACTGTCTACTTTTACAATGTAACTTTGGTCTTTAGGATGCTTAGAATTTCAGAACACTGTTACCTATGCTTTCCGTTTACTAGTCATGTTGTTTAGGTTTTTCAGATATATAGTAAAGTATGTCAGATGGACCGAGTCTTCAAACACTTCATAGGCCAGAAGAGTGAGGCTGAGGAGGCAGGAAGAAAGCTGAATGAGCTTTGACTGTGGTGTTTCCTCTCTTTGGTACTACAGCCTTTCCCCAATATCTGGCTTGGAGGTTTTTTTTTTTTTTTTTTTTTTTTTTTTTTTCTACAACCAGAATTTGTACAACACTTGGCATCCAACTTTGGGGCACAAATTCCCTCCCCTCACCACCAAACCCCCCCCCAAAAAAAAACACTGTTTTCCAGCCTGAGCAACACATGGTCAGAGGAGTAATTACTAGCTGGCTATGCTTTCTGTCCTGAGTTATCCTCTAGTCTTAGGCAGACCAACCACATGTTTTTGTTTCACTTTCATCTGGGTAAGTTTTTCAGATAGTGGCCTCTTTCTCCTGGTGTGTTGTGGGGTATTTCTTCTCTTTTCAGACCCCTTCTTTGGCTGTTATCAAACAGGGTAGCTGCCCCACTTCATGGTCATTTGAATCATCACTGAGAACTAGATTGGTGAGTAAATCAGATATTTGTTTTATAAAAAGGGCAATTTTTTTAAGGCAGTGGAGGTGTTTGGCCTTTCCATAATCTTTATCTAGATGATTAGATATTGGAACCAATAATAGAAAAGGTAAAGTAGATGGGACTATCATAATGTTTATCATGTGGTTCATCATGAATATTTTTGTTTGATTTCTGTTTTACCATTTAAAAAGTCAATTAATGTAAATTCCAAGAAAAAAATCTTATTTCTAGAGATACAAGAAAAAGTCAAAATGTTAAATGTTACATTTGTATAAGGCAAGTTTACATAAAAAGAGATCGTAAATGAGGAATTCCCAGAAATAGTGCTTTTGTTAGAAATAATCCCAAGAGAATGGCCTTACCTTCTAGAGTATGCAAAAGATATAGAAAAGGGAGACATTGGATGAATGAATGTAGGTCAACAAAGGACAGATAAGGTAACTTTCTGCCTTCAGGAAATGACCCAAGAGGGCTTTCAAAAGGCTCCATATCAAATCCAGTTCAATCTTACCTTGTTATCAAGGAGGAAACACCTTCCCAGAAAATTTAAAGAAATTAAAACCTATTTTTAAAAGACATGCTACAATGAATGATAAAAAATCTATAGAAAATGAAAAATTCAGGAAAAATTATAAAGTAAATATTTTGGCAAGTTTCTATTAATGAACAAAGGCCAAAATAAAAAGTACAAATAAATGATGTTTTTACTGAAGGTTTATTGGACACAGGGGTGGATGTATCAATAATTTCACCAGAGTCATGGCTTCCAAGTTTTCCCCTTCAGGAAGTAAATGTTCAGTTTTGAGGAACTGGGTCATTATCCCAGTTAAAACAGAGTTTAAAATGGCTTGAGTGTATAGAATCAGAAGGACAGATAGGAATATTAGAGACATATGTGACTAACACTGATATAAATTTATAGGGATGAGATTTACTACAACAGTGGAACATACAGATTAACATTCTTCCAAACACAGAAAGAAACCATAAACTAATGCACGTTTGTAGAAAAAACTTAGGTATTATGAAAAACATTCACAGACCATTCTGGTTATACAGAAACAAGGCACAACAGCTGCTGATCTTTAAAAAACACCTACAGCACTATCTTTAAAATGGCTAACAGAGAAGTGTATATGGATTTATCAATGGCCTCTAACAAAAGAGAAACTGCAGGCCATAAAGCAGCTGATTCAGAGGTAGTTAAATGCTCAGCATGTTGAAAAATCAACCAGTTCTTGGAATTCTCCCATATTTGTTATTAAAAACAAATCTGCAAAGTGGAGAATGGTAACATATTTGAGGGCTATAAACAAGGTGATCCAACCGATGGATTCTCTACAGTCTGGATTCCCTTTGCCTTCTCTGTTACCTAAATAATGGCCTATTATAGTTATTGATTTAAAATACTGTTTCTGTATAATACCTTTACAAGAAAAAAACAAAGAAAAAAATTGCCTTTCCAGTGCCCACTTATAATAATTCTCAGTCTGTAAAGATATATCAGTGGAGGATACTCCTTCAAGGAATGCTGAATAGTCCCACTCTGTGTCAACATTTTGTACAAAAGCCAGTAGAAGAAATACATAACAAATCCCCACAATCTATAATTTATTATTTCATGGACAACATCTTGTTGGCTGATTCAAATATTAATACCTTAAAAAATACTTGAAGAAGCAAAAAAAAAAATGCATGCTTGGGGATTACAAATTGCCCCTGAAAAAATATGAAGAGGGGATTCCATTAATTATTTAGGTTACAAAATAGGCCAACAAAAAGTTAGATCCCAAAACGTACAAATCAGGAGAGAGAAATTGAACTTAATCATTTTCAAAGATTATTAGGAGATGTTGCCAATTTATGATCCACTATTGGAATAAAATATGTTGAACTGGATAATTTGTTCAAAATCTTAAATGAGGCAAGGACATAAATAGAGAGAATTGTCACCTAAAGCCGAGGGAGAATTGGCTTTGGAGGAATAGAAATTACAAGATGCACATGTGGATTTTGTGGATCCAGACCTTAATTGCTTTCTATTTATCTTGCCCTCTAAGCATTCTCCTACAAGAATTTTAATGCAAAAAATGTTATATTGGAATGGATATAATCCAAGTAAGAATTTAGAGACATGTAGAAAAATTCTGAATTGATTTTTAAAGAAAATTGAGATTTCATCATTTGACAGGAATGGACCCAACAGAAATTGTTGTACCTTTAAGTAATAGAAAAATTAACCAATAATAAGTAGAAAGTAGACCTTAGAAAATGATGAAATTAATAAATTATTAATAGGACATGTTCTAGAGGCCTTAGAGTTTCATAAAAAAGCATCATGTCAATAGCAAAGGATTAAGAAATAATTTCTGTAGAGCTTGACAAAAGCCAAAGAAATTTTAAAAAGATGTCCCACATGTTCCTTCTATAACAAACCTCCATTGCCAGCAGGAAGTAATCCTAAAGGTATACATAGAAATAAAATCTGGCAGATGGATATTTTTCATTTTACAGAATATGAAAAATTAAGATATGTCCATAATACAATAGACATGTTTTCAGTATTTTAATGGGCAACTGCTTTGAGTTCAGAAAAGGCTGATTCTGTAATCACACATTTGCTAGAAGTTATGGCCATCATGGGAATACCTGTACAAATTAAGACTGACAATGCTCTGGCATATGTCTCTAGTAAAATGAAACAATTTTTGCTTATTATAATATTAAGCATATTGCAGGAATACCACACAATCCTACAGGGCAAGCAGTCATAGAGAGATCAAATCGAACTCTAAAGGATATGCTAAATAAACAGAAAGGAATAACAAAGTCCCCCAGAGATAGACTACATAGTGCTTTATTAACTTTAAATTTTCTCAATGCTAATGAGAAAGGAACAACAGCTTCTGAAAGGCATTGGACCATAGAAAAAACAGCTGAACTAAATCAGTCTGTTTACTTCAAAGATGTATGTACTAACCTCTGAATGGAAGCCAGGGTATGTGCTATGTTGGGGAAGGGGTTTTGCTTTTGTTTCCACAGGTAAAGGAAAGTTATGGATACCATCAAAACTTAATCATATTAGGTATATTTTGAAGATCAGATATATTTTAGATGATCAGGTCTTCTTCAAATACTTCACAGATCCATAGACTATGGCATTTAATAACTTAGGTTTGTATTGTTTTTATAATAATGAGACAATTGCTCCTGGGAGCACCAATCTACTTCAGAGAAGATTATGGACATCAGTGAAATTCCATACACAGTTGATCTTTGTAATAAAAGTTAGACACTGGGCAAGAAAGTACTCTTGTCTTGACTGCTGACAGTATGATATTCAAAATGGACAAGAAGGGGACACACCCAGAAGAGAATTTCTGAACCTTGCCAAGACAAGGTAGCAAGGTCTTTGAGTATATTTGTCTTCACAGAGAAGTCTGTCAGACATGTTTGGCCTGTAGGCCAAGGTGGATGCTTCAATGATACAGAAGAACTTTGGCTGACTGTCCAGGCAGCCAGCTGTTTCATTCTTTACATTTCTAGGGAAGTTTCTTGCTTGTTCATGCTGTTTAGTTAGCTAATATCCTTCTTGGGTCTCTGAGGTAGTTGAAGATGAGATAGTTATACTGTTCTAGTGACAGTTTTAGAAAAAAAAACTTCAAAGTTAAAATGTATAAGTTTGGGAGACATCAAAATAATATTTTGTTAGTAATCCAAAATTAGATAGAAAATGAATTAGGTATAATCCTTTGGATTCACCAAATTAGGATAATTAATGGAATATTTTCTTTTAATTGTTAATTGTTAATGGACTAAACATTACTCAGGCAATTATTGTTTGTATGTATCGTATATAATTATTATATCTATTGTATATGGTTTTTCTTATGTCAGCTATAACCTTTTTTAAATTTTGACACAAAGTGAGATATGTGGGGTTATGTTTCATACTTAATAAAAACCAGTCTGAGATATCAGGGATCTACCCACAGTCAGTCTAGGAGGTTTAGAGAGTGGTAACTCACACCTTTAATCCCAGCAGAGGGAGTATCTGGTAGTGGTGACCTAGGCCCTTAATCCCAGCAAATCTGAGGCTCCTAGGCAGGTAGTGGTGATGCCATGCCTTCAATCTTATCCTTGGATGTGAAACAACTGGGCAAAGACAGTATTTCAGGCAGGCATAAAAAGGACAGGTGAGGCAGCTAAAGCCATGAGGAGCAAGGCTGAGGAAGCTGGAAGACAGCTGGGTGAGATCTGACTGTGATGTTTCCTCTCTTTGATATCTCAGCCTTTCCCTGATTGTCTGGCTCAAAGTTTCCTTTATTCATGCAACAGTTGTCTTTTATCCTCTATGTCTGCTGGATTGTCAGCTGGTGTCTCTGCTCTGCTCTTCCTGTTTTTCCAGAGTTTTCTTAGTCTAGTAGCCTTGCTCACCTATTGTATATATATGTTTTATCTTATGTTAGTTTTAACCTTATACGTTTTACACAAAAGGAGATATGTGGTGATATGTCATATATTGAATAAAACCAGTCTGGAATATCTGAGAAGAGATATACCCACAGTTAATCCAGAAGGATCAGAGAGTGGTAATTTATGCCTTTAATCCCAGCATGGGGAAAGAATGGGAGTGGAGACCTATACCTTTAATCCCATAAATTCAGAGACAGAGATCTTTCTGTGTTTTTGTGTTCAAGGCTAACTGCCAATTAGTAGTAGCCCATACCTTTAACCTAGATATGAGGCAACTGGTCGAAGAAGGTATTTAAGGCAGGTGCAGAAAGACAGAGCAGGCAGTAAAAGCCATGAGGAGTGAGGCTGAAGAAGCAGGAAAATAGCTGGGTGAGATTTGACTGTGGTGTTTCCTCTCTTTGATATTTCAGCCTTTCCCCAATAACTGACTCTGAGTTTCCTTTATTTCAACCAGAATTTGTGTAACAGTCATTCTTGGATGTTTTTTCAAAATAATAATTTATTCCTTTTCAGAGTGCTGCTTTTTATAGACTAGAAACATAAATGTTTAAGGTACAAAGAATAAGAGACCGCCTTTCATCACTGCTCAGCGATCAATTGAAAAAGGAAGGGGGGGGGGGATAAAGAAAGTTTCACAGGGAGAGAAAGATTTCAGCAGGAAATTATTTTTTGGACATGCATAAACCCACAACAGCCAAACCTGGGTGCACAACAGCTGGAGAAACTCAAGCCACCAAAATCCTAGCCCTGATGTAGGAGGTGCTCATGAAGTTCCACCTCTACCTGGGGAGTTATTGGTAATTGGTGGCTGCTGAGGGAGGGAGGGTCAGTTTTTTTTAAGGAGTATCACCACTGGTTGTTTACCCATGGTCCAATTGATGCTCCTCATCAGTTGTCATACAAATTATCACCAAGCAGAATCTGTAAATGTTAAAAGAGAAAGGAAACACACATAAAATTTAGAGTTAACAGTATTGAGGGGACAGGAAATGAATTGTTGAGTTAGAAAAGAGGGTGACTTTGATCAAGCACATTATATAAATATCTGACCTAAAAGTAATAAATTAAATTCAAAATAAAAATAACTTGCCTAAAATATAAACATTATGCAATTGTATAGACTAATTTTGTCTTCATATCATTTTTAAGTAAGTTTTTATTGAGTGTGTCTCTTTGTGTGTGCTCATACACAGGCAAACTACATGTTACTGTGCATGTGTGGAAGTCAGAGAACATTTTAGAATGTCTGGATTCACCTTTGAACTCATTTAACATAATGTTTCTTCTCATTATTTGTGCATACCAGGCCAGCTGGCCTGTGAGGCTGCATCAATGTCTCTTTATATTATCATCAATGTTAGTTCTCTACTGATATACTGAAACACTTGGTTTGTTCTCTGTTTCATACTATGGTCAAGACAAGATGTCTCAGCTTTCTGCTTCTCTTACCATCTTTGGCCCCACTGGAACTGACTCTAAGCCTCTGGAACAATGATCCGAAACCAATTCTTTCTTCTATAAATTGCCTTGGTATCTTTTCTCTTCTCATACTAGAATGTCTTTAGTATTGTTTACTACATGAGGCTGCATCTCCTAACATCTTCTGGTCTTTTTCTGCAGTATAATAGCTGTGACACCACCAGAATAGGATCAAAACTCTTTTCCCTTCTGCTTCCACCATGTTGCCACTTTTTCAGGTAGCACTCTCTAAAAGGTATTTGTTAGTTAATTAGATTTATTTTCTCAACATCTATCTGTTCACATTATTTTTATACTAAAGCATTTGGGTTCTGCCCACATAAAATTGAGCAAGATAATAAGATATAAGACTCTAACTAATTTAATGAATATAGTTCCTGGAGATTTCAGAGATCAGAGTATGTATAAATCTTTCCTGTCTGGCTTTTGCAATGAGTACCTTAAAATTATCATACACTGATGTCCTCTCTGTGAAAATCAAAAGGATATCTTTTCAGTGTAGTTGCTTCATTTAATTTCTAAAGACAGCAAATGAGACCATCTACTCCTAAGACTAGAGCCATCCATGAGAGCATGGTATGACTAACATTGCTCTTGATTTCTCAACAGAACTTGATGGTAAGATACTACTGTCACAGAAACCAGTTACCTTGAACAAGGGCATGAAAATAATAGTAATAACAAGAGTTTCCCTTCTGCCTCCTCAGCATTTGTAGCACCAGAAAGTTGTATTCAGGCTGCTAGGGGTATCATTCACTGTCTGATCCAGCTGGAAATCCAGTGAACTGCAACAGTGACAAACATGGCAAGGTATGTCTTTGGGAACAATAATGGCACAGATTTGAGGGTAACCAACCATTTTATGTTTGGTTTTAAGTCCTGTTTCACACAGGGAAACATACCTATTACTATTAATCTTTGTAAAAACCCATAGTTTGGGAGCTCACAGGCCTCAGGGGAGAACTTACTACTATTTTTCTCTGAAATTGGCATAAATATTAAACTGCCTTAAAAGTTCATTTCTCTGCACCTATAGATTATTGCAGCTCTCAGGTCTCATTAGAGAAAAGGTCTCTATGCAGTGGAAACGGGTTAACACATGAACTCACATCTTGTTAAAATGTAAATGACTCTATACTCAGCCACTAATGGGACATCTACATTATATCATCCATCCTCAAAGCTGGCAGACCAGTGGGAAGGAACCCTCACAAAGAGTGTAAGAGTCCTACTTCAGGAAGAACCAGAACAAAGAAGCTGCTATTCTCTATTCTCTGCACACAATAGAGCTATAACACTATAAGACAAGGAACCAGAAGAGATCAGATAAGTGCCCACCAATAGTCAGCTGTTGGGAGAGGAGAAGCGGCAAACATTCTTAATCATATGTCCTTCTCTCTTGAAAACTCCATTCATGATATTGAAGGTAAATACAAAGTAATAATGTCATGAAAGCAGGATGATGGTTAGGCGGGACTAACACATTTATAAAAACAATAAGATGCAGAATGATTACAATACCAAATATCATGGGGTTAGTATCTGAGAAAAAGATTAGAGAGATAATGCCATTACTGTACATTAAATAAGCGGGATATTTAGTAAAAATACATGGGAGTGTATTTGCATGATTTTAATGATTGTTCAGAAATGTCATAACAGAATTTTTTACTCCTATCTTCAAGTGAAGGTTAATTTTGATTTTATATTCTTACAAGTCTAAATATAGGCTTTGTAAAAAATATGGTATAGATCAAAGTAGAGGGTTTGTCTCTTGATTATATGAGAATAGACTAAATCTTTACAGATTTCTAAGCTAAACATGTCAGTTTGGTTCTCTCACTAAAGAATTGTCTGTGTAAAACAAAAGGAAAAATATAATCGCTTCATGTGAATAGCAATCAACTATTCTCCTTAATTATGGTATTGAAGAAGAATGAAAGATTTCTGAAAATTTTTAATACTTCTGTTGGGCTAAAGGTGAGGCTCAATGGCATAGTGTTCACATAGCATTTATGATAGCCTAGTTTGAAAGTTCATAATCACATCTAAACACACACATTACAGACATTTCCAAGTCTTGTGTCCAAGATATATGGTGTTGTCCATAATCAGGCCTTATCTTCCATTTTTAGAGTGCAATCAAGGACAACTGCAACAATAGAACTCTGCATTGCTTGGGGATAAGGTCTCATGGAGTCTCTTGACTAGCAACTCAAAAAGAGGCTTCACATGTCTGACACTGTAATTTTTGTTAAATAATTTATAATTTAAAGGAAGCATGGCCACCACAAGAGACTAAACTTTACTTCATCACAAGAGACTGAACTTTAATTAAACTATTATACCTTTATATACATATAAAAGTGTAATTATCATGTATAATTTTCAATAAAGATGAAAAGCTGTATTTCCCTATGTCTTCATCAAGTGTCCACATTATGTAATCTCCCATTGTTTCTTCTTCCCCATGTTACCTTCTCTTCTTCCTTCCCAGACAAGTTTCCTCTACCAGTTTTTCCCATTTTGCCTTTTGCAGCCACTGTGATCTACTATTCCCCACTCTAAATACCCTGTCTGTCATTCTGCAGTGTGATCCCATCTTACTTCCTGCTATCTGATGCTAAAGCATGTATTATTCATTCACCTCCAAAAGTCTAGAGCTAGCTGTCATTTTTACATGCACAAAAGCACAGACTGTCTCTCTGAAAACAGGTCTTTAACCTTTAGAAAAAGAGTGAATCTGATCAAGACAGAGAGAGGCCTACACCAGTGGCGTATGTATATATACTTGTAACCTCTGCATTTGAGAGGCAGGGTTGATGCATGGTTTACACCGGTCTGTTCTACACTGCAAATTTCATCCCTGATGTGGGATGTCTTTATGTATTCTGTGAATGTGCTTTATTTCCATTTGTTAATAAAGAGGCTGTTTTGATGTATGGCAAAGCAGCTTAGAGGTGGGTGGGAACCTAAGCAGAGATAAAGATGAAGACATAGTCAAAAAAACCTGCATAAAGATGAAGAAAGGCAGAGTCAAAAAACCTGCAAGCTACAGCCAAAGGAGGCAAAATATAATGGAACTCAGGTAAAGGCACAGAGCTAAGGAGCCACATAGAAATACATAGATTATTAAGGATGGGTTGAGTTAAATTGTAAGAGGCCATTGGTAATGAGCCCGAGCCATAGTCCAAACAGTTTGTGATTAATATAAGTGTCTGAGTAATTATTTTATACATATCCAAGGGATCTCAGGTTGGAGAGCTTCTTCTGGAGTACATGCCCAGATAGTCCAGAAAACTTCTAGTTACATCATCCCTAGGCCACACTTGTCTCAAAAGACAAAACCATGTTCTGGAGACACATTTGTTGTTTTTACAAGTGAAAAAAAAAAAAAAAAAAAAAACAACTGAATTTGAATTTTCTCAATTTTCCATGAGCCAATAAATTCCCCAAGCACTCTTTAAAGTTAGAGTTGGAGTCAGAATCAGATAGTCTATGGCTATGATAATAGCAAAATTTCCACCACTTGCCCTTGGGATTAGGCACTAGAGAACACTCTACACTAAGGCTGCTATCAGAGAAGTGTGGGTGTGATGCGGGCATTGGAGGCATGGGGCACAGTAAGGGTAACCTTCTTTAAGAACTCTGGGAGAAGAGAAAACTGAGATTAAATCAATGGTAATTTTGTGTCTCATGCAAGTTATTCTTTACCACCAGCTTGCTGCTACATAGAGAGTGTTAAAAAGTCACAAATGGCTCATTTATTTGATTTAAGAACATAGAAAGGTTTGAGATTTGGGATTCAAGGTGGATGCTGGGGCAAGCTGCTACTTGAGTAAGAGACTTTTTAAGAGATTTATCCACAGCTGGACATACAAACAGCAGCATGGTAGGGGCCCTGGAGTAAAAAGAGGCCAATTTGGCATAGTGATTGTTCCTTGTTATACCTTTTAGCTATCTAGCATTACAAGTCTCAAAGAGCTAAGACCCTGAAATACTTATCACAATGTCTAGGCATCACAAATTGATAATATTTCCTATTGCTACACAGCCAGATTGGAATTTATCTTGTTAAAAGTAAAGCTATTTCATCTTTCAGATATAAGTCTCTGTATCTGTTAAGAAGATATGACATTTGTCCACCCATCTCATGCAATGACCATCTAATCTGAAAATACAATAGAGTCATCTAAAATATATTATAAAACTGAGATAGAGTAAGATGGTCTCAGCAGCTCTTAGTTTCCACACATTTTGAAAGAGTGACATTAGAATATCTTCCTCAAACTCTGCACATCATCATCAGTCACATTTGGCTGAATCAGTCTCTCAAGATTAAAGGGAAGGCATCCACAATAGAAAATTCTTCACATACAATTCTGGAGCTGACTAAAACTCAGGAGTTGGTGCTTTTGTGTGGATTCTGAAACTTGACCTTGTATTATAGTTGCCTGAGGAGCTTTACAAATGACAGAGATCCAAGAACTGGTCCAGGGCAATTCAGTCCAAACCTTGGCAGCAGAGTTCAGAGAATCAATATTTTCAGAGGTTCACTGGGCTGTTCTAATGTATATCCCAATTTGAGAAGTGTTGTCTTTGGAAAAAGAGAACACAAATGTGTTTATTGAGGTCACCATATGTAGCAAGCATCGAATTAGGTGCTTTGCATATATTACCTTAACTTTAATTTTAAATTAACCACATAAAATGCCTGGCTATATCCATATGTTGTAATTAGGCACCTAGACAACCTGAATTCAGGGGTATGTTCAAGGAAATATAGCCAGTACATGATAAAGTAATTGTTTCTATATTTGCATCAAATTTTCGTTTTAGTTATTATTATTTACATTTAAAATCTGTCTATCTTATTATGTGAAGTATGTTTATCCCTGAGCTTGTGTATATGTAAATGCAGTGCCACAGAGGTGAGAAGGCATGGGATTTCCTGGAGCTGGTGTGACATGTGGTATGAGCAGGCTCTCTGTGTTCTTCGTATAGAACCTAAATCCTCTAAGGGTGCTAATTGTTCTTTACCACTCCCACCTCTTTTCTATTTATTTCTGTGTGTCACTGCTTCCCTGATAGCTTTAGTGATTATCAGCCAAAGTCTGCAAACAAATCTAAACTTAAAACCTGCCTCTTGGCTATTGAGATATATTTTTTATATCATGATCCTTTTCCATTTCTAATGTCCCACTAAATAATACTCTATGGGGGTTTCAAAATAATCTATAATCAAAAAAATCCCATGCAAGCCTATTCCACTGACTGTGGAAGCCAAAGTTTTGAAACACTCATTAAAAGAGCTTTCAAAACTTAAACCCTTGAGGAACATGGTGAAGCTGCTATAAAATGAGCAGGTTCTCATCAGGTGTTTGACAATGCACATAAAACAGTTTCTTTGGGGGAGCCAAATTAAGGAATTTAGAAAGTGAATGATAAACCATTGTATTACCTTTGGGGAAAAAAAAGTAAAGTTTTTAACTTCATGGTCCCCTAATGGGAAATCTGTATCTGGTGGTATTTCAAAAGACAACTTCACTTGAATTGTCTTTAAAAAGTAAAAGAAACCTTTATAAAGGCTTAACAATAGATCCCTCATTTTTAAAAAAGAAACAACAAGAAAAAAGAAGCCCAGTGGGAATATGAGTTAGGAAGAAGAGAAAGTGAGTTTTGAAAACCCGAGTAAGAGTTCCCACTGTGAGAAGTTACAGAAAGTTTCACATATATTTTGCCTTCTTTTTTTCTTCTAAATCAGTGGGTTCAAACTTCACATTAACACAGCTGTAACACTAACTGTGTGCCTATTAATACTGTCTAGTGACCTCGAAGACTGTGACTGCCAGCTTGAACAGATACCCACAATGCAGTACATTGAAACCATTGAATTCACACATTAAATTTCTGGGAAGACAGTTTCCTAAGCAAAATGATAGAGGTCAGAGTCATCCTGCCTCTCTCCATTGGCTGATAAGTACATGCAGGTGTAGGCCAGGAGATATTTTCTGACTCATGGTCAAACCAATTTAATGAAAAATATATATTTTCAAAATGTTAAAAAAAAAAAAAAGATTGAGAGGAGAACCTTCCAAGCTATTGGCCCATATTTAAAATACAGTAGAATAAAGTACAGCAGAATAGATCTTATTTACTGAAGGCAATGAATTGTAGCTTGGTCTGTGAATCTAGTGGTTATTACATTTTAATACTTAGAATAACAGTTGTAAACTATCAGTTTGCTTGCATATTACTGGAATATCTATGTTGGCCAGAATGACATTAAAAATGACTGTTTGTGTATGTATAATTATATTGTCATGTATAGCTGCCATAATGATTTTGAGTTGTACATAATTTTGACTTAATAAAATGTACCTGCTATAAATTTTCATGCTAGCAAGGTGAATTACTTGCTTTCCCATTGCTCTTACTAAATGCTTGAGAAGCTACTTAAAGAAGGGAGTGTTTCTTTTGGCTTGTTAGGCTTGAGGAGATATAGTCCATTGCCCCAAGAAAGCCATGATAGCAGGAATATACACTGGTTGGTCATGTTCTGTCTGTAGCCAAGAAGAAAAGAGCAGATAGGAAATAGAGCAGATCTATAAAATGTCAAGGGTATCTCAATAGCTCACTTCCTCTAGCATGTGTCTACCTTCTAAAAATTTCATGATTTTCTCATATAACACCAACTGGGGACCAAGTGTTCAAATACATGAGCCTATGAGAGACATGTTAAATTCAAACAAGAACACAGGGCTACTGTTTACATCTGTGGATCTCAAATTGGAGCATAAAGGAGAGACTCATGGAGGTTGTATTGTGACCTATATTAGTGGACAGTAAGATACCTAATTTAGTGGGTCATCAAATTTGCTAGATCTGAAACCACCTAAACACATACTTTTAGGTGTGCCCTTGAAGGCATTTCCAGACCCATATTCTTTTGTGTAGTGACCAATCTTAATATGAAAGTAAAAAAAATAGATAAATAAATAAAAGCCAACTGAGGTTCACCATCCCAAGCCCTCTGTTTCACAACTATCAGAATGTTTGAAGTACCAGCCTCATGGTGGTGAGGCTTGGAACTCTACCAGGCTTTCCCTGCCATAGAGAATTATATTTTCTTTAGTCATAAAGAAAATATAAGCAAAAAAACAAAAATTAGACAAAATCCCTCCTTCTTCCCTTCAGTTGTTCCTGTCAGGTTTTGTCAGAGCAAGAGCAGTAATTGAACTTGTGAACTTGTTTAAAATGCAAATTTCCAAAGAGTTTTTACAATAATGACAAAATGGTTGCTGCTGAATTAATTGCACTGCTATCAATTTGGATGAAGAGGAGGAGGAAGAGGCACTAGGCAAGAAATGCTAGTGTTTCAAGCTCTAGTTGAGCAGCTTAAGAACTACAGGTACTAGTTAGCATTAATTGTCAATTGACACAGCGTAAAGTCACTCAAGAGAAAGGATTCCATGGAGAAATTAATTGCCTAGATTACATTGGTCTGTGGACATGTCTATGAGTGTGCCAGTTTGTCTTGCGTATTAATTCATACAGGATGGTTCTGTCCTAAAGTAGTTGACACCATTCTCTGGGAAGGTAGTCCTGAACTGTACAAGAAAGCGAAGTGTGAGAGAATGCATCAGCACTTATTGTTCAGTAGGTGTTCTTGTTTGGATGTTTGGTTTTTTTCCCTTTAGGTCTGAACATCCAGCCCTTAAATAAACACACAGGCTTCACTACGCTTTTCTAGCCAGTTTCTCTTAAATTATCACATCTACCTTTACTGTTATCTATTTTATATCACTTTCTTGCCTTCCTTTCTTTTCAAACACCTGGTTGTATGGCTGGATGTCCAGCTCCTAGCATCCTCTCTCTTTCTCCTTTTATCACTCATCCCTTTCTCTCTGAAGTCTTGATGTCTTATCTTATTTATTCTCTCTGCATGCCAACTCTGCCTATTCTCTCTCCTGCCTAACTATTGGCCATTCAACTCTTTATTAGACCAACCAGGTGTTTTAGGCAGGCAAAGTAACACAAATTCGCAGGGTTAAACAAATAAACATGAATACCTTTCATCATTAAACAAATATTTCACAGCATAAATTAATGTAAAACATATCTTCAACTAATTTTCCAAACCAGTGTTCTGTTTTAATTTTGGTTTTTTGTTTGTTTGTTTGTTTTTCCCCATCTCTGATTCTCTTCAATAATGGACTGTGACTTTCATGTGTAACTCAGATAAATTTTTTCTTCTTCCTAAAAAAAGACATTTGAAGGAAAGGTCATTTAAAAGAAAATAGCTTTTATTAATTGAACACTTATGTGCACAGAGTATGGCTTAGACCTCACAGATGCAAAAGATAAATACAGAAGGACCTAAAGATACTCCCAATGTGACAGAAATAATAATAAGTGCTTATGACAAGATATAAGCCCAATTTTCTCCTAATCCAAAAGCTTAGAATTGGTTCCTTAACCAATTCTGTGCTATAAAAATTACTCAGTTCTTGATATGACTATATTAAATAATCAACACAGAGTTATTTGACCTTCTTAAATTCAGATTTGTTCACCATTGAAAGCAGATAATGCTCATTGTATATATTTTATCAAATATTACCCTATTTAATATTGATCAGGTCTCAGAAACAATAAAGAAAGTAACAATAACTGCTGTGAAATCATGATTTCAATGGCCATGTCATGTTCACAAGACAGTGATACAAAAGATTTGTTCATCAAGCCAGTAAAAATACTTGTATAGATGGCGTAGATGATCTACTGGCCATACCACTTATTGAGAAGATGTTCATATTGTGGAGGGAGGTAGAATCATTTTTAGTTGTGGATTAGGATGGCTTTCCATGCTCTTATGTATGGTGCCACAGTCATGCACATATGAACAACACTAGCTGGACTCATTAGGTTAAAATAAAAGTCATTAAATTGTGTTGGGAGTGTGTTGACAGTATGTAAGATGGGCTGTGTGTATGGGTGAGATGGAGCTTATATCAAGTATTATATAAAGGTATAAAATTATCAAAAATAAAATAATTTAAAGTTAAAGGTACATTTTGGAATACTGCCTCTAAATAACCAAGAGTATGTTCACATTGTGGAAATTCTCTCTAATTCTTATTATACTTAATGTAGTCTAAACTCACAAAAGAAAACAGAAAACAGGATGTGGCAGTATTTATTATAGGAATCTATCTTTTTCTCTCTGGCTTGAGGCATAGTAGAAACCAACTTGAAATCCAAGAGCCCACTCTACCAGCATGATTCTAAGGAACCTGGGAATCCCTTTGTTTTAGGAAACCCAGGATAATCTGAGGAATAACTGATTGCAAACATATCTATTTTCTTAAAAAATTGTGAGTTCAAAACAGCAGTAAATAAGATTCTGAAAAAAGATACTGAATACAGCCTCTTAGAAACTGAAAGTTGACAAAAGTGAGATGCATTTCTCTATAATATATCTAAGATGAGTATCCAATCATCACATAAGGTGGAAAGTGGACTTTGCTTGTCAAGTAGTGAACAAAAAAGCAACAACTGTCTCAATCCAGTATGAAGACATACACACACACACACACACACACACACACACACACACACACACACACATGATGTGTAATTGAAAGGAAATTAAAAAAGCACAGTTCCCAACTTTATGTTCCTTGCAATTTCTGTTATTTTAAAAATATTTAAAGATCATTTGGAAAACATGTAGATAATTTATTGCATGTGTTACCAAAATAGATAGCTGAATGCCTCAATATTATCAAATAAATATGCTAAAAGTAACCACTTATATAAAATAGAGGATAGCTAAATTTTAATGTATATTAATAAAAAAACGGAAATTTTATAGATAAGTTTTTTATAATGGAAATATTATAAGAATAAATTGAAATGAATAAATATATTGAAAGTAATTTTGAATAATGATAATAAAAATAAGAAAGATGAAGTTTGGAATCTTCAACAGACATCTGTGTTTGAAATCAGCCACAAAAATTTATAGCAACCAAACACAAATAGGTCAGTGATTATTGTCAGACAATTCAAGTTTTACCCATAGATTAGTAAATAAATAATGGTATCTGACGAGCTGGGGCACATGGAGAAAAGTGACAGAGAGCATGTCTAGCATGTACAAGGCTCTGAGTATAAAGCTTATTACTGAAAAAAATAAACAAACAGTAGTGGATAATCTTGGTTGTCAGTTTGACTACATCTGGGATCTCCTAAAACCCTGCTGTGAGAGATTTTTTTCTTAACTAAATAATTCAAAGTCAGAAGGCAGAATTTTATTTGAGATCTTTTGTGATTGGAATATAAATCTTTAATTCAGATTTTTTAAGGTGGCACACTTAACCTTTAATCTGGACAACAACTTCTGCTGCGCGCACACACACACACACACACACACACACACACACACACACACACACACACACACACACACATACACCTATTCAGGGCTGGGACTAGAAATATTCTAAACCCCTGAGCTAGGCAAGTCATTCTTTCACTGCAATTAGAACCTACTGTTTTGGAATTCTGGCATATAATCATGTAATACTGAAGACTAGCAAAGGCACCCAGCGTTGTGGACTCGACAGTTACTGGATTCTTGGACCATCTATTGGTAGAAAGACATTGTTGGACTAGCTGGACCATAGCCAATAATTTATTACAATAGATGTATGCTAAAAATATGTATGTATGTATATATATATATATATATATATATATATATACAGAAATTGATATAAAAGTTTTGTTTCTGTAAAGAGCTGTTAGCAGAGGTTATGCAGCTGCTAGGAGATACATCCTTGCTGGAGGAACCATGTCACTGAATGAGGACTTTGGGGGTTTGCTTTACCTCACTTCCAGTATATTCTCTGCTTCACAGTTGTTGAAGATATGAATTCTCAGCTTCCTTCTGTTGCCATGACTGCTGATGTCTATCCTGCCTTCCTCTAACATTTGGACTCTCTCTCTGGACACATAAGCACAAATAAATTCTTTCTTCTATAAATGGATTTTGGCCATGGTATATTATAACAACAACAGAAGTAATCAATACAACTATCATGAGAATGGTATTACAAGTAATGTACACTGACAAGTTTGAGTTTTTTCATAATACCTCAAACTATTGAATAAAAATGAATTTCTAAGGTTCAGCATTGTGAATGACCATAATTTATCATATAATCCTGACTACCTCAGTAATCTATGCATCGTGAATTCAGGTTCTTTTATTCCAACCTCAATTACTAGTACTAACTTTCATATCACATGTCATACAGTAAATATATGTAATATGGCTTACAGAATAAATGCAAATTTAATAAGCTGCAGAAGACACCAATAGGTTCCAGAAATTGACTGACGGTGAGTCTACATTGATAAGATAATGAATCATTCCAGTGCTGGGAGAGTTAGGCTGGATCAAGGTGAGTGTAGAGTTGCTGAGTTTAACTAAAAGGTGAAAGGCAGAATCAAGCACAGGTCCAGATGAGTGAACAAATGGATGAACAGGAATTGAGCAGACCTTGTCAAAAGCAATGGAAAGAGCTGAGATGAGCCTTTAGGAGCAGTCAGTGTGTTTGTTTGTCCTTGACACACACAGCAGGTATTAGATGGTAGGTTTTTATGGGGCCCTCATATTGCAATGTTAGGTTCCATCAATTTATCGGTCCGGTTGAGGAAGTTATACCCTTTCCTTGGTCTGAATATATGCTTAACCCTTATTTCCCTAATATGATTTTAAAGTACCCAAGTGCTCTACCTTTTTAATTGTCCCCAATAAGCGGTCCTTATTTACCATAGGAATAAGTTATTCATCAGTCTTTGTTTTATGGGTGGTTCCTGATAATGATGCCAATTTTGAGACTACCCAAGGCAGTGATTTTCAACCTTCCTAAATCTGTAGCCCTTTAATATAGTTGCTTATGTTATGGTGACCCAAACCATAAAATTATTTCACTGCTACTTCATAATTCTATTTTTGCTACTGTTATGAATCAATGTAAATATCTCCATTTTCCAGTGGTTTTAGCCAATCCCTGTGAGAAGGTTGTTAAAATCCCCAAAGGGATCATAGCCCACAGGTATACAACCTTTGATCCATGGATGACAGTCATTCTTCTCCTTCAAAAGATAATTATAACCTTCCTAAACACAGTCTGAAAAATAACTGTTATATATAATACAATCTATCAGTATAGTAAATGGCTTTATTTCAATATGTAAATATATAAATAAAAACATTTATAATTATTCAAATACCATTTATTGACCAACATCTCAGCATATAGTAATGCATTCACAAATATTTAAATTATTTTACAATATATTTTAAAGTAGTATAAATCACTGCATGTGATATAAGTATATATATGCATGTATGTAATAAATTATACTTATATGTAAATTTCATAATGTATAATCATATAGATGTTTTATTTTTTCTAGAGATTCATTTATATTAATGTAAATATTAAATAATTTGTATTTATATAAGTTAAACATAATAAAACCACTTAGGCTTTATTATCCTGTGTCTCGGTAATTAAGGAACAAAGGAGAGTCTGATAGCATCAATACCCATAGATTAGCCTCAGTTTCAAAGATTGTAGTTATATCAAAGCATAAGAAAAACAACTAATTCAAATTTAACTAATTAGCATAGACTAGTCCATTGATTGATCTTTTAAAAATTAAAACACCTCTTAATAATTTTCATGAAGATCACATATCAAGTTGAAAAAAAGTATGGAGAAAAATGTTTTACAAACTCACCATTAAAATAGCATTAGCATCATTTAATTTAAATTAAAAGTGGATTGTATCCTTAGAACTCCATTTATATTTTGCATGTTCTCTAACTTACAGACTCTTACAAACATTATTAATTTGCTCTTTTCTTATACCATTCATATTAGGAAAGCTTAGGCTGATCTACACTAAGCCAACTTTACTAAGCAAGCAAACTATTAAACCTGGTAGAAAAGATTACAATGGACAATGTGTTCACTAGAAGTATTGACTGAGTCATCCACCACTCCTGGGGCGGTGAATCACTGAAGACATCAGGAGTCAGATTACACAATCCCGATGAAAGCAGTTTATGGTACAAGGGACCAGGGGTTTAAAGGAAATGGAATGCTCAGAGAACAGGTAGGGGAAGGCTGGGTTCATAGGTCTGTATTTCACTGATAGCATCTTTTCTCTGATGCACAATGCTTCAATACTTTGAAGATGCAAATTATGCAATTTTTTTCTCACACAATTTTGTGTGGTAACTTGTGAACTTCTCATCAAGTTTCCTTGATAAAGTGGGTGTAGGTGTGGTGGCTTGAATGAGAAATGGTCCTCATTTGAACAATTTGTCCTCAGGTGGCAATACTGTTTGGGGAGGTTTAGGGGGTGTGGCCTTGCTTGATGAAGGAAGTCACTGGTAGTAGAAGTGGAGTAAAAAGCCCCGCCTACATCTACTTTTCTCTCTCTGCATCAGGCTTGCAGATAAACATGTGAGCTCTGAGCTCCTGCTCCCACTGCAGTGCATAAAACCTACTTTTGTGTTGTCTTCACAATAATGGACGCAAATCCTCTAGAATAATAAGTCAATACATGTTATTAGAGGAGGGTCATGGAACTGAAGTTGTTACAAAATGGCTGGCTGGGAGAAACTAGGCTATCAAAATGGAGACTTACAGGGCCAACAAAAGGAGAAGAGGAAGTCAGAAGTGAAAAGTCCTATAAAAGTTCAATCCAGAGCCCCAAGGGAGATTCCCTCCACTGGAGCTCCTCCCATTCCCTTGATGGGAACTGTCTGTTTTAATAGTTTGTTTTTCTCTTTATGGCTGGTGTTTTCTAACCATCCTGCATCCATAATCTACTTTCATTCTGTCAGCTGCCATCAGGATCTATAAATGTTCCTTTATGTCCAGGATCTCTACTTTTGCTTGCTGCTGGTAATGGCTGCATTAGTTTTCCCGCCTCAGGATCTGGAGCTGTCCAATCTGGGGAAGTATGTATATATATATATATATGTATATGTATATGTATATGTATATGTATATGTATATGTATATGTATATGTATATGTATATGTATATGTATATGTGTATGTGTATGTGTATGTGTATGTGTATGTGTATGTGTATGTGTATGTGTATGTGTATGTGTATATGTATATGTATATGTATATGTATATGTATATGTATATGATGTATATGTATATGTATATGTATATGTATATGTATATGTATATATATAGAGAGAGAGAGAGTAAAAATGTAAATGTGTATATGTGTTTCTCTATGTGTGTGTGCGTGTGTATGTGTGTGTGTGTGAAACACAGTGGTAGGCTGTCACTTTCTCTGTTTTTTTAATCAATGGTAATTAGGAAAGATCTCCCTTTTATGAAAACATACTGCTGATCATACATGTGTGTGATGCTAGGAATTGAACCCGGGGCTTCGTACACTTTACAAGTCCCACTAGCTCTACTCCAGCCTCACTGCTGCTTTATTAGATGAAGAGGCAATCGAAAGCCTCCAGGCCTTCCATTACTTCTGCCAACTTTACTTTTCACCCATTCAACCCCTCATCAGTTTCTGCTCACCATTTCAGGAGGTTGAATCCTTTCTTTAGTTGAATCATTTACTTTAGAATCTGACAAAACACACCTGACAATTTATAATTTTTTTGTCTTAACCTCTGCATCAAAAAACAATACAAAGTTTTTCATATCGATATTTTTGTGGTTCTCTCCTTCTTGTGTTTTTTCATGAATTCTTCATCATGTTTATGTAAGAGTCTTTCATGAGAAACCTCATCATTAATGTACCCAACAGATAAGCAGATATAGAAAGCTATGACAGGAAATTTCTCTTTGTTATTTCATTTAATATTTTTTATTTCACTCTATTATTTTGGCAACTTGATAAGGAATAGGTTATTATAGACAGAGAAACTGAGGCTCAGGAATATTTAGTAACTGCTGAAATACTGAAATTTAAACACAATTGTTTCTTCTTTCCCATGCCTTTTTCTTTTTTATTTACAGCATTGTATCAAAAGATAGTAGTCCTGACTATAAACACCAGCCCAGTCAATAAATCAAGAACCAGAAAGGCTGTGCATTTTCTTTAGAAAATGGTTAAAAAAGTTGGGAACAAAAGTTATTTTCAGTCATGGCAACACAGCCAAATGTATGTTATATAAATAACCTAGAAGGACTTTCTCTCAGGAAAATATATTTGAGAAGGAAATATCCACTTAATTATAAAGTAATAGGAAGAAGTTGGGGTAATAAAGGTCAGAAAATAGCTGATATCCAGTTGCTGATAAGATGGGGTAGACTTATGAGCTGGAATTTGCCTTGTCATCTGGGTCTCTATGATGTGAAGCCACCAGTGTTTTAGGATGTGAAGATAGGTTAGAAGGTGAACGCACTTGCTGTGTAAGCATGAGGACCAGAGTAAGAATCTCCAGCCCTTATGCAAGAAGTCAGGAAATGGCTATGTGTCTGCCTGATGTCCCAGTGCTGTGGGAGATAGGGAGAAAGAGGGGATTTGATAGGGCTGCCAATCTAACTCTGGGTTCAGTGAGAGATACTATTAAAAATGAATAAGGAATAGATTAATGGGTCAGGACACAGGAAGTCTTCCTATGGCATCTGTAAACATACATATGCACATGGTACATATATCACCCTACCCCTCAAACACACCTCTTCTCAAAACTGGATTGATTCTTGATTACCAGATGTGGATTAATTGCATACACATTCTAAATATAAACACAGGAACAAAACTTCCTGTCTCCTTCCCTTTTTATATTCCCTGTGATTAAAATCCTCTAAATAAGTATGGTCACTTTGAATCTTCTTGCACTCAGAGCCATCCTCCTTTATTTTAGTGAATAACTGGTAGGATAATTTGGAGAAATAAACTCACATCTGATATATATATATATATATATATATATATATATATATATATAAGAAGTGGGACACAGTTGCCTTACATGTACTGATATATAAAAGTAAACAAACCAACTCATTAAAAAGTTAAAAGTACAGTGTTTATTTGATGTTGTCCATTATTTAAATGGTAAATCTAATAATATATGAACAAATATAAATTTACGTATATTAATAGGGGTAGAAGAGTTCCTGTCCATGGGAGAACTGCTTACTGCTTAATCTAAATTATTTTCTTATTCTGTATTTAGTTGGATAGAGTCTAGCTTTCTTAGAGGTTTTTATATTTATTTTCATGAATAACTTGTAGCTTGTCAAAAGTTTTTGGAGGCCTAGTTCAATTCAATAAAAATATAGTTGCTTTTTCTATTTTTACTACTAGTACTGACTTAAATCACAGCCATCAATTCCACTAAAAGCCACATCCAGTTACTTTATTTGGTTGTTTTAACTTCTCAATTTTGATTACTAGAGGTGAAGTCTCAGGCCAGCTTCACAATGGCAGCATTTGACATTTGTGCTTTGCCTGACTCCTTTGTCCAAGTAAGAAATCCAAATGCACTTCAATTTACTGCATGTGACGTTAACAAGATGAGATCTTTATTGTGCCCCCCAAAGGGAAGCGATTCTGTTTTTAAAGGTTCTGAGGCATTTTTATTCCTAATCTCTCTCTCAGGTCTTCTTTAATACAGTTTCACACTGATATTGCCTCTCCCCCTCTCCCTGACAGTTTTGTAATAGATTTAATCTCCTTTCAATTTAGAAAAAAAATAAGAGAGGTACAAAAGACTTTTATGAAAACTGGATGGGGACATGTGTGGGCTTGGTGTGGAAGAATGAGGCCTTTAGTTTTGATTCTGTCTACCATAAAAAATCTGAGCATGGCAAGATGCATCTGTAGCCCCAACAGTGCATGCAGAGACAGGTATGGCTTTGCCAAATAACAATCTCTAAACTCAATAGAGAAGCCTGACCTTAAAATGATTTGAAGAGTGACAGAAGAGGGGGCCAGAGTCAACCTCCAGCTTTAACATGTGCTTGTGCGTGTGCGTGTGTGTGTGTGTGTGGGGGGGTAAGAATGTGTTGTTTATGTGCACATGTGTGAGGAGGGGTGTGTGTGTGTGTGTGTGTGTATTTTTTATATCCAGGTGGACTGATAGTCGGCAAGTTTCTTTTGTTCGATCTACCTGCCCTCAGGGCTGGTATTATAGACATTGATGGGTAACATAACTATTAGTATCCAAAACATGGCCTTCATGCTTAAACAGCATGTGTTTTTAAACAGTGAGTCATTACTTCTGCCTCTGATTCCTCCAATATGTTGGATGCTAAAAGCAAAAATAAACACCTATTTGAATATAGTATCTTATTCAAAATAGGTGTTCAATCTAACTCATTAAATGGGAGTGAGTGATCTGAATCTAGTTCAGTTTTTTACTTGTGGTAATTTGGTTTTTTATTTCTTTTTAGTTTTTGTCCGTTTTCTTGGAGGCCATGTTACTTTTTTTTTTCTCCATCACACCATTGTGGATGAGTTCAGATAACAATACTTTATTGTTCAGAAATATACCCACCTGCAATAGCTACAAAATGCTCTTCATATTTATAAATTCAAACTTGTTGAAATCTCCCTTGTCCTTTTAATTTATTTTTTTAATTTATTGATTATTATTTTATATGCATTTGTGCCTTGCACGCTTGTGTGCCTGTGTGAGGGTCAGATCTTGGGGTTACAAACAATTGAGAACTTGTATGTGGGTACTGGGAATTGAACCCAAGTCCTTTGGAAGAGCAGCCAGTGCTCTTAATCACTGAGCCAGGTCTCCAGTCCCATCATTTTTATTTTACACTTTCATTGTATTCTCTTGTGTTGGGTTCAGCCCTGAGCCTATGCCCAAAATAGATTGAATCCCTACATGAGGATTCAATGAATAATTTCATTTTTTCTATGATATTGATAATCATTCTGCACCACAGAACAGAGTTTAGTATGCTACGCTTTTCTTAAAAAGTTATTTAATTTCTAGCTCTGTATGCATGTGTGATCTTGTGTGTGAGATTGTGGGTACAAGAGTTCAAGTTCTCTGGAGGCCTGAAGTGGGTGTCAGCTCACTGGATTCCAGTGAGCATCTCTTACTGGTGGTTGTGAGCTATCTGACTTGGGTACTGGAAACTTAGTTCAGAATCTCTGTAGGATCAGTAAATATTCTTAACCTCTGAGACATCGATCTTACCAATTCTAGTAGAGTGTTTTTGTTATTTTTTTTTTAGTAGAAATATAGAGACACATTTGTAGTTAACTAGATAGATCTACAAACAAATGTGGTAATACAGTAAATCCTCAAAGATGATTAGATATGTGGGGAAATGTTAAGAGAGTTAACACTCCATTTATCCGTGTTGATGACGTCTTTCAGATTATACTTTTGGTGCATTTGCAAGAAGATGACACAGAGGTTGATAACTTCCAATTCTGTCCTGTGATTTTCCTTGATTTCTGCAGTTTTCTTAGACCATATTCAGGAACAGACAGTCTGAAAAATCATCTTATATCCCCCTCTAGATTCAATTAAATTTTTAGCTAAATATTTTTTCTACATTAATTAATTGATTAATTGTATATGCATATTTTTTGTGTGTACAAGAATTGGTTTTCTCTGCTTTGTGGGCTGCAGAAATCAAACCCAAGTCATTATTCTTTGCACCAAGCCATCTCACCCACTGAGCCATCCAATCTTCCCAGACCTCTCAGACCATCTCAGACTAACTTTTCTATCTGTTCTTCCTCCCTCTTTCCTTTTAGGTTACTTTGGGTTATAAGATGGGTTTTAAGATGGAAAGAGTTGTTTTATACTGTTGTTTTTCAACTTTCTTCATGCATTTTAAATGATTAACTACCTTAAAAACTGCCATTTAAGTGTCCTATTCTTCACTTCCGAACTGATTTTTTGCATAGCTTTACCCATGCCCACACATTATCTGGGTAAATCTTCCTGTATCTGCTATTGAAATCATTGTCCTGGTCAGTCCCATTTGGTTTCAAACTGGCTGGCTCTACATTCATGCTCATCTGCCTGGTCAGGGTGCCAAGAATGGCTTGAATCCAAGGTTATTTCACTTGCGGCAGCTTCAGGTTATTTTCATTTTGAGTTCTTTTTCATGAAAATGAGTCTCACTCATAAAAGGTAAAGCTGTCCAAGGATAGCAAATTATTCATGTGGAAACCAGTCTGATGGACTTCGTTAAATTGTCCTTGTTTTAAATATAACTATGGATTCCCATGTAATTGTCAATTTACTTATACATTGTGCTTTTGCAGGAGAAAACTTAGTATTCTCTTTTGTTATTATTAAATTCTGTTCATTTGCTTGTGCTTACAGCCCTCTAGTAGTTTCCTCAACATATAATGTTCAGTCAGTCATTGACTAGTTTTTACTATGTGCAAAACCACTGAGCATGTTTCTATTCTTCATTAGAGTCTGGTGCATTAGCACTGATTATGGCATGCTATGTTGTTTTCTGTGCATTCTTAGTATTGGTGCTAGAAGCTGGTTAATGAAAAGCATTTGGCGAAATTATATAACACGGAGAGTTAGTCCTCTTGGCCTATTTTCCATCCTGAAGACATCAATTAAACCTTAGTTGGAGGAACAGTGGCAGAGCTGCATTAAATATTTGTATTCGCCCACGTTATTAAAAAATCATGTGGATCTAAAAATGAGATTATTAGGTTTTTCAAAAGAATTTTGTAGAATTCTTCCTCAGACTTTCTGCCTTCTTCTATCCCACCCTTCGTGTACAAAAGTCGAGTTGTCCGTATTGAGAATAAAAAAGTCTATTTTCTGTGTGTCTTAAAGAAATGAGCCTGCTGAGGGGAAAAATAACAGCTCTATGGTGGAGTGTTAAGCAGAATTTTTTCCACCTTGTTAAGAACAAGAGAAGGTTCCTGTGGCTCTCACATCATTAGGGGGAAGCTCACCTTGTTGGCTATGTGTTATCTTTTGGCTTTCCTTGCAGACCTTATTTTTTTTTTAACTTTATCCATGTGACATTTGCTACTGAATCTGAAAAAAGAACGAGGAAAGAAGAGATTGTTGCTCTTTGCATCTATCTGCCTGCCTTCACTTCAGTCAGGTGATTCTGCAACAGCTCTTCCAAAACACAGCAAGGACGGCCTAGCTTGCACTTGTAAGAACCAGTGCCAGCACAGAGGACTAGGCATCCATGTTCCACAAAAGAGTGCTCATCAGATGTGAATTTCGCTGCCACCCAACCATAAGGATTACTGGGTGTTTACAGGAAAAAGCTTCTAATCTATCTGTTCTCCACTAAATAACTATAACACAGCAATATTTATCTTTAAGGCTTTTATTTCTTAAAAATATCAACCTTTCTATTGTGAGAAAGATTATCTGAATAGAGTACTACATAAAATTTTACTCTAATATTCAAAATCTGAATATTGTATGAATATCGAGAAATATTTATAATATTATAGAAATTATTAATTTCCTTAAAAATTATAAGATAAGATGGGCTTTTTGATGCACATCTTTAATCCAGGCATCTGGAAAACAGAGGCAGGTGGATCTTTGTGAGTTCTAGGCCAGCCTGATATAAATAATGAATTTCAGGACAGCCCAATAGACATTGTGAGACACTTTCTTGAACAAAGAAAACAAAACAAGATGAAAAACATAAAAGATAATAAAACAAGAAAATTAAAAGACAAATAAATTCCTACAGTTTACCAGCATTTTCAACATATTTGTTAATTTTTATACTTTTAATTTATATATTTATACTTATTGTTTGTTTACTTTTTTGAGACAAGGCTGTACCATGTAGTAGAAGCTTATTAAAAGTCGGTGGACCTCATACATAGGCCTCAGCTTCAGCCCCCCCCCCCAAGTATTGTTTATGTGGATCTATACCACAGTTCTCAGTTTGCACAGCTATGCTACTAAAATACATTGTTTTGGTTTCTTCAAAATTACTTCTAAGTAAATTACGTAGAGCCTAAGAGTAGTGAGAACTAAAAATCAAAAACTGTGGTAATAATTTTTATATTTAATCAAATCAGACTGGAATATCAGAGAACAGAATCACCCACAGTCAAGCAATAAGGGTCATAGAGTGGTGACTCATGCCTTTAGTCCCATCACTCAGGAGACAGAGATCTTTCTGTCTAACAGCCAAACAGTAATAGCTCACACCTTTAATCCCAACTCTAGGATTATGATACAGAGTTGAACCCTGAAATGAAACAACTGGGTTGGGAAGCTATTGTAGACAAGACAAGCAGACATTAAGGTATTCTGTAGGAGAGATAAGCCAGGTTAAGGACTCTGGAAAACAGCATTTACCCTGTTTGGCCTGAGAAGTAGGCTGGGCTAGAAATAACTGTGGTCTATTTTCTCTCTCTGATATTCCAGATTTTCTCCAATATCTGGCTCTGGGGTTTCATTAGACATTAACTAGATTGGGTGCAATTAAAAAAAAAACTGAAGAAATCTAAACTTCAGTTTATAGAACTTTATAAAAACCGAGTCAGGTCACATTTTTCAAAACCTACTGATTAACTTGAAATTAGTATAAAGATGTTCAATAAATCAGAGTAATGGTGACTACATGTCATAGTGTAATTAGGGAGTATTGTCATGGGAAGACTTGCTTATTTAACAATATCCTGTTTTTCTTCATTATCTTGAAAAGTCAATCTGTTATTGTCAACAAGTATGTGAAACTGTTTCTTTAATCCTGAAGTTTCTGTTCGTCTTTTCCTCAGAGCTTTCATTTGGATATCTTCCTCTTTCACTGTGAAATAAAGTGTTCCATGTGGTCTCTATGTGGCATATCCCCTTCTGACATCTATTTTACTCTGCTCTCCTCCAAGCCAACTGGTATTAATCCTCAGGTGCTTTAATTTTTATCAACAAAATTGCTTAAGCTTATGTCTTTGCTTTCCTTTTGTGAATCTTCTTCTAGAACACCAAATGATTTTCTCTTTCAATGTATTTAACTTTGCCTGAAAATGTCACCTTTGAAAGTTTTCAGATATCCTTTTGATAATCTACTAAGTCCAATTAGTGCTAGGCACATGCACCTTATTATGGGGTTATCCAGAGCAGCATAGCTACTGTCAGTGCTCAGCCATAGATAGAACATTTATTGATATCAACCTTTTCAATACACAAAGAGACAGGAGAGAGATAGAGGGGAGAGAGTGAGAGATCAGGAAAAATGGAAGAAGAGGACCAGAAACAATGTAAGAGCAGGAGGATGGGAGGGGGTGCTGTGAAATGTTAGCATCTAGAAATATCATTGCTATTAGACACATAAGTTCAGCAGCAGCGGTAGGAATATGCACAGGTTCAAGCTAGTTGAATGTGTTTTGAAATCTGATGTTCAGTGATGTCTCAGATTTAGCTAACTTATGACCAACATTTTCTCTGGGATTTTGAGAAAGTCATATGACATTTCAGAGCATAGCAACTTTTTCTGATTTACAACACTTAAGGATGTGGGACTCAACAGACTTACTAGCCATATAATATTTGGAAAATATTAATTAAATTATAAACAGGACATTTTCTTTGGTTTTTTAAAAAATGATATGAACATGCATTCCCTGCTCACTAGGTATTATGCTACTAAAGGCAAATAATAGAATTGACTAATAGATAAATATTAGTTGCAGAATGTTCTTTTTTTTAACTTGCCAACTAGGTCTATGGTTCTTCAGATGCTCTAAATGTATATAAAATTCTATTTTAAATAGCACTTTAACCAGAACAAATCAGACTACCAGCCTATAAATAATGGCTCTCAGTTTATTTATGCAGAAGAATGAGAAAAATATTTTCCCATGTCTGTGTAGGGATTGAATATAAGCTGGAGTTGGCACTGGTATCACTAATATAGTTTGTGTAATTAAGATAAAACTGTATCTCTACAGAATTTAATAATAAAAAGAGTATTGGTACTAAATCAGAAACTCATGCCAAAGTCAACCTGTGTAGAGAATTGCAAATTCCATGAGTGAAAATAGATCTATAAGGTCTCAGCAAAGTGCAAAGAAAAAGCTTGGCAGGGCTCAGAGATGTCTCAATGGTTGAGATTACATATTGTTTTTGTAGCATACCTTAGTTTAGTTCCAAGAATTGATGAAGAGTGGGTCATAACCACCTGTATTCCAACTCCAGGGGATCCATGATTCACTCTTCCTGTGTTTGCTTGAACTACATTCAAGTACACATAGCTGCACACACACACACACACACACACACACACACACACACACACACACACACTCACACACACACACATACACACTCACACACACAGAGAGAAGAGAGAGTTATACAAAACAATAAAATACATTGTTAAGAAGATATTTTACAAATTAATTTTTAAAAGGCCTTTGCTTTAAAAATGTGAAAAAATTTTTCTAAATATGTTTTTTTGCAGTAAATCCATCATGCTCCCCTATGCCATCTGAGTGTGTGTTAGTGACCAAATGTATCCCAAAGCTGTTATTTTCATTGTGATAGGATGCCCTTTTAGCTACCATTTGTTCCTTTAGATCTTTTTGTCCTGGAAAGCATAACTCTCTGCAGAAAATTACTTATCATTTGGGGTAAAGTGACTTTCATTAGTCTGTTTTCTTTTAAACTAAGCATCTCTCCACAGACATTTTGTGTGTATCCAAAGAGACTTCTTGTCTGCAGTCAATTCTTATTCGCAGTAAAAATCCTGACATGGATTTATATACATCTTCTCTATCATAAAGTATACACTGCCTGTGCAGGTGTAGGTGCCATAAAGTATCTTTGCCTGGCACTGTAACTTTCCAGTTTCTATGACTTTTGCATTTTTCAGTCCAATTGTACGGGTTAGAACACTCTATCAGTGTGCCCATTTTAATAGACATCAAATAAAATACTTTAAAAAAATAAAGAGATTGATGTTGGAGTCATGTGCCTATGCCTAAGACAAAGTACATTGATTACTTGAAATAATTCTTCTTGCAACCTTAGACATCCTCTATCTTCTGGTTCTGCCTCTTATCACAGAAACTCTGTGTGTCCTTGGAGACAAACTGACTATACAGGCTTCCTATCATCATTTCTGCCAATGGGAAAAGAAAATGATGGGCATGCAGCTTCTTTTTAAGAATGTAGAGTAGAACACTCAATAACCATTTCTGCCCTTTGGCTGGCATTAGATCAAAATACCATATGCAACAACAATAGAGGGTGATCAACATTGCCTATATCCAGAATCCTTCTATGCAGATGAAACTGTGGATTTTCTTGCCAAAAAAAAACAAGGGGCAGGCAGATGTTGAATAAATAGGGCCATTATAGTAATACAAATAGATGGAGTAATGTATTCCTCATATTTAGCATTCAAAGTTTGAATCTGATATATGGAGAGACACAGCAAATAAAATGAGTTTGACAATGGCAAAGTCTTCTTTGGGCTCATGTTTGTGCATTTAAACTGAACTTCAGCAGAGATGGGTTTTAGCTGGGTCTGAATTATTTCCCTGAATTGTGTCATCACTAGGCTTTATGAGTGCCTTTTTCCTACCTCCAAGTAAGTATTGGCACACTTTGGCAAATACCCACCTCCCTTGCCAAAGCAATGTCCTCCTAATTTCCTCTTGGGTTTGTGTGGGGGAAATACATATTTCTTGGGAGTGACTTTCTCTTTGTTTGAACTTTAGACTTTATCAAGCCATCACCCAACCAGTGACCAAATTGAAGTCCTTTCCTCCTGGGTTTAAGGGTAATGAAATGATATGTGCATACTGCCAAGTTAGGTTAGAGAACGTGAGACACAGAGTTAGTGAATTTGGAATGTACATGTTTGCATTTACATGTATTATCTGAATGGCCGTGTAAGAAAGAGAGTGTATTAGAAACCTGGTAGTGGTCAGTAGAATGAGGTGAGATAAAGGAGTTCATGCAGAATGTCATGCCTGCTGTTTCTAGGACTGTGGACAAATCTCCGTGCTTTTTAGAGGTATAGGTGATGATAAAGGGCCATGAAAGCCTGGTTGTAGGGAACCTCTGACCAATAAAACAGGTTGTAAAACAAGTTAATTTGAGAGGGAAATGATCACATAGCTAAGTAAACTGAAGCAATCCAAGCCTCTGCCCAGGACTAAACATATAACATCTAAGACTACTCTAAAGATGAGCATGGCCAAATTTGCAAGAAAAAGGTTGGATAACTAGAGATTATATGCATAGAAGCCTCACACTAACTTATCAGTACTGAACAGTGGTTAATCTGCAAAATCTTGTTGGGTAACAGTTTACTCTCAAAAGTATTTTATCTTTTTATGGCAACAGGATCCATGGACCTTAACACAGACAGTAGCAGGGCCACAGACCCAGACATGGCCCTCTGGTGGAGCTTTGGCCCTGATAAACCATGGCCCCAGGTGGCAGCACAGACCACAAAAATAAGTTTGGAATAGTGGCAGGATGGCTTTTAGACACCAACATGGCCTCAGGTGGTAGACCAGACCCCCTAGGTATCTGATTGGCCTTCAGTGGTAACAAGAGCAACAAACACTAACACAGACCCTGGCTGCAATAGGGTCATGGACACAGGTCCCAAAGCTGCATCCCAGGACCAAATATCACCCTGGCACTGGGTAGCAGCTCAAGCCACTCAGATTGGCATAGCCTCAGACAGCATAGCCTTCAGACATCAAAATGGCCATAAATGGTGAACAAAACACTGAGCATCCATTGGCCTTTGCAGAGAACATGGATCACAGATGTTAATACAGACCCTGCCTGGGGATTGGACAACAGATCCAGACACAGCAGCAGCCTAGTCCAAAAGCCATGTGGATGCCCAGGGGCTAGGCCACTGAGGGCCATGTTGGTTTTCTAGGGCGACACTACTACTGAGGGTATATTGATCTGAGAGGCCTGCACTGTCATACAAGGCTACGGTGACATCTAAGCTAGAGCTTCTGAGAAGAGTTTTGTCTAATTCTGTGGCCCTATAGCAGTCAGGATCTGAGATTTTGTCCATGACTGCTATTACTACCTAGCAACACCTGTGTATATAACTGATCTGTTCAGCCACCTGAGACCATATTGGTGTCCCAGGGCCATGCTGTTGCCTGAGCCATACATATCTGAGTGCCTTGTGCTGCTACTGGGGCCACAGTGCCATCTGGGTCTGAGGACTCTGTCTAGATCTGTGGTCTATAGCTAGGGTCTGTTTTGATCTCCATGGTGTATGTTACCACAGAGGGATGTAGGAACTATGTGTGTTGACATCTAAGGGCTGTGTTGAGCCAACAATGACCTTTGCTGGCCCTGAGATACTTGGACCCACCCCTCATTGGAGAGGTGGCCATAAAACTTGGTGGGATGAACCCTATCCCTCACTATGGGCATAGGATATCTGCGTCTGCCCCTTGTGTGATGGGGCAGTCCTAGTGTTCTAAACTGTCCAAATTAACTACTACTCATACTCACATTCAGGGCAGTGAGTTGGCCCACCCCAGCATCAATACCATCTATGACCAGTTGGAATGTGCAAAGGGACTGGTCCTGCAGGGATTTGGTATTGATAGTGTATTAGAAGACAGAGTCCTTGAACCATACCAACAATTCATTACAATATACATTTGCAAGTAAAGCTGAGTAGACAAAAGTATACACTTTGTGACACAGTACAACTTCCACTACCAATAAAACAAATGAAGAGGTGCTAGAGAGACGGGAAGAAAGGAAATGCAAAATTGTTTTTTGTTTGTTTGATTTTAATTTAAAAAGTTTAAAAACCCCAACTTTTGGTAAAGGTACTTCAGGGATGAGGGGCTGATATGGAGTGACTAAGAAATGAGTGGGATTGGGTGCATGATGTGACATTCTCAACGAATAAATAAGAGATTACATTAAAAAAAATTCATACTACGTGAAAGCTCCTTAATAAAAAAGCAAGAAATTCAAAATAGTTTCAGAAGTCCCTGAAACTGACTAGATTCAGTAGACCCTTCCTTCCTAAAATAAGTAGTAGAGGGTACTGAGTGTCATTCAGACAAGCCAAGCAGTGATTCCCAGGTAATACACGGTTCTCAGTAGACAACTGAGACAAGGTCAGCTTCCTGGAAGAGGTTTAGAGCATCTGAATTATTTGGAAAGGATGCTCTACAACCTGTTGAGCTGCCTGCAGGGTATGTAGTGTGATCTAGGTTACCAGCTTTGGGGATCTGTCTCTTGCTGAGGTGGATTTTGGTGATGCAGCTGTCTTTGAGTCATTTTTTGCTCCTGTGACTAACTGCAATACAACTCATTGATTCACCAAGTTTCACTCTGGTGATATTCATAATTGGGTCTTTTATGGATTCCTGTCTGGAGTGAGTAAATGTGTATGCTGTGTTGCCCCAGTAGAAGTCTTATACAGCAAATTCACATTGAACTGGAATTATATGCTATGAAACTATAAACAAAATGATTCATCTTTCCAGAGTGAACATTCTTTCCTTTAGACCATTGCTCCTCTGCGTGCAAAACTCTCTGTAGTGATATGATATATATTTATTAAAAGCAGTCTGAAATATCAGAGAACAGATCCACCTACAGTAGGTCCAGGAGGGTCAGAGAGTGGTAGCTCAGGCCTTTAATCCCAGCATAGGAGAGAATTGGAGTGGTGACCTATACCTTTAATCCCATAACTCCTGAGACAGAGATCTTTCTGTGTTTCTGTGAGTTCAAGGCCTAACTATAACATAGTAGTAGCTCACACCTTTAATCTTAACCTGGATGCGAAAAAACTTGGTGAGGAAGGAATTTAAGGCAGGCATAGAAAGACAGATTCATTCTGTGGAAGCGAAGAGGAAAGAGACTGGGGAAGCTGGAAGATAGCTGGGTGAGATTCCAATGTGGTCTCTTTTATCTCTCTGATACTCCAGCATTTCCCTGATATCTGGCTCTGAGTTTCATTTAATAACAACCAAAATTTGTGCAGTGGTGCATGACATTAGTCCCAGCACTAGGGAGGAAGAGGCAGGAGGATCTCTGTGCCAAACTTGTCTACAAAGCAAGTTCCAGGACAGCCAGGACTTTTATACAGAAAACCCTGTCTCAAAAATAAAACAAAACAAAACAAAACAAAAATACAAGCAAACAAAAGGCTGGAGAGATGGCTTTGTCCTCTGATATTCCAGGGTGATTTTATTAAATATATACGTATCACCACACCTCTCAATATTTCCCAGCCCACTTGTCCATGTAGTAGTATACTGCATACAACTTTCTAAGTAATGAATTTCATTCATTCACTAGCTGCTTGTCCCTTCCTAATCCACAGTGCTGGAAATCTGTAGCCTCTCTGTTAAAACAATATTGCTCATTGTCATTGCACTGTTGCTCTATTATTCTACTTCTGCTTCAATTCTAAAATACACATATCAAAAACAACTAGGGTAGGAAAATGTTTATTTCATCTTATATTGTCAAATCATAGTCCATCACTGAGAGATGCAAGAGGGAAGGACGACATAGCAAGAACCTGAAGGCAGACCTGCTTGCTATTCCACATACCATTATCTCTGACCACGGAACTCATTCCTAGCCATGGAGCTACAGAACGTGCCATAGAGATTCTCTTTGCTATCTTGCTGCAATGCTCATGCTTAGCTAGCTTTTTTATTTTGTTAGGACTACCTACCTTGGGATGGTGCTATCCACAGTAGGCTGGGCAATTCATATCACCTAAGACACCTCTTCCACAGACATATCTATAGGCAAATATGATCTGGGTAATCCTTCAGCTGAGGCACTCCCATCATCTTAGTTAGTATTTCTATTGCTGTGAAGAGACATCATGGGTATGTCAACTTTTATAAAGGTGTCAACTTTTAATTGAGGTGTCATGGTGTGAAGCATGGTAGCATGTAGGCAGACATGATCCTGGCTGGCTACATCTTGATGAGACAACAGGAAGTCAACTAAGATGTTGGTTGGTATACTAAACATAGAAAGCCTCAAAGCCATGTCTACTCCAACAAAGCCATGCCTCCCAATAGTGCTACTTCCTATGAGATTATAGGTGCCAATAACATTCAAAATACCACACCCACATATAGGACTCTGGCCTGCACCATGCTGTCCATTGAAACCAAGGAAAGCAGCTGCCACCCTTCTAATTTAAAATCCCTCAGTTTACCAGTATTTGGAAATGTTTTTTTTCCCTTGAAGACTTTATAATGTTGAATTAATTAAGGATGAATTGAAAGTGAATTAAACCATATCTTCAAGCATACACATGTTTTAGCCATAAACATGTTAGCAGTACTTGTCTGATAATATGGGCTTAATTATTGTGTAAACCAGACAGTTACAGTCAATTCCACCACATCAAGTTATGATCTAGACAGGTGATGAGGAGGACATTTGTCTGTCCTTGCTTCTTGATTTCTCTTTGACTTGCTGTTTCAATACCTCTCAGTCCTGGACCATTTTTGTTTCCCACTCTATTTTATGTCATCAGACTAGACCATATGTTCTTAAAGATGGCATTTAATTCAGTATCTCTTATTTTGTCTTTACGATTCAAGGTTTATATTTTGGAAAATGAAGTATTTACTAAAGGTATATTTATTATTTTCTTTTAAATTTGTTATAAATAACCAACAAAAATATAACCACAAATTAATGTTGTGAAGATGTGTCTGCATTCTATTATGTTTTACTCTGCTTGCTGTAAATCTCGGTCTTTTCTCTGAACTATCTTAGAAAAAATACTTCAGATAAATTTCAAAATTTAAAGAAGATTTAGGCTTGTGGTGATTTTCTCTTCCTGTAATATCTTTAATTTGATATCTTCAGATAATATTTCATGTGCAATTTAGAAGGACACAATGACTGACATGTATCATATTTGAAGAGAACAGCATATAATGAATATAGAGAAAAATAAAGGTCCATTATCACACAGAGATTGAGACAATCACTGAGCTAATATACAAACAATAATTATATTATGTAACTAAGAGAGTAGATGATGAAACTAAGAAAATTTGAAAATAAAGGGAATAATAGTTATTTTAAATTTTCTGAATATATAGATCTTCTCTTAAGAAAATTAGCACTCAAAATGTCGATTTTGAGGATGCTTCCACCAAAAGGAATAATAGAAGAAGAAATAGATGGTATATAGATAGACATATCAGTCGATATATGGGCTCCATTTAGGTATTTGCCTTTTATCATTTTCTGCATGTGATGAGACATGTCAAGTCTTCTAGATAACTCCTGGAAAAATACATGCTTTTTTTTTTTTTAATCTAAGGAAAACAGAAACCTGGCATAGACTGAGTTCTGCCATTCTTAGTATATGTAGCCAAAAGACTCCAAGACATCATAGAGGTTCTTACATATCAATGTTTATTCTAGCACTCCTGCAACAGCCAAGCTATGGAACCAGCCTAGGTGTTCATCAACAAAGGAGTACATGTGCAATATATGTATATACACAAAGAAAAAATATTCAACTATAAAAGGAAGTAAATTTTGGTTATTTCAGAAAAAAAGGATACAAATTAGGATAATCACATTAAGTGAATTAATTTAGTCTCAGGAAGTCAAATATGGTATGTTTTCTCTTATTTATGATTCCTAAATGTTATGTAGATGTACAAAATTATATATACAAATTTCATCTATGTCACAAAAGCAGAAGTAAAACTCTCTGGGGACAAAGGATCCAATAGAGGGAATAACAGTAGAAGAGGATTTGGGTTTGGATGAGAGCAGGATGCTCCACAAAGAACATGTGCTTTGTGTTCAGAGGTTTGGAATAAGGCAGTCTAACCCTCAAAATGGCCCATTCAGCACTTATCAAAAAACAAGTAGAAAGATGTTCCCTAGATATGTTTTGATTTTCTGGTCTTCACTTTGTGATACATAACACTATTTCAAAAGCCAATCTGTGTCAAAGTAGAATTTACACCACCACAAAGACACAGACTCTTCACTTAGGACCATTTTCTATTCACTACCATCACTTGGTATTTTTACCAATTTAGAAAACTCAGCCCTGGTACTTTTCTTGATAAGCAAGATTTAAAATAAAAAAAGATGAAGAAACTCTTTATTATTTTCTCTAACTTTTGTATCCTCAAAATGACTAATTTGTCACATCAAACCGAACACCCCACAGTTTGTTGAACCTTTGAGTGTGTTTTCATTGTTCCAATTATTTTTAATTGTGAACGTTCTCACTGTCTATGGATTATCCACATCCAGGCTTCATATTCGCAGTGGCATATTTCTTTATAAAGTTGGTAAACAATCTTGAACTCTAAATTATGCTTTATATGTCATTATGCCACGGCTGTGAGGTTCAGTAATAAAATGTGAGTCAGAAGTCCACATGAGAACACACAAGGGCAGCATCAAATAACTGCTGGGATTAGGCCTGTTTTTATTACCGGCTAATTGCTCTGTCGGTTGGATTGATGAGAACATGCGATATGATATGCCTTTACAATCAGTGTGGTATGCTAGCTGTGTTAATACTTTGGGCTCTGCAATTTTCTACAGCAAATGTGAGCACAGGTGTATACCTCCATTCTATGGTTATACAGCATCACTTATTCATTTGCCAGACTCTGTTACGTGTATTAGGGAAAGGCAAGAATAAGCTGTACTTCCTTCTTGGAACACTTTTTATAATGCACTTAGAGAGATAAACGTGTCATACACAAATTTGTGAATGACTGAAAAGATGTTTATGGACATCAAGCCTTTAAGAGGAAAAGAACTGTGATAATGTTTACTTTCTATTTGTAGTCTGTGATATATATATATATATATATATATATATATATATATATATATATATATATATATATATATAGATAAGAATCTGACAAAGATGTCTCCAAAAAGAAGGTTTGCTTGCTTGTCAGTGAATTATAATACTCTCTGAAGAATGAGGAAATAAAAAATAATGTCCACGAAGCAGGAAAATAAACAAAAGCATGTATACTGGAAGCAGTTTCTTTTCTTCAGTGCATTGTTTAAATATCTTTATCATAAATGACTTTACAATGCCCTTCTGAGTTATAACATTCAGTGAGGATCGACACAGAAGTAAAGAATATGCTTTTACAGGCATTGTAATCCATTTCTATGTAAAACGCGTTCAAACTCAGAAATAACTGATTCCAGCAAATTGTCTTCTGACTTCTACCCAGTGCCTTGGCATGAGAACTTTCCCTCAAAAGTGAGACTAAGAAGTTTCCTCTCCTTACCATATTGTAGCAGAGAAATTCAAAATTCTAGATTCCTACACTAAGATAGTGATAATCAGATTGTATCAAAACTGCGGAATATAAATGTGTCACAGACAATGAACATGGCAACATTCAAATTAAGCATTTATCTCGTATTTCAGTGGTTTTCTGGTAATTGTTTAAGTTGATTTTTGAGTTGTGCGTGAGAAATGGCATGAAATGTTTTCTTCATTTCTAATTTTACTTGTGGGTCTTTTTGTACACGGACAATAGGCCACTTTGTTTCCTTTTAACATTTCTGAGCTAATATTTTGTAAACTAGCTGAGTCCCTCTGATGGGTTTGTGAAGAGACAGCTCAGTCAGCAGCATGCATGCTGTCAAAGCATGAGGACCTGGGCTCAGATCTAGTATCTAGGTATGATGGACCTGTAGTCTCAGTACCGGGGATGCAACTGGGAGACAAGTGAATCTCAGGGAGCTCATCAAGCGGAAGGTCAGAGCTCTAGATTTAATGAGAGGCTTTGTTAAAATACAAAGTGGAAAGAAATAGAAGGTATCTCCCCAAATTCATTTGTGACCTTTACATGTTCAGACATGGGAATATCCACATATTCATAAACTGAATGCACAGATATGCACACATGGTGGTGTGTGGGGATGTAATACATTTTTAAATTTCATTATTAGTTGGAAAATATAACTTGATGTCTTTAGAAAGCTTAGTGGAAACTACTGAACACATGTTATCTTACTGCATGGAAATGACATAAAGAGGAATGGACCATTCCAGTGAAATCAGGAGAGTTATAAGTCACCACTGCCATGTCTCTCAGTGACACATGCCTAAACACTCAGAATGATATTAAAATCACAGGGATATAGGAAAGAAACATTTTGCTTAAATGAAGTAAAGCAGCCACACTAAACTGCATCTCTATATTGCTACTTTCAAAATATGCAGGAATGGTTGTCAGAGAGTGAGATGTAACATGTTAATATTCTAAATATGCATCATTATAGTCTGCTCACAGGCAAATATTTACTACATTAAGATTAGGACATATTGAACATCATACACGACTTAACTCCCTTCCTTAATCACAACTATGTTTGTGTGTTACTGCTTTGCTCATAATCTTAAATACTCTTTAAGGATTGTATCTTAAGTTAATTTGATCCAAATTTCAAATGCTAAAGGAGTAAAGAATAGAATATATTTTTTTTCTTGTTTCTTCTAGGAATGATGAGCAATTAAGGGGAAAAAGCTAAGTCAAATGGCAGAGCAACTGTTCTTACTTCCCTGTCAATCTTAGAATGATGCGTATATTGGTTATGGAGGAAATATTTTTATTTAGTGTTGGGGAAAGTTCATTCTAGAAGGACTGGAAGGAGAGTTCTTTATCTTCTGAGCCTAAAGAACCATTTTTTATTTGTTTTTGGAAACTCCTCTTTTTTCTTGTCCTGGTATACCTTAATTATTTCATTCTTATTTTGTGTCAGGTTTAAGGATGAAACTCTTTAAATTTCTTAAGACTGCGGACACATACTTTCCTAATTTTTTCTAATCTTCTCTTTCTACAGACACTCATATATTTCTTTTGAAACTCCAATACACATACACACAATTTTTCTATGATCCCACATAAAATACAACTTAACTCAATAACTGACTAAAAGTTACATACTGGCAAATTGGACTAAATTTGGAGACTATATTTTTTTCCTTATAGTTTATTTTCTTTCCAATATCTGAAAATTACATAAAATGCAAACATATTTTCAAAGTTTTAAGTATCTTCTACTTTATTTTGTATTGTCAAAAATGGCTTTAATTTTTACTGGTTTTATTGAGAAGATAGTTTCAGTATTATAAATAGGAAAATATGAACCATTTGGGCTACACTTTAGACAGAAAAGAACCTGTTTATTGCTGATTGCAGGCTAAGTAATGCAAGAATGTATAGTGAACTTATTACCTGAAAGCAAGATGCTGTTAGTGGTAGAGTAAAAGAAAGTATTAACATATATGATATAGGACTTAAGAAAATGTAAAACAGTGTCAGAGTACTTGCCTAGCGTGTGTGTGTGTGTGTGTGTGTGTGTGTGTGTGTGTGTGTGTGTGTGTGTGTGTGTGTGTGTGTGTATTTGTGTGCATTTGTGTTTACTTGTATTCCAATATTCCAATGAGGGTGAATATAACTAGGTAAACCATTTGTGTGTTCAATAATGCACTTCTTTAGTGTGCTTTTAAGTTCAGAGAAGACAGAAAGCCATGATCATATGTTTCCCACTTGAAATGCAGTGTTAGATGAATGCACTTTATTTTGAACATTCATTGCTATTTTGTACATCAGTGACCATTTATAAAGCATATCATTAACTTTCTTTTATACTGAAACATAAACATTATGCAAATCTACATGAGAAAAATAATTCAGTTTGAAAAGAGAACTTTCTAAAACCCATTCCAGAGAGAATATCAAATACTCATCAAATCATCTTCTTAGATTTTATCTTAAAACATCAACAATTCTAGCATTATTAATATGGAAACCAATCAAGAGATTCCCTAGGAAAACAAGAAACATGTCTCTAGGAATAATTACTTAGTAATTTTAATATCCACAAATTTATAATTATGAAGGTCATCTGTTTTGCATTTATTTTATCACTAGGATTACAATCGCTAATGTTCACTTAGAGATAAGCTTTCCTAGAAATTAGTCAAGAGGCCATGAGGCCAACTAGATAGATAATCATGCACCAGACAGCCAAAGTCAGGAAGCCATATGAGATTTGTGTGTCCAGCCAGGAGGAACCAGTGATGCAGGAATCAAGTCAAAGTAGCTGGGATGGCTAGACGGTATTTCACAACTGAATTCTCTGAACTCTAGGCATGTACCAGAGAGTTGAAACAGAAAGAAATAAAACAAGATGTAAGAAGAAATAGAACCAAGCCAAGTATGTGAGTAGCAAAACAAAATTACATGAGTGATTAAAGAATTTTAAGACAAAAATGTATTATGTGTTATTTAGCTGGCCTATATACTCTGAGTGCCAAAGGGATGGGAAGCTGGACAGCCTCCAAGTGATATTCACAGTAGTCACACTTTAAGGTTACTGCAGGTGCTAAAGTTTAAGAGTAAAGTAGACAAATGAGTCATTATGTTTCTGCATACAGATAGAGACTTCAGAAACTCTTGGTAATTTTTCCTTCCATCTATCTTGTGTCTCCATCATTTGGCTTCAATTCCAATACTTTTTGGAAGACATATTGCAGCTAATTTGTCTCTCAATGTAAACCAAACTTTTTGCTCTTAGATAAGAAGATCTGAAAAGCCCAATTATCATTTTAGTAGCAGGTACCTGTCAACAAAGGATGAGTTTGCCTTTCATCTGGTGACTGAAGAGGTCTTAAATATAAGGTGCACACATGGAGCTAACCAAATAACACTTCTCAAATACCTGTGTCCTCTTTATATCTATTCAAGCTATGGTGATTATTTTATTTCACTGGAACCCGCCCCTAAAAAAATTAAAAGAATCAAACAAAGACAAGAACCAGTGAGTTCTGATATTATTTTTATGAAAATCAGCTTTAAAGAACGTGATCAGTTGGAACACAATAAGTACAACTGGGATAAGCTATGAGAAGGGAAATGTTAGGGGATTTAATCAGTGTACAAAATTTTCAGCATTCCTATACTAACAGCAATAGAAATGACTCTGAGGAATAGAACATTCTGGGTAAAAATTCAGTAGATAGATACATTTTAGACACAGTTCATAGTTGACCAACAAGCTCCAGGAAGCATGATCTACATATACATACGGGATATTTATTTCCTTTTCTTAAAGACATTTTATCTGTTGAAGTACCTATATTAAGCAGGATTGATCATTAATCTTTTACTGCCATATTACTTTCTAATGTACATGCCATTTAGCTGTTCAATGTATCAAAAAGATTTGCAATAATCGGATATGCATTCTATTACCCAATAGTAGAGGGACAGATAAGCTTTATAAGTGATTACATATAATTTATTTTTTATGAGCTATAAAAGAAGAGTAGATAAGAATCTGGGAATAAAGTCCTTCAACTTTTATATGTTAAGTTAGATGTTGTGGCTAGATAGTGCTGTAGTTTAATGTCCAATGTCACTAATAGTTGCTTATGTTTGAACCCTTGGTCTCTAAGCTGGCGGCAATGTTTGGAAAAGTTGTGAAACCACTAAGAGGTGGAGCTTCGCATGGCAAAGTGGCCATTAAGAGCACAACTTAAGACTTTATGGTTTAGCTCTATTTCATGTTCACTCTCTGCTACCCAAGGGCCAATACATTGTTACAAGCCAGCCTGCTGATTCTGCCACCAAGAGTTGTAGACCTTTATTTAAGATGTGTTACAGTTGTTTATGCTGTGGAACATTTGTTTAATGATTCAAAGTTGTGTTGCATATTTTTATGTTTCATTTGTTTAACTCTGTGAAGCTGTGTTATTCTGCCTGGCTAAAACACCTAACTGGTCCAATAAAGAAGTGAAGAGCAATAGCAGGTATTAGAATGGTTGGCAGGGCTGGCAGATTGAGAGAAATCTGGGAAGAAAGGAATGGGAAGTAAGAAAAGAAGGAGAAAAGGATATCAGGATACACAACCATCAGTGGAGTAAGAGAGAAAGAGAGAAAGATATATAAAAGAAAAAGTCCAGAGGCAAAAGGTAGATGAGATATAAAATACAAATTCTAGTTGGTATTTAATAAAATAACTAACTAACTAACTAACTAACTAACTAACTAAATAAATAAATAAATAAATAAATAAATAAAAGCTATCTTCAAAAGCCATCAGCCTGGCTTGTCACTTCTACAGAATCCTGTAGGGGATTGTGTTGGTAAATAATTGTCCCACCCACTGGTTTAATAAAAAGCGCTGATTGGCCAAAGGCAGGCAGGAAGTGTGGGCAGAGCTACCAGACTAAGAAAAACTCTGAGAACAGGAAGCACAGAGCAGAATGCCAGACAGAATGCCAGACAGAATGCCAGAGAGAAGCCAGAAGAAGCAGAGGACAACTATGCTGCTCTAAGAAAAGGTACTGAGCCCCATTGCTGAACAAGATAACAGCAATGGGTTAGATTAAGGGTACAGAGTTAGCAAGTGATATGCCTGGGCCTTAGGCCAATCAGCTGAAAACTATTTTAAACATCTGTGTGTCTCTGTGTGTCTGTGGGCCTAAACCTTGAGGCAAGCCCCAAAATTCCGGGCCAGAAACCTAGTACTACAGAATCCCTCAACGTCTGCCTATGCCTACATTTATTATCTTCTTCATCCAGCTGCTTCACTTTCAGGTTCCACTCTGAATCATAATCTTAGAGATAGAATTAAAAGTATAAACTACTACTGTTTGGTTGTTAGGCCTTGAACTCAGAAACACAGAAAGATCTCTGTCTCCTGAAATATGGGATTAAAGATGTAGATCACCACTTAGTCATTCCAGTGCTGGGATTAAAGGTGTGAATTACCACTCTTTGACCCTCATGGTTTGGCTGTTCTCTGACATCACAGGCTGATTTTGTTAAATATAAAACATATCATCAAAGGGATAATTTAAGTTAAAAAAATAAAAATGACTAGAAACAAGCCAAGCCAAGGCCAGACATTCACAAGAAAAACTAAGCTTCCATTTATTGGGGAGCTAGGTTATGTGTAGGGGATTGTGTTGCTTCATTGTAACTAATTATCCCACCCACTGGTTTAATAAAAAGTGCTTATTGGCCAAATACAGGCAGGAAGTGTGGGTGGGGCTACCAGACTAAAAAAACTCGAGAACAGGAAGCACAGAGCAGAATGCCAGAGAGAAGCCAGAAGAAGCAGAGGACAACTATGCTGCTCTAAATAAAGGTACTGAGCCACATGGCTGGACAGGAAGAATCATGGGTTAGATGAAGGGTAGAGAGCTAGCAAGTGATATGCCTGGGCCTGAGGCCAATCAGCCTAAAACTATTGAAAGCATCTGCGTGTCTCTGTGGGTCTGTGGGTCTGCCGGTCTGCGGGTCTGTGGATCCAAAACCTTGAGGTTAGGCCCGAAAGTCCTGACCAGAAACCTCCTACTACAGTATGGGTCCCCAAAAGAGTAAAAAAATTAAAAAATCAACAGGGGACCCTGCTCTACTGGGACAGATTGTCTTCTGTAAGTGTTAGCCTCCTTAACTTGTGTTCGTCAGGTGTTTCCTCATCACTATGAGAAAAGGAAGCAGGACAGATTAGTTATCCAAATATATTTTGAAAATATTTATTTATGATAAGAGGAAACTTATAAATCCATTAATATATGGAAGATAGAATCATGTTTGTATAACAAAAATGAACTTTAGACACTTGCTGAGTAGAATCTGCTTATTCTGTGAGAATAAAGAAATATATCAATCTAACAAGTATTTTATGTCTTTGATTAAGTGAAATGTTTTGTCTTAAGAGAATAAGAGAGATATAACAAGACACCTTTCTCTGCTTCTGCATATGTGCTTTGCATATAACACACAGACACACAGACACACACACACACACACACACACACACACACACACACACACACAATAGGAGAGTAACCATAAGGATGACACATTGACTCACATTTCTCCTGTAGATTCTTCCAGGGTCTCTGATTACATTATCTGACAAATAACCATGTTTCACTCTGGCAGCTCCTTTGCTGGACCACATTAGCATAGGGGGTGACAGCTTCCCTAGAGTGGATTCTGCTGTGCCCTCCCTTAATAATCCTTCATGTGATGGATCTCTATGCATGCAAGTGTTGTGAAGAACAACTGAGGAGGAAGAAGAATGCTTCTTGTTTGGGAGTGAGGACCTCTTTTCAAATTAGGAAATAATTAAAGTGGCTTGGATGCTTAATATTACTTTGTCATCTCACATCACTTTACATGAAACTTTTCTTTGTTGACTCTGAAGTCACTGTTATTACCTACCTACATCATAAAAGTAACAGAATTGGCCAACCCTGTTTTTTTTTTCTTTTTACTTTTACATTTTTTGGCTCTTTGGTCTTCTAGAGGGTCTACCATCCAGTCCACCCCCCCAAAAAAAACCCAATATAAATGCCTGGCTTTATCTTGGCTTAATTCTAGCCAGTTTTTCAATTACCCCATCTACCATTCGATTTCCAGTTGTGTAACTGGGTGGCTGGACCTATTATTTTTAATAGCTCCTTGATTTTGTTTGTAACTTTAGATTACAAGATCCTCCCAGATTTCTCCTCATATTTACTTTATGCTTTCCAACCTTGTTTATTCTTTCTCCTGCATTGCTATTGTGAGCATTCAGTTTTTTTCTTAGATGAGTCACGTGTTTTAGATAGGCCAAGTAACACAGACACACAAAATTAAACAAATGTAACAAAAAAGAACACAACATATCTTTGCATCCTTAAACAAATATTCCACAACATAAACATGTGCAACACACCTTAAAATAAAACTCTACACTGACCAAAGTTACAGAAGTAGATACATACCCAAATTTTAGGGTTGAATCTATTGAAACAATGGGATGTATGGTTTACTAGTAATTGGGGTCATGATGAGTTGAGTTAGATTAGTATAAACCATCTAAACCATTACAGTTCAGGCATGAAGTGGCCGGTAGAGTTCTAATGAAATAGGTAGAATGTAATAGAATTTTATCAAATTTATGGAAGAAGTGAAATGACCTCCCAAAGATGCGAACGTTTATGTCTGCAAGATTAATGTGGTTTTAATAAAGGATTCTTTTATTCATTCAAATTCTGTATTTTTCTGGGATTTCTTTTGCATGTCAACTACAAAAGAATAAAATAAAATGTAAGTGAGGCAAAATAAAAGAAACTTTGATGTAAAACATGACATGTCTTATGTTTCAGTTGTTAATAATTTTAGGATGTTTCTATATTATAAATCTAGCCTCTTCAAATTTACTTTTATGCCTCACTTCTGAGTTCGTTAATACTATTCCTTTACCTTAGAAACAAAAGGCTGTTCAAAGTACTTTGATAACAAAATTATAATCTTAGGAGAACATTTTTTTTCTCTGCAAAGCTACAGATTATATTTCTTATCATAATACTTTGTTTTCAATTGTTCCATCAAAAGATGATTCTTTGAAGGTACCTAAACTTCAGAGAATATCACTATACCCTTTGATCCTACATGTTAGCAATTTGAAAATCTGATTTGAAAATCCGATTTGAAATTACCAAATACTTGTGGTGAGCTTTAATGAACATGAAACCAATATCTCTGCTTCTAGCTTAACAGCACTATCTGTCGTTCAGCCACAAAGGGATTGGGTCCTCTGGAGAAAAGTTTCTGAGGACATTGGCTGAAGCTTCTAAGACAGGGACAAAACAATTCCCCTTGTAAACTTGACTATTTAAGCTTGTCCACTGACAGTTTATGTTACTTATTTATACTAATTTTGATCCCAGGATCCACAAGAAATTCAAACATCCACAAGAATTTCAAACTCTGACTTTTTATAACCTCCCCTACTATCTGAGATCTCAGTTTTCTAGACACTATGACAGCTCATGTAAAACTACAACCATCTGCCATAGGCCTCATGTTCTAAACTTGTTCTTGACTCATATTCTTAACCGCCTATACCCAAAATTTGTTCACAAATATTCTCAGTTTCTTTTCATATCAAACTAAAACCAACGTTAGCTACTTTGTCATATTGATAACAGAAAAAAAAAATGTCAAACTTGTTTCTATTAGATTTTGAACCAACTGATTTTATTATTTGTAGTAGTAGTATGTGCATTACTGTTATAATTAGTGTGTGTGTGTGTGTGTGTGTGTGTGTGTGTGTGTGTGTGTGTGTGTGTGTATGTGTGTGTATGTGTGTTTGACTTTAAGTTTTACTTGGGACAGTCAGCAAAGTTGAATTGTAAAGGAAAGATTCATTAACTACCTGAAATCTTCATAAGTAGGATGATTAAGCCAGTGAGTGGTTCTAATAAGAAAGGGGTAAGCATAGAAGACATTGTAGAAAAACACGCTCTTTAGACTGAAGGAATGGGGCTGGAGTTTAGGGAAACAAGATGAGTTGTTTTTCCCTTAAAATTGTCATGTGCATGAAAATAACTGTGAGGCTCTACAATTGAAATGAGAACAGGTACTCATTGTTGAGATTAATATGCATAATTTCATGGACAAAAAAGTGTGTATATGTGTTTGTGTGTGTGTGTGTGTGTGTGTGTGTGTGTGTGTGTGTTAGTATTTGGAGAGGTGACTCAGTTGTTAAGAGCACTGACTGCTCTTACAAAGGACTCAGATTTGATTTCAGAACTGACATGGCAGCTTAGAACTGTCTGTAACTATTGTCTATTGCCCTCTTCTGGCCATCACATGTAGTATATGCATGTTGGACACTTGCATATGTACACATGAAATATTTTAAAAAATAAAAAAAAATGTTGTAATTGATCTTCCTACAAAAATATTGATATGGAATATATACTAAAAGTCTGTCTCATTTTATGTTGTATCTAAATACACAATATATTGCCTTGTGATGAATGAAAATAATCAAACATCTGGACTTTGTGTCAACAAAAATAACCACAAATGCTCTGCAAAAACATACTATAGATATAAAAGCTGTATAACTGTGCACATATTTGCAAATATTTTAGTAATTAAATCATCTGTTGAGTGCAGCTAGTTGTGTAATGACAGAAAATACTGCAGTACCCTTCAAGTGTAAGTGATCCACCAGCTTCTGGTAGAATTGTTTCTACCTTTTTGCTACTTCACTAAAAAAAAAAATCATACACTCAAGTCTATTAGATAGAAACAATTTTTTTAGTTAGTCTTAGATAGAAAATGCTAATTGTGTTCATATTTGGATTGTGCTGAAGAGACACATATGACTTTCTTTTAGTATAAAGGTGGATCTAAAATATGACGGAAGTTGAAGATAGTATTCTGGGGTTCTAAATAGATCGGCAGCTAAGTGTGGGTGTTATTCTTCAGATGACTTGTTAGCTCCAAGTGCCTGTGTGGGCTTTACAAAGCAGTCAATAACTCCTTTTCTGGGGCACTTATCACCTACTTCTGGCATATATGTGCAATGCAAACACACATTGTGCATACACATACATGCACATGTATATACACAAATAAAATCTCAAAAATGAATCTTTGAAAATCACTGTAAAGACTGGGATGATTTAATACACATGGATGCAAAAGATTATCCTAAAGCCTGTAAAATGAATGTATTGAGGTGAATGTGTAATGTTTTCAGGGGCCAACTAGAATGTAGTTTCACAATAATGGGCCTCTTGCTGTATATCTGCTTTTTAAGTCAGTGTCTCCATGTTTATAGTAGTACAAAACAATGCCAAATAAACCAGAAATATTTATGTAATCCATGTGCAATTATGCAGGTATTTGTGTGTTCAGGCATGTGTCTCCAAGTGCTGTGGATAGATGTATATTTTGTGTACTTCCATAAAATAACATAAAATGTTCAACACTAGATTTGAAGCTATGAGTAATATTGTGTGTGTGTGTGTGTGTGTGTGTGTGTGTGTGTGTGTGTGTGTGTGTGTGTGTGTGTGTGTGTGTATGAATTCAATATCATTATCTTCATCAAACTCTCGATCTTATTATTTGATCAGGATCTCTCACTGCATCTGGAATTGGCAAGACTACGTGGCCAGAGCTTTCCAAGGCTCCTCCTCTCTCTGCTACAGCAGGATTTGAATTTTAAAGCAATGTCATGTCATCACATGTTGTTTTTACCACTAATGCTGGAGATCTGAATTTAGCTCTTCATCATTTCACAGCAAGCACATTGCCTACTGAGCTTTCTCCTTGGCTCCATTATTTGTTAGATTCTATCCACTGATTATGCATTTTCTAAAATTAACAATTACTAATTTTGAAGTTAGATAGAAATTAGAATGCTTTTATGAAGAATATGAACATAAATTCATATATATCAATTAATATAAACATTAATTAATACATAATACATTAATAAATATATAATATGAAGCCTTATGTTTTCTTCAGCATGTATAAAACAATTTAATCTTTAAAAAAATATCGACAATTAAAATTCATTGGATTTTTCTATATATTGTGGAAACTACATGGGCCATTATCCCACCTAACAGCAATTTTATAATTTCTCAAAGATCTTCAGGGGAATTAATTTATGTATAAGTGCTTAAAGGCTATTTCACTGCTCATTTTCCTATGTCTGGTGTCATTTAAAAGCTAGTGAGCTTTAGATTGGCAATAAGGTCTTAATTTTTGACTGAGAGGATCAATGGTCTCCAGACTCTGAGTACCACTACAAAGTACAGAAGAACAAACTTGCAAAGTCACCTTTCAGAAAGAACCCTCATTATCTTCTTTAGAATACCGTCCAAAAGAAACACGAAGTTGGTCCAAGGTTTCTTGGCTTTCCACCTATCTCATAATCCCAGAGATCTGTTTCTGGCTTCTGGTGAGCCAGGTACGACTTCAAACACAATTTATGTAATGACTTTATTTAATTCTCAAAGTTCCCAAATGTGTGAATCATTTGATAAGTGTGGAAATCTGAGTACAGAAAGATACATTACCTAGCCAGAAAATGTTCTGGACTTAGGATTCTTATGCCATAGCCATTTCTTCTGATCACAATGATTGATTGCCCGCCAGCCCTTCAAATTAGGAGTGTCACTACTATTAGTAGATGGAGGTAGCACAGTGAGACAAGATGGAGGAGTTTTAATTTTCTACTCATTAGTGACACCTCTATAATATTTGACAAAGACTTCCATTTCCTTTAATTTTATTACAGGCAAAATATATTTTTTTTCCTTTGTTCCTTGAGCATGATTATGACCCTTGTAATATTCTATTGGTCTTCATAGTTCAATTATATATAATTATGTGACTATGTGATTATTATGCAATACATTGGAAAATAATAAGGGTAGAAAATGCAGGAGGGTATATATGCTAAAATAATTTTTGAATGTCAAAAAATACCCCGAAAACAAGAAAACTTCAGTGGCCAATGAGATGGTCCAGCAGGCCATGGTGCCTGCCACGCAGCTAGAAGACTTGAATTTAAATCCAAGGGCTGCTTGGTAAAGGAGAGGACAACCACAAGGTTGTTCTCTGAGCTTTGCTTACATGCCTAGGCACGTATACTTCCTTTGACTCTGAATATAATGAAATTAGTTTTAAGGATGTGGTTCAGCAGTTAAGGACAATTGTTGCTCTTGCAGAAGAACAGAATTTGACTTCTAGAGGCCACATTAGACATTTTACAATCCTCTAACTCTGAATCCAAGGGATCTAGTGCCCCTTTCTGGTCTCCATAAACATTGGCATCCAAGCATACATAAGTGAATATGTACACATAATTAAAAATAAAATATATTTAAAGAAAACAAGAATGAAATATAGGGAGATGACTCAGCAAGTACAAATTCTTGCTCCACATGCACAATGACATGGTTTATCATACATAGAATCCAGACAAAAGGCTGTGAATGACCTGAAGTGCCTACAACTTCACATCTGTAAGATGGAGGAGACAGATTCAAGAGTATCGTGCAACCAATCAAGACTGAGATTTAGGGCAAGGTCCCATCAAAGGATGAAGGTGGAGAGAGATAAAGCAGGGTATAAATATCCCCCAATGAACCGTGTGTACAGGTGCTTGTACTGCTACAGACACATGCCAAAGCCCCTTCACACTTAAAAACAAATGAAAGCAAATTACTCTCAATTATTTTTGAAATTTAGATCAGGCAAGAAAATTAAAAAAATAAGTCCTATGGTACCTTATGTATTCCATATTCATGTTCTCACAGATATCTCAGGACGTTCCAGTTGGAATCTCTGAAAAGGGAGAAAGCCACCATAATGGGCTATGGCGTGAGCAGTAACAGGATGCTGACGTTGCATCCCTTTAGAGGTAGAAGACATAAGCTCGTAAGGTAACAAAATAACTAGTCTAAGACTAAATGGAGTGAACAAAAGGAGCATCATCTGAGTAGAAATCCTCTCTAAAATCCCTGACAGTGATGAGGACATCTACTGTAGATGCCACTGCTACTGTTGCATTACAAACTGAAACTGGTAGCATATGCAGAGCAATTCCACAAAAGTACAGCAGGACTATAACACAAAGGATTAATAAGATTTAAGAAATAAGATAATCAGTTAAGAATGTTTGAGGCAAAGGGAAACAGAGAACTTTAACTGGTTATGTAGTATAATGTGTGAAATAAACTTTTGTTCTGGGCACAGAAAAAAAGCCCCTGACTAAGTGAACCAAATCAGTGTGGGAAGAAACATCCACAGAGATGAATAAATGGTGAAGGTAAGTATTAAATCAGTAAAAAAATTTTAGCAGAAACAATAAAAAATTACATTGTTTTATCCTACACACCAAAGTGAGTTACATGAATAAAGTGATAAAAAATAAATCTTAAATGTTAATTGGAATATTAGAGAAATAGTTTACATTATCTTCTAATTGCAATCTTCTTTAAAATAAGCTTAGATAATAGATGAGTCAGAATTATCCTGTTACAATCAATATTAACATCATAAAATGATTTTTTTTAAGTGTAAATGTTTTTGCAGCACAGAGGAGGAGGCTAGATAGACTTCATGCTAAGTTTTCATAAGTTCTATAGAGAGTTTTTTAAATACTCAGATGTCATTAGAACATGAAATAGCACATTCAATAATAAATGTACAAACAGTAAACATTTTGAAAAATAATATTATTCAACCTCAACCTTATTCTAAGAAACAAAAATTGCTTATATGTACATACATATGTGCATATATACATTAGTGTGTATTTATGTGTTTGTATTTGTATGCATTTTAAATATATCTATTCCAAGTTCATCATATCTTCAAACTCCAAAGCAATAAAAGCTTGGATAATATTAGTCACTAGATATAAATTACCAATAAAAATTATTAGCCTAAAATTATAAAGCACAGATGTATCAAAGGCCTCAAGTGAACACATAAATACTTGATATTGTTATAAGATATATATTGGAAAGCTTGTCTATTTTAAAGATTTATTGCTACTATTATTTTTAAAATATTTATTATATTTTTAAATATTTACTGATTTTTTTAATCATGTATATATGTGCATGTGTCTGTGTGAGTCTTTGCCACATGTGGGTGGGTATCCCTGGAGGCCAGAGACATTAGATCTCCTGGATATGGAGTTGGAAGTGTTTGTGAATTTTATGCAGTTAGTCCTGGAAAATGAGCTCAGATTATTATAGAGGTAATAAATATTGTGCTCTTAACCACTGAACTGTCTTTATAGGCCCTTATCATTTTTTTAGTGTGTGTATGTGTATATGAGTGTGTGTGTTCACTTACAAAGCATTGTGACTGTGTAGGTCACAGGATGTATTTTGTGGAGTTGGTTCTCCCCTTCCCACCTGAGAGTTGTAGTATAAGGCTACCAGTTTGTACAAGAAGCATTTTATCCACTAACTATCCAGAAGCTTCTAATGTTCTTCATTATCTTTTCAGAAATAAATTTTCAATACTTCTTTTAATTCTTTTCTTATTCTATTTGCATATAGCGCTTTAAAGTCATCAGAATCAACAATAATAACTTATTTTCTTTAGTAATATGTTTGAGTGAATCATCAAGTTTTATTTGGAATTTTATGCCCCATTTCCCATTAAATCATATATTTGTCATCCTTTTCATTAAACGTATCTTATGCTTTTGTGTATGTATGCACTAAATTGTAGCTGCTAACTTGTTACTCAACAAATCTTAGAAAACTAGCTATATATATTTCTCAGAAGTATTCCACATCCTTGAAAAAAATAAATTTTCTATGCAAGTAACATTTTTTTTTTACATTTATGCTGTCCAAAGTCTGTACTGTTATTTCTAATAAATGTGATAGGCCCGCCTTTCAAATCTGGTTTTGAGTGACCAATGCCAACAAAGCATATTTTATTTCTTAACAATGTGTGTGTGTGTGTGTGTGTGTGTGTGTGTGTGTGTGTGTGTGTGTGTGTGTGTGTAAACTAAATAGTCCAGGACATTGTTCCTAGTTTTGAGGGAGAGAAGTCTTGTGTTTGCAAATTCTCTGTGTCCAAATTACCTTCTGGGAATGTATATGTAAGAGCACATTGTCAGCTTTGAGAGTATCTTCTCAAGTGGATAACCAGACTTATCCAGATGTTTCAGGACACTGCATTATTGTGGTAGCAATTTATATTAACTCTCTGAGCCAGGGAAAACCTTGGTGATCAGTTTTGGAGGTACAGATGAAGTAGAATTGATGATGTGTTTCTGATCCAAACATTGATCAAGAAACACCAGCAGCTTCCAACTAGTTGCTGAGCATGTGACCTCTGCAGCAATCCAGCTGCCCTGTGGAAAGGATAATTGCCCAGAGAGTTTCATATTTCAGATGTCAGGTACTTTGCTGGAATCACCAGTTAAGGTCCCAGGTGACTGCTAATACCATCTCTGATTACTGTTTAAAGTGTTCAGATTATTTTCTCACACAAGACACTGACCTCAATTACAGAAAATGCTGTGAGTGTGAAGACTTTCCCCCTGTCCTTCCCAAATTTCTCATGTGACTCTAGTGTTGGAATTAAAATAGTTACTTGAAGTAGCAAAATTTGGGGGTGGTTTGGTATGCAACAACATAAATGGAAATATTTTATAGAGAAAAGTGGGCAAAGGGTCTGGATTTCTAAAGCTGTGAGAAGAAAATGTGGAGGACAGACTTGTTCACTTTGGCCTGTCTATGACCTAAGACCACAAACAACAAAAGCTGGGATAAATAAGCCATATTGTACTGAACCAGTAAGGAAGTATTCAACAGATGGATGGCACAAGATTTAGAACAAAATATTTTTGAACAATGCATCTGGTAAGGAGTTAGTATTCAGACTGTGTGAGCAACTCCAAAAATGTCAAAGTGACAATAACAGCCTCAGTAGAAAGGAGGCAAGAGTGTTAAAGGATGCCTCAAGATAATGCTCAATGGCAGCTCCTAAGGATGGCCAAAAAGGGCCATCGCTAGCTATAAGTACAACAAAAACATAAGCCATGATGAAATGTCATTAAGATGGTCATTATCAAATGACAAAAGGTGTATATTTTGTCAATGGTGTGGATGCAGTGTCCACTAGTACAGTGTGAAAATATGAATTTTTTCAACCACTATGAAGATAGTACAGAGGTTCCCCAAACATTAACCATGGCACTCTTGGGACTAGGGTAATAGCTATTGGTAAAGTGCTCACCACATAGACACAAGGCCATGAGTTTGGATCCTCAAAATGAATAAAAAAAAATATGGTGTGGTCATCTGCACTTGAATGAGGTCCTAACTTTGGAAAGCCAGAGTCAGAAAGATCCCTGGGACTCATTGGCCAGGCATCCTAGTTTAGACAGAGAGCTTTGGAATCAGTAAAAGACTATCTAAAAGAAAAAGCAACAAACATTGAGAAACATTCCAATGTCACCTTATGTGTCTCTCTACATACACATGTACACATGTTCAAGACATATAAAAGAATAAAACAAAGAGAAAAGTTGAAGTACCATACAATGAAGTAAATACATGAACATGTGTCAACACACACACAAAAAAGGATCAAGGTCCATCAGATAAATATCTACACTGACCTTTTATGAAAGTAGTTAATTAGTAAAAATAAAGTGGCTGTCAGTTGAAGGGTAAGGAAAATATAGAATTCATATAAAATATCATCTAGTCTGATAAGAGAAAATCCTGTTGTTTGTGGTAACAAAAAAATAACCAGAAATTATAATATATTGCCTAGAATGAGCCAGGGTTGGCTAGATACAAATTTCATAACTTCTTTAACAAGTACAATAATAAATGATGAGCTCACAGAGAGAAGTCTAGGTAGCATGGTGGTTGGTGGAGGCTCGGTTGTAAGGAGAATGGGAAGGTGGTGGCCAAACAGGACTGATATCAGGATATCACTACATAGCATCATGTTATGCATTTGAACTTTGAAAGGAGAGGTTCTTGTGGCTCTTTTAACAAAATGTAATCATGTGTGGTGGTGGGTCCTATAAGCAGTTTGATGCGGCCATTCTATAATACATACATCAATCAAAATATCACATTATGCACTATATAGAGAATTTTTCTTTTTTCTTTTTATTTATTATGTAAAAATTACCTTAGGGCATTTTCTAGGCCTCATATGTGATTTTAAAAAATATCTTAGCTTTTCATCTAAAAAACACAACACATTAATGATATCTTTACAGATTTTTTATTTTGTAAAATTTTTGCAATGATCTAAAATAAGTTATTTCCAAATTTAACATTTTATTGCACATAATGATATGTATTTCAATCTTTTAATTTCTGTTTGTTGAATTCACATTTTTATTCTTGTTCTATATTATCATTTTTACCCTTTATACTTGATTAGTTAATCTCATATTCTTTTGATCCAATTTTTCTAACATAAATTGCTTCAATTCACTTAAAATTTTCCCATTTAGCTTACTAATTTTTGTTTTCATCAATATTAATGTAATTTGCATGTATTAGCATATTCCATGACTTCCTTGTGCTTTTTCTACAATGTTTGTCTTCTGTTGAATGCCAATCCTTTACTCTGAAATAAAAAGTCTACAAAATTTTTTATCAATGAAGATTATGATTTATTAAAAATGGTAATTATAAGTTTGCTTTCCTTTTGACTTTCAAGCTTTTTAAAATAAAATTATTTTTATTAGAAAAAATTATTTTACTAAAATGAAGACAGCAATGGAACTTTTCACAAAACTGTAGTGCTTCAGTTTGGTATGATATATTTGATAACAGATACAACAATACAGAAGGATTGTTCATAACTGAACACCATTGCTCAAAATAAGGTTTGTTTCTATGTGTTGTTTCTGATAGATGCATATAGTGTTTCATGGTCATAAATATCTCTAAATTTTACTGATTCATTTTTCCTTTCTTTCCCTCTGTCATTCACATTCCAAAGGATGTCATAGTCGATTCCATTTTGGGGCACCCATTAGTCAACTAACTGCAGCTGGCTAGTGCATGTTTTTGTGTAGGACATAAAGTCTTTGAAGGATAACCTATTGAGTCTTAATTTCTGAATCTTATGTAGTAAAATTGCTTAACTGCTTTGCAAAATTGAAGTTTATGTTCTTTTTAACAATTAGCCAATAGTAGCCTACTTCGTTAAAAACAGGTTTCTTACTGTTTAGATAAGGAAATCAAGAAATACAGAGAATGGACTATTTTCCCTGATTTAAAAAAATGAGCTAAAAATTGCAAAAAATAAAAACTTAAAAATGTATTACTATTTGACTTTACTTAATATGTGTCTGCATGAGTGCAGATAACTATAGAAGGGAGAGGACGGGTTTGGATCCCCTGGGACTGGAGTGCTAGGCAGTTGTGAGCTATCAGGTGGAGAGTTGAGAAAGTAAGTCCTGGTCACCATTAAAGCTGCCAGGGCCCATATCCCCATTGGGCCCTTTCCAACCTCCTGTAACTTAGTAGTTAGCAAAGTTTTTGTATTTTAGAGCTCTCTCTCTCTCTCTCTCTCTCTCTCTCTCTCTCTCTCTCTCTCTCTCTCTTTAAATCTTCATTGTTTTACTTGTATTTAGTGGGGCACATTTAGGTTTTATCTCAATTTTTGTTGTTTTGCCTTTGATTCAATATTTCTCTTTAAATGTATGTTTGAAAATTTGCAAAAACTTCATAAATTGTAATAATGACTATCATTTAAACAGTAAATAACCATACCTGCTTGATGTGGGAATGTCTTTCTGTATGCTGTGAATATCAATCTTTAAATAAAGGAGCTGTTTTGGCCCACGACAAGCACCATAGAAAAAGTAGGAGGAGAAATCAGAGCATAAGTAGGAGAAGCAGGGCGGGGCCAGACAGACTGAGCCAGAAGCTCAAAGGAGCAACATGTAAAGAACACAGGTGAGCCAAGGGCCACATGGAAGACACATTAATGAGAATGGGTTGAGTTAAGATGTAAGAGCTAGCTAGCAATGTGCCTGAGCCACAGGCCAAACAGCATGAAGTTAATATAAGTGTCTGAGTGTCTGAGTCATTTCTGGGGCCTAAGCAGTGGCGGGCGGGTGGCTAAGGGGTCTGGGGCTGCAGGTCTGTGGGTCTGGACCTTTGGCCGCCCCAGAGTCAAAAAACCTCATTCCTCATTGCAACACCAGCTGAACATCAGACAAAAACACTGCCTGTCACACCCTTTCCTTGTTTTATGCTTCTTATAATTTCTTTTCACTCTATGTTTTCATGGTATGTATTCTTCTAAGTGTGTATGTTTATGCATGACAGTATTCATGTAAAGGTCAGAGGACAATTTGCTGCTCTCTCCTTCTAGTCTATGGGTTCTGGTAATTGAACTCAAGTCATCAGCTTGTCAGCAAGTGCCCTTAAATACTATGCAGTCTTGCCAACTTCTCCACTCTCTTTTATCATCAATATAATTTAAAGAAAAATCTCTGTCTTAATAAGCTAATTGAACCAAGAGTTCTCAATTTATGAATATGCATCTGAAGGAGTATTTATTGATTTCATATTTTAAATGAAGAAATTAGTTTAATTTTAATTTTTGCACGCACATTTTGTAAACCAATAGATTTTGTTGATTTAATGGGTGGTCACTCTGTTTCTTCTATTTATGGTTAATTCGAAATTCCTATGTATCTGATACTTTCAGCACTAAATATGTGCATTGATTTGTAAAATTAGTTTATATCATATTTGACTTAGTTTAAATTTGCATATGGAATCGAAACAGATGAAGCCTAAAATATATTAGCTTCCTGTGATAGTTTGTTTCCAAAATTATGTTTTAACTCTGCTTCCTGAGTGTTATATTTGCTTTTATCTCATAAATCTTGTTTTGGTGCACTATTCTATTTTAAAATCACTAGTTTTCAGTTCCACAATCTTTGTCTCTAAGGTTTAGATGTTACATTTCTTAGGTGATTCCACACTTTCTTCTCCTATGATATCAGAACATTGAGTCCTAAGCTATGTGCTTGATATAGACTCACTGACCCAGAAGTCTGAAGCAAATTGGTGGTTAAGACATCCAGGCAGACACAAGGAAAACAGTTTTGGAATTGCTTTCTCTGTATGGCTCCGTGACCATGCCAAATGGCTGCACTCTGCTTTGGTAGGAATATGCAGTGGGAAAAGAGAAGTGTAATCAGCCTCTTAGTTTCTGCCCTTTGGAAGGCAGTACTTCCACATTGTGAGTGTATATAAACAAAATTATTGGCAATCATATACAGGATATATAGGGTTTATTTTAATAATTTTATTCCTGGATAATTTTATAAATGTTCATACACAATGTATACTGATCATTCCAATCATCTACCTTGTTATCATCACTGCCTAACCCTCCTCTTCCCCACAAATCTCTGTCTAATACATGCTAGTTCATTTTGTTTTGTGGCCCACGGAGTTTAAGCAGAGTTGCTAATGATAAGTTTGGAGCAGTAATTTTCCCTCTCCTAGAATCTATCAGCTATCAATTGTTTAACAATAAAGTATAGGGCCCCGTGATCTTTTCCTTATTTCATGAATGATTGATTATAGGAACAGGGCTGTGTTCACCTAGGGCAAGTAACCACAGATGTAAATTAATGATTAAAATAGCTGTGTTGAATCTAGAGGATAGTATTTCACAGCCCTTCATGTTTGTCTTTTGGCTCTTCTATACTTCCGACAATCCTTGATAATGATCTCATAAAGACTTAAGCAAAAATTAAATTCCTATTTATTTTCTTTCATAATAGCATGCCTAAGAAATATAACATGCTGATAACTCAATCCTGGAACTGAAAACTACATGGTGTATCCAGCTGCCCATAAAACTCACTTTGAAAATACACAGGGGTGTCAGGGAATCTGAAGAGAAGCATTTAATTTTGGACTGATGTCCAAGTTAACTAAATAACACTAAACTATAGTGACAATAATGCCCATAAATATATAGATAGATGGATAGATAGATAGATAGATGTTAGATATATAAAGGTCTTTCTTGTTAATTTTTTAGGTTAAGAACATTTATTAATGTATATGCACATGTGTACTGTGTATGTGTGTGTGTGTATTACGTATGTATGTTTGTATCTATTTGTGCATGTAAGCACAATGCCTATGGAGGTCAGAAGAGGTTGTTAAATCCCCTTTAGCTGGAGTTACAGGTGGTTGTGAGATGTTCAACTTGGGTGGAGGAAACTAATTTCAGGCCCTCAGGAAGAGCAGCAGATGCTCGTAACTGCTGAGCCATATCTCCAACCTCAGGGACTCATTTCTTTAAAATCATTAATTTCCCCAGTACATTAATAAAGTATCAAGGAAAGAAAGATACCCTTTTCTTATGAGTTGCATCTAAAATGCACCCAGAGTTCTGTTTTCAATGTGTGGTCTCCAGCTTACAGAACTATTTTGAAGGTCCTGACCTTGTGAATATGAACCTGGCTAACAGAAGAAGGTTATAAGGGGAGAGCCTCTGAGGGCTAGTGCTCCAGGCACTACTTCCCTGATGTCTGCTAGACATCTATCTAGTGAGAAGCCACTGCTTATTGTCCCCGCAACCAAAGAGAAAGGCATTCCTATTGCCTAACTGTTTCCACCACAACTTGCCAAAATCTTTATGAAACACACACAAGTGTCACTCTCTCTCTCTCTCTCTCTCTCTCTCTCTCTCTCTCTCTCTCTCTCTCTCTCAACACACCCCTCTCCCACTCCTGTCCTAGTCTTCTCTCTCCCTTTGTCTCTTTTTCTCCCTCTCTCTCCCTCTCCCCCATTTCTAGCCCCCCAAATTGACCCTGTTAGATATTTAGTCACAGCCATGAGAACAGTAGCAAGTGCAGCATCTAAACAATTTGTTCTGCTAAGAGAAACAGTTATTTTGAAAATAGGCTTAAATATTTTCCAATCAAAAGCTTAGAAGAAAGGGATTATTTTCCTCTTCCTGTCTGGAGTCTAAAAACCTGCTTTAGAGATTATGTGGATATTTATATGACTACATCACAGAAGAACTACTTGTTCACAAAATATTAGCATTATGCTGTGCTATATTTTAAAGATTTATTTTTAATAAGGTTTTTTTTGTCAATTGAAGTAAAAAAGTCAAATCAATGTATGAGGGAAATTAAAAAAAATACTAACAACTGATTTGGAATTTCTGCTGGTTATTCCTAAAACCTAATAAATTTCAATGTTTCTGATTGTGTCTATCTTAGATATTGCCTGAGGAAGTCCAAGGTATACATCAATTTTTACTTGAAAATTGTTGTCATTTCTCTTGCACCTAAGTTGTAAAATTATTTTATGTTGTTTTAGGAGTTTATTAGATTCCACATTTTGACATTTTTGTATATTTATTGAATAATTTGCTGTTTGACAAATTTGTGCTTATGTATTATATATATTCTAATACCTCTCTTGTACTATCTCATTGCCCATCCGTTCCCAAAGATTTGTCTTTCTATCTTTTAGCCTTTCTCCTAGCCTCCTAATTTTTGGCTTTATTTTGTGGCCAGTTTAGTTTAACTATAGCTGCTGTAACAATTAGATTGGAACTATCACTCACAGACTGAAGAAGTCATCAGCAGGTATGTAAGTATTCCTTACATTTCCTCCTTCCACACTCTATTGGTAGCAAATATGATGGGTAGATCCCCCTGATGATGCCCTCCATGTATACCTGACTATTGAGAGGCCAATTCTTGTGCTGACTCGATGAAGGCATCCATAACTGCTCTTAGTTTACAATTGCACTGATGTTGATATTCTCAGAAGACATAATTTGATACTTTAGAATTATTGTATAGAAGAATTAATCTAATATAGCTATCATTGTAACACATTAGTGTTTAGAAATTATTCCAACACAACACCCAAAATTTATGTCACGGTGTCTTTAGAACAATACAGGTAAAAAGGAGAAACAGAAGATTTGCCATCAAATAGATTTTGGCTTCAGTGCCCAACAGTTTAACTTTGGCATGTTCCTGTTTTACAGAGATGCCATCTAAGTCAGTCTCAGTTACGTTGTTAATAAAGACATCTAATAATTCAAATTTACAATGTGTTCACAAATTTACACCTTCAATATATCTGTAGTGTAGACACAGTCACCTCCCCCTCACACTTCTCTGCCCTTCTCAATATCTGATAACTTGTTATACAGAAGATGCATGAAATCCCAGCAAAGGACTATAACTGTAGAAAACACAATAGAAAGGAGACTAGTCCTACTTATATTTTTGTTACTGTGATAAAATATCCTGACAAAAAGCGAATATGGGAATAAAGATTTTGTGTGGACTCAATAAAAGCTTCAGAAGTTTTGGAGATATCAGAGGGAATCTACCCACAGTCTATGTGGGGAGTTAATAGAAGCTCCAGAAGTCCCAGAGCTCTAACCACAGTAAGTCCAGGAGAATCAGAGAGTGGTGATTCACACCTTTCATCCCAGCACAGGGAGTATCCTGGGAGTGGTGACCTATGTCCTTAATCCCAACCAAGCCAGGTCATTTTAGATTATAGAAGGAATTCCAGGCCCCCAACCAGGCAGTCTGGGGGAATGCCTTAACTTACCAAAAGAGTATTTAAGGCGGGTATAGAAAGCCAGGAGAGTAAGCCAAGGAAAGCCAGGCTGAGGAAGCTGGGAGACAGTTGGATAAGATCTAACTGTGGTGTTTATTCTCTCTAGTATCTCTGACTTTCTCAGAGATCTATTCCTTGGTCTCATTTATTTGTGCAACAAGGTTTTATTCACCTTAGTGTTCCCTGCTACAGTCCATTACTGAGGAAAGTCAAAGGAAGGACTCAAGTAGCTAGTTACAATAAATCCAAAGTCAAGAACAGAAAATAATAAAGGTAGGCAGATGTACTTGCCTTCTTGCTTGCTTAGCTGTCTTTATTCTCTCTTTTTTTATTTAAAAAGTTTTTTTCCACATCTACTACTACTCACCCTTCCTTCCCTCCTCCATGCTGTCTCCGACCTCTCTAGTCTTCCCCCACACAAATTCCCCATCCATTCCCCAAGGAGGGTAAGGAGTCCCAAGGTGGGTTGTTTTAGTCTGGCATATCCAGGTGAGGTAGGCCTGAGCCCCTTATACCAGTATTAGTGTCTAGGTTAGGTGTTTCTCTGCAGGTAATGGTCTCTGAGATGTTAATTCGTGCACCAGTAGCATAGTCTGATCCTACTGCAGTTCCACTAACTGCCCACACCATTCAACAGTTGTCTACCTTTGGAGGGTTTATTCCTTCCCATGAAGGTTCCTTAGAGATTTTTTTTTCTGAGTCAGTGAGCTCCAAAAGCTCCAGTCAGTCATCTCTGTGGGTCTCCTCTTCATGATCCTGATCTGTTTGCTCATATACTCTCTCCTCTCTCTCTTCAGCTGGACCAGGAGCCCGACCTGGTGCTTAGTTATGGATCTTGCTTCTGTCTCTATCCATTGCTGACAATTAAGGTTGTCACTCATATGATTATAAGGGAAGTCCTGTTTATGGACCTTCTCTACTATTGCTTGGAGTCCTAGCCAGGGATAACTTGTGGGTTCTTAGAGGTAACTTTAGCATCATGTTCCTTTCTAACCCCACAGTGGTTTCTTCTATCAAGATGTCCATCTCTTTTTCTCCCCCTCTGTTGCTCCTCTCCCTCAGCCATCTCCTTTGCTCATGATTTGTCACCACCTATGCTTAGTTGGTCCCTGTTATAATCCCAATTTACTCAGGAGATCTTCTCTATTTTCCCTTCCTGAGGAGATCCCTATATGTCTCTCTTAAGTTCCTCCTGTTACCTAGCTGTACTGATTTTCAGCCTGGATACTCTTTGCTTAATGTACAAAACCCACTTATGAGTGAGTTCATCCCATGTCTATCATTCTGGACCTCTTTACTTCACTCAGGAGGATACTCTCCAAATCTATTTATTTATTTATTTATTTATTTATTTATTTATTTATTTGTTCGTTCGTTCGTTCGTTCGTTCGTTCATTCATTCATTCATTCATTCATTCATTTTTACTGCTGAATAGCACTCCATTGTGTAAATGAACCAAAATTAATTAATTCATTCTTCAGTTGAGGAGAATCTAGATTATTTCTAGGTTCTGGCTATTATGCATAATGCTACTTTGAACATAGTTGAGCTAATGCCCTTGGGGTAATAATGTGTGTCTTTTGGGTATATGCCCAATAGTGGTATTGATGGGTCATTGGGGAAATTAATGCCAAGTTTTCTGAGGAACCACCATACTGCTTTCCTAGGGGGCTGTACAAGTTTACACTCCCATCAGTAATGGAGGAGTGTTTCCCTTGCTACACATCCCCTCCAGCATAGGCTGTCATCTGTGTTTTTGATCTTAGCCATTCTGGCAGGAATAAGATTCTATCTCAGAATTATTTTTATTTGCATTTCTGTGATGGCTAAGAACATTGAGTAATTCCATAAGTGTCTTTCATTCATTTATAATTCTGCTGAGAATTTCCTTTTTAGCTTTGAATTTCAGTTTTCATTAGATTATTTGGGGTTTGGACCTCTAGTTTCTTTAGTTCTCTATATGTTTTAGAACTAATCCTCTGTATGATGTAGGATTATAGAACTTCAGGAGGCATCACCATCCCTGACTTCAAAGATGAACTATAGAGCTGCAGAAATAAAAATAGCCTGGTACTGGCATTCATGTGAATCAATGGAATCAATTTAAAGACCCTGACTTTAATTCACACACCTATAAACACCTATCTTTTGAGAAAGAGGCCAAAAAATACAATGTAAAAAGATAGTATCTTCAACAAATGGTGCTGGCATAACTGAATGGTAGTATGTATAAAAATGCAAATAGATCCATATATATCACCCTGCACAAAACTATTTCCGAGTGGATCAAAGATCTCAACATAAACCCAATTATACTGAACTTGATAGAAAAGAAAATAGGAAATACCCTTGAGTGCATTGGAACAGGTGTCTACTTCCTAAACATAACACCAGTAGTACAGACACTAAAAACAACAATTACTCGATGAGACCTCCTTAAATTGAGAAGCTTCTGTAAGGCAAAGGCAATGGTCAAAAAGACAAAATGACAGCCTACAGAATGGGGAAATATCTTCATCAACTCCCTACAACAGATGGAGGACTAATTTCTTCTCTCTTATAATAATTCAGAACCACCTACCTCAGGAATAGTTTTACCCACAATGGTGTGATTCTTTCTCCATCAATTCAGAATCAATACAATCTCTCACAAATGGACCAACATTTCACCCTCACCTAGAAAATTATTCATTTATATTCCCTTTTTAGATGACTATAGGATATATTAAGTGGAAAGATAAAAATAATGATCACAAGTACAATCTGGTCCTTTAGAAATTTTGGTATATAAACCCAAAGTTGAGTGAAAATCATCATGGAATGCTACATTTAGTTTTGTACTTTCTAGGGGTACAAAGATTCTATTATTGACTATCTTTGACCATACTCACAATTGGAGATGATTTCTAAGTCTATGGACAAGCAAAGCCAGAAGTGGGAAGAAAGTTCAGTTCCTTCACAGGGACCCCTGAATAATTATTCTTGGTTATGCATAAGTTTATGGAACTGGATTTGAGGGACCTGGGTTTGTACCTCAGGTTCAATATTAAGTTGGGGAATCTTCACAACCTTCCTATGCTTCCATTGATATCGCATATCATAGGGTCCACAAATGTAGAGTTATAGTAACCACACTTAAAAGAAAAATGTATAATATAATATGGGGATAGTTTATGGTTGAACTGTGTGGATTCAAACTCATCAGTAGATGCATAGCGATTGTATTATTAGATGCTAAGGTAAGTAATATGGGTCAGTGATGTCCCAAATTACACATTAGAGTGATCCACACTCTTAGTATATCATAAAAGGCCTCTTGAAAACTGGACAACATTTTAGTATTAGAAATGAGCAGAAATCACATGAACTAAAACTTAGTTTGTGTATTCCCTTAAGAATTTATTTTTTCCTGGATAGATGGTTTAGCAGTTAAAACTACTCACTGCTCTTAAAGATTTATTTACTTTTACTTTATGTAGAAGAGTATTTTGCCTGCCTATATGTGCATATAAATGGTGTCCACAGAGACAAAAAGAAGTATCAAACTCCCTATCACTGCAATTACAGATACCTGTGAGTAGCTATGTGGGCACTGAGAAATAAACCCTGGTATTGTGCAAGAGTACTTAGCACTGAAACATTCCTTCAGCCCCAGGAGGACTTCCTGCTCTTACAGAGGCCCTGTGTTTGGTTCCTAGCATCTAAATAGAACATCTAACCAATACGTATAAATCCAGTTACAGGAATCTGATACCATTTCCTGACTTCCATGGCACTGTATTTACATGCCTATGCGACACACATATCCACTCAAAAATTAAAAACAACAGATGTTTTAAATAAGGGTAGTTTTTAGATAAATTATCAAACAAATCAAAAGTATTACACAGTTATGTTTGTGAACTCTTACACTTAATCATCTCATTATGACTACTAACTAAAGGATGCGGTTTTGAACCATGCCCAATCGTTACCACTTTCAATGCACATAGAATTTGTATTTTGAAGTAGTTAATGCTCATTGAACCATGCTGAGAATCCACTTTACAGCTAAAAGAAAAAAGGAGATCACATTACATTTAAAGTCAATGTGTTTTTAACCCACCTTTAAAGAGGGATTGGTTGGCATGGCTTCTAAGGCAACATTCCTCCTCTATGTCAGTATCATGTTCTTACTGCCTGTCTCATAGAGAAGTTCCATTGTAGCGGTGTCTTCTAACTTCCAATTAGCAATATTGATGGGCTCACAGTATCATTATCAAATAGTTCTGGCCTGGAAGAGTGAATAACAAGAAGCCCAGAGAGAGTGTGAATTTGGAGAGAGAAAGAGAGAGAGAGAGAGAGAGAGAGAGAGAGAGAGAGAGAGAGAGAGAGAGAGAGAGAGAGAGAGAGAGAGAGAGAGAGAATATCAGTACTTTAATTTTATTGTTCCAATTATCTACAAATAATTGTGTGTTCATAGTACCATAGAGAGATGCACTGAGAGAAACTCTTATAGGCTGACATTGAAGCAAATGGTGTTTTAAGGCTCTATTAATGTTTTTATTCTATCACTTTAAATTTCTATTGTTATGTGTTGTTTATGAAGAGTGTGTGTGTGTGTGTGTGTGTGTGTGTGTGTGTGTGTGTGTGTGTGCCTCTAAGTTTCAGAAGTTAATCTCAAGTGTCAATTGTCAGTCACTATCCATTTGGTTTGTTGAGCTAGGGTCTCTTAGTGCACTGAGATTCACCAGTGTGGTAACTGGCTGGCTGTGGAGTCCTACGGATCCAATAATCTTTCTACCTACACAATGCTTACGTGTAAGCCACCCTGCTTGTTTTTTCTGCAGAGGGTTCACTATCAGACTTTAGTCCTTATGCTTTCTCAATAACATACTGAGCCTTCTTATGCCTAGGATTTCTTTGCATATTCTAGTGATGAGTGACAACACAGTTATTGGAATACTCAGCAGCTCACAGCCTACATTGCCTACATATTTATAGTATGAGTGCCTAGAAGCACCGGCATTGAAGATGAGCATGTGGAATTTTCTTGTGTCCTCTTTGAATATGATCCCACCAGTGTGGATATGCATCTTGCTCCAGTATCTAAACCTACAAATAACTCTTCTGCATGTCTACTTCATATTTCTTGTGAAAGTAAGTACAGAGAGAGGGTAAAAAGAGCCCTGAGAAAGTCACATAGATTTAGAATTTAGAAAGGTACATATATATATATATATATATATATATATATATATATGCATATGTATGTATGTATGTATGTATGTATGTGTATATCTTATTTTTAAGCTGCATAGCTTTGTGTTGTGAATCAGATAATGTTGTACCTATTTTAACTTTTATTTTTATCAAGTCATTATGATAAATCAAAAGCCTCTAGCAGCAGATATTCTATTTCCATACAGGTCTTCTTATTAATAAAAGGTGAGATATTATATATATATATATATAAACAGTGTAGGAGAATGTGATCTGCAAAAATAGCAAAGTAGCAGAAAAGACCAACTGTGTTTGGATCCTGAACATGATCCCAATCCCACATCTCAATGGAATGTGTGTGGAAAGATGGAGTCTCTGATGAGTTTTGCTAATGATACTGACTCCCAGTAAAACAACAGAGTAAAAATGGGGCAGGAGAGATGGCTTAAATATTAAGGGTGTGTGCCGACATTGCATAGGACTCAAGTTCAGTTCCAAGAACAAGAAGAAACAATGTCCTATAAACTATAGCACCAAAACATATAATACTGTCTTCTAGCTTCTTGGGCACCTGCACTCACACATTTACGCACACATACACACACTTAATAAAGTTAATATTTAAAAGTGTTTATTTTTAATTGATACTTAATTTTAGAATAAAATAAAGGAGTGATTTATTTACTATCATTAATTATATCCTTTCCATATAGAAAATTAAAATGTGTACAACTTAATTAAAATAATGCAAAAATGGATCAAGAAAAGCTCATGAGGCTTTAACCCTACATAAAAATTATAGGCAACTGATTAAAACTAAGATCACGAGAGATGATATTCCTCAGGGAAGAACACACTAAGAAGTTTTCTAGTGTCAATCAAGAAGCCCAGAAAACATATTTACAACAAACATTACAAGACTGCACAGATTATATTGAGGGTCACATGTATACATTACACATATACATGTGCAATAACAGTTAGTAACACAGACGGCATGGATGTAAAGAATAAGGAAGGTGTTTGAATGGAAGAAAAAGAAGTAGCAAATGTTAAAATTATATTGTCATCTCAAAAACAAGAAAGGAATGAAGAAAAGAACTAATGAACTAGAATGGTCCACTGCTGTGGAAACAGATGCAGAACGATCCGTTACAAACATAACAACATCTCACACAATAGGGGTTTAGCAGATTGGATTTCCAAGCAAAGTGAAATAAAGTGCCTAGCTTCAAGTAAGAAAGATAATTTCATCTTCTCTGGTCTTATTTTTAAGCTGCATAGCTTTGTGTTGTGAATCAGATAATGTTGTACCTATTTTAACTTTTATTTTTATCAAGTCATTATGATAAATCAAAAGCCTCTAGCAGCAGATATTCTATTTCCATACAGGTCTTCTTATTAATAAAAGGTGAGAAAAAAATTAGAGAGTGAATCTAAAAGAAGCTGCCTTCTTTTCATTTAAATTAAATAGCATTTAAACAATTCCAATTAAGTCTGAAATCATTTTTGCATTTGGTTCTTAATTGTTTAAAGTGAGGAATTTCTGGAATATATGTGGAGGCTCTTTCTTTCATAACATCTTCCTTTCTGGGATTTATTTAGTATATGAAGTCAAAGAAACATATTAAAACTGCAAATAAAGTTGGTTTTTAATTAGGGTGTTGGCAATTATCTCACTCATTTATATCTCATTTCCTATCTTAGCTGGTTTTACCAGCCATATGTCTTCACATTACCTTTCTAAAGAAAAAAATACATCCTTTCCATTCCCTCACATTATTATCAGTTGGGAGATTGTGTTAGAATAGTGAAATAATTTTCATTATAATTGAAAAGAAACCTTAGTCACATCACATCAGGTGAACTCAATTTTTAGTTGTGAATATCTCAGAAGAACCCATTGCAAAAGACTGACTCTGCATTTGGTCGGTAAAAATTAGTATTTGCTGCTTGTCTAATGTGTTAAAATAGTAGAATATCTTATTTGTTGCTCATATCTCCTGGTCAGGAAAAAAAGCTAGGTACAATGCATTGATTATTTAAATTTTTGAATGTGGAAATTACTGAGGTGTGGAGATGCATCTGGGTATAAAGCTCTTACCATGCAAGGTTGAGTTCCTGAGTTCAGTTTCCCAGAAACCACATAATATTAGATGCAGTAAAGCACATCCATAAAGCCATGTTCCTATAATGAGATGGAAGTGGAATCAGAAGAAAGCCCCAAAGCACATGGGCCAACTCATCTAGATTTTGAAGTGGTGAATAAGAGAACTGGCTCAAACCAAAGTGGAAGGCAAGAACCAGCACACAAGGCCCTCTTCTGGCATCCAGACACTCTGTTTGACTTATGAGTACATGTTTTCTTAGACATACATAAACACCAGTACATACAAATCACACATGTACAACACATATTACATTCATATATACCATGTACATAATGAAAATTAAACATAGAAAATAAATTATAATCTCCCTAAAGTAAATATGTTTCAATTTTGTCACTAAACTAGCCTTCATAGCTGATGACAGATATCTGTGTGCCAAAGTCTCAGGTTGAAAGTGATCTGTTTCTGAGCCTTGGATAAATAGCTTCCAATGTCTTTTGCTGCATGAACGTTGACTCATATATGCTACAGGAAGCAAACCTGGAAATAGACTTGGAATATCCTGGTGATGCCACAAGAAAGCATAGCTGTAAGGTGGTGGTAAATATGTATAAAGAACAAAGGATGAACTGGGAGCAGCCAATGCCATGCTCAGAAACTTTTAGTAAGATATTATTATTGGAAACACGAGTAAAGAATATAAATCTTGGGAGTGTCCCAAACTACGTTCCAGAGAGAAGTATTAAATGAAGTACAAAGAAAACATGGCTTAAGGCATCTCTGCCCTAAATTTGTGAGAGTTACTTCCAAATGATGTGGTATTTATTAACAAGGTGATTTTAAATTTTTGCTCTCTTGTGATGATCATATTACTAATAATACTTTAATTCTATGAATATTTAAAAATGTCCTACAAAAATACCTATGGGTTTGTGAAAAATTGCTAAGTCAAAATACATTCTGCATAAGCACGAAGATCCAAGTTCAAGTCTACAGAACCCAGATAAAAAGCAGATAATGTAGTGCATTCATATAATCCCAGTGTTGATAAAAATAGATATAGGCAGATTCTAAAAGATTCTGGCCACACAGCCTATGTGAATCAGCATGCTCCACATCTAGTGAGAGGCTCTAATTCAAGAAATGAAACAGAGTTTATAGAGAAAACATCTGTGTCAACAACATCTGGTTTACACACACACACACACACACACACACACACACACACACACACACACACGATTAAATACCTAACTCCAACCTCTAATTTTATGATTTACTAACATATCTGTTCCTTCCAGGTTACTTCTCTTGTCTGAACTTCTAGACATCTCATCTTGTGTGCTATTTCTCAGCAATCTTTACAAATTATATTTGCTTGAAGCAGGAGATGCCTAGTGAATCTGGTCATTTTCTGTGACTTCCTGAAGCCTTTGAGTTGCTTACTTCCTGACTTTAAGAGTATGTTTGCAAAATGGAATGTTTATACTTCTTTAGAACACCTGCTGTCACCCCCTTGATAATATGTATTTTAAGAATATCCCAACATAAATGAAAAGATTTAATTTTAGGAGAAACTACTATATATGGCTCTTGATAGATCATTATGATTTTAATGTAATATGTCTTCTACAAACTCATGCTGGGAGTGCTAGAGAACCTGTAGACTATGGCCTGGTGAAGTGGGTCATCAGAGGGAGCTCTTTGAATCTGCCAGTGCTTTGTCCCACTATTTTTGCTTCTAGGCACCAGTCTATCAATAGCCAGTACTGCCTGCTCTTGTCACTAAGTATTTCATCATACTTTCACTTTCAATATAGACTGTAACTTATGAAACCCTGAGACAAAATAGAGCTTCTCTCCTTAAGTTGCTTCTATGTTTCAAAGATAATTCCTAAAATATTCTTTTTTATTATCTTTTCATTGTTTTCATTTTATATACCTTTCACAGTTCTGCCTACCTCCCCTCCTCTGGCTTTCCCCACCTCACCACCACCACATCACTGCTATCCATTCCTCAAAGAGTCATGAGGAGTCATCAAAGTCTGACATATCAAGTTTATGCAGCACCAAGATCCTCTTTCCTATACCAAGGCTGAGCAAAGTATTTCTCCATAGGGAATGGGCTAAAAAAATGTCAGTTCATGGACTAGAGATAAATTATGGTCTCACTTCCATTGAACTGACCAAGCCACATAACTGTCACCCACAATCAGAGGACCTAATTTGGTCCTTTGCAGGCTCCCAGGCTTTCAGTCCAGAGCCAGTGAGCTCGGGTCAGCTGTGTTTGTGAGTTTTCCCACCCTTGTTGCAATGGGGTTTCTCAGTCCCGGGCAGCCAGAGACCCAGACCCACAGACCTGCCGCCTGAGACCCCTTAGTAGCCAGTCGCTGCTCAGGCCCCCAGAAATGACTCAGACGCTTATATTAACTTTATGCTGTTTGGCCTATGGCTCAGGCACATTGCTAATTAGTTCTTATGTCTTAAATCAACCCACTTCTATTAATCTGTCTGGCACATGGCCCATGGTTCACCTGTGTTCCTTACATGTTGTTCCTTTGGGCTTCAGCTAGGTCTGCTGAATCCGCCCTACTTCTCCAACCTATGCTCTGATTTCTCCTCCCACTTTTTCTATGGTGCCTGTCAAGGCCCAAAACAGCCCCTTTATTTAAAGATTGAGATTTACAACATACAGAAAGGCATTCCCACACCACACCCTGATTTTGATTCCTTTGCCCATTTAATGTCTCCTTCCTCTTTATGACTGATCTCTGGGAGCTCTGCCCAGTGCTTAGCTGTGGGTCTCTGTATCTGTTTTTATCGGTGACTGAATGAAAGTTATTTGTTGCATCAATAAAGGAAACTGAGAACCAGATGTCTGGGAAAGGCTGAGATATCACAGAGTAAACACCATAGTCAAATCTCACCCAGCAGTCTTCCGGCTTCCTCACAACTTCTTCTGTCTGCTCTTTCTATGCCTGCCTTAAATACCTTCTTCTTCTCTGGAACTCCTTCTGTAAACTAAGATGACCTCAAACTCAGATTTGATGGGATTAAGGACATAGGTCACCACTCCCAGATATTCCTTGTGCTGGGATTAAAGGTGTGAATTACCAGATCCCCCTAGATTGACTGTGGGTAGATCCCTCTGATACCTCAGACTGTTTTTATTCAATTTGAAACATATCCCACATATCCCTTTTTTGTCAAAATTTTTTTTAAAAGTTATGGCTAACATAAGAAAAACCATATACAATAGGTACAATAATTAAATACAATATATACAAACAATAAATGAGTAATCTCCAGTCCATTAACAATTGACAATTCAAAGAAAATATTTCATTAATTATCCTATTTTGATGAGTCCAAATGATTATACCTAATTCACTTTCTTTCTAACTTGTATTAATAATTAAAATAACTATATTTTGATGCCTCTTAAATTTATGAACTTTAACCTCAAAGTTTCTTTTCTAAAACTGTCACTAGAAAACTACAAATATAACTATAACTATCTCATCTTCAACTACCTCAGAGACCCAAGAAGGAAATAATGTTTACCCAAATAACCAGGAAGTGCAAGCAATTTCCAAAAACTAGAAATGACAGAGATGACACCTATCTGCCTGGACAGTCACCCAAAGTTCCTTTATAAAGTTGGGGCATCCATCTTCAGCCTACAGGCTCAGAGTCTCTTTTCATTTCAGTGAAGCAGGAAATCTGCTATGCTCATTCTGGTATAGTTCATCAGTTGCTTCTCCTTGTGTCCTGAAGTATATCTGACAATTTTCTCTGAAAAGCAGGAACTTGAAGTATCATCTCAGCTTGTTCTGTCAAAGTTCAGAGGTCACTTTCCTAGGGAAACTGCATACACAGTTTAAACAGCATACAATAAAAAAGTCAATACAAGAATGGGTTCTTGTCCAGTGGCTAACTGTTGTCACAAGGAAAGTAGACTATATGGAGTTTCTTCGATGCCCATTTTTCTCTTGAAGTAAATTGGTGCTGCTGGGAGCAAACCTGTCTCACTGCCCAGAAAAGTCTAAGTTCTTAAAATATTTTAAATGCCATATTCTATAGATCTCTGAAGCGTTTGAGGAAGACCTGTTCATCTAAAATACATTTGTTTGATCTTGAAAACATATTTAATATGACTATGTTTGGATGCAATGTCTAACTACTAACTTACATTACTTTATATTCTAATTAGTTGGTAATAAAAGCTTTCATGGACTAGCAATTTGTATTACATGGTTAGATGAACTGAATAAGTATAATACCTTGAACAAGCATATATATATATTTGTACAGTAACACAATTAAACTCAATATACACAATTTGTATACAATTTACAAAAATCCAATCCATTGTAAAATATTTAAAGCTAATATATCCTTTTAAAAAGAAGATTCAATAATCTATCCTTATATATCTATCCCATTTTTCTTTCAATCTTGAATCTAATTGCTCTTGTTTAAATTTTCTCTAGCCATAACCATTAACAATTTTTAACCAATTAATCAAAACAATGACAATCATCAATAACTCACTAAAGGACCAAAACCCACCCCACCTCTTGGCAATGTGGGTGCTGGGTTCTTAAATTTACTTCCTGCTGTCTGGTGGTAATGGCATCTTTTGGGGTTCCTGAAAAGAAAAGTTTTGTTAAATGTCAAGTACTAAAATAAGTAGGCTGTATCATTGTTGTCCGATCTCTGCATTAGAGGAAAGTGCATGGTTTGTTATAAACAATGTAACAATTATAATCCTACTACAAGGGACAACCCCAGGTTTAGAGATGTTATATCCTCTAACAAGAAGCGAAGACATGAAAAAAGTAAAGGGGAGCTTTAATAGGCATGTCATGATAAAAAATGTCAGACTTAAGAAAGTAAGGCATAGCGCTGGATTTGACTGGGCTGCAATGCTGAAATTCAAATGAGGGTAATGAAAAGTAGGAAGCAACAGACTTAAAGAGTTAAAATGAGCATTGGGTGATGGAAAAGTAACATGGTCAGTTTAGACTAGTTTGTAAAACACTGGCCCACATTAAGGATAGTTGGCAATGGGCTCAAGAGAGAAAAACACAGATAGAGAGGAATTTTGACAACCCGAGTAATTATTAAACTATCAAGAGCTGGAGTTGGACAGAGAATAGGGCACATAGTGCCTTATTTCTAAACAGTTCCTGGAGATTGCTGTCTTAATGACCAATAGATAGCTACTAGCTTTCTTTTGAGAAAGCCTATATTTTTTAATGTTTCTATTTTTTCTCTTATTAAAAATTGATTTTCTCCCATATAATATATACTGATTTTAGTTATCCCTCTCTCTGACCCCCCACTTGAGTTACTCCACACCTCCTGCCCATCTGGTTCACTCCCTTTTTGTCTATTATTGAAAAACAAACCAGTTTCCTCAGCATAATAATACAATATAAAATAAACTGAGATGAAGCCAAAACGAACAGAAATATGACTAAGTAAGCAGAAGGCACGAATAACAGAGACCCACTACACACACCCAAGAATCCCATATGTACACTAAACTAAAAGCCTTAATATGAGTGCAAAGGACCTGTATGGTAAAAAGATAGAAGAAAGAATATAAATAAAATAAAGACTAATTAGATAAAAATTAAAAGAACGGAAAAGCCCTGGTTTTCCTTTAGGAGGCATGGAAAGGAACCTCCAAATATACCTTTGAGTTCCTTACCTATTGGCTGTCTCGTGCTGGACAGGGAGCCTACAGTAGGTTGTTTCATGGTAAAATTCCACTGGACAAAACAAATTTTTCTTTCCTAATGGAAAGAAATACCACTGCAAAAACAGAGATTTTTCCCTTCATGATGGATAGATCCACAGTTACAAAGAACTCAAAAAACCTTGGGCCATCTCTATAGTAAAAACAAAACCAAATGCTAAGCACAAACACACAGCTCACTAAGAAAGGGGCAGGCAAAGGGAATGTGTTAGCAAGCCTTTGTGTTTGCTGAAGAATGGCTTGTGATTAGTAGAATGGACCCATGTACATAAGATTATCTTCATAGTTTAAGAAATAGAGATTATAAATATTTGGCCCATGCATTGAAGAAAAAAGTGATCTTTATTGATATTTAGGATTGGAAGCCATCTTCTATTCAAAATTTTATTTAATAAAAAAACAAACTAGACAAAATGATGTACAAATTACAGTCCCTTTGAAATAGAAAGATAATTTAAATGAAATAGTTTCACACCCATGACTAACTCATCTTTTGGTAGATTTCTATGAATTGGGGTTTACATCACAGGTATTGATCTTCTGCTAAACATGAATGGATTAGTTTTCCAGATTGCATTAAAAACAAAGTTATGCATTTTCTTCTATCTTTCTGTCCAAATTTTTGTTCCCAAAGAGTAAGACTTTAGCTGTAATCTGATAATGTCGATTCACTTTTAGATAGGATTCTAGGATCCATGAATTTGAACACAGAACGTTACTTAAAGACCCCTTTCTGTCTTCCTATCTCTTTCCTCTCTTTGTGTGTAGGGGGTTGTGTATGTGAGTACCTCTAAAAATCAGAAAAGGATTTCAAATGTAATGGAACTGAGGTTACAGGCATTTGAGAGATTCTGAATACAAGATGGGGAGCTGAATTCCAGGTTCTGCAATAGTAGCAAGCACTCAGAACAAGTGAAGCATCTCTCTAGCTCTGAAAAATTATGGGATAGATACATAGAATGTTATCTGATATTAAATGGGAATTTAAAACAGCTGCAGTGACTTTAAAAAACTTGTATCAATTATAGTTGCTGAAGAGGGCAGCTTTGAAGAACCATTCACATCCTTTGTATGGTCCCTTTAAACAGGTCTAAATATAACTAGGAAAAAAAAAAAAAGAGATGGTGATAGAAAGTTTTTCCAATATTCTGTTGCTAAATTTGTCTCTTGGAAGAGGTTAAGAAAATTAATGTTATTTGATTTTAATTTATTGGTAAGAACTGCATGAACTTTTTGATGGTTGAGTGACATTAGAACCGTACAAGGGGAAGCAGAAAAAGAGGAATTGTAATCTTCTGGTGCTGCCTTATTCAGAATCCTGCTCTTAACTGATTCCCCTTATGTTACTTGCCTGCAGAGTACTGTCTGACAGTAAAGAGAGTCACAATTTGCATACAAACCATTGCATAGAATAGGGGTGCATTTTAGTACAACCTTAGTAATTTGTTTCAATAGATTTCAGAAATTTGGGGGGATGAAAGAGATAGTCTCACCTAACCTTTGTAAGATACAATTACATCTATATTTTCTCCATGTGTTCTTCCATTTAAAAATAGACTCAAGAAGTAACATAGCTCAGCTGCTAGAGCAGAATCCTACAATTGATCAAAGTGATAAAAATGAGGGAACATTAGATTTAGCCAAACATAGGACACTCCTTGAAGGTTGAGGGGCAAGGCAGAGTGAATTTCAGAACTGGAGGAGAGGGGGGAGAGTTGTGAAATACCATCTTCCAGACATGAAATAGTTATCACACCCACAAGACACAGGAAAAGATAGTCACTAAATAATTAATTCTATCAATAACTTTAAAAATATGTAATTCTATGTTTCCAATAGAAAATATTTTATTTTATAAAGTTTTTATATCCTGCTTTCAAAGTTAAACAAACAAAAATAATGAAAGAAACAAGACAACTAGAGATAATGAGCTTCATAAAGTCAGGTATTATAAAAATATTTTATAAAATATAAATGTAAAAATACACTAAGTCCAGTGTGATTGATGCCTTACATCAAAGATCAGTTCACATTAGAACATATATACAGAAAGCCTACAGCCAACTTCAAACTAATTGGAGAGAAACTCAAAGCAATCCCTCTAAAATCAGAAACAAGATAAGGCTGTTCTAACTCTTCTTATCTATTCAATATAGTTTTCAAAGTTGTAGATAAAGCAATAAGAGAACAAAGAGAGATTAAAAGGGGATACAAATTAGAAAGGAAGAAGTCAAACTATCTCTATTCTCAGATGATATGATTATATACATAAGTGACCTCCAAAATTTTACCAGGGAGCTCCTACAGCTGATAAACACCTTCAGCAATGTAGCAGAGTACAAGATTAACTCAAAAAAAAAAAAAAATCAATAGCCCTCCTCTACACCAAGAATAAAAGGGCTGAAAAAGAAATAAGAGAAATATTACCCTTTATAATAGCTGCAAATAGCAGTAAGTATCTTGGGATAACTCTAACCAAAGAAGTAGCAGAACTGTTTGACAAAATGTTTAAGGCACTGAAGAAGAAAATTGAAGAGGATATCAGAAATGGAAAGATCTCCCATGTTCCTGAATAGATAAATTTACATAGTAAAAAATGACAATTTTACCAAAAGCAATCTACAGAGTAAATGAAATCTCCAAGAAAATCCCAAGAGAAATTTTTACAGACCTTGAGAGAGAAATTCTCAACTTCATTTGGAATAACAAAAAAACTCAGGATTGCCAAAACAATCCTGTTCAATAAAAGAACTTAGGGAGGCATTACCATCCTTTACTTCAAGGTACACTATAGAGCTACAGTAATAAAAACAGCCTGGCACTGGAATAAAAATAGACTTGTGGATCAATGGAATTGAATTGAAGAACTCAAACTTAATCCACACACCTATGAACCCCTGATGCTTGACAAAGAGGCCAAAAATATACAATAGTAAAAAGATTTTATCTTCAACAAATTGTGTTGGCATAACTTGATAGTACTATGTAAAAGAATGCAAATAGATCTACATCTATCACCCTTCACAAAGCTCAGATCCAAAAGAATTAAAATTTGCAGGCAAATGAATAGCTTTGGAGAATATCCTCTTGGGATATTATGAGTTAACAGAGGTCCAGAAAGATGGCCATAGAATATACTCACTCTTAAGTAGATTTTAGACAAAAAGCAAAAAATACCCAAGATGCAAACCACAATTCCTGAACAGCTTGGAATCAGAAGGAACTTAAGGGAAACAGGAATCCCCCTGGGAAGAGAAAATAAAGATCTCCTGAGCAAATTTGGTTCATAATGAGTAGTGACAAAGGAGAGGTGAGAGAAAATCGTGAGAGATGATTGAGTATGAAAGCAACCAAGAGGGAAAAAAAAGAGATGGATATTTTGTTGGAGGCAACCAACATGGGCTTGTAAATAGGCTGGATGCTAGGGAAACTTTTAAGAACTCAAAAGATGTCCCTGGCTAGGACTCCACCCAATTATGGAAGGGGGTGCTCAACAGGACCTCCCCTATAAGAAAAAGAATGACTAACCTAAGTGTCATTATAGAACCTTTATCCAGCAATGGATAGAGATAGAAGCAGAGATCCATAGCTAAGCACCAGGTTGAGCTCATGATTTAGCTAGAGAGAGAGGGATGACTGTCTAATGGCATGGGCAGTATGTTCAGCCTTGTGGAATAGGATGAGACTATGTTTTTGTTATAACATGAACTGGTACCTTGGAGCCCATTCCCTACAGAGGAACACCTAACCCAGTCCCAATATTGGAAGAAAGGAGTGGGACCTGCCTCAAATAGATACTCCAGACTGAACTGACCCACCTTGGGATTTCTTGCCCTTTTGGAGGGATGGGAGGATGGGGTGGGCAAAGGCTGAGGGAGGACTGGGAGGAATTGAGAGGAGTAAAGGGAGGTTAACATGGGAGTTACAATATGGTTTCTGGCCCATAGACCTGCAGTCCCAGAGCGCTTAGCTGCCTACCACTGCTTAGGCCCCCAGAAATGACTCAGACACTATATTAGCTTCATGCTGTTTGGCCTATGGCTTAGACACATTGCTAGCTAGCTCTTATATCTTAACTCAACCCATTTCCATTAATCTGTCTACCATGTGGCCCGTGGCTCACCTGTGTTTCTTACATGTTTCTTCTTGGGCATCAGACTCCATCTGACTGACTCCACCCTCCTTCTCCTAACTATTAAGATTCCCCACCTACTTCTTCTATGGTGCCTGCCATGGCCAAAACAGCCCTTTATTTAAAGACTGAGACATTCCTGCATCATCTCCCCATTTCTGTCTAATAAAAAAGGAAAGTATCAATTTTGACATAACAAAATTACATACCACAAAAGATCTATCAAGCAAGAATTACAGTTACAATATCTAGTCCATTTTTATTTAGCAAAATTAAAGAAAATACTCTATCATCTACATTATTATTGTGAATCTAAAGTTTCATATCCAATATGCCTTTTAATATAACTAAGAAAAACATTTATAACTATCTAATCTTCAACTACATCAAAGATCACAGAAGGATATATTTACCCAAGCAAACTTAAAGTGCAAGAAACTTCTAGAAATGACAGAGATGGCACCTGTCTTCCTGGACAGCCACCCAAAGTTCCTTTACAAAGTTGAGGCATCCATCTTCAGCCTATAGGCCCAGAGTCTCTTTTTATTTCAGTGAAGCAGGAAATCTGCTCTGCCCATTCTGGTATAGTTCATCAGTCATTCCTCCTTGAGTCCTGAAGAATGTCTGACACTTGAGTCCTGAAGAATATCTGACAGTTTTCTCTGAAAAGCAGGAACATGAAGGATGATCTTGGCTTATTCTGCCAAAGTTCAGAGGTCATCTCTTTATGGAACCTGCATGTCCAGTTTAAACAGCATACTGTCAAGCAGTCAATACAAGAACATGTTCTTGTCCAGTGACTAACCACTGCTGCTTGGAAAGTAGACTCCATATGGAATTTCTTCGATGCCCATTTTTCTTTTGAAGTACATGGGTGCTGCCAGGAGCAGATCTGTATCACTGTCCAGAAAAGTCTAAGTTATTAAAATAATTTTAAATGTCATACTCTGTATGTCTTAGAAGTGTTTGAAGGTTACTTATCTAATTGAATTATATCTTTGTATACCTAAAATTCTAAATAACATGCATTTCTTAATTATACATTACAATTTTAAATGAGTTACATACACATCATACCTTAAAGAAGAGTAGAAAAATCTATACAGTATAACAAAATTGATGTTAAATTTGTATCACTAAACCAAAGTACTTACCAATGCAAAACATTTTGATATTAACAGCTAATTTTTGGATTAGAATAAACTCAATAATCTAATTTTTAAAAATCATTCATATACCACATCCCTCTTTTCTTCTTAGAAAGAGATTAACTATGACCATTAACCATTAAAAGAAAACAAACATTTATAAACAGTATTTTGGGAATTTGAGCATAGTTTTCCATTACTACTTCCTGCTGATTAAGGGGTGCTGGCAGTCTTACAGGTTCTTGACACTGGATCATCTTAGTTTGCAGCCCTCAAGCTGATGTAACAGAGATTTTTTGCAACAGAGATTTTTCAGGGGGTCTTGGTTGATGAAACCATATTTGCCTGGAATCAATCTACAGGTTTTCAGCTTCTGTAGAAATAAAGGCATAACTCTCCCAAAGCAATAAATCCTTAGACACAAATTTCAAAATCAAGATACTTTCAAAATACATATTCTTGTTTAACTTATCAGCCTCTGCTATCCATTGTCTTTCTGCAGTTAGCTCATTAACAGTTAAAAAATTAAAATAAAGCACAATAAAAACCATAATCCAGATTCTTTATCTATTTTTCATCTTCACATGGCTTATTATATTTTTATTACTCTATTTCTCTTTTTTAAGGACTTACACTCTCTTTCCTTTCTCTCTTAAGCCAATGTACATTTTATACACATTGTAACACATTCACAGGTTTTTTTTTTAATTTGAATCTGTTTTACTGTGAATCCTTAATCGTCTTCCAACCAGAACTTTTAAAATACTACCACTCTCTTAAAGAGCCACATAATTTTTGCAGATAAACAAAAATCAGTAAGTTTTCTTAAAGGGGCCATATCTCTGTTTACTGCCAGCAAACAGAGCAGACCCAAGAAATGCTACTACTAAGACACCATTCTTGATTCTCTTTCCTTTTTTTTCAATATAAGCATAAACCTTAAATCAATTACATGCTACTGAGTCTTCTGTGAAACTTCGGAACCTGACCTGGTCACAGCTTATGCTGCCTGTCGCCAGCCAGTCTTCCATTTTGAATGTGGCCTGAAAGCCACGCTATCTCTGTACAATGACCCAGTTCAGATACACAATTTAGAAGCTGTTTTGGCTCAGTTTCTATGCTCTAGAGCCCTTTCTAATCTTTCTCAGGCTTTATGTGATTGTTCGCCCCATGTTGGGCACTATCTATTACAATATGGTTTCTGGCCGTGTCCGGCCAGAGGTCCAGACCCACAGACCTGCAGTCCTAGAGTGCTTAGCCGCCAACCACTACTTGGGCCCCCAGAAATGACTCAGACACTTATATTAGCATCATGCTGTTTGGCCTATGGCTTAGGCACATTGATAGCTTGCTCCTTCATATTAACTCATCTCATTTCCATTAATCTATCTGCCATGTGGCCCGTGGCTCACCTTTGTGCCTTACATGTTTCTTCTTGGGCATCTGGCTCCATCTGACTGACTCCACCCTCTTTCTCCTAACTATTCTGATTCCCCACCCACTTGTTGTATGGTGCCTGCCATGGCCAAAATAGTCCTTTATTTGAAGATTGACATGCACATCATACAGAAAGATATTTCCACATCACAGGAAGATACATTAAAATAAAACCTTTATAAATACAAAAAGAAAAAAAAATGTTTTGATTTTTGAAAATTTGAGAAAGAAAGTGAATATAATTAAAGTAATGTATGGACTTCTCAGAGAACTAATAAATAATTTAAATCAAATATATGAAAGCATTATTTTGAGGTGAGCCGATTCCATAGTGTAAATGATTCTTCTGTGGGGCAAAAAAAAAAATCTGATAATAAGAAAATAATCACAAATACATTGATTTGAATGCTAGAGAAGTAGAAATTATGAGGTATAAAATGGTAGTATTTCAGGAGAGATGTGCCTAGGGACAGGACCACATGTCCTTCATCTTTACTTTTTAGCTAGAAGCAGAAGTAAAATAGAGAGCCAGTTATCTGGTTTGGGAGTGGGAAAGAAAAACCTCTAGAAAGAGAAGAAAAATAATAAAAGGTAAATAAATATATGTAACTAAATAATGTCCATTTTAATGTATATACAATATGTAATAAATTCATTTAATATGCATATATAATTAAAATGAAATTTAATAATTAATATAATTGTTAAAGTAAAAAAATAATGTAAGCTTCTAACATAGAGCTATAGTGAGAGGTTTAAGACACTTCTAAATATATTCATGTTGATAGGTGGATAGATAGCTAGTTTGAAAGCTTTGGCCTAGGTATTGAACAAAAAGATGATCTCCATTATATTTAGGATATTAAGTAATTTTGTACTATATATTATATAAAATACATATATATGTTTTATAAAATAACAAATATATATTTAAAAACAATGTTGACCAAATTTATTGAACATTCACTATAGAAATGTTTGTGAAAATAGAGATAGACAAGAGCCATTTGAATTATTTAATGACTCCAGGGGAAAATCTATTAGAAAGATCATGTTTTGTGGTAAACAACTAGATTGTTTTCTTCTTAAATGTGAAGTCCTATCGTTATATCCACTTAAACTACTTATGCCATTTTTGTAGAAGTAGTAGCCAGTGCAATAAGACAATGAAAACAAATTAAATACATCCATATCAGGTCTATAGAGAAGACTCAGCAGTTAAGAGTGTGTATTGCTTTTGCAAAAAATTCAAGTTTGTTTCCCAGAACACATGGTTGCTTGCAGCTGCCTATTATTCCAGTTGTGGTGAATGCATACCCTCTTTCTGTCCTGACAAATAATGCATTAATATGTGCTTATAATAAGCACAAGAGGCATATACACATAATTATAAAAAATGAACTCTTAAAAATAAAGTTCAATATAAACTCACTTAAGCACAGATCATTAGAGTCTTATTTTTTAAGGTAGGAGAGCTGTTAAAAAAACAGAAAGACAGAGGGTGAAGCTTGGACTTAGTCTGTAATCTTTAAAAATATATTCTCTATTTTTATGTACATTAGTGTTTTGCCTGCATGCATCTGTGTGAGACTGTCAGATTCCTTAGAATTGGAGTTGAAGACAGATGTGAACTTCCATGTTTGTTCTGGAAATTGAACCTGGATAATCTGGATGAGTGGCCAGTGCTTTTAACCACTGAGATATCTCGACAGCTCCCAAATCTGCAATTTTCAACTTACCAAATAAAGGTACTTTAAACAATGATAAATGGATCTTACTTTTGTTAGTTACTTTTTCTGTAACTGTTGTATAAAATAATCCTCATAAAAGTACCCTAGAAAGACTACAGCTCGAGGGTACAGTTTATCATAATAAGGAAGACAGGGAAGGATAAACTTGAGGTGACAGCCACAGTGAGCCCACAGCCATTAATCAAAGGGCATGAATAATAACTTAAACTAACGTTCCCTTTTATTAAGACCAAGGACCCAGCCTATAGGATTATGCTTCCCAAGTATAACCTGCATCTTTCCATCTAAATTGGCCTAATCTAGATAATCTCACATAGGTATGCACACAGTCTTGTCTCCTAGGTGACTCTGTACAATCTGTATTTACCACATCTGCAAAGCATAAGAATAACTGAGAGGGACAGACCTATGTCCAGAGAGCTTTGCTTGCTCAGCAACTTGGTCTGTGTTTGTTCTAGATTTTTACAGTCTACTCAAATCACTAGAAACCTATGTGACATTTATATTCTCAGTAGGTTGATATCACCAAATAGGGAACAACAATTGTTTCTGTGAGTTAAAAGTACTCTTCTTGTCCTATGCATATAGCACAATTACAGATACACTAAACATATATCAAGTACAGAATATATATGGTAGTGGATTTAATGAAAGTGTCACAGGGGAAAGGGAATTTTTAGAGATGTGGCACAAAATATTAAATTTTTATTCTGTGGTGAAAAAGAGAATTGAAAAACTACTTTGTTTCTCTCTTTGACTCTGTTGTAGTGTCAAGAAATGTGGTTGCAGATCTTGGAATAATAATATTCAGATACTTTATAATGTTATGCAGGCTTATATAATGTTCATCTCAGTTCTGAGAATTATAGAGTGAGTAGTAACTTACATAGAACAGAATAACTATTACAGAGTCAAGGATCAGAGTAAATGTCTTTTTACTCTGATCAGAAGGAAAGGTTTTTAATCCTAATGTGGGAAGTCAGAGAGATGAGGAAATAATCACAAAAGAAAAGAATATTGTGGTGCTGTTTAAAGAAGATTATCCAATGATTTCAGAGAGAGAGCTCAGAATTTGAGAGCTTTTGCAGCTCATACAGAAGACCCAATGCCTATGTTTGGTAGTTTATACCTGCCTGTAACTCTAGTGACAGGAGATCCATTGATCTTTTTTGACTCTCTCTCTCTCTCTCTCTCTCTCTCTCTCTCTCTCTCTCTCTCTCTCTCTCTCTCTCTCTCTCTCTCACACACACACACACACACACACACACACACACAAGGGGGTGCAGAGAGAATAAGTTAATATAAATCTGAAAGGTAATTGTCTGATGGTTTTTCTTTATATTTCATATTTATGCCTTTCACTCTCTTAAACATGATAATGGTCCTTTCCTGGAAAATGCTGTATGTTTTTTATTTTGTTTGCTTTGTAGATGTTATTGTTTTACAATTTTTGATTAAAGCAGAATCCAATAAGACAGGAGAAGTCTGCTAACATGTCCTGTGGCAAACTCAATAACAACAGAAACAAGTTAACCATCAAGAATACACAGTACTGTTGTTTATGCAGGTAAGATCCTTGGCTAACTGTGAAAAACATTTCTTAATGGCTGATGTTATAGGAACTTGGCAACTTCCTCTGTTTGGCAAGCCAATGCAGAATAAGTCATCAGCTTAGAAATATAACTGCACAAAATTTAATTACTTTAAATACTTTTGAAGAGGAGGGTAGAAAGGAGCTGTTCTCAAAACAAATTGACAATAATGTTCTAGAATGGAACTCATATAAGTAACAATATGCACTCCAGGCAATCTGTCTCTCCTTACAAATGATGGCTTGTTTCACATGAAATGAATGTATTTATACACCAAGCTGATAGGTCATCAAGTTTGTGGAAAAAAATGTATACCAATATAAGCTGAGGTATACTCAGGGAACCTATATTACCATAAACAACAGAAAAGCCAATGTCAGCACAGATACTGAGCATAGAAAGCTGTACATACTGGCCAAATAGATGAGAAGTTATTTACAATCTGAATAAAACCTCTTGTTTTTCAAATTCATTTGTCTGTGTAAATTTGCAAGAAATGGAAACCATGTAAGCATTCTAAAAGACTTGAATTAGCTCAAACATATAGCTCAAAACATGTGCTCAAAGATCACAAGAACAGGTGAAAAGAAACAGGATGTTGAATCAGAAATGTTAAACATAAGCTAAGTTCTGTGGTGTCTGGCTCATAAAGATGTTTCATTATACAGGGCCAAATAATAAATGTTTAAGATTTCTGGCTTTTCATGCTCTACCACATAATTTTTCTTATTTATTGCATTTGTTATTATATATAATATACTGTTATATATTATTTATAATACATATAATAACAAAAATAATTTGTTATATACACACATGCATATATATATATATATATATATATATATATATATATTATATATGCTGTTTTCTACTCTCACCTTCCTCACCACCTCATCCCTACTGGCCCTTTCCCACACACCCTGGTCTTTCTGTTGTTTTGTGACCCTTTGAGTTTAATCAGGAGCGTCCATATAGCCATGCGCTTGTAATTGTCCATAGAAGCCTGTGGTGTTCACTGTTTCTACACAACTGAACTTAAAAACTGCTCTACTTCCCTCTGAAATTCATCAGTTTTCATTCATTCATTCAGGAGGTGCATGGCCCAATGAGCCCAATATCCATGTCTACAATCTTTTTACCATATGACAATCACAACTTGTATAACAGAATATTTTCTATCCCTGGATCACAGAAACTGTTCTTCACTGTTCCTTAGTTTTTACCACTTCTAAAATGAGACTGGTGCCTTCTTTGCTGAGGAGCACTAAATATTAAATTAAAAGAAGAATTCTGTGACTGTGTGTGTGCTCATGAACATGTGTGTACACTTGGGGTGTAAGGAAAGGTAAAATGTTTCTGTAGTTAAAAGTCTGTACTTCTCTAGCAGAGGATCTTAGTTCAGTTCCTAGCACCTACACTGGTAATTCACAATCACTTAGAAATGCTCCCGGGGGACTCGACACTCTCTTCTTGCCTCTGTAAGGCATCACATGAGATAAACACAGTCTACAGTCCCTATACCCCACCATCCCTCCACATCCCCACTCCCACACACAGTTAAAAAGAAGGGAAAAGAAATAATAAGCTCATCACAAAATACTTAAATGTTGTATGTTTTTAAGTTGTGGAAAGTATCCTTCCAGTACTTTACAAAGTTTTTGAGTTTTCAAAATAACTATTGTTACTGCTTAGTTTTATTATTATTATACAGAATAATTTGGCTTTAACCTTTCTAGACTACTGTGGGTGTTCCACTGAAGTAACATTCTGTGGTGAGGGACCTCTCAGACAATGCTTCATCTATGTGGAAATAAGTTGAAAATAATAGGATGCAGAATGAAAAATGGAAAGTGTGTATGCAGAAAGAATCAGTCATTAGCTGGACTGGTGAAGGTCCACTGTGTGGATCATGGCGGTGGAAACTGATGATTTGGGGTGTGAGTATGGAGGCAAAGGTAGGATGTCAGGTGCCTTGCTTTATACCTCTCTACCTTATTCCATTGCAACAGTGTCTCTCACTGAACCCAGAGATAAATTGTCTGCAAGCATTGCCTCATTACCACTGAGCCTACAAATGTGGGTGACATGCCTCCTAGATTTTGGGGCGTTCTGTGAATTTTCTTTCAGGTCCTTATGTTTGAGCAGCAGTTATCTCTGTGTTTTAAGCTGTCTCTCCATGCCCAGTCTACATTTCTGACATGTTCCCTAAGTGTGCAAGCACATGCCATGAGGCATTTACAGCATGAAATCCATAGAGTATCACATGTTGATCTGTTAGAGTCAGATCATAGTACTTAATTTAAAGACAACACAGTGTGCATTCTTCTCTAAGGATCAGGGTGTAGATGAAGTATGGGGACACATTAGCTACTTCTTCCATTTCTGTGACAAAATGCCCATGAAGAAGCATTTTGATCTATAAAATAAATATATTTTGGCTTTCAGTTCAAGGAATAGTATATCATGGCAGACAAGTCATGCAGGCAAGACCATAAGGCTATGGTCAGATTGCCTTCATTGCCAGAATTTGCAATTGATTTAGTGTTCAGGTCACTTTCTGATTTCATTCAGTTTGCCCCCCCCACACACACACATCACTTCTGCCTATAACTATGGCCCCATGGCATCCAATGCTTTATTCTAGTCTCCATGGACACAGTACACATGTGGTACACAAACACACATGCAGAAAAACACCCACACACATAAAATTAAAAGTAAATAAACTAGAGGAAAGACTGATTCTGCAGTTGAGTCCAGCTGAGTCAAAGAATGATATAAAGAATAATGTGTCAGTGAGTAAATTGTTTCTTTATTAATTTCACACAATATGATTTGAATTTACAGTTGGGTAGAAACAGAAATATTGTTCTTTCTACTGATGGCAGTATCTTGTTGGCTTTTGAATTTGCATGAGTTAAAGAGGTAGTGATCTGGTTGCTGCTGTCAACATTGTTACTTCAGAATTAGAAGGATGTATTTGGCATCAGAAATTGATCCTTGATAAACAATTCTACACAGCAAGAGGATGCTCTAAGCAAGTAACCACATTGCAGGAACCACAGGCAGTGATTGGAATTTATGCAGCAGGGGGCTTGCATTTTTTCAAAATAATTTTCCAACCAATAATGCTTATATAAAACAAGGTCACAAATAAATATTGAAATCACAATCACAAAGATAATTTACTACTTATTTTGCTTCAAAATTTACAGAGCATAGAAGTCAAGTAATGGCCTCTTGGACATCAGTGTTTAAATAGCCCTGCATCCTATTTTTCTTTTTTGATTGCTTGTTTTTAAGCAGGTCTCCTATAGCCCAGGCTGACATCAAACTTACTAAGTATATAGCTTTGCTGGCTAATTTTTATGTCAGCTTAACATAAACTGGAGCCATTTTAGAAGTGGGTACCCCATATCATAAAATATCCTCACCAGATTTGCTTGTGGGATGTATTATTGATTGATGGATGACAGGTATGGATGGCCCTCACATCCCTCAGTGGTAAACTTAAAAGCTGCAAGCTGAACTAAACCCCTTATTCCCAAGTTGTTTTGATTTTGGTCTTTTTATGACAGCAGTCGAAACTCAAACTAGGACAATGTCTAAGAATGAACTTGAACTTCTTATCCTTGTACCTCCACTTCCTCAGTTCTAAGTTTACAGAAGTATACAACCAAGCCTGGTTTATGTAGTTCTGGGGGTGAAAGACAAGGCTTTGAACATACTAAGCAACCGATCTACTTGCCTTACGTCAGTCGTATCTGTTTTGACATCTGGTTTCTTTTGATCCAAAGGGTAAGTGACTCTGAAAAGAAACTAGTATCTATATTCATCAACACTAATATTCTTAATAATATCACTCACCAAGGGATTTTTCTTTCAGGAAGTGTTTTCAAATCTTTGCACAGATTTGCTTACATAATGCTCTCCACCACAATATTCTTTGTATAAAGTCATTATATTAATTTTAAAAGTATTATTTATTTTTACTTTATGAGTTTGCATGCTTTCCTGCATGTGTGTGTACCATGCACATGCAGTATCTAAGGAAATAAGTCAAGGATGTGGATCCCCTGAACTGGAATTATAGTTGTCTGACTGCTGCCATATGGGTGCTGGGAATTAAATCTAAGTTCTTTGACAAAGCAGCTAGTGCACTGAACAACCAAGTCATCTGTCCAGCCATTATATTTATTTTTTAAAGAGAATGATGAAAGCATCTAGGTGATATCTCCTCTCTCTCAGAATGTATCAAATATAGCAAAGTTCATAATTGGCAAAGCCAGGCTTTTTATACAAATAGCTTAGCTTCAGAGTCTAAATTGTGGCATCTCATCCAATCCTCACTTCATCCATGTCACTATCAATAGTTTCTAAAGATAGAAATCAAGAAAAAAAGACACCATAACTAGAACATGACAGGAGAAACAGATAGTTTGGGAGCATCAAAAGACCTTCATCAACTAAAGGGAAGAAATTTGCCTCTCATTTCTAATGACATATTTTATCAAAGAAATTGAAATAGTTCATTTAAGTGTTGCTTCTGACTGAAGAAAAGTAGAATAATAGGCTTTCTGTGCTATTTGAAAGGCATAGGAATAATATTATTGTTCACTTTTGGGCAGATGTGTTTAGCAATAATATGTCTCAGAGCCACAAGGAAGATTTTGTGGACTTCAAGTAATGAGACATCCAATTTTCTATGATTTCTCTAGGCTGAAAACAAGCAATAAAACTCCCCAGTTTATCTAGAGACATGAAGCTTAATGGATGTTTATGAAGGTGTGGAAATAAATGAAGTCAACCTAAGAGAACACAGAGAGGCTATTCAATCTGTCCTTTCTGTAAGTAAGGGAGTCAGCAGATATCACTTGTACTTGGCAGAAACTCAAAGACAGGCAGAAGAGTGGAAAGCTTAATAGAGAAGACAAGGGAAGGTGTCCATGAAACACTATGTGGAAGTGGTTGACACGATCATGGAGGAAGCAGGCTAACTGGATTTTATGTGATTGGTTCAGGAAGCATATCCTTTTCTCTTATTTAGTTCTGAGGTGGTAACAGAATCAAAAACTAAAATCTGGGGTTAGAGAGATGGTTAAGATTACTTGTTGCTTAATAACAAGGACCTAAGTTCAGATCTCAGAATTCCTTTGACTGGACTCACAAACTTCTGAATCCTAAGCTCTAAGTTAGCCGATATACTCTTTTTCCCCTCTTAGGCAATTTCACACACATGCACACACACATAGAGAGATATAAAACCTCTCCTTTTATCAGGCCATTTTATTTTTATTCATGTATATGTTCATTCTTGTGTAAATATGGTCTGATACCCATGGATACCAGAAGACAGCACTGGACCCCTTGGAGCTTGAATAAGGGAAGACTGTGACCAAACTTAGGTCTTCTGAAAGAGCAATGAAAATTCTGATCCATTCAGCCTAAAAGAAAAAAACATTTTAACACTGGTAAATATCAGTCACTGAGTAAGTCCTGATTTAGTTGGAGTTCATGGGAACAGATTTTTATTTTGAGGGTCTAGCCATTGCATGCTTTCATATTAACTCCCACAGACAGTTTTTGAACATCCAATATGGCAGGTTTTAGTATAGACATTATCAACAGTATTATCTTACTTCCACTGCATATTAGTGTGTTCTACCCAAGACCTAAAAGTTAACAGCAGTATATGGATGTTTGTAGAGACAAATATTTATGTAGCTATAGGTAGACAAGTTTTAAGGGGTGTTAATAGATGGGATAAAAGATGTCAATACAAATAATATTGTGAAAAATTAGAATTTGATTTGGGAACTTCTAACTTGAGAGTTAGAGAATCAAAGAGCTGTAAGCCAAGAGATGGAAAGAAATGTCAACAAAAGTTGTTTACTGCATCATTTCCTAAGCTGGGCTCTTGACTATATGTAACAGCATGCTGAGCAAGTGAGCATGCATGTGTTCACTTGTCCCTGTTTTTGACTGTGATACCTTGTGACTAGCTGTTTCAAATTCTTGGTACTGTGACTTCAGGTTAATTTTAGATTATAACAATGAATTGTGAGTCAAATAAATCCAATCTCTACTGATTTTGTTTTTTTTTAATATGTTATTTTTTTTGTAATAACAGAACTGTAGCTAGGATACGCCTCATGACCTCTTTAGAATACACACGTGCCTTTGCACATAAGAAGACACATGAGGAAGAGTATGAGTTATAGTATCTGTAGTGATACTTCATACTGATCAAAGAATCTGTTGCAATGATTCATTTCAGGAAACAGTTATTAAACACTGCTACAAAGAAAAGCATGTAGACATCACCTCCTGTTCTCTAAGATGCTTAGGAGCTTAAAGATGATGGGAAATACAACTAGTAATACAAATGTTGAATGACTGTGTTGTTTATTTTTAAAGGTCTCTCAGTGAATTAATTATGTAATGTCGTAAAAAAGAATTGTGTCAGAAAAAATTCTACATCCCATTAGTTAAGAGTCTCCCTCCCTCTCTTCACCCATCAATTATCTATCTATCTATCTATCTATCTATCTATCTATCTATCTATCTATCTGTCTGTCTGTCTGTCTGTCTGTCTGTCTGTCTGTCCGTCCATCCGTCTGTCTCTCTTCTATCCATCCTCTGGACCAGGAGTTACAGATGGTTGGGATCCACCTGATGTGGGTTCTGTTCCTGAAAGTAAGTGTTTCTTCACCAAGCTCTCTCTACTGCCCTAAGAATTACATTATAGACCAAATATGGCAACAAAGATAATATGTAGTCTCAATTACAGAAGCATAAGGGTGAGAAAGAGAAAGGTAATTACAATGACGGAGGAACTTCCTTGCCTTCATTAGCATTATACACAGTATAGCAGAGGAAAGTGGAGGAACATCTGAGAATCCCAGTCCAGGACTAGGACCCCTCAATTGGTACAATTCCATGTACATTAAAAATCAGAGTTGCTTTCTGTTGGAATACAAACCTCCCAGATGGTAACTGATTAAATTTGACCTAAGTGAACTCTCAAAAGAATTAATTCTGAATTAAGAGATGAATGAAGGGTTTGCTTTTTGAAATTTCTAATTTAGGAGCTCTTTAATTTCAAACTAATTTAAGTCAAACTACTTTAAATTGAGACATGTCTCCATAGGGCTGGTCTGTATTAATTGAATATTCACATTGCAATTTTTTAACTGCTGCCAAGATTTTAAAATTATATATCTTAGTTATTGTATATGCAGATGAAATTAAGAATGGACAAAAAGATTTACTGCAGATCATACATAAATATATTCTTTAATACTGCAAATAGTTTTATCATAATACTACCATTCTGTCTAATGAAGGAACAAATTTAGGGCCTGTGAGATGGCTTAGTGGCTGAAAATCCTTGCCACCAAAGTTGATGCTCAGGTGGTGGGAATTTTCCTCATAATCCCTATCCTCTTTCTCATACAGACTCTCCTCCCTCACTCTCAGATGGACTAGGAACTTGGCCCACTGCTCAGCCATTGATCTTTGCCTCTGTCTCTATTCATTGTTGGATATACGTTCTGTGATGACACTTAGGGTGGTTATTAATTTGATTCTAGGGGAAGTCCTGTCTAAATACCCCCTGCACTTTTGGTTGAAGACCTAGGCAGGGACATTCTGTAAGTTTTTGATTTCCCTAGCATCCAGTCCCTTTCCAATCCCACATTGGTTTCTTCTGCCAAGATACCCATCTCTTTTTTCTCTCTCTTCTTGGTTGCAACACGTTACGATCACAATTTGCTAAGGAGATCTTCTCTACTTTCCCTTCCTAGAGAAATCCCTGAATGTCTCTTTTAAGTTCAGTGTGATCCCAAACTGTCTTCACTAGCCCTATATTTATTAACACAAAGAAACAAATAGCATGAGGTAGTTTTTAGAGAAAGAAAATCAATCAATAGTAAGTGAGCTAAAGACTTGGGTATTGTGGCACAAGTGTAATATCAAAACTTGTGAGGCTGAGGCAGGAAGATTTCCATGATGTTCAGGACAGCATGAGCTAAAGAGTAGTTGTTTTTTGAAGAAAGGAAAGAAGAGAGGAAGGAGAAGGGGAAAGAAGTTTGAGGAAGGGAGATAAATGGAAGCAAAATAATAGTTTACAGAAAAGTTCAGAGAAATATATAAAAAATGATATTCTGAAAATATCCTTATGAAAAGTTCGATATGTAATTTGATGGAAACAAGGTTATCAAATCAAAAATGTCACCTCAAGTTGAGATAGATGAGACTAGTGTAGAATGCCTTTGTACTGCTGGAACATGTAAGGTTTTATAATATCACTGGAAAATAGTCATTGCCCAGTAAATTTGAAGTGAGTCACATGAAATCCCAACAGTTCTCCCCGAAAGAAGAGTCCAAAGAAAGTACACCACATCTCCTTTACAAAGTATTCCCTAGCCAGCAAGTTTGCTCAGTAGTTAAAGGCATTTGTTGCCAAGATTGACTTAGGACCTGAGTTCTGTCTCTGGAGAGAATAGACTCCTGCAAGTGGTTTTCTGGCCTCCTTCTGTGTGCTGTTTGCATAGGCACAAGAATGCATGCACGTGTGTGCACATACACACACAACACACACACACACACACACACACACACACTCACACACACACTAAAGAAAATAAAGCATCCATACCTGTGAAAACTCACCCTGTTTGAGTAGCTGAAGCCTCTGCATGATGAAAATACACAACATCTAGGAGAATAGGTGAGCATTGCTTTTCATCTCTTTCACTGTGGGAAACATGGAAGCAGACCAAGTGAAAAATTACATGGACATTGATGAACCTCAGAGATAGAATAAAGTATCCGAATTGACAGAAAAAACTATAAAAATCACTTCATAAAGATAAAACCCTGACCTTGCTTTGAGAGTAATGCATTCATAGTGTTGCTACCCAAACGGAATAAGGAAGAGAAGGAAGCTCAGGAGAGGTTTTTACTTCTGGAGAAAGGAAGAATCCATGGTGACGTCAATGTGCAAAACCCCCCAGTGCAATTTCAGCAACAACAATTAATCCTCAGTACCTTGAGTGGTATGGTAAGACTTATATACCATATTGCTGTTATTTTTACCTATTGCATATTTCATAATAAAAGATACTTTATTGCACAAATTCTATTAGGTATTATAATAAAAATCTAGAGCTAGATATCAGGAAAAAGGTGAAATATCAGAAAGATAGAAAAACCACCCATGGCTACTTAACATCCAGCCAATTCCTCAGACCTGTCTCCGGGTGTTTTCTGACTCCAAGGCCCCATCTTTAGCAGGAAAGGGAAGTACTAGGCAAAGTTGAATGCCTTCATACTCAGTCTCAGCCCCATTATCTCACTTTCTAGAGATAGAATTAAAGATGTGTGATACCACTACTTGGCTCAGTTTGGCCTTGAACTCACAGAGATCCAGACAGATCTCTATGCCCAAGTTCTGAGATTAAAGGCATGGGTCACCACTCCTTGACCTTCACTTCTTGGCTCTGTGTGTGGCTCTGTTCTTTGACACTCCAGACTATTTTTATTAAATATGCAATGCATCATCACAACCTTCTCTAAATATTTAAGAAATTATCTTTGAAATGTACTATTAAAATTTTTAAATAAAAATAGTAAGTGATAGTATGTTTGAACCATTTATTTAATTGTTTTCTTGTTTACTGATTTGTGTGTGTGTGTGTGAGTGTACTCATTCACCTTGTGGTTACAGGATTATAAGGCCACCTTTACCTTTACATATGTGGAGTCAGAGACCGACCTCAAGTCAGGTCATTTTCTTTCTTTCTCCAGGGTAATTTATTGACAAAGGGTTCCCTAAAGAACTCTAAGGCTCACTAATTTGGGTAGTCTGGGGGATGGCTTCTCCTGGGGGTCTTCTGTCTCTACTTTCCAAGCACTGGGGGTACAGATAAGCTGCCATGCACACCTGCATATAATTGTATGATGGATATTGAAGAACAAATTTCAATCTGAGCAACAAATTGAACAGTGGGTCATTTGTTTGGCCAGCCTGGAACTCCTACCATTTTTAGGGTGTACAAGAAAGTGTTAACCAGGTATATTTACTCATGTTTTGACTTCAAAAGCAGTGGTCATTTTTTTTTAACAACCTTGAAGAGAAAGTAAGAGGGAAAGGTGAAGATTGGATGAAGCCTTTCTACTTTTGGTACAGAAGGCATAGAGATAATTGTGCTATTCAATTATAAAGAAACAAAATTACTATATTGGCTTTAAGTAGAGCTGGATGGTTGTATTTAATACTGGAAATCTTAGCAAGTATGTAATTAGTTTATATCTTAGGATATTTAGAATGAAAGAGATTAAAAACAACCTTAGCAACACAAAATAGTGGTAAAGCTGGACCTTTAATAAGCAGTTAGTGGCCAAATGTTCTATTACCAGATATGGTAAGTTGTTGTAATTCAGTCAAAAAAAAATTATACCAACCTGAACAAACTCCATTCTAGGTTAGGGCTAGGGGTTAAGAAAAAATAGAGGCATAGATCTATCAATAATAATTACAATGATAGGATGTCACAAATATTGATGATATGCTGACAAGGAGAATAGGATAACTGTTGTATTAGGTTTCTGGCCCAGACTTTTGGGCCGAGCCTCAAGGTTTAGACTCACAGACCTACAGTACCACAGAGACACACAGGTGCTTACATTAATTTTAGGCTGATTGGTCTAAGGTCCAGGAATATAACTTGCTAATTCTTCACCCTTAAACAAACCCATGATTCTTATCCTGTTCAGCCATGGGGCTAGGTACCTTTTCTCAGAGCAGCATAGTTGTCCTCTGCATCTTCTGGCTTGTCTGGCAAATATAGAGTCTCTATGGCATTATATCAATCAGTGCTTTTTATTAAACTCATAAGCAGGATAATTATTTACAATGTAACATCATAAATCCACTACATATCCCCTTTATACTTTTTAAAACAAGAACCCCAAATCTCATTTCCTTTGTACATTTTTTTTCACTGTTATCTATAACAACTTGTAACCAACACTGTAAAGAAACACAAACATCCATAATATGTGTTTTGGGAATGTGGGCGTTGTTCTCTAGGATACTTCCTGCTGAATGGGGCACTGGCAATCCCATGGAAATCCAAAGGAAAATTTAGGATTATGGACAAGTCTTTAGTGGAGTAGTCTGTAAGGCTGGGTCATCTCAGCCGGTCTCCTTGAAATTGTTCTGGATACAGAGCTCGGGAAACTTCAGCCGAAGTGCTTTGAAATGCTGAATCATCTGGGCCATCCATTTCCATTGGAGATTTTTCAGGGGGTCTTCCTCTATCAAACGTTGTGTTCTTTATCCAGGAATAAATCTATAGCCTCTCATTTTCTGTGGAAATAAAAAGAAAACCTTTTCTCCAAAGTAGCATATCTTTTGATTTCAATTTTAAAGTTGACTCATTTACAAAATATATAGGTTGAATTAATCCAACAGCATTTATAATCAACTGTCTTTTAGCAGCTTTTACTACTTCTTTTTTCAGTCAAGAAGCTTAACGATAAGACAATAAACATAAAATATCCAGACACTCTTTGAATTTTCCATCTTTACTTTTTTTTTACTTTATTTCTTTTTTAAGGGCTTTCTCTACCATTTTTTCTTTTCTCTCTAAGCCTACGTGTATATATATATTTTCAACACACTCTAAACCAATTAAACTTTTAAAAACCTGTCTGACTGTATATTTATTTCTTAACTTCTTCTGTCTCTGACCACATCTTTGCTTGGCTAGAGTGATTTACTCCACCCAGATTCTTCTATTTCTTTCTGTTTCTGACTACACCTTTTATCTGCTAAGGTCCTTGGTAAGGATTAAAGATTAGTAGGATAGATGAATGGCTCCACCCAGCTCTTAGTCTAGCTTCATAGAATTTAGCTTTTTACTCAGGTACTCTGGAGAAATTTAGGGTCCATATAATCACCAAGTAAAGCTTTGCTACCTGCTGCTCATTAACTCCATTTAAATATTTGGCAGCAAGGCCTCTTAAAAGACTCACAAGAGTTTTGCCTCTAAGGCTGAACCAGGAAGCTTCTCTTAAAAAAGCCAAGCCTCAGTTTGCCTCCAGCAAACAGAGCTGATCCAAGAAAACACCACCACTAGGAAGCCATCTTTGATTCTGTTCCCTTTTTGTCCTTATGAACAGAAACTTTAAATACATCATTTACAACTTTTTGCTTATATTGAGGGTCCTGTGAGACTTCAGGAACACACCATTTTACAACTTAAGCTGTAGCCCAGGCCTATACACCTCACCAGGGCATCTCTGTACCATGGCTCATGTGAGAGACACAACTTGGAAGCTGTTTTTGGTTTCAGTTTTATGCTCTAGACTGTTTTTAAGCTTTCTCCAGCTTTATGTAGGTGTATATCATGTATATCACCCACATTGGGCTGTTATTTGTTGTATAAGGTTTCTGGCTCAGATTTTTGGGCCTAGCCTCAAGGTTTAGACCCACAGACCCACAGAGACACACAGGTGCTTACATTAATTTTAGGCTGATTGGCCTAAGGCCCAGGCATATAACTTGCTAATTCTTTACCCTTAAATAAACCCATGATTCTTATCCTGTTTAGCCATGGGGCTAGGTACCTTTTCTCAGAGCAGCACAGTTGTCCTCTGCATCTTCTGCCTTGTCTTGTAACTCTGGAGTCTCTGTGGCATTTTTGCTCTGTTCTTTCTGTTCCCAGAGTTTTCTTAGTCTGGTAGCCCCGCCCATACTTCTTGTCTGCCTTTTGCCAATCAATGCTTTTTATTAAACTCATAAGCAGTACAATTATTTACAATGTAACATTATAAATCCACTACAGATAACAGGTGGAAAGGCAGAGCTAAGCTGGGCCATGCTGGGAAGTGCATTAGAAAATACCTGAAGAAGAAGAGAGGTTGAGTCCAGCAGAATCTTAGAGAAACTGTTCTAAATAGTTGACTTGACACATGGCCCTAGGAGAAAATCTGGCCTCCATACTCACGGAGTTCAATTTACTGATGAAGAAGTTTATGACTACTCTTGCTGTTTTCTTATGGAAAAAATGAGACACCTAATTTGAAATGATTGCATGAATATATTACATAATAAAGGAAAAGAAAAAATATATGTGCAAGCATTTATCATATTTTTAATGGAAATGAAAAATATATGTGCAAATGTTTATCATATTTTTAGTGGATTTGAACAAGTGTAGGGTCTCAGAAGGTGACTAGTTAGTATTGTGCTTACAAGGACCAGAATTAAATCTTCAGCTTATGTGTACTGTTACAATCTCCTTATTTGTTATGGGTCTGTTTACATTGTTGAGCTTGTCTACTTTTGCTTTATTACTTCTAGAAACTTGTCAATTTCCCATAGCTTTTGTAACTTAACAAGTTATTAGTTTTTAAAAACAAACCCTTATAAACTTCTGACTTTCTCTAGTGCCTGTAATGTATGTTACTTTTCATCTCTGGTTCAGTAAATCAAAGTCTCCTCTTTCTTATGGATAATAGAACTAAGGGTCTGTTCATCTTGCTTATCATTTTAAAGAACCAGCTCTGATTGGTTGATTCTTTCTGCCATTTCTTTGTGTAAGCATTGTTAATTTCTGTTCTGTTTATTATTATTATTATTTTACTTTTGGCATGATTTAATTTGTTCTTGTTCTTCCAAACTGTTGAATTGCAACACTAAGTGTCTTACTTGTGCATATAAAAGTACCTAGGCACATTGGCATATATTTGTAATCCCAGTGCTAGGTAGGTGGAGACAAGGAGATCCCAGGCCCTGGCTGGATATATACATACACTGTAGTAGAAAGCTCTCTCTAAGAATTTCCCAGTTTGTATTCTGGCTTAAAATAACAAACTGTCAACATATAAAAGGGAAACAAGACAGTGAATATTAAACATATAAATTGATAAAAAAAAATCAGAGTACAGTCTACATGGGTGGATCTGTAAAAGAGACCAAAGCTTTTCTCTTACACTCCTATAATAAAAAATGCTGTGATAAGGGCTTAAGTGGTTTACACCTTTGTTCTGCACGCTGCTGCTTTCCTTGACCTTGCAAAAGCCATTTGGTATCTGTTCACGATCTGTGAAAACAAGGGCAATGATCTCTTTCCTCTCTGGGTCCTTTGTGGTAATTTAGTGACTTTAATATCTCCCACCAACTACTATGCCCATTGTCTTTGTTCTCCCAGCTCAGACCACTGACCTAATAATGGACCCAGTGACAGTCATGTCTATAGCCACTTGCAACAAAAGAGTCTCCCTAGCCTCATATTGCAGGGTAATGAAGAGAAATTACGAGTGGTTAGAGAGATGCAGCTGCCCAGGGAGGATCTGGGAACAGAATGAAAGGAACAGTCTCGCTGATGTCCTTATAAATGTGCTCCTAGCCTAACGGGAGAGGAAGCATGCTTTCTAGTTCATTTTCCACATTAGTGTAATGAGAAGAAATAGACAAACTGCCAGAGGGTTCATCTGGCTAATGTTTCAGCAGGCAGACGTAGCACATCTCCTGCTAAAAGGGGTTAAAGGTGAGCAAAAATATATATCATTATAAGTTGCTGTTTCTGGCCTTACAAAATAGCAGTGTAGTGCCAGGTTGGAGAGTGGATTGGGGAGGATACTAGCCACTTAGAGTCCATTTCTTCTACCAGATTCTGATATTTGGAAAAGATTTTATTGTATTGTAACTTTGCTGTGTGGGGTATGCCTGGTGTGTCAAGCCTAGTATTATGCTTCCTGTTGCTATAGATAGGTCCCTGGATGTTCAAATAAATACTCATTTTTGAGAATGCTCATTCTATTTCAAAATTTGATAGTGATGATTCAGTTTTTTTAAAAGCTAAATAGCTACTCTTCTTTATAAGGAGCATGTTTCCTTAGAACTTTGACAAGGAAGAAATGAATGTAATACAAATATACAATAAAGACTTGTCCTTGCATGTAGACTTGAGAACTGCTTATTCCTAACATGAATGTTCATCAGTGCAGCTATTAAGTCACTGGGAAACAACTGAGCTTATTGTCATGGACACTAGAAACCCACTAGGAAAGAGATTGCTTATAAGGTTTTTAGGTGGTATAATTTTTCTAATATGTCTTACCATCATTAGCTACTTGTGACAACTCCCTAGAATTACAAAAAGAATTTATATTATAGATGCTATAGTAGGTAGTTAGGTACAGAAAGTGTCAGGTCCCCAAATTAATAGGGTGATTATTCATGGAAGGGCTTATTCTGAGATACAAGATACATATCAGTTTATACACAGTATTTTATTGTTCAAGTTCAACAGAAGAGAGAAACATACATTTGCTGTATGTTATGATCTGTTACATGACTGAAATCTTGGCCTGCACAATGGCTAACTATCTGAACATGCCTCTATGCCTGCTACCAAGCTGAGGACCTGAGTTTGATCCCTGGTGCCAATAAGGTAAAAAGAGAGAACTGACTGCTGCATGCTATCCTCTGACCTCCAGACACAGACCACAATAACACACACACACACACACACACACACACACACACACACACACACACACACACACACACACACATTTACACACAACGTATATTATATGGGTCACTCAAAGGCAGATGCATAACCAAAATCCTACCCCAGGATGGATGACAGCTCATGAAAGCTGCATCCCTGAATAAATTGCAGACAGCTCGCATTAGAGTGACTCTCTTCCCAGTCATTCTGACTGCTGATATTGCCTCAGTGAGAGGGAGAGGTGTGTGAACACTGTAGGATCCAGGGGCTGATGAACCTTGTTAGGTTTGTTATACTCCTAAGCCTTGTAAGTTTTCTATTTTCTGAGTTAATGATGGCTTCACTCCAGGATAGTATATTTGAGGTTGATGGGCAATGCTATTGCACCTACTTATCTTAAACTTAAGTTCACTAATGACCTGTTTTACTATATGACTGTGTGTGATCTGACAAATCCCTGGCATTGACCATCACTGGCTTACTGTGCCAAGTTCTTATCTTAGGGTAAGAAGAAGATAAAGACATAAGCATTTGACAAACAATTGTAATTAAATATATGACCCAACTTGCACATTCCTGAAAATCACCAATGTGTTATCAATAGGAGAGAACTAGAGAACCACTTTCATGATAATCACACTTAAAATCTATAACAGAGCTGGTCCACAACTGATATTACCTCACTTCCTTCAGCAAAGAAATTGAATACATAAAATAAAAATAAATATCTTCTATCAAGGTGCTAGAAGTTTCTGTTGGTTTGACTAAGTCTTTGCTATGATATGTCTGGTATACTGACACTGATAGAGAGAAGACAGATATGAAAGAGATCTGTAAAAAAGTGTTTGTTCTCAAGACAACCTAAGCACTGTATTTCATTTGTGCAACAATTTAACCTAGGTTTATAAAATCTTATCCTAGTTATCATGACAGAATGAAATAACAAAATAATAAAGAATAAAGTAAATGTTTTATTTGATATTAGCTTAATTGAGATAGGATGTCTTCATTGATATGTAGTTCCTTCCTTAAAATCATGCTATATAAAGGGCAAAACCACTTTTTGTTTGAATCAGCTATGTTTATGAATATTCATTAAAGGAAGGTAAAATTAAGAATCACACTAAGTCTAAAATCAACATTCAGGGCAGAGAAAGAGTGACTCAGCAGAATGCAGCACCGAAGAGCAGTTATTGAATCTGCCCTGAGGATGACCTTGCTGTTATCTAAGAGTGTAGTCTTAATTTAATCAACTGACATTAAAAAATATCTTCTCAACTAGGGTTCAAGGAACACACACATGCACACACACACACACACACACACACACACACACACACACACACAAATGGATGATTGTGGGGAATAAAATGTTTCCAGCTAGTTTTATAAAAGAAAAGTGAGTATCATCATGAGCAGAAATGTGAATAGCTTATTAGTAAAAATTTCTAGATCCTACAATTACTACAAAGAAAGTAGCCTAGAAAGATGAGAACAAATGTAACACAGCCTGTTAATTTAACTTATCATTTAACATAGTATCTCCCTATATAGGTTGGTTAGCTTGAAACTCATTACAGAGAGAGTGCGTATTTAAATTCGGAGATTCATGTCCTCTACTTCCAGAGTCCTGGGATTACAGTCAGGTGCTGACTATTCCTTTTCTCTCTTGGAAATTCTATATTCATATACTTCCCATGTCTACTGTAAGTATCTGAGGAAATGCTGAAGAAAGAGCCCAGACTCCGATAGTATGCAAGAAGAAAGAGCCTTTACTACTATGCCCGCATGCATGGGTATAGGATGCATGCACCTATACAAAGTCACAATGACCCTGAGAGCAGTGCCCAGGCTCCTTGTACACACAGCTAGGGGAATTTCATAAACATCTAGGTCGTCTCAAACATAATTGGTCAAGCAAGCAGCAGTTATATTAGCGTAATTTTAATTGGCTGAGGTTTAGTTTTACTGTTTTTTGACATACTTGAGCAAGATTAGGAAAAGTCAGGACTTGAATCAGAAAGTGTGTGTGTGGTCGGGTTATGCAGGATTTTTTCCTTTGACATTGTGAGTCTGACTTAGGCCTTGTATGTGCTTTCTCCTCTATAATACCCTGAACAACAGTAATATTGATAAATGGCCTTTGATTGGGACAGAACCTGATTTGCCCCCTTACAGAACTTAAAGCTAAATTCAGTTTTTAAAGTGGGAAAATAAACCCTTCATCACATTGTGAAAATATGCCATATTGACTTTGAGATGGAGGACTGGATTTTGTCAGTGGGAAGTTACTGAATGTGATATAGTCTCATTTCTCATTAAAATTTGTCATATCGTCAAATAATTTTTCATAATATCTCAACTTCATAATTGAACACTAAAGCTACTAAAATATAAAGTTATATTAGTGTAATTAATTATATTTTCATCTTGAATTATAGTGAGTTTACCTGTTAAGTCAAATATATCCTTGCATTATTGTTGAGCAGGTTAGGAATACAAGCATCGAGGCTGGAGAGACCATCTGGTTAAGACTCTTGCAGAGGCTCCACATTTAGTCCTAATCAAGAGGATCTGATATCCTTGTCTGGCTGGCTTTGTCAGCAGGGCATGTGTGGAAACTTATGCTGGAAAAAGACAAAAAGTTAAATAAATAAATGTACACATATATACATAAATCTAAAAAAAATTTGAATACTCACAATGGTCTTAAAACTGCAGGACTAAGCTACAACCAAATAAGTACATTCTCAATATGCAGAACAGCAGCTCACTCCAAAACATCCTACATGTACCCACAAAGAATGACTTCCTTTGAGGTTGACCAAGATTCTCTTTACAACCTAAGCTGCACCTGTTAAAGTTAATTAATTATGTTTCTTCCTGGCTTAGACTTCTGTGAATGGGCAGGAAATGCTTTTGGTTTCATTTGTTTGTTGGTTGGTTGATTGGTTTTTGACTGGAACAGACTTTTACAGGGTCTAAGGTTGCGTAATAATTGAACTGGACTCATGTTGGTGTTGGGTGACTTTATTTTCAGAAGCTGTAAAATGTTCTCAGCAGAGTTCAAGTGGGATTGTGTGGTTGGAAGCAGCTATGATCTAAAGCCTTCTTTTTCTTCTAGTCCTTATGTTGGAATTGTCATGCTCAGGTGATAGTAGCAGGAGGTGGGTCCTTTGACAGCTGCTAAGGTCAAGATAGCAGAGCCCTCTTATTGGGATCTGTGTCTCTATGAAAGAAAGATAACTGAGATCTCCCTCACCCTTCCCATCGTATTGTTTGAAAAAGAAAATGTCTGTCTTGAGTAAATGGATCTGCAATGGGCAGAGAATTGGTCAACAGGTTGATCTTGCATGCACAATTTCCAGAGCCATGAGATGTAACTTTGGATTGTTTAAGAGCTTCTTAACCTCTGCTGTTTTGTTATATCAGCCAGAATAAACTTGGAAACAAATGTTCCTTTATTGTTGCTTTCTAAAACCTCAGATGTAGATGAGCAGTACCACACTTAGTTTATGCAGGGCTGAGACTCAAAATCCAAGGCTTCCTGTCTGTGATGGAAGCACTCTATCCACTAAGCCTCAAGCCCTGGTCCTAAATTTTTTACATTCTGTTTCTCCAAAACTGCTCATATATTGAACATGTAGCAAAAAGTAAAGCAGAAGTAAAATGCCTATAAATTAATGTTGAATAATCTCATTTCATGAGAATGTATAAAGGATATGATGAACCTATAAAATAAGCATGCTATTTTTCCATGAGTAATTTCCTCATGTTATATGGCTCTTTTAAGAGTTATATAGCTGAAATTTGGCTTAAGCCAAAAAGCAGCATCATTAAGTATGTCCTAGTGTGAAAAAAAAAATTATAAACAGAATTAACTTTATGTTATAATGTTTTTAACTAAAAATAAATCAGGTTACTTAAAGAAATTAAACTAAATCTTGAAAATTTTTATAGAGATGAAGCAATATAAGCCCGTAGTTTGAAACTCACAACTGAAGATATATAATTTAGCCTACTAGACCTCTTGGAAATAGGACTGAATGATTATAATTTCTGTAATAATTGGATATAAAATTATAATTCTCATATGTTATTTTTTTATTAACTCTGTATAAGTTTAAGTTATTTATCACTTTTCAATTAAATTTGGCATGGCTATAATGTATCTGTGTTGAGGTTTTTACCAATAACTCATTTTTCTATGCCATGCAAAATGAAAGTAAATATAAAAAGTTCACTTCCTAATGCCTAAAATTTAGGTTATATATTTAAAACCCTACCAACTCATATGGTGGTGGAAATAACATTAATATTAGTTTATTGCATTATCTCTATATAATAAGTGATGTGACTAGTATTCTTTATATTTCTTTCACTTAGCACATTTACATGGTGAGTAGACCCTATTAAAATATCCATTTCAGAATTGGAGAGATGGCTCAGTCACAGAATGTTTGTGTCCCCTTCAGAGGCTGGATTCCATTCCCCATGCCCGTACTGGGTGACTCATAAACTTCTTTCGCTCTACAGAAGATTTTCCACCCTCTTTTGAGTTCCAAATTTGTCAAGCACATACTTGGTGCAAATACGTATATGCAGGCACTCATGCATAAAATAAAAACAAGTGTTTAAAATAAACAAGCAGTTTACATAAAAGACGTTATGTTTGGCCAACATGGGATGGAATTAAAGATTGGTGTGACCCTCTAGCTTACCTCTGCCACCATTGTCATTACCTCACTATTTTCTGAATGCCCTCCCCTCTATTACCTTCAGACTCAGACATGTTTTGCCTTGTTTGTTTAATGATTGATGGTGTTAAATGGAACAGCATCGAAAATCTTGTTAACAACAAGATATATTTAATCTATTACTTTTCCTTGATCTCGGAAGTCAGTCTGACATATAAGGAAATTAGATTAATCTGACATGATTCATTATTTATAGAGTCCTGTTTATTACTCCCCAGTAGGAGCTAGCTGGGGCTTATCTAGCTGTGGCCAATTGATTTTTGATGATAAACTTGATCGTTTTTTTTTCCTCTTGCATTAAATTTTCAGAATAGCTGCAAATGCTTTTCTATCTTCTTGTGGTTTGGAAGATGGATACAATTGTATCCATAACTATACTGCGTTACTTTACTAAGAAGTATCCTCATTTAGTTTCCTGCTTGTCTCTACTTTTAAAAGTTATACATATATCCATTAAATTAATATCTTCTTCAAGGGACACTGTTGGTAAATTGGGATCAACAGAACACAACACATAAAGTTAAGACTCAAATTTCAACCTATTTATTTATTACCATTCTGACTGAAATGTAACGTTGCTTTTCTTCTTAAAATATTGCATATTACAAAGAATACCCAGGCTGTAAACCACAACCCTGAACAGCGATGTAACAGAAGGAACTTAAAAGAGACGCTCAGGGATTCTTCCAGAGGAGGGGAAATAGAGATCTCCTGAGTATTGGGATCATAACCAGAAGTGAAAAAGGAGAGGTGGGAACAAATCATGAGAGAAGGAGATGGTTGAGTGAGAGGAGCAACAGAGAGGGAGAACAAAGAATGGATACCTCGAGAGAAGAAGCCACTGTAGGGAAGCCTAGTGCTAAGGAAACTTTCAGGAACCCACACGATATCCCTGACTAGGAGAGTACCTAAACAAAACTTCCTCTAAATCAAATGAATGAACACCTAAACTGTTATTATAGAACCTTCAACTAGCAATGGATAGAGGCAAAGCAGAGATCCATAGCTAAGCACCAGGTCGAGTTTCTGGTCCAGCTGGAGAGAGAGAGAGAGAGAGAGAGAGAGAGAGAGAGAGAGAGAGAGAGAGAGAGAGAGAGAGAAGAGGAGGGGAGGGGGAGGGGAGGGGAGGGGAGGGGAGGGGAGGGGAGGGGAGGGGAGGGGGAGGGGGGGAGAGGGATGGAGGGAGGGAGGGGGAGGGAGAGGGAGAGGGAGAGGGAGAGAGAGGGGGGAGGGAGAGGAAGAGGGAGAGGGAGAGGGAGAGGGAGAGGGAGAGGGAGAGGGAGAGGGAGAGGGAGAGAGAGAGAGAGAGAGAGAGAGAGAGAGAGAGAGAGAGAGAGAGAGAGAGTAAATAAGCCAAAGGATCAGGATCATGAGGAGGAGACTCACAGAGATGGCTGACTATGGCTGACTCAAGCTTTTGGGAGCTAGCTGATCAGAAACAATCGCTGAGAATTCTTCAGGGAAAGTAACTAAACTCTCCAAAAGTAGACAACTGTCAAATGGCATGGGCAGTTAGTGGAGCCTCTTGCAGTAATATCAGACTATGTACCTTGTGCTTTAAGTGACATCTGTAGCCCATTCCCTACAGAGGAGCACCTAACCCAGCCTTAATACTGGGATGAGGGACTCAGACCTATCTCAACTGGATATGCCAGACTGAAGTGACCCACCTTGGGACTCCTTTGCCTTCTTGGGGAATGTATGGGGCATAGGGTGTGGGAGGAAGGTGGAGGGAGGACTGACAGGGAGTGGGAGGAGGAAGGGAGGACAGGCAGAGAGAGAGATGGAAAAAACTAGTTAAGAAAAATAAGTCATGATCGATGTAACAAAATAGATCTAGCATATTTATAATTTATAAATGGATGATATAATTTATAAAAATATTGCTTAGTGATGCTTTTTAATAATAGCAGATATATACAAATATATTAAACATTTTATTCTTCAAATTTTTGCTTGACATTTGGATCCTTTAGCAGTTTTCCGTGCAAAGAATCGAGATGTGAGGCTTACTTTTGAGATCTCAGGATAACTGTATAAAGGCACTTGTAGCTGTGTCTGACAAGCTAAGTTTGGTCCCTAGCATACATATGGTAAAAGGAAAACTAAATCTCAGTAAGTTATCCCTACCCCCTAGAGCGCGAACGCATGATTGCACACACACACACACACACACACACACACACACACACTTACACATAGTTACATACACAAATATATAGGTATACTATATATAAATATAAATATATATAGCTGTAATATTTTTAAGTTTCCATTTGCAATTTGTTGATAATCATATAAGGCATTTTCTTTGGCTGGAAGATCTTATAAAATTATTACTCAAAATTAAAGTGGTCATTTAAAATTATATTCATATATAATCAAACAATATTAAGAAGGTCTGAATAGCTTGGTAGAAATTGTAGCCTCAGTGCTCAAAATGTTATTAAATTTCATATAATGGGTTACACTTCTGTTATCTTACCTTACAGGTGCGGGTTGGAAATTAAACTTTGTTCCTAGGGCTTGTGAGAGATAAGATGTTGAATTATTTCAATTATTTTAGGTTTGTCTTATTTTTAGTAATGACTATTTTAAATATGGTTGGTTGGTAAAGTAGTTCTCCAATATTTCTGGCCCTCTTAGTAATTTTGTCTCCTATTGTCTTGTAAGATCAGACTTTTAAAAAATAGGGAACAACCTTTACCATCACTTCTACTCAGACTCTTTCTGTCTATATACCTCTTATTCCCACACTCGAGCCCTTCCAGAGGCTGAATGTTCACACAACAGAGTGTGGGAAGAATAGAGGTGACACCATATAATAGGTAACAATCATGCAAAAACCAAGCATGCAATGCAGCAGGGAGCCATTGTGATTTAGAAGCACACAACAATGGTGTTGGTGCAGAGCCAAAAAGCATGGAGGGCTATTTGTGGTTGTTTTAATGTCGACAGCCTAACATTCAGGATATAGTTTCCATTTTGCATTCAAGTTATTTCGTTCCAGGCTATTATGTAGACTTCAGTCTGTTAGTTAGTACCCTTGAGAAACTACCAACTTGGCAGCAAGTAAAAATTCCTAAATCAGGGAAATAGACTTAATAAATATTATTAATAATAATAAACTAATCTGAGAAAGTTTGATATAGTATTAGTTGGGCATTTCATAATCTGTGAGTTACTGAAATTTCTGAATTTCTTTTTTAATTATCTGATTGTATCCTATTATAATACTTATAGACTTCCAGTTTTCAAAGAAACTGCCTTTTAATATGCTTTTTCATAGATTTATTTTCAATTTTTGTGTATATATATATATGTGCACCATTTGTGTGCAGTGGTCCCATAGGTTAGAATAGGGCATCAGAACACTGAAACAGAAGCTATAGATGAGTTCAAGCTGTCACGTGGGCAACAGGAAATAAACTCAGCTCATCTGAAGGAGTATACAGTGCTCCTAAACACTGAGAAATATCTCCAGCTTCTGTTTGCTACCTTCAAGTCTTTTGGGTTGTATAATTCTTCCCAATCTTTTTTCATAGCTTATTGTAAATGCTGGGATGCATACTTCTCCAGTTATTACTGTTTTTAAGCAGTGGTTTATGTTTCTTTGATGCTTATCCCTGTAATAGTCATTACAACCTTGAAAATTCACTTTCTAACTTAGCAGATGCAACTTTCTAATAGTCTGAAATGCTCACATAATTACATGAAGCTACAGCAGCAGGTAGATGGATTCAATAACAAAATGCACAGAACCAAAATTTCAGAAGCCTTTTAAGCACTCAGTTGACTAGTCAGGGATCTTTCTTGCCATTTGCTGCTGGCGGCAGAATGTGAAGGATAGTCACATTTTATCTAAAAAAAAAGGATCCAGACACACAACAACAGAGTGCTTTTATTATTATATTTAATTCCAAATATCATTAATCACTGAAAATAACATGATCATGTTCTTCAAGCAACAGAATTTTAATAAAAAGCTAACATTAAGAAGGCATATGTTGGTTGAATGTCGTCTTGTTATCACTAAATAAGAACCTTAGGATCATTAAACTTATTTATTTTTTAAAGGATTTATGATTATTTTTATCTATGTGTTTGTGTGTGTTTCTGTGTGTAGTGTATGTGTGGTATGTGTGTGGTGTATGTGTGGGGTGTGTGTGTGGTGTGTGTATGTGTGTGTATTGTATAAGTGGGATGTATTTCTCTCTGTGTGTGATGTGTGTGTCTATGTGTGGTGTGTATGTGTGTGTGCTTCTATGTGTGTGCATGTGTGTATTTTGTGTGTATGTGTGTATATGTGTTTGTGTGTGTGTGTGTGTGTGTGTGTGTGTGTGTGTGTGTGTGTTATTGTAAAAGTACCTCCAGAGACCAGAAAATCCCCAGGAGCTAGAATGAAAAATTGATGGGCAGTGAGCCCACAGTTGTGGGTGCTGGGAACTGAACTTACACGCTCTGAGAGACCAGCCCTTCCTCGTAATATCTGAGGAATCTCTTTATCCCATGTTTATTTTCTAATACTCAAAAGAAAATGCTACTGTTGTGTGTGTCTTTGGAAAAAGAAGGGTAGGAAGTGGTATTAGGTTATTTATTATGCCACCTGCATCTCTGTGATGTTTTTAAGTTGTTCCCTATTGGTGTGGGAATGCCTTTCTGTATGCTGTGAATCTCAATCTTTAAATAAAGGAGCTGTTTTGGGCCATGGCAGGCACCATAGAAGAAGTAGGAGGAGGAATCAGAATAGGTAGGAAAGGAAGGGCAGAGTTAGAGGCAGACAGAGTTGAAGCCCAAAGGAGCAACATGTAAGGAACACAGGTAAACCATGGGCCACGTGGCAGACTGATTAATAGAAATGGGTTGATTTAAGATGTAAGAGCTAGACTAGCAATGTGCCTGAGCCATAGGCCAAACAGCATGAAGTTAATATAAGCGTCTGAGTCATTTCTGGGGGCCTGAGCAGTGGTGGCTGGCGGCTAAGGGGTCTTGGGTGGCAGGTCTGTGGGTCTGGGCCTCTGGCCACCTGGGACCTAGAAACCTTACTACAACACCCTACATCTCCAGAAAAAAATTACCAATTTTTATAGTTTTGTATTTTCTCAATAGGATGATTAAAATTGTAGCAAACTTTATGCCATTTTCTCACTTGACTTTCTTAGTGTTAAATGAATTTCTTTGAGCTGTCAAGGGTATCAACCCATATGAGATCTCAGTAACTTTCCATTATAATCAATCATACTTTACCTTAATTGTTAAGTGATTTTCAGGGTGGTATTTAATAAAACCTTAATGTGGTAAATAATGAATGTGTAAGTAAATAAGGGGATAAATGTGTTACTTCTTGTGGCTTGGATGACAAACATTCCAACTTCCCATTGTTAATGGCTGAGTCACCAGTCTAGTGTGTTCTTGGCATGAGATGTATTGTATAAATCTTATTTGGTATTATAATAAAACTTGGATCCATATATTGGGGAAAAGCTGAATTATCAGAGAGATAGAGAAACATCCGCAGCCAATTCTGAACCCAGATAACTTCTCAGGCCCTCAGTAAGAGGTTCTATGGTGTTCAAGAAAAAAGGAAGAATGTCTGCCTTTTCCCCTTATTTTTTTCTCCATCCAGACATTGCAGTTTCTGGACCAGTATCGCCCTGCTAGGAATAAAGGTGTGTGCCACCACTATCTGGCTGTTAGACCTTGAACTCACAGACATCCAGGGAATCTCTGCCTCCTGAATGGCTTGGCTCTGTGGGTAGCTCTGTCTTCTTATAGTCCAGTTTATTTTTTATTAAATATGTAATATATCACCACATATCCCCTCTTGTGTCAAAAATTAAAAAGGTTATAACTAACATAAGAAAAACTAGATACAATAACTATAATATATGCAAGAAATAATTACATCAATAATGTCTAGTTCATTAACTATTGACAAATTCAGAAAAGTATTCCACAAATTTAGAGGAATTACTTCATTATTTATTCTAGATTGGTGAGTCCAAAGGATTGTACCTAATTCACTTTTCATCTAACCCATATTACCAATGAAAAAATATCTTTGATGTCTGTCAGATGTGTACACTTTACACCTCTTAGTGAGTTTCTTTTCTGAAACTGTAACTAGGAAAACTATAAATATAATTTATTTTCATTTTCAACTCCCTCAGAGACACAGAAGAAAATAATATTAACAAAGTAAACAAAAAGTGCATGTAATCAACTCCCAAAAAGTATGAGAAATGACAGAAACAGCTGGCTGCCTGAACAGCCACCTAAAGTTTCTCTGCAGTCTAGGACACCCATCTACATCCTACAGGCCTAGCATGTCTGACAGACTTAACCATGAAGCAGGATATTATTAAAAATCTTCCTACCTTGTTCTGACAGGGTTTAGCACATCTTTATTGTATGTCCTGCTTGTCAATTTTGGATATCATATTTTCAGCAGTTGAGGCAAGCGCATTTTCTTATCCACTGGATAACTTTTGGTACAAAGAAAGAAAACTACGTAAGAAGTTACTTTAATGTATATCATCTTCTCTGAAGTAGATTGTTACTGTTAGAAGCAGACATGTCTCATAGTCATAAACATTAAAAGAACTTATGTAATTGAAATATGTCTATGAAGTGTTTGAAGATGAGCTGATATATCTGTTTGACTTGAAAACATATCTAATATGAATATAAGTTTGATGATTTTGACTCTACTACCTTACATTTTTGTATCTTAATTAGTTGGTAATAAGTACTGTCAAGAACTAACAATTTGTATTATTTTATTAGATTAACTATATAGGTACAATAATAAAATTAATCTCAATTTTGTATAAACATGAACAATTTGTATACATTATACAAAAATCCAATCCAATGCAAAATATTAAAAGCTAGCAATCAATTTTAAAATGTAGATACTATAATCGACCCTTAGATCCTTTAATATCTGTATTACATTTTCCTCAGAGTATACTCAATGATTTACCCTTTTATACTATCATATCTATATATCCCTTTTTTATTTTTCTTTTATTTTCAAACAAGAACACTGAATATAATCTCCCTTGATAAGCCCTTTTTCTAACCATTTCCAATAATAATTGTAAGCAATCATCATAAATAATGATAATTATCCATAACCCATTGAAAATCAAAAACCACCCATCCTACCTCTTGGGAATGTGAGCATTGTGTTCTTATATTGACTGTCTGCAGTCTCTAGGCAATGACAACAAATCCTCAGATAGGTAGCTGTATCATTTGTTTTCCAGTCTCTGTAAAAAGGGAAAGTGTAGGGTTTGTCTCAAGTCCTGGCAAGAGTAGTATGTGCAGTATCCAAGAGGAGAAGTTTTGTTTTTATTTCCACAAAGTTTGGACTGTGATTTATTCTGTGTTTAAGAAAATAATCATTGACCATCCAAGACCCCCTGAAATTTCTCCAATGTAATGGGTGGTTTAGATTATACAATTCTTTAGAATGCATTTCTGTTGCAGTTTCCTGTGATCCCTGCATTCAGAACAGCTTTAAGGACACTGGCTGAGATAACCTAGATTCACAGAATACTCCTGTAAGAACTTGACTATAATTATTAATTTTCTCATGATCCCATTAGATTACCAGCACCACCAACTGGAAGGAAGTGGTCTAGAGAACTTGTTCATATTTCACCAAAATGGATTATCAATGTTTATTGTTATTTACAGGTGTTGGTTACAAGTTGCTATAATTAATGGTGAAGGAAAGCTATACAAAGTCTTTTAATTTGGGGTTCTTTTGTACACTATAAGTATTTGCCACTATAAATATTGGTTTAATAATATTCTGATTGACCAGAGGTTAGGTGGGGCAATCAGACAAGGAGAATTCACAGAAGAGGAAGAGCAGGACAGATGCCATCCAGACACAGAGGAAGAAAGACAAGAATATAGCATGAGCTGAAAAAAAAAAGTGTACCAAGCCATGTGGCTAAGATAGATAAAAGCTACGGGTTAATTATGAATAACAGCAAGTAATAAGCCTAAGTTATAAGCCAAACAGTTTACAAATAATACAAGCCTTTGTGTGTTTATGTGAGACTGTATGGCTGTAAAACACCCAGGCAGAACAGAGAAACTTCTGACTATAATGTTGAAACCTTTAGAAAGCAGAGCCTAGAGGAAGAATGTTAGGATATTGGGCTCATGCTGTTTCAAGGGAATGGGGTTTCTATTCTTTTCTTTTTGCTCCTTGGCTACTATGAAGCAATCATCCTTCTCCATTTAAAAAAAAAACTTACAGCAACTGGTATGATACACTTCTCTCAGGGAAACATGAACATACGACTTTATATTGAAATGCTGAGAATATGAGAGAAACATGCCTTTCTTTAGTGAAGCTGCATTTTCTTAACTCGTCATTACAATGACACAAAGCTTGCTAGTGAAAGAGTGGTGATAGAAATATGATTAATAAAGTGAAGGGGAAAGACTGAAGAGATAGTTCAGTTGAGCAAGAGGAACTGAGCATGGTCCTCATAACCAAAGTAGAAAATATAACATGAAGAAAGCTCATAATCTCAGAGAGGTGAGACAGAGCCAGGGCAGTCCCCAAGGCACTTTAGCCAGTCAATCAGCCATGCCTACATGATGAGTTTCATGTTTTCAAAATTTAAAAAAGAATCTGTACCAGATGTTATCCTCTGACATTCAAGTGTATGTACACCCTACAAAATTGTACCCACGAAGCCACAAACACCCACATATTTGTACATATATTTCACCATTAAAAGAAAAGGAGAAACACAAAATATAGCCTGTATTTATTAATATTTATTTAGCAAAGGTCCCAATATTTCTCTTACTAGACTAATACAAAGATAATATTCTGTACATATGAGCAGATCGGCAATACATATTTTATTTTTTGTATTCCAGTTAGTGTTTACATAAATTTATTAGTGGAATGTGATCTTGATGTAAAACACTGACATATTGCTAAACATAGAGTGACATTTTAAGTGAATAAAGTGAGGGATTCTGAGATGCTAAGACTTAAGTCATTTTATCTAGATTTTGTAGCAAAGTTTACCATGCTTCCAACTAATCTGAACATACTCATTGATTCCAATGTAGACTTCATAACCTAAAGATCCAAAAATTGGCTTGTCTATATATTTTTTCTTCTATTTAAATTCTCTGATTTTGAATTTTCTATTTTCACATGTTCTGGAATGATATTTCTTATATTATCTGGGCATCCTGTTGGCCTTGAAATGGCACCTTTGTCTTTAGACTTCTTTCCTCCATCATGTTCTTTCTATGATCAATCTTTGTGAATGTTTATCACAAAATAAATCATCAACAATTACTTTGCCCTTTATTTCCCAGCTAGAATACAAAGTATTTTTTTCTGCATTGTTCCTCAAATTTCTATTCTTTTGAGCTAACCTTTACTTTTCCAGTGATTTCAATGTGTATTGATAATATAGATTAGAAAGATCATGGTGAGCATTATGTCTTTGAATATTTCTGATGAATCATTAAATTCCTTTCTTTCCTTTGTCACACATAATATTTGCATGCACAGCAAAAGCACAAATCATTACTATTTATTTGTTGCTGATATAAAATGCATTCCAGAGGGAGGGGAGAGACAAATAAATGGAAATGATTTAAAAGCAAGTTCACATGCAGCCAAGATACCAGGAAGATTATTTTTTTGTAGTATAAAAGTGATGGATGGCTTTTCTGGAATACACAATCTAAATTGTCCCCATCTGTGAAAGGTCTGTATTAATATTATTAGTAAACATTGAAATTTATTTGATGCTTGATAAGCTAAAACATCATAAAAATAAAACACAGGGTGATCTTCATTTTATAAATGAATAAAAGTAATAAGAAGAATGAAATATGGAAGATTCTAGGTGACATATTTTTGCATAGTTTAGAATAACTTCATCTCAGAGCAATGCTTTTAGAAGAAAAATTTTATCCATACTGAAGTGGCATCTCTCTCAATAATTACTATGCCTCTCAATTCCAATCTTAGTAACATTGATAATAAAAACAAAATATCAACATATTTTATTGCTTTTAACTCATTGGAGTACACAGAGTCCTAATGATTATAATTTTAACAAGTATGATACTGTTGGCTTTTGAAAGACTCACAGAAGGCAAATGAGGGTTAGAAGTCAGAATTTTAATGATAAGTGTTATATAAAAAACAATTTACAACACACATAATAATGCATGACAATACAAGATTTTTAAGAATTACAAAGTGATGTATAAACCTAAAAAAATCACTATAGAAAGTAAATTCATACTAAGCAAAAAGGTGTATTTCTCACGTGAGTGTGTACATACAGTTGAAAATAATTTCATTTTATACCTAAAAGTATAAATTAAAGCATTTAATTGAGATAAGAGAAAAAGATATAATCTCTCCTTGGGATAAGCCCTGTCATTGGTTGTTAAAAGCTGTGTCAGTCTGAAACTCTATACACACAAACAATAAATGTGAACTCAGCAAGTTGTATTTACGTATTTGTGCATATATATACATATTATATATATATATGTAAAAAAGGACAGTTATTGACTTGAGAGTGAGTGGCATTTGAGGCACTGTAGGTAGAAAGGACAAATTTAACATATCTCAATTAAAATATGTTTAAACAAAATATCTATGCCGTTATCTGTTCTTCTCATGTAAACCGCATTCACAGGGTACCAATAATAAGTTATATTATAGTGGTTATTTTCTTAGAGTTATTATTGCTATGATGAAACAGCATGACTCCAGAAAACATGGGGAGGAAAAGATTTATTTAGGTTATGCCTCTACATTAATGTTCATCACAGAAGAAAGTCAGCCCTGGAGCTCAAGCAGAGCCAGAATTTGGAGGCAGGAGCTGATTCAGAGGCCATGTGGGAAGCTATTTTCTGGCTTGCTCCTCATTGTTTGCACCACCAGCCTTCTGAGAGCACCCTGGACCACCTGTTCAGAGGTAACCTAATCCACAACATCCTGTGTCATCTCACATCAATCACTAATTTAAAATATGCCACATGAACTTACCTTTGGCCTAACCTTATGGAGGCATTTTCACAATTGTGGCTCCCTCGTCTGAGATGACTCTATCTTGTGTGAATTATATCTTAAATATAAAATTTCAACAAAACATTATGTTATATTTAAAATTCTAAGTGTGAGTTACTTGACTTTATTTTGAAAATATGCTATTTTCACAACAAATAATGACTTTTTTATCTAATTATAAAAAACCAATATAGTAATAACAAATATTTAAAAAATTATATATTTCACGGTGTAAGGTAATTTTATGCTTCCTACCAAATCTGTAATTGTTTAATTATTTTTAAACAATTGGATATGCATCTATGCATGTTTGTAATGTGTGTACAGATGTGTAAAGATGGGGACTTTGAATTCCTTGAATCTGGAGTTTGAAGCTGTTATGAGCCTCCACACATGAGAGCTGGGTGCCAAACATAGGTTCTCTGTAAGATCAGCAAGTGTTCTAACTACCAAGCAATCTCTCCAGACTAATGGTTAACATAATTTAAATGCACATGCACATCCAAACCCACATATAAATATACATGAATAAAAAAATCTTTATATAATTATTATAGATAACAATTATGATCTCGATTCTATCACCATTTTTACAGAGTGGGCCACTCCTCCTCAGAAACCTCAAAACGTAATGGCCCTTATTCATTATATTCTGGCTGTTTTCTCAGAAGTCTGAATTTGTGTCATTGGCCTCACTTCAGGCTGCTAGTTAAAGATCCCATATGTTTCCCTCTCTCCCACTGCTAGGTGAAACCTGGAATCTAGTTAAAATTGTAACCAATCCTGCTCTCAATGCTTAAATGAGAGCTGATCAATTAATCATGCCTGCAAGAATCTAAGATGTCTAACTCATACTTAAATAAGGCATGCTCTACTGAGCCTCTAAAAGCAAGGAAACACGTTTAATTAATTAATTCAATACAGAGGGAAAAAAAAAACTAAGTTATGTAGTTCTTGTGATCTTTCTTCAGCAATAGTTATAACACTCTTTTTCCATGTCAGTTTTCTGAGACCTAATCAACTATAAATCTCCAAAATGGAAGAACAGACATGAAGATGTGGTGAACAGAAGGACATTTGTTAGCACTAAGAATGAGTAAACAAGCCTACCTATAATTAATGCATCTTGTTTCTATTTAATTCCACTATCTTTCAAAATACATGTCATGAATTTTGTTTTAGTGCTGTGGGTGTGTTTCTCTCTATGGGGTAGTCAGGTGCATGCATATGTGTATCTACAGGCTCATATGAAGGACAACCTCAGTTGTCATTTCTTAGATTTTTCCCACCTCGGTTTTTTTTCATTTCTATATTCTTTTTTTATTCTTTTAAAAGGTTTTTTTTCCATATATTCCACTGCTCAACCTTCCTTCGCATATCCCAGTTCCTCCCAGTCCTCTGTCAGCCTCCCCTCCCTGTCTCCCCATCTATTCTCCAAGGAGAGCAAGAAGTCCCAAGATTCCCACCTTGTTCTTTAAGAGAGGGTCTCTTATTGACCTGAAACTCAACAAGTAGTCTAGGATACCTGATCAGAACCCCCTGTATCTGACCCCCTTTGCCTCCATAGTGTAGGCATTTCAAGTGTGTATAAGGAAAGTATTATACTGTTTGAGCTATTTTTTGAACGTCTTTGTTCTGGTTTTCATGAGTATACTCTATATGCAAGTAAGGAATAATCTTATTATATTTTTTTTTTGCTTGCTTCATGTTGTTACATTTTCTTATTGGTATTTTCTTTCTCCCTAGGTGAAGAATTGACTATGACCAGGAGGAAGTTATGTTTCTCACATCTGGCTGCAAGTCTCTTTACATAGGTTCAGACTTTCCAGTTTAACTTAAGAGAGATTAAACATGCCTTATTTCCTGTGAGGGACAAACATCCCCTGACAATCATTGCCAACCAGAATAAGGAACAGTGTAAGGAACGAAAGCCAAGAATTTACTTATGCTTCCCCTGGAAACCTTGGCTTTCCATGGGCAAAGGCATATTTCTGAGGTAATATCAGAAAAAGGGTGAAGTGCTATGAATCTAGCAGACATGCTCATCTTCAGCATTTGCTTGCACATGGCCTTTTAACATAATAGGTATGAGTTTTTTTCAGTTCTAAAGGTGTACAATATTTTACTTCTGACAGATGTATGGGTACTTTTCTCTGAAGGTAGATATGTCAGTTTTCAAATGGTCACAGTTTTGATTACCCAGAAAAACGAAATCAAAGACACATTCTTTGTATGATCCCAGGATAATTAGTTGGAGAGCTGGAAAAGGACAAAAATAGAAAAGTACTCATTCAATTAGTAGGATGCAAAATCAAGACCTCTGCAAGTCTGTGCTGGAGAGTTTGTCTGGACTAAGCATACAGCTTGAACTATGAACAATAGAGACCATGAGAGTTTAGTCCTTGATTGTAGCTCTCTTATGAGCATATCACCACCTCTAGACTGTTCACCAAGGCCAGTGTGGGAAAGGGAGGAATTGTTGCCTATGAGGTCTGCCAGGCATAGGACTATAATTGCTATGATTAGGTCTAGAAACACGTATTGGATCTTGGCCTGGAGTCAGACTACTCTGCTCCCTTTGTAAATGTAAAATTGGAAAACAACTCATACTAATTAGAAAGAAAATTATATATTAGGGAAAGGTCCATGCAAATCTAAATTACAGAGTAGAGATACATGACCTCAGGAGCAAATGGCCTTGTGTAGTATTGTGGCAACAGCCAAATCGACAGTGGTGAATCTGCATGATGAGACACTTAGCAGAAGCTGCAAACAGTGATTTCAAGAAAGAGTTTCCATTGTGATAAAATAATGACAAAATATGCAGAAGAAAAGCACATAAAGTACCTTAACCAGGTGAGCTGGTATACACCTGCAACTCCAGAACTTGGGAGTTAGAGACCAGGCCAGGAGCTCATGGCCAACTTCAGCTACATTAATATCTTGCCTGAAGAAAAACATAAGAGTGCCTTATTTTTTTACATAGTGTAAAAGACAAAGTCTTGGGTAAATTAATATGTGAGTGTACAGGTACATGTTATTTAAAAATAACATTTTAAAAATATCTTTCTACTTTTAAAGTATGTGTATGAGGGCTTGTTTGCATGTGTATAAACACATCATGTGCATGCCTGATGTCTGTGGAAGTCAAAAGCAGATGGTGGACTCTCTGAAACTACAGTTACAGACCACTATAAACTACCAGGTAGATGCTGAGGACTGGCCTGGGGTCTAATACAAGGGCATCAAATGCTCTAAGCCACTGAGCCTTATTTAATTCTAAGACTAGTTCCTATAGACAAGTGGATTATAACATATTTTTATAACAAGGTGAGATTTGGCAATGCTCCATAAAGAAATATCTTGAAATTGTTGAACAAAAAACAATTTAAAACAAACAATGGTTTGGAGGGCAGACACAGCAGCTTCCACCTTTTGCTTCTCTATGATGAAATTTACAGAGACACATGGAAAGTTATAGAAAAGATGATTATTTATTCACAGAAAGTCATCTGGGAGCATGGAAGGTCCAAGTGACAGCATAGGGTCATTTACATAGTACCTATCTCTACCAGTTCCTATAACTTGGTGCTTTTCTGAGCATGATCTTTGATCTATTGAGGATTAAGTAGACATGGCTCTTTTCACTTTTCTGTCTTCTCCTTTAGTGTGTTAATTTTTGCACTTTTTCCTCATTTGTTTTTCTATTCTCTCATCTCACGGCAGCTCTTGGAAGCTTTATGGAACTTATTGGACCCTTCTATCCTATTAAATTTAAATTTATTTCATTGTAAGTCATCAGAGTTGATTTTGTATCAGAAAATGTGAATATAGGTAATAATTAAATCAGGTGAATGTCAATTATTTGATATAATACAGCAATAATAATTGTAAGAAATGAAAGGAGAGAACCATTATTGGTGTGTGGAATACAGTTATGCCTATGAGTTCTATCCTCCAGGTCTTCTGGTTCATGCACTACAGTGGTCTTTAGCCATGTGTCCTAGCCACTAAAGCTATAATGTACCATAAATTCTATAGTCACAGACAATAAATTATTTTCTCAACATTCAAAGTTTAGTTTGTAGTGATGTCCTACTTTGTAGCTAATGGATGGTGTCATTCTGTCCATGCTCACAGAATGAAAAGGAGACCTCAGTTCTCCTTGTGCCCATTCAAGTGAACGTTCCACCCTTGCATCGTAATCGTCTTCTAAACACCCTGTGTCTAAATGGTCTCACACTGGCTATTAGAATTTCAAAATATATTTTGTGGCAACAAACATTGAGACTCTATACAATACAAGCACAGCTATGTAGCCACCTGTTTTGCTACACACGTTGAGAAGGGTGTTTCACAGTACAAATGCCACATGTACCATTTCAGCCATGACCGAAGACTAATAACATGGAAATGAACACCATCATTGTACTTTTTTATTTACATCATCTTGAAAGCTTAAACATGTTCTCAATAGCACAGTCATTTCAGAATTTTCATTGTTCTAAATACAGAGATTTGCTGTAGAGGATTAAGCATCTCTTTATCTTGGTTTCACCTCTTTGTTTCTTCTGTTTCATGTACATGTGTCCAAGACCCTGCCACGTAAATACAGTGAAAATGAAACCCATAGGAGGACTCAGATCCTCCTGGGAGTTACAAACAGTTGTGCACAGCCATATGGGTGCACAACCCTCTTAAAGAGTAGCCAGTGTTCTGAAACAATGACCCGTCTCTCAAATCTCTTCACTATTAGTAACCACTACGCCTGATCTAGATAGTCAAACTTTTATCTCCTCTAGAAATTTCAAAAGTGGGTTACTGCCATTTAGTAAATCAAAAGAAGCTAGTCTTGGAATAACAGAATACACATAATTTTTCTGAAAAACAAATCTGTGGAACCAGTGCCATAACTTCTTTCCTGAATGGTGTTTCTCTACCTGCATTAGAGTAACATAGAATAAAAACATATAAATTTCAGAGTTACTTCAAACCTCAGCCTGTAATTACTATTCAGATTAATCAAAAGAAAGTATTTATAAATTTATACATTAAAAAAGTCCACATCCATCAGTACAGAAAACCATGGACAGAGTACAAAGTTAGACATTTTAATTTCTTTTGTTTTAAAGCACCCAACTGCTTATAACCTTACTTCTCAATTGTTTCATCACTCAGCTAGATACATAATAATTGTGTTTTAATATTTTAATGGTTCTGTTTCTACATCTCATTTCCCTCAGGCATAGGAACAAATTGGCACTCACCTTCAAGGAATGTTGTAGGAAGCATTTAAGGGTAAAAACAGATTGTGAATCTATGGAGACGAATGAACATGGACTGTAATGAAGTCTGCAAAAGAAATAAAAGTTTTATATACAAGAAAGAATCAAACAACCTATTTTCTTTGATTTCTCTTTGAAGTGTCTTGAACCTAGTTGTCTTCTGTAGGTTGTCACTGGCGAGAGTTCGAACAACCTTCTACTATGGTAGATACAGCCTTTGCTCTGAGTGTCACATATGACCTCTGCTGAAGATCAATACATCCAGAAAGTTTCCATCTGTATCTATTCCAACCCAAGCTAAGAAGGAAGTCCCCACCCATGCATGCTCCATGAAAGAAAATATGGAAAGACAGAACACTTAGCAGTTTCTAGGTATCTCTTGCCCTCTAAATTTGACCTCATCTTTTCTGCAAATAAATTGCCTGGATTAGATGCCATGCTCTATTGTTCCCTGACATTTACTTTAGCTGAGCACATTGGAAGCAAGGACAGGGTTGTGGAAGAGCATTAGGGAATATAAAGTAGATGATTTTCCTTTAGTTTCTTATTATATCAGTGTCTCTTCAGTGATTCCTCACAGGTTCTGTCTTGTGTTGATGGTTTCAGCACCCCTAGTCATCTCCACCAACATGAACCCCCCCCCCCACACACACACACTTGCTACATGAAGATTAAATTCAGCACTAACCTAAATAAAGCCATGATACTCATTACTATTATATTTCAAAATTCAGAAAGTGACCGCAAAGTATAGAAAATATTTGGTAATTTGTTTAATTATACATTAGAAATGAAGGTATTTGGATAATATAAACCAGAGATATCTAATTAGGGCAACTTATTTTTATTTAATTCACAATTTTATCTAAACTTCAGTAAGTCTGTGTATGATTCAGTATTTTTGTATTCTCACCTTTGAACATTCAGCACATTTTGTAATTTGAAAACTATTCAGGTGAATCTCCTGAGCTATATTGAATTGCTGTAGGTAATTTATTGACAATAGTTCAGCAATTGTATATGGTAGCAAAGCAGGATGTGCAATGATAGTCTGACATGCTAAAAATAACTAACATTTGTTTAGCTAGTATTTTGCCAAGAATTATCTTACATGACTGATAATAGAACTGTTAAACATGCTTTATTATAACTCTCATTTTACGGATGAGGAAACCTGAGCACAAGAAGCTTCTGATATATATATAATTTTTTTTTGCAAAATCATTGAGCTAAGAATAAGTCAGATAGATGCTAGAGAGAAATACACATAACTTGAGATACCTGAAATATAGGAATAAGCAGCTTAAAACAACAGCTTTGGTCATACAGATCCAAGCCAGAAGAACAAGGCCAGTATAAGGAATGATGGGAACTAAAGGCTGACAAAGAAGCACTTTCATATAATCTTGATGTTCTTTTCAGAAAAATTAAGATGCAGAATGCATGCTTAGTATTATCTTTACAGTAGAAATAGGAGACATCCTTATCTTTACATTATCTTCCCAGTGCGTAATTGTGAAAAGATGAGGATGGACTCAAATGGTCTTCTGGAAGCTTTACAGAGCTGAAAAATGATTTTGGTTTCTGTACACATTTCCATAATAGGCAAACTGGGCTGAGGAGGTTGCTCAGTGATAAAGAGCTTGCTGCACAAATGTCAATTTGAAACCCAACTACTGAAAATAAAGAAAACAGTCTGATTTCAGCTGGAACAAATAATCTGTGCAGCTGTTTCCACGATGTGACCCAAAATGACCAATATGTATATATATTATATATATATATATATTATATATATATATGAAAAATATATAACTGTTGAACAAACTCCAGTTAGCATTTCATAAAAACTCAGAGTCAAATATTGCGAAAAAGTTGAAATATTAGAAACAAGCCACAACTGCTCAGCCATCTCCAGAAATCCTCCACTAAATGCCTCTGAGTCCTCAGCCAAAGGAAAGGGAAGTCCCCAGAAAAGGTGAAAAACCCTCTTCTCCTGCTCCACCCAGCTCTCTTTAACTGCCTTTTTATAAATTCCTAATGCTAGAATTAAAGGTATGGATTACCCCTCCCTGATCTGACTTGGCTCAGATATTTCAGATTGATTTTATTAAATATACATCACCACATATTTTATTTTTGTAAAAAAAAATAAAGGTTATAACTAATATAAAAAACTATATGCAATAGGTACAATAACTATGTACAATATGTACAAGCAATAATTACATCAGTAATATCCTGTCCAGGAACTATTGACAAATTCAAAGAAAATATTCTATTATTCATCCTATTTTGGTGAGTTCAAAGTATTGTACCCTATTTATTTTGTATGAATAGCTGAAAACTATCTTTTGATGACTCTAACTTATACAGATAGTGAGCTTCTTTTCCAAAACTGTCACTAGAAAACTGTTACTATCTCATCTTCAACTCCCTCAGAGACCCAAGAAAGAAATAATATTAACTAAGTAAACAGGATTTTCAAGCAAGCAACTTCCAAAAAAAAAAAAAAAATGTAAAAAATAGAACAGCTGGCTGACTGGAGAGTCAGATAAGGTTTTGTTGAAGCATTAGAGTATCCAACTTTGGCCCACAGACCTAGCATGTCTGACTGACTTCTCTATGAAGAAGGATATTTTTAGAGTCCTTCTTACTTTCTCTTGGTTTGGCAACGTTTAGCAGTTTGTTTGTTTTTTGTATGTCCTGCTTGTCCATTTTGGATATCATGCTGTCATCAGTCAAGGCAAGGGCACTTTTTGCTCTGTGGATAACTTTTGCTATGAAGAAGGACAACTCCATATGGAGTTTCTTTGATAACCATAATCTTCTCTGAAGTAGACTGGTGCTGCTAGGAGCAGATGTTATACCCTCATAAAAATAAAAAGAACATATGTTATTAAATATCTTAAATACTGATAATTGCTTTTGAAAAGTAGAGTCAATATTCTACCCTTATAACCTATCATAACTTTATCCCTTTTTTTTCTTTTTAAACATGAACTCTGAATATAATCTCCCGTGTTCAGCTTTTATCCTAAACATAACCAAAGACAATTTGTAACCATTTACTTTAAGTGATAATAATCATCCATAACCCATTTAAATACCAAAACTCATTTACCCCAACTTTTGAGAATGTGGGCATTGTGTTCTTAAATTTATTTACTGCTATCTGGTGTTGATGGAATATTTAGGCGACTCAGAAAAGAAAAAAATTTGTTAATTATCACACAAAGACATATTAATTTCATGCTGATTGACCTAAGGTTCAGACATATTGTTAGCTACTTCTTTCATCTTAACTCAACCTATTTCCATTATATGTTTAACCATGTCGTTTGATATCTTTTCTCAGAGCAGCATGGCTGTCTTCTTTCCCTTGCATTTGCTGGCGTCTCTCCTGGTATCTCTCTGGCTTCTCTACTGGAACATCTGGTCTGCTCTTCCAGTTCTTAGAGTTTTCTTAGTCTGATAGGCCCACCCACACTTCTTGTCTGCCTTCTGCCAATCAGAATTTTTTTAAACCAGTAGACAGAGGCAGGACAATTATTTAAAATGTAACAGAAATAATTCCACTACAACTGTCAAGTCTTAAAATAAGTAGTTGTATCATTCATTGCCAAAGCTCTGAATCATGGAAAAGTGCAGGGCCTATCTCAATTTCCAGCTAGAATGGTCTATGAAGCCAGTTCATTTCAGCTAGCTACTTCAATTTTTTTAAAAATATTTTATTCTATTTAAAAATGTTTTCCCCATGTATCTTTTTACCCTCCCTTCTCTCCTACTAATACAACCAATCCTCCTCCTTCAGCCTCCTCCAGGAGAGCAATGAGTTCCAAGGTAGGTCAGTTGAGTCTGATGTATCCATTTGAGATAGGTCCAATTCCTTCATCCCAGTATTAGGGCCGAGTTAGGTATTTCTCTGTAGGAAATGGGTTACAAAATGCGAATTCATGCACATGAACATAGTCTGATCCCACTCCATGAGGTTTCACATATTGCCCATGTCATTCTACAGGCATATACTTTTGAAGGTTTACTTTCTTTCCTTGAAGGTTTCCCAGTGGCTGTTTCTGATTCAAAGAGTTCCCAATAGCTCCAGTAAGCTGTCTCTATGGGTCTCCTTCATATTTTCCCATTCTTTTGCTCGTGCACACTCTCCTCTCTCTCTCTTCAGCTGTTGCACCAGGAACTTGATGAGGTGCTTAGCTCTGTTTTTTTTTTTTTCTTTTATTCACTGCTGGATGAAGGTTCTATACTGGAACTTAGGATGGCCATTCATTTTATTATAGGGGAAGTCCTATTTAGGTACCCCCTCCACTATTGGTTAGAGTCCATCCCTGAGATATCCTCTGGGTCCTTGGAGGTTTCCCTAGTACCCAGCCTCTTTCCAACCCCATAATGGCTCATTTTATCAAGATATTCATCTCTTTTCTCCCGCTCTATTCCTCCTCTCACTCAACCATCTCCTCTCATGATTTGTTCCCATCTCTTGTTGCTCACTACCCATTATGATCTCTATTTACTCAGAAGATATTCTCTATTTTCTCTTTCAATGGGGGATCCCTGGATGTCTCTCTGAAGTTCCTTCTGAGTCTAAGATGTTCAGGGCTTATGATTTGCAACCTAATTATTCTTTGCTTTATGTCTAAAATTCACTTATGAGTGGGTATATTACTTGTCTCTTTTTCTTGGCCTGTGTTACTTCACTCAAATCCATCCATTTGCCTGCATAGTTTAGAGTGCCATTTTTTTCTGCTGAGTAAGTACTCCATTGTATAAATGCACCACAATTTGTTAATCCATTCTTCAGTTGAAGGGCATGTGGGTTGTTTTCAGGTTCGGGGTATTACAAATAATGCTGATATGAACATAAGTGAGCAAATGCCTTTGAAGTAAAATTGTGAATTCTTTGGGTATATGCCTAGTAGTGATATTGCTAGGTCATTGTGAAGATTTAGTCTCAGTTTTCTGAGGAACCAACATATTACTTTCAAAAGTAGTTGTTCAAGTTTATACTCCCACCAACAATGGCAGAGTGTTCCCCTTGCTCTACATCCTCCCCAGTATAAGCTGTCGTCTGTATTTTTGATCTTAGACATTCTGACAGGTGTAAATGGTATCTTTATGTTGTTTTGACTTGCATTTCTCTCCTGGCTATTTTTTTAAAGTGCTTTCAACCATTTGTAGTTCTTCTCTTGAGAATTACCTTTTTAGCTCTGAACTTCATTTTTTAAGTGGGTTATTTAAGTTTTGCGGTCTAGTTTTTTGAGTTCTTTATATATTTTAGAGATATGTCATTTGTCAGATGTAGGGTTGGTAAAGATCTTCTCCCATTCTGTAGGCTGAGCTGTCATTTTGTCTTATTTATTGTGTCCTTTGCCTTACAAAAGTTTCTCAATTTTGAGAGATCCATTTATAAATTGTTGATCTTAGTGTCTGTGCTACTGGTGTTATATTTAGGAAGTGGTCACTTGTGTCAATGCTTTGAAGGACATTTTCCACTTTCTTTTCTATTATGTTAAGTGTATCTGGGTTTACACTGAGGTCTTAGATCCACTTGAATTTTAATTTTGTGAAGAATGATAGATATGGATCCTTTTGCAATTTTACTATATACTACTATCAAGTTAGGCCAGCACTATTTGTTGAAGATACTATCTTTTTTCCTTTGTATATTTTTTGACTTTTGTCAAAACTAAGGTTTTCATAGGTGTATGAATTAAGATCAGGCTCTTTGATTCAATTCCATTGATCCACAAGTCTGTCTTAATGCCAGTACCAGTCTGGTTTTATTACTGTAGCTCTATATTGTAGGTTGAAGTTAGGGATGGTGATGCCTCCCAAAGTTCTTTTATTGAATGGAATTGTTTTTGCTAAGCCTGGATTTCCTGTTATTCCATATGAAGTTGAGTATTGTTCTTGCAAGGTCTGTAAAATATTGAGTTGGGATTTTGATGGTGATTGCATTGAATCAGTAGATTGTTTTTGGTAGTATTGCTACCTCAAATTTTATGAGCGAGTTTGTAGTCAAAATTCAAACATTGATTTGTGTATGTTAACCTAGTAACTTTGTTACAGCCTGTGTGAAATCACCCTTGTAGGGCCTCAACTTCCTTTTGGATACTTCAAAAGACACAATTAGGCATTGTGATAATTTGCTGCTGAAAACTATTAAGAGATGCAAACCCATAACAATGTACAGTAAGTTAGATAAAGCCTTTTTTCTAGAACTAATTAGTAATCTATATGAACATTAATATCATGGCAAAAAGTTTAAATATATATGTTTTTATATATAAAATCTTATAAATTTTTGATATAAATATTTATACAGCCTAGGATTAGTAACAATAGAATAGTCCCTTATTTTTAATTATTCATCTGTCCCATATCTGATGGCTTTTCTGATATGATACTGAGGTATTGAGGTTTTTGCACTTTTCTTTAGCAAGCATGGTGGGATTTAGAGAAGGAGAGAGTCACACTACAACTTTAAAGCTGGCTTTAGTTTGTAATTGAACTGGGACTTCATTTTTTTTTTATTAATAAAGAAATATAGATGTTAAGAAGTGAGATTTTTACCCTTCAGAGTATATTGGTACCGATAGGTCTGATATTCCTTTGTTTTGTTTGTATTTTGGGTGTTTTTTTTTTTTTTTTTTGATAAACTTTATTTCTACTTTGGAGTTCTTGATGTTCAATGGCTTTTGACTTTGGGTATTTCTAGCTTTTGTAAAGAAAAAAGCAAAATTTTGCCACAGCCCTTGTGGTGAGTTTTTCCCATGACTTAAAAGGTTGCCACATGGGTGGATGAGCCATCACTTTCTTTAATAAAGATGTTTCTTTGATTCAAATCAAGTCTTTATTAATTGTGATGCTATTCATATTTTTACTTTACCTGTGAAAACAAAAGAAAACTGTATATTTATCCTGGAAGATATATCCTGGTTTCCATTCTGAGCTCACACATTTTTGAAGTGTCTTTATTTTTCTTTAAAAATCAAATCAGAAATCTTTTACACATACATCTTTAATTTTTTTATTCAGATTTTATGGTAGAAATATTATTTCAATATATTATTTTCCCTTTGCATTAAAATCTTTATAGGAGAATGTAGTATGAGGTTTCTGGCCTGGACTTTCAGGCCTAGCCTCAAGGTTTAGGACTGCAGACCCACAGACCCACAGAGACACACAGATTCTTTCATTAATTTAGGCTGATCGTCCTAAGACCCAGGCATATAACTTGTTGACTCTTTATCCCTTAAACTAACCCATGACTCATATTCTGTTCAGTCATGTGGCTCGGTACCTTTTCTCACAGCAGCATAGTTGTCCTCTGCTTCTTTTGGCTACTCTCTGGCACTCTACTCTGTGCTTCCTGTTCTCAGAGTTTTCTTAGTCTGGTAACCCCACCCACACTTCCTGTCTGCCTTTGGCCAATCAGCACTTTTTAATCAAACCACTGGGTGGGACAATTATTTACAATGTAACAACATAATCTCCCACATATCCCCCTTTTCTCTTTTAAAACAAAAAGAATTCCAAATCTAATATTCTTTTCACCCCTTATCTATAGAAACTTATAAACAACACTGTAAATAACACAAACATCTATAATCCATGTTTTAGGAATGTGGGCATAGTTCTCTGGGCTACTTTCTGCTGAATGAGGGAGTTGGCAATCTCATGGGAATCCAAAGAAAAATGTAGGATTATGGACAAGTCTTTAGTGGAGTAGTCTCTAAGGCTGGGTCATCTCAGCCAGTCTCCTTGAAATTTTTCAGAGTACAGAGCTCAGGAAACTTCAACAGAGGTGCTTCTGAAATGCTCAATCATCTGGTCCATCCATTTCCATTGGAGATTTTTCGGGGGGGGGGGTCTTCCTCTATCAAACTTTATGTTCTTTATCCAGAAATAAATTCACAGGCTCTTATTTTCTGTGAAGATAAAAAAGAAAACCTCTTCTCCAAAGTAGCATATCTTTGCATTTCAATTTTAAAGTAAACTCATTTACAAAATATAGGTTGAATTAATCCAACAGCATTTATAATCAACTGTTTTTTAGCATCTTTTACTGTTTCATTTTCAAGAAGCTTAAAGATAAAACAATAATATACAGTATCCAGACATTCTTTGTATTTTCCATCTTTACATGACTTATTTTTTTTATTTATTTATTTTATTCTATTTCTTTTTTAAGGGCTTTCTCTACCTTTTCTTTCTCTAAGCCTATGTATATATATTTTCAACACATTCTAAACCACTTAGCCTTTTAAAAAAAAATTGTCTTTACTGTATATTATATTTATTGCTTAACTTTTTCTGTCTCTGACCACACCTTTAATCTGCCAGGATTCAAGGTTGGTAGGATGGGTGGATGGATCCACCCAGCTCCTAATTTCATAGAATTTATCTTTTTAACCCAGGTACTCTGGGGAATTTTAGAGTCCGTACAATTACCAAGAAAAGCTTTGCCATCTGCTACTCATTAACTCCATTTAAGTATTAGGCAGCAGGGCCTATTAAAAAACTCACAAGTGTTTTTCCTCTAAAGCTGAATCAGGAAGCTTCTCTTAAAAAAGCCAAGCCTCAATTTGCCTTCAGAAAACAGAGCTTATCCAAGAAAACACTACCACTAGAAAGCAATCTTTGATTCTGTTCTGTTTTTGTCCTTATGAACAAAAACATTATACATACAACATTTACAACTTTTTCTTATATTGAGGGACTTATGAGACTTGAGGAACAAGCCATTTTACAACTTAAGCTGTACTCCAAAAGCCCAGTATTGTAGTTCAAGCCCATACCTCCTTACCAGGGAGTCTCTGTACCACAGCTCACATGGAAGACACAACTTAGAAGCTGCTTTGGGCTCAATACCATTCTTTAAGATTCCTATGGCTTTATGTGGGTATATTTGACCCACGTTAGGCTGCCATTTGTAGTAAGAGTTTTCTGTCCCGTACTTTTGTGCCTAACCTCAAGGTTTAGGAGCCACAGTCCCACAGTCCCACAGAGACACACAGATGTTTACAATAGTTTTCAGCTGATCGGCTTAAAGCCAGGCATTTAACTTGCTAACTCTTTACCCTTAAACTAACCCATGACTCTTATTCTGCTCATCCATGGGGCTCGGTACCTTTTCTCACAGCAGCATGGTTATCCTCTGCTTCTTCTGGCTTCTCTCTGGCATTCTGTTCTGTGCTTCATGTTCTCAGAGTTTTCTTAGTCTGGTAGCCCCGCCCACACTTCCTGTCTGCCTTTGGCCAATCAGCGCTTTTTATTAAACAAGTGGGTGGGACAATTATTTAAAATGTAACAACATAATCTCCCACAGGAGTATGCTTAGAGGGTAAAATAAACAGAATTCAATTGATGTGTAGAACCACATGATCCACATATGCATCTTGTAATTACTTTTCCACCCTTGCCAATTCTCTCTAAGTTTAGCTGACAATACTCTTGGACTTTGTAGGCCCTTGTCAATACCTAAGATTTTAAACAAATTATCTAGTTAAATGATTTTTTTTTAAAATCTCAATAGTGGTCTGTAAATTATAAGTGTTTCCTACAATCTTTGGAAATTACTAAGAGTCTACAATCTATCTCTTCCAATTTGCAACTTTTGGTGTTTTTTTTTTTTTACTTGTTTTATATCCTAAATAATTAATGTAATCTTCTCTTAGTATTTTTTAATCCCCAAGCAGGCATTTTTCTCACTTCTTAGGACATTCTTTTCAATGTATCTATATTTTAATCAGTCAACAAGATATCATATATTTAGAGGTAAATGATAGCTTGTGGGAATTGTTTAAATGTCACTTCTAATAGGTGTCATACAAAATATTGGTTCAGAACAGGGCTATTTTACATTTTTTTTATGGGAGAACCTTTTATTGATATCTCTTTACAGACCAAGGATTATTTTAAGTGGGCACTGTAAAAGCAAAATTTTCTTTGTCCTGTTGTTGTAGAGGTACTGTGAAGAAAGTCTTTTAAGTAAATAACTATAAAAGACCAGTTTAGGTAACAAAGTAGGCAAAGAAATTCCATATTGTAGAGAGCCCATTGGCTGAATCACTTTGATTACCACTTTTAGACCTGTTACCATTCTACATTTTTTATTTTTCTTTTTGAAAACAAATACAGGAGAATTCCAAGGGCTATATGATCCTTCAATATGCTGAGCATTTAACTACTCCTGTATCAGCTGTTCTCAGGCTTACAATTTCTCTTTTCTTAAAGGCTAATGCTGAACTCGTATAGGCTTATCTGTTAACCATTTTAAAGGTAGAGCTATGGGTGTCTTTGAAAAATGAATAGCTGTTGTGTCTTGATTTTGTACAACCAAAATGATTAGTGACTGTTTCTCATAATAATATGTTAGCTGTGGTTTATTTCTGATATTGGAGAAATATTAATCTGAAAATTCCATTGTTACAATAAGTCTCATTACCATATATTCAAAAAATGTTAGCTACAAATGGCTTTAATTTTTTTCCCTCTGGCTTTCTGGCCCTGTACATTCAAGCCATCTTGCACTCTGTTTTATCTAGGATAACTTTCCAGTTTTCCAGAGTTGAACATTTACCCCCTCAAGGGGTCAATTTGGCTGCCAAGATTCTTGTAAAAGTATTGTTACATCTGCCTTTGTGTCTACCAATACTTCAATGACAAAATCACTTAGTTGTATTTTTAACTTTGGCCTTTGTTTATTCATAAAAGTACCCACAATATTTACTTTATGCTTTTTATGAATTTTTGTTCCATTTTCTATGGCTGTTCTATTGTCCAGAACAGCATGTGATGTGGGAATGTCTTTCTGTGTGCTGTGAATATCAATCTTTAAATAAAGGAGCTGTTTTGGCCCATGACAGGCACCATAGAAAAAGTAGGTGGGGAATCAGAATAGGTAGGAAAGAAAGGGCGGAGTCAGATCAGAAGAGCCAGCCACCAAAGAAGAAGCATGTAAGGAACACAGGTGAGCCATGGGCAGACAGATTAATGAGAATGGGTTGAATTAAGATGTAAGAGCTAGCTAGCAAGGTGCCCAAGCCATGGGCCAAACAGCATGAACTAAATATAAGCATCTGAGTCATTTCTGGGGACCTGATCAGCTGCAGGTGGCTAAGGGGTCTGGGGCTGCAGGTCTGTGGGTCTGGACCTCAGGCCGCCCGGGACCAAGAAACCTCTCTGTTACAAGTATGTTTTTGTTTTTTTGCGTTATTTTTAGTTGTTTATTAGAATAAACTGTAGGCTTTGGGCAGATATCCTTTCCATGGTAGCATGATAAAAATGAACTGGATTCAATACTGGGGGGCTATGAAATCTCCCTCAGGGCATTTTCTGAAGACAAATGTTACTTGGCCTTACCTGGCCTATTCCTTGTTGACCTGTACTCATTGATCCAGTGCCTGTCTCTGACGCACCCTCTGCATACTCCATAAGAGTGTGGTATTCTGTTGGGGTTATTTTTAGAAAAGACATTGTATTGGAGAACACCTTGTTTATAGTCTCTTTTTATGTGACCTGCCTTCCACAGTTGTAAAATTTGATGTTTTAATTTTTCTTTAAACCTCTAGAAATAACTTCTCCTACCCAATCATTCTCACAGCTATAAAATTCTAAATTAATTTTATCACAAATCCAAATCTCCAATGTGCTGACCTTGCCTTTAATGGCCTAATTATTCTTTTATATTGTGAGCTATAATTTTTGAAAGCCAGAGATTCAATTATTATTTGCATATCTTCTGAATCTGGTTTTATTCTGTTTACTGCTATATTTAATCTTTGTTAAATATAGATAAAGGTTTCTTTTGGCCCTTGAGTTACTTCTGTAAAGGATTTGATGTTCTTTCCTATTACTTCAATTCTATCTCATGCATTCAAGGCTGCAATTTGGCATAAATCCAGGGTGTAATTATCATATAAGGATTGCCTTTCTACAGTAACATAATCTTCCTCCCTAGAAGTTAGTATTGGGAGATTTCTATGCCTCTATGTTGCTTCTTTTCTTCTATTGTTTTAGCCCCTCCAATCATTCATCACTTTCACTGTAAAAGCAGCTGGCCTTTAAAACAGCAGTAATCATATCTGACTAGTCCTTAGTTATAATTTGTTTACATTAGAGCGAGAATTTAACATGTGTTTTAGAAATGGAAAGTGAATTGCATAAGTAATACTTTCTTTATTGAATATCCTTAAATCTAACATTTGTACAGGAGTCAAACTAGCTTTTGAAATTTTTTAATCATTTTGCAATTCTTTCAAAGTTACTGCATATACTGATATTGTCTGTTTGAAACACTTAGGTTGTTTCTCTGTAATCTTATAAGACAATGTTAAATTTTCATCTTTAAATTCCTCTTTCTGGGTCTGAATATCTTTGTGTTCCTTTCTTAACAGGCTTTTCTAAGACTTTCATGTTGGCACTCACATTAACTTACTTTTAAAATAACAAACAGAAATTTTCAAGCAGCAACATTTATAATAGACACTATAATAGTCCAATCTACATGATTTATCTTCTCCTTTCCTTCTCCCAGTTTCTAATTCTCTAGATTAATATCTAAGAAATATCATCCAACTTCGATCATGCTACTCTTTTCCATTGTTATAGTGGGAAAATTCTCTCTCTGCCTTAAATAAATTCTCCTATTTAAGAAATTTAAATTTCTTCACCAAACTTGTTGTCAATGACAGTTCAGCTGCCTGTGAAGTATGGTAGCAGCTGAAGGAGGGTGTTTAAAGAAAACACAACACAACCCACTAGGTGAGGGTGGTAGCTGTTCAAAAACACTTACACAGATGAACATGGAGAAGAAACAAATGCTTGCCTAATTTTGGAGTCTAACTCCAAACATAAAACCTGCCAGCACATAGTTACTCTGGCCATGTGTAGCCCAGGCTGGCAAGCAGGCATTTTTGTGAATTTGAGTTTCAAAAGTTGCGTGCCGAGTACTGTATGAACTCTAGTTAGCTTATAATAAAAACATGGATCCAGATATAGGAAGAAAGCTGGAATATTAAAAACAGATCATAGCCTCCCAGCCAACTTCTCATGTCTGTATCCAAAAATCCTCCAACCGAATGCCTCTAAGTCCTCAGATGAAAGAGAAGGAAGTCTTTGGGAAAGCTGAAAGACCTTCTATTGCTCTACCCAGCTCACTTAACTTTCCACATTGCTAAACCTAGGATTAAATTTGTGAGTTGCCCTCCCTGGCCTGGCTTCATTTTGTGGTTAACTCTGATACTCCAGGTTTTTTTTTTGCCTTGTTTTGTTTTTATGCATATAACCACAAAACTCTAAGTCAGGAAAATACAAGTTGAGACCTCCATGAAGTATCACCTCATATTTGTTGTATGGCTTTATTAACAAAAAAATATGAGTATTGAAGAGGATGAGAAGAAATTGGAATTGTTGGTAATTATTAAAGGTAATATGGTAATTGCTAATAAAATTAAAATGGAACTAAAATGGGACCCAGCAATACTGTGACTGAATATGTATCTAGTAGCAATGAAGTTATTATTACAAAGAAATATATAAACCCTCATATCTGTTGTAGCACTATTAACACTAACAAAATGTATATATAATTGTCTATAAACAGGAGAATGAATAAGAAAATACGGCACATATATTTTTAAATACTATTGAACCTTAAAAGGATAATGAAGTTCTACTACAAGCGAACAGCTTTAATAAATCAAGAATATACCATACTAAATAAAATATTACATACAAAAATAGATACTGCTCATCTTTGATGTATGCTGTGGAGGGAGAGAGAAAGACAGAGGAGAAGAAGGAGGGAGGGCAGGAGAGAAAAAGAGATAATGTGAGAGAACTTATAGGGGCAATGACTAGAATTGTAGTTATCAATGGACTGGATAGGAAGGAAGAAAAGTTAGTGTTGGTCAAATGATCCATTTTAGTTAGACAAAAGGTTGATGAGATATGTCTAGCTGAAGTTTCTGTAGACCAGTTACTGAATAATAACATGGAGACTTATTAATTATTAAAGCTTGACCTTAGTTTAGGCTTATTCCCAACAATCTCTTAAAACTTATTCTGTTTATATGAATGTACACTCTCCCACATGGCTCATTACCTTTTCTCAGTACTATATATTTAACTTCCTCTGAGTCTGCCTAATGAATCACTCCCTTTCTCTGTTTTGTTTCCAGAGTTCCTAACTCTACCTGAAGTCCTGCCTATTTTCTCATGCTTAGCTATTGGACATTTAGCTATTTATCATAACAATAAGAAAGTGCTATTGACATATCTTCATAGTGTACAAAAAGGTTATACCACAGTATTTCTTCATTTTTGTATAAATAAAAAGGAAAGGTTTTGAACTCTAGTAGAGTAAATTATATACAGTAATAGCAATTATCAGGTAAGAATTATATTCACAATGTCCAATTCAATTATATTTTGCAACTTCAGAGACAGTACTCTATTATCTTTGTGAGTTAAAAATTTTGTATCTAAACTACTATCATATCTTGTATTACCAACTTAAACATATCTTTTAGAACTTAAAGCATTTTCTTAAACAATTTAAGTTTTTATGTTCTCAAACTGTATACACTTTACATCTCCTTTGTGAGTTTCTTTTTCTGAATTTGGTAACAAGGAAAAGTAAATACATAACTATAAATTCTTCAGCAGCATCCAAGACCTGAGAAGGATAAGATATTACTTGAGTAAACAGGAAGTACAGAACAAGTAACTTTTAAAACTATAGAAATTACAGACACAATGTATTGGCTGGAAAGTCATGGTTCATCTGTAGCATTGGGGCATCAATCTTCAGCCTACAGACCTAGAATATCTGACGGACTTTTCTGTAAAGCAGGAATTTTGAGGGACTTTCTTAACCTTGCTTTGGCAGAATTTAACACTTCATTTCTTTTGTGTCCCACTTTTTAAATTAGAATAGCATGTTGTCAGCAGACAAGGAAAGAGTAGTTTCTTGCCCAGTGGTTACTTTTGCCACATTAAAAGCAAACTTCATATGGTGGTTATTTGATGCCCAAAGCAGATTGGTGCTACAAGGAGCAGACATATCTCACTGTCATGAAAATCCTTGTTATTAAAAAATTTTAAATACCATATCTGTATATTTCTGAAGTGTTTGAAGACTAAATATCTAACTAAAATATATCTGTTAAACCTTGAAAACATACCTCACATAATTACAGCTTTGATTATTAGAGATCACTAACTTAACCTGTAATTTTAACTTATTCCAACATTATGTAATAATAACTTTAATGACTAAAACTTTACATTAAGTTTTTAAATAACCTGTAGTGGTGCAATACCTTAAATAAGATCAGAAACATATACACAGTATGTTATAGAAAAAAACCTTAAATTTATATCAATATACAAACATTCATACCAATATAAAATATCTGAGGCTATTAGTTGCTTTTTAGCAGACAATAAAATACTCTTCTATCTTGTTATTCCACCTCTTCTTTTATACTAGAATGAAAATAAAGAAGAATAGAAGAAAGAAAGAAGTCCTTTATTCAGGCTCTTTGTTTAATTTACTTTCTCACCACGACCAATAACTTGCAATTAACTCCTAAACAATAGCAAAGATCCATAACGTACTGAACAACCAAAAATAACCCTCCCTGCCTACTTGGAATTATGCATCATATTCTTAAAATTATTTTTTTCTGTCTGGGAAAAAAATGACATCTTTAGAAGACTCTGAGGGATTGGGGATAATGATCAAGTCTTAGTAGAGTTCACTCAGTCATTTGTTTTCCATACTCTCTGTTATGGAAAAGAGCAGGGCTTAACTGAAGTCTTGGCTGCAGTAGTTTATGAGGTTTATTCATCTTATCTAGGCAATTTGAAGTTGTCCTGGATGAGGATTTTTGAGGGAACTGCAACAGAGATATTCTGAGAGTCTGGATCACATGGACGATTTGTCTTCATTCATGTTTATCATTATTATTATTATAAAAACATACAACATTTCAAATATAACATACATAGGTGAATTACCACAAGTATGGAATATGTGGTACGCACAAGATAGCTAATTACCTGTTCTATGTTTGAGCAAGCAGAGACTTTCAACTTCTTAAGTCTATGTGGGGTGTATAACTAAATTGTAATATAAATTTCCATCCATTTCATATGAATGAAAGGCATATAATAATAATCATGAGGACTTACCCATGTCCCAACCAAATAGAGGGCCCATAATATGCATCATTTGGCTTGTAGTTATTCTTGTATTTTCCTTCATGTCTATAGTTTAGATTTTCAGGGGGTCTCCCAGGGTCAAATCTGATCTTTATTAAATTTGAAGGAATTCATAACTTTGTCAAAACAAAAAGCATAATCTATTCCCCAATGCAGCATAATTTTTGACTTTCTGAAATTGAAACCTTCTTAAAATAGATTTGATAGTTTAATTCAGTTTTTTTCCCACAATTCAATGTTACTCAACAACATTTGCATTTAAAAAATTTAAAGTTACAAAAGTCTTAACATAGCTTACTCTTTTTATTTTACCTCTCTTTAAATTCTTTATTATTTAAAATATTTTAAAATAAAATTTTAAAATATTCTTACCCATTTTTTTCTTTCTTCAGCACCTAAGCATATTTTTTAAGCATACCATAGTCCTTATTATGAGGGTTTTTTTTTTTTTGGGTCTGGAACATACTTTCTGCATATAGAACATAAGACTCTTCTTAATCTCAAGGTTTCTGGTTTGAGACCCACATGGGGCACCAAATGAAACTTAGCTTTCTTTAGATAGCAAGCTCACAAATAATAATACAAAGACTTCTTATTAAATATGAAAGCATAGCCTTACCTTAGGCTCATTCCCAACTAACTTTTAAAATTCAAATTAGCTAATTTATAATCATTTATGTTCTGCCATATGGCTTGTTACCTCTGATCAGTACTATACATTCTACTTCTTCTATATCTGTTTAGTAAATCTCCCTCTCTCTGATTTATTTCCAGAGTATTTTTATTTGTCTGGAAGTCCTGCCTATCCTCCACTGCCTAGCTATTGACTGTTCAGCTTGTTATTAAACAAATTCAAAGGTGTCTTGTCAAAGATACATCTTTATACTGTGCATAAACATTATCTCATAGCACATGTATTGTTAATAATGTACTCTTTACAATTGTTAAGAGAATAAGTTACATTACAGTTATAAAAACTAGGTACGTGATAACATTTTAATTAGATGAATAAATTAATTCTGGAAAATGGTTTGCAACATGTACACAACAAATATGTACAAATTCTGCTAATTAATTCTTTGATGAAAAGGAGTGATGGGCTAAGGAGTTTATTCTACTGGAGGAGTGTTTGCCTTACAAGCAGTAGGGCCTCATTTAAATCTGCTGACTCAGCATAATAAAGCTGGGTACAATGATACCTGCTTATAATATGTGATAGGTTTTATTAGCTACTTGTCACAATCATAGACATACCTAGTTAGAAGAGACATCAATTGAGAAATTGCCTCCATTGTATTGGCCAGTAAAAATGTCAGTGAGCAATTTTGTTTCTTGCTATTTGGTATAGAAGCACCTATCTCATAGTAGAAGGTGTCATTCCTAAGCAGGTTGATATAGGCTGCATAAGAAAGATAGCTGGAGTGGCAATCAGAAACACACAGATGCCCCAGCCCACATCTGACTAAGAGACTAAAAGACAAAAGACCAAGAGACTAAGAGAATTTTTCTGTTCCTATTGTATCAAGAACAGCTGCCTGAGACTCTCAGTTTCTCAACACCTACTAAATCAAGAGGACCCCTGAGACTCACAGTGTATCAGAAACTACTGAATTAAGAGGGGTGACTGATGTGGGAATGTTTTTCTATATGCTGCAAATATCAATCTTTAAATAAAAGAGCTGTTTTGGCCCATGACAGACACCATAAAAAAGTAGGAGGGGAAATCACAGCATAGGTAGAAGAGGGCAGAGTCAGATCAGATCAGATCAAGCAAGACGCCCAAAGGAGCAACATGTAAGGAACACAAGTGAGCCACGGCCACGTGACAAGATTGATTAATAAAGTAAGTTAAGATAAAAGAGCTAGCTAACAATGTGCCTAAGCCATAGGCCAAATAACATGAAATTAATATAAACATCTAGATCACTTTGGAGGGGGGGGTGCTAAGCAACAATGAGCAGCTAAGTGGTATGGGACCACAAGTCTGTAAGTCTAAACCTCTAGCTACCCAAGACCAAAAAACCATACTGAAACAGGTGACTATGACACAGAATACGCTACTGCCAATTGGACCAAAAACCCATATTGGACCAAGAGAGGCTTCTTGAGACATAAACACATTCAGAACAGATTGCACCAAAATCAGCTTTCTGAGATACAGATAAATTCTGCAGTTCTCCAATGAATCAAAGGGCAGATTTCAAGGCAAGAATACACATGAAAACATAAAGAATAACATGGTACCACCATTTTCTGGTAGGTCTAAAACAACAAGACCTAAGCATGACCATGCAAAAAAAGCAGAAGGAAACAACCTTAAAAACAACTTTATGAAGATAACAAAAACCTTAAAGGACAATATTTAAACATTCACATAAAGAAATAGAAGATAATACAAACAAAAACATTGGAAAAATAAACGAATTCCTGAAAAAAATAAAGAAATTCAAGAAAATCAAGAAAAAGCAATCAAATAGTTGAAGGAAATACTTTAATATTTAAAAATTGAAATAGAAGCCATAAAGAAGACTGACAACCTCTGGTTCAAACAAGAAATAAAGAAATAAATCAAAGACCTCCTTGAACTCAATGAAAATGAAGCCACAACATACCCAAATATATGGGACATAATAAAAGTAATGCTAAGAGGAAAATTCATAGCACTAGATGCCTATATGGAGAGTCTAGAGACATCCCATATAAGGGACTTAACAGAATAGCTGAAGGCTTTAAAATAATAAGAAGCAAACTCACCTAGAAGGAGTAGAAGGCAGGAAATAATCAAACTCAGAGATGAAATCAATATAATAGAAACAAAGAGAAAAATACAAATAATCAAAGAATCAACTCTTTGATTCTTTGAGAAAGTCAACAAGATAGATAAACTCTTATCCAAACTAAGGGGGGGGGGCGAGAGAATATCCAAATGAACAGAATCAGAACTGAAAGGGGGGACATAAAAACAGGCACCCAGGAAATTCAGAGAATCAATAAGTCATCCTTTGAGAATCTATATTACTAAATAGGAAAATATAAAAGAAATGGACAGCTTTTTGGACAAACACCACTTAACAAAATTAAATCAAGAACAGATAAGTGACCTAAATAGACCTACAATGCTCAAGGAATTTTAAGCTGTTATTTAAATTCTTTCAAGCAAAAGAAGTCAGTGCTAGATCATTATAGTGTAAAATTCTACCAGACATTCAAAGAAGAACTAATAGCAGTACTCCTCAAACTTTTTTATACACTAGAAATTGAAGAAACATTGCCAAACTCGTTTTATGAAGCTACAGTCACCATGATACCCAAGCCACTCAAGGATGAAACTAAGAAAGAGAATTAAAGACTAATCTCACTCATGAACTTTAATGCAAAAAATACTTAATAAAATACTGGAAAACTGATTTCAAGAACTTATAAAAAAATCATCTACCATGATCAAGTAGGCTTCATTCTAGAGATGCAGGAGTAGTTCAACATATAAAAAACTGTAAATGTCATCCATCATATAAACAACCTGAAAGAAAAAGAAGAAGAAGAAAAAAAAAAACACATGATCATCTTCCTAGATGTTGAAAAAGCTTGTGATAAAATCCAACACATCTTCATGATAAAAGTCCTGGAGAGATCAGGAATTTATGGAAAATCCATAAACATAATAAAGGTAATATACAGCAAACCAAAAGCCATCATCAAAATAAATGAAGAAAAACACAAAGCAATCCCACTAAAATCAGGAACAAGAAAAGGCTGTATACTCTCCCTTTATCTTGTCATGATAGTTCTAGAAGTTTTAGCTAAATAAGAGAAGAAAAGGACATTAATAATATACAAACTGAAAAATAAAAAACCAAACTGTCTCTGTTTGTAGATGGGATGACTGTATGTATAACTGACCCCAAAATGCTATGATGGAACTCTAACAGCTGATAAACACCTTAAACAATATAGCAGGGCACAACTTAAAAAATCAAAAGTGCTCTTATATACTAAGGATAAAAGGGTTTAAAAGAAATAAGGGAAACATCACCCTTTATAATATGTGCAAATAGCATAGAATATCTTGGGATAATGCTAACAAAAGAAGTGGCATACCTGTTTGACAAGAGCAATAAGTCATTGAAGAAAATATCAGACAATGGAAAGATTTCCCATATTCCTGGATATGTAGGATTAACAAAGTAAAAACAGCAATCTATAGATTCAATGAAATTCCCATCAATAGTCCAACATATCTTTTTCAGACCTTGAAAGAACAATACTCAACTTCATATGGAATAACAAGAAACTCAGGGTTGCCAAAACAATCCTATTAAATAATAGAACTTCAGAAGGAATCACCATCCCTGACTTCAAGCTACACTATATACCTATATTAATCAAAACAGCTTGGTACTGGCATAAAAACAGACCTGCGGATCAATGGAATTGAATCGAAGTCCCTGACATTAATTCACACACCCATGAACACCTGATTTTTGACAAAGAGACAAAATGTATACCATAGAACAAAGATAGTATCGTCAACAAATAGTGTTGACATAACTGTATGGTAGTATGTAGAAGAATACCAATAGATACAAACCCATCACCTTGCACAAAACTCAAGTACAAGTGGCTCAAAGGCCTAAACATAAACCCAGCTACACTGAACACGATAGAAAAGAAAGTGAGAAATACCCTCCAATGTATTGACATAGGTGACCACTTCCTAAATATAACACCAGTAGCATAGACATTAAGAACAACAATCAATAAGTGGGATCTCCTGAAACTGAGAAGCTTCTGTAAGGTAAAGGACACAGTCAATAACACAAAATAACAGCCTAGAGAATGGGAAAAGATCTTCACCAATGCTCTATCTTACAGAGGACTGATCTCTAAAATAGATAGACTGAATGTACCAAGCTGAATTGGCCCACTTTGGGACTTCTTGCCCTTTTGGGGGAAAGTATCAAGGAATGGGGTAGGATGAGTCTGAAGGCTGACTGGTTGGGATTGGGAGGAGGGGAAGGATTGGCAAGCAGAGGGATATATAGAAAAAAGACTTAATAAATGAAAAAGAAATAAAGAAATAAAAATAATGATAGTAAAAGAAAGATAGCTGAATACACTGAGGAAGTTAGCTAGTAAGTGTTGTATTGTGTTTCTGGCCCAGACTTTAGGGCCCAGCCTCATGGCTCAGACTTTTAGGCTTAGCCTCAAGATTTGGATCCACAGACTCAGAGACCCACAGTCTCACAGAGACACACAGATGCTTACATTAATTTTATGCTGATCAGCCTAAGGCCAGGTATAAAACTTGGTAGCTCTTGTTCTTAATCTAACCAATGGCTCTTATCTTGTTTAACCTTGAGGCCTGGTACATTTTCTTAGAGTAGCATTTCAACTTCTTTCCTCTCTATCTGCTAACATCACATTGTCGTGTCTCTGTGGTTTCTCTGTGGCATTCCTGCTCTGTTCTTCCTGTTCCCAGGGTTTTCATAGTCTGGTAGCCCTGCCCACACTTCCTGTCTGCCTTTGACCAATCAGCATTTATATTAAACCAGTAGGTGGGATAATTATTTACAACGTAACATAATCCCCCTACAAGAAAGTAGTTTTTCACTGTTGTTTTTTACTTCAAACTTTTACCTGGAATTCCTTGTAGATTTTTTTAAAGATGGACTGTCATCAACATGTTATTTTTTAAAAGAGTAAAAACAAAACCCTTTCATCCTCAAGTTGTTTTAGGACTGTGCTGTATCATAGTAAAGAAAAAAAAAACTATACATAGAATTAAAAAAAACATTGAACTTGTTAATTCTATCTCAAGTGAGGTTAAGACAAATGCATCCTTAGGGATTACTAGCTAGCTCAGCCACACCTATTCTGTTATCTCTAGGTCAATGAAAGTCCCTATCTTAAAAGAGAAGAGGCAGGCATTTTCATGATAAATGTTACCTTAAGTTGACTTCTGGACATCGACTTTGATAATATATTGTATATTTAATAAGATAGTCTGAAATATGAGAGAACAGAGCCAAGCCAAGAAGGTTAGTAAGTGCTGATCCACACTTTTAATCCTATTACCCCATTGGCAGAGATCCATCTGAATCTCTGTGAGGTCAAAGCCTAACAGCCAGGCAGTAGTGGCATCTACAATTAATTCTAACACTTGTGATCCCATGCTTCTGCTTCTAGTACTTAGCAGTCTGAAGTGCAAATCTCTGAGTTTGAGGCCAGCCTGGCCTTTGGAACAAACAGGGCTGGCTATTCAGAGAAACTGTATTTCAAAAAAAAAAAAAAGAAGAAGAAAAGAAAGAAAGAAAGAAAGAAAGAAAGAAAGAAAGAAAGAAAGAAAGAAAAGAAAACTCAAATGTTCTTTTACTGATAGAACTTTTGGTCTTAGAGAGAAATACTTTAGTTGTTTCTTATTTAATAAAAGCGTAAGAGAGAACAAAATTCTCTTCCTGGCAACAAGTTTTGTTGAGATATAACCAGGAGTAGTGGGAAATATTGGAACTTTTCTTATAGCATAGTAGATTACCTTTATTCAATAATTCTATCCTTACTATATTGCTGTTGCTTACATTAATATGCAGAAAATACATATTTGAAATCTGTGAATATTCTTTTTCTTATCTCTTTTCAATTGTAGCACTTTCTCACTGTTATATTTCTTATTTATCTTAGTGAAAATCTGGAAAGATGCCTAAATAAACCCTACTCTTGAGAACAATGCCCTTCCCAAGACTTTGGTCTTAAAATCCCCAGACATAGCAAAGAAATTATGAGATTTCAACATATAATGTGGCTTTTTACATTGTAATGGCACAGGTAGTCATTTGGAAGTCAAAGTTTCACACTGTATGTAGTCCAGGCTCTGATCTCAAGCACATGACAATTCTTCCTTAGCTTTCCATATTCTGGTACTACAGTCATGACAACTTCCAGATTCTATGAAGTGGGTCTACTTCATAGTAAGATTTAGAAGTGAGAAAGTAGCTATATGTTGTAACTATAGTATGGAAAAAGGAAGTACCATCAGGGTGTGGTAGTATGCTGGTCTAAATAGGTGAGAGCCTGCTTAGCACACAACTAAATCCACAATGAGGTTCTCAGAAGAGGGCTACAAAATTATTAGAAATGTGCTCTTAGCATACTGTTTATCAGTAGAACAGGGAAGAATGTCCCATTAGGAAGTTCTAAAGAAGTAATCACAATAATCACAATGATGAATATCAGAAAGAATAGCTAGTCAGAATGTCTAAAACCTTGCATTAGAATGTAAAGAACAAACAGGACAATGTGTCCATCACTACAGGTGAGAACCATAAAATTAAGAAGAGGATCTTCACATTTAAACAGCTAGAAAAATAGGACTATTGTATTTTTCAGTACATGCCATGGAAGAAAAGCATAGTTACATATAAAAATAATTTTAGCTATCTTATGAATATATTTAAACAGAGATACTTTGATATTCCAATACATTAAAATATATTTTAAACAACTTTCTAAAAAAAGGAAAATGACAGATGAGAGGCTGAGTTGTAGTTTTCAGGGAATACTTACTGACATTGAGGAGTTCCATCCTCTGTCATTTCAGCACCTGACAAAGTTCCAGTCCATTGTTCCTTGAAGATCCTCTGCATTCCCTGTGATTAAATTTTATCTTTAAGGACTCTAGTTATCTTTATGGACTCTAGTTATGTGAATATTAATGGCTATGTTTGCTTGTTAACTTATTTTTTCTAAGTTACCTTTGGCTTTTAATGACACTAATAGTGAAAACAGCCAGATACTCTCCAGATATACAGACTATTCTGTGACCTTCACCTAGGGAATAAGAATGAGATGAACCAAAGACAATTGGTATTAGGTGATTGGAAGAACGTCCCACGTAGAGAGGAAGAAAACCGTGCTTTCTACATGAGCTGAAGAACAATTTTTCCAGCTGAGGCATGTTTAATGCTAGAGAAGATGCAAACATAGCCTGGAGAAGCAGAAAAGTAAGAGTGCAGGGAGATTCTGCTAAGATTAAACTGGATTTAGTTTTCTATAAAAATAATAAAATGTCCTAGGAAGAGGTGGCAGTCAGCACAGGGACACACAAAATATCCAGCTCCTGAGAATAAGTGATTGTGAGTTTGTAGCTCTAAGTGAAACATCTCTATTGACACACCTTTTCCAGACAAGATCCGGGGAATATTAAAGGAGATGGAAAGTGCAAAAAACCTAGTGGATGGGGACTTATATAACCCAGGAAAATTACTCACATCACCTTGCTAGGCTTTCCCACATCAATTAACAATCAAGGCAGTACTTCACAGACATGTCCATGGAGCAATCTGATCTAAGAAATACCTCAACTGAGACTCCATTTATGATATGTCATTGATGTATGTCAGACAGAAAGTAATAAATTGATTAGGTGGCTGTCTGGACAGAATCTACTGAGCAGATGATAAACAAGGACAAACGTCCTGAGAAGGAAACAGGATTTTTACTTTCTTAGGAAATCAGGAATGCTTGTTCATCCAGATCATAGAAATTATGTGATTGGTAAAAACTGAAGTTGGTAGGTTAGTAATTGTCAGTGTTCATAATGCTTTGTTACGCATGATGAAGTTACCAGGCTTTTATCACAGGTTAGTAGGGATTCACTAGGAGGTGTTAAATGGATCAGAGACATGATATGAGGTTGTTAAGAACAGGATATACCATGCTGACTAGATTAAGTATAATACAATCAGTTACTGAGAGGTGTAACCAAGATTTCTTAAAATTTTGTTAAAGAAATAGGAACAGAGATACCAGACATTATTGGATTCTGAAGTTTTTTGATACTGGAGTCAAAATATTTGCCTAAGGGAACTAAGGAGCCCAAATAGGCAGCCATCTGTGAGCTGGCTCACTGGCTTCTGACTATATTAATGAATAGAAGCACCTTTACCTCTAGTATCCAGTGGCTCCTATATTTGTGTATGCTGTGTAGGGACAATATAATACCCTCTTAAAATATGAATACTCCATTGTATAAGAGATACATTAATTTTCATGGAATATTTCTCCTGTCTGGAGCAATAAAATATTGGTATATGTTCTACCTTTATTAGCCTCTGTAATCTATGAAGGCAGGGAATATTCTTGAAGCTGTCAATGATGTGTCTCTGAGCCCAGTGGTATGTTTCTGCGGTAAAGTAAATTCTTTGACTAAAATTCATGTGATGAAGAATGTTCTGTGAGATTTTTTGGTATGACACTAGGCACAGTGAAGTCACATCAGTTTCAAGCATGAGTGCAAATTTAAAAGAAAGAATATTCTGATGCAATCAAACTCCAATCAGAAGACTTGCTGGTTCTTGGGTTCCAGTTCCAGTTGAGCAAGAGCTGAGTTTTACTGCAGGCAGTGTGAAGCCACAGTAGTCATAAGATTCAGGCCAGCAGTAGTGAGGGGACATCATGTTGAAATCAATGTGTGGCTTCTACCTTACCAAAATGTGGTTTCATTTTTTTTTCTGAGTTCATTTAAGGCAGTGCTGGAGTGACAGGGGATATACACTGTGACTAATAAACTAATTAATATCCACAGAGAAACTGTGTCATTCTGTTTATTTGTAAAGTTTCTCATGCAGTGTTTTTGGGAACTATTTAGTGGGATGAAAACATTCTTCTCTCAATCTGAGATTCCTCTGCATAGAGCAGACTTTCTGTGCACAAAGACATATTAATATGTGTGTTAGCATCAGTTAAAATTCACTATGGAATAACCTCTGAAAAAGTGGCTATTTATTTTAACTTTTTTGTTAACATCCTAGTTTTATTTCCATTGCTATGATAACATATACTGAAAAAAAATCTTCTTATGGAAGAAAGGGGTTTACTGAAAATTGAAGTTACTGATTAAAGTCCATCACTGGGGAGAAGCCAAGGAAGGAAGCAGGTGCAATTGTCAAGTCACATCTATTAGTCAAGAACAGAGACTTGAATATGTTGATTCTACCACTCTGCTATAATTAAAGAGGCTCTGCCTAGAGAATGGTACTACCCATAGTGGGCTGGTTTTTCCACATCAATTAACATAAGATAAGCTCCCACAGGTACACCCATAGGCCAACTAAAGTTGGATGATCTTTCATTTAGAGTCTCTTCCTAGGTTGTGTCCACTTGACAGGGTTGCTCACCAAAGTTTCCTTTTTAATGATTTTATCTTTTAATCATTTTTATATTTTCCGTACTATTTGTCCTTCCCGTTGAAGGGTCTTGCTTTGTAAAAGTGTGCACATTTGTATACAGATTTATGAGTACTTTTCTCAAAGGATCCACACCTTCAAGTTAGGTCTATAAACTGACTGAAGAAAAACAACTATCCGATTCCCCATTGTGATTATTCTACTCAGATTTTCTGTTACCGGATCTTCAGGTTTGGCTGTTCTATTGATAAAGCAATATACGTGTGGTTTTATTAGTTACTTTCCCTGTAACTGTGATAAAATGTCCCAATAAAAACAACTTAAGGAATGAAAAGTTTAGTATGGCTCACAATGGCAGGCGATAGTCTATCATGATGGGTAAAGTTTAACAAAAGAAACTTCAGGGAGCAGCTGGCCATGCTGAATTCATAACCAGAGAATAAAGAATGATGAATTCTCACATTCAGTTCACTTACTAATTTGTATTCTGTCTGGGTCTTGAGCCCATGAAATAGTATCAACAATATTCAGGACGGCTCTTTCCACCTCATTCATCTAACCCAGAAAACCTCTAACAGACATGCCCCAAAACCTGTTTCCATTGTGGCGGTAGATACTAAATCCAATAAAATGTAAAAGAGATAAACCATCACAGAAGGCTACCCAAGTCTTTAATGACCAGTTAGCTGCCACTAAGAGATGTGGATTACTATTGTGTCCTTGATCCCCTTTCATGTAAATGAGCTTAGTACATGAAAGGACCAAAGGTACAAATGACAAGCCTGTCTCTTGTGCTTGGCCTATGTTATGCTATAGCCTCTGATACAAAATGACATTGTCACAGAACTCATTCCAGTTGTGAAATCTTGTGACCATACCTAACTTGGAGAAAAGTCACATTTTGAAGTGTTTGGGAAGCTGTTGACCACTGAATGTTACTCATCACAGTTTCATAAAGAAGTCTGTCCAGTGCACAACTCACAGAAACCAAAAGTAAGCCTTCTATCTCAAATTTGCTTCTTTCTATTGGAAATTGAAGTTGGTCTGATTGCTAATAAAAATATTTATAAGATTCAAATACTTTATTGAAGATGAAAGGATTTGGAGCCCATAAGAAATTTATTTATAACATGCAATACTCATATAGATCTATGATATACAGTACATTTTTATATGTTAACTTTTTATTTCAATAGTTATTTGTATCTATACTATCCTACTGTCGAGCTGCAAAGTCATCAAAAAGTAATCAGATAATCATAGACTCATGCTTAATTTGTTTTCCTTTTACTCCTCAGATAAAATTTGTAAAGTGCTAATTTCTCAAATTAATACCCATTTTGTTTACACACCAAGAGGGATAAAATCATTGGTCTAAATTGTTATTGTTAGCCATAAATGAAAAGCATGTTTACTAGCTCACTGTATTGGGATTAAATTGTTCTGGGTACTCGCTTATTGATTAAAAACACTTGCTGTTCTTACATAGGACCTTGCTTTGGTTTCCAGAATCAACATGGTAGCTTACATGCATCTGTAATTGCAGTTCTATAGAAACCAACATTCTTTTTGAGCTTCTAGGTAATACATGCAAATATATACATATACACATGCAGACAAACATGTATACACATAAATAAAAATATGTAAAAATTTTAAAAAGTGACTGTTAACTAATTTCTTCTGATCAGAGCTTGGGGTCCAACAGTATTCTAGATAACTCATATATATTATATGTGAATATATTTGAGTCTTAGCAATTAGAGATGAATTGACAGATAGCAATCTCCATTTTGTTGAAGGAGTAATACTTAAATAATCAACGATTTTAAGAGGTTTAGCATTTGGGCACTCTCAGTACTGGAATGTCTTAGGCAATGGGAGCATTATCAAAAATTAAGATACACATGAGATTACAAACCAATATAAGTCAAACTCATACTTAAGATTACATTATATAACCACTCTACTGTTCATAGTTGATTTTAACATTAATAAACTAACATTTGAAATATAGTATATCTATACATATTGTGGAATGAATTTAGAGATTATATAAGTAAGAATGTTGTACATTCTATAGTACAAATCTTATTTATAATGTTTATTAGAGAGATTGAGACAAACAGTGCTTTCTTTTTTACTTGTTTAGAGAAACATTCTGTCTTTTCTATCTCCAAACTGCACACAGATGGAAAAAAAATGACCCAGGAAGATACTTTTCAACCTGCATATTTCATATGCCCAGAATCACACAAAATGTACCAATGACCACTTAGTTTTTGATCATTTTTTTTCTGTGAAATGTTTTAATAATTTCTGAAATGAGCCTTGTGCCTTGATTCCTGATTGTGGGTGTATTCTGCAGCAGAGCACAGAAAGAAAAATTCATAGCACATACTAAATCTTCTAGAACATGTATACTCTGCTCTATTTCAAAGCTTTAAACCCAAGTCCTCACACTTCCAAATGAGTGGCCTGCCTCACTACAGGGAGAAAGTCAACCTTGAGCCTTTCACTAGCTATTGTGTCTTCAAGAGAAAGAATCCTTAGAGAACCAGTGTTTTGACTGTACATGCAAAAAGCCTCGCACAACCACAGGCATTTCTCTATCCCCCAAATCTGTTACAACTATGCCTGTATCTACTAATGATACTTAAAATTGACAACTATAGCTCATGAGAAATGGGCTAAGTATGCAGGCCGAACTTAATAGATCTTAGATTACCTGAGCTAAGTTTAGAGTCATTTAACATGTACCTGATGGTCTCAGTAAGTGCTAAAATTGCTTTAGGTGGCACTGGGTAGATAGGTAAAGCTTTATGTCTTAACCATATTTGTGTAAATTACAAATACTATAAAGGCAGAAATAATATTGACTGTGATTATGGTCCAGGCCATAGCACTGGAAAATCCAAAGAACATCAACATTGATGTAAATATAATATTCAGTAAGAAATTCATTTTTTGCCTCTATGCAAGCTCTTTCTATCACAAAAATAAAATAAAAATATACTGTGTGTTATGATATTACTATTATTAATCATAAATAACTTTTAAATAAGCATTTTAATATCAATAATAAAACAAACAATAAAGTAGAAAAATAAGGTTCCCCAAAAATTATTAAAAAATTAAGATAATAAATAGAAAATGTATTATTTCATAACATAAGAAGCATGGTTTGGAATGCTCAGTCAGAAAAATAATACATATGACTAATAGGTTATTTTGATAAGGCAAGTTTAACCACAAGAATAAAATTACTTTTGAAAGATACAATCTATTGCAGCTTGTTTAATAGCAGAATTTTAAATGATTATTTCTAATGAACTGAGAATTGTCAGGGGCAGAAGGGCATGTAAACTGAAGCTACAGTTTGGGAGTCAAAGAAGACTAGACTTTTCAATTCCAGAATTAGCAAAGTTGCTAATATTGGCATACATACAACTATATAAAGAAGAATAGTAGATTTTCAAATAATTAATCAATTCAAAAAACACAAATGCACAATACTATGAAAATTATTTAGTCATTATTTCATGTTTCATTTTCCACTGCTACTGTAATTAATGTTGGGGGCTGTAGGAAGGATGATTATGTTGATTAATCTATGCTAAATGTCTTACGTGGGAAACATATATTCATTAGTTTCTTCTCCTTTAAAATTCTCAACAAAGAGATTGGAGAAAGAGCTTAGTAGTTAAGAGAACTTACTTCTTTTACGGAGGATCTAAATTTATTCCCCAAATCCACCTGTTAGTTCACAACTGTCTGTAACTCCAATTTCACAGGATCAAATATCCTCCTCTGGTATGGCTGGACCAGGAACACAAATGGTACACCGATATACATGCAGACAAAGCACTCTATATACATAAGGTAAAATAAATAATTAAAAGTATTATCTTTAAGTTAAAAGCTCCATGATGTATTATCTGATTCAAAGTTGTAAGGCCTTAACACATACATTTGCATGTGTACATGCATGCATCACATATATGGCATGAAGAGGTTATAAATTTTAGAGGGAGGTAAAGGAACAGGAGGAACTAGGAGAATATGAAAGGGGGTGGGAATGATATAAATACAATACTTATATGTAAAATTTTCAATACTTAAAAAATTAACATTAATAAAATATTTCAAATACTAGTCAATGCCAAAATGAACACCAAATTAATGAAATATAATTTTTCTTTTTAAATTTTCAATACAAAAATAAATTTCTATAAGGGTTAATAAAATACAGATTACATCAGATTTAAAATTGCACATTTAATTTAGCTTTACTTGTTAAAATATCAGTACAAAAAGGCATGAAACAATATTTATGTAGTTTGACATAAATTTATACTCAATCAAATTATAACTTCTATAGTAAGCCATATTATATTTAATACATTTCCTAGAAAGTAAATTCATAATAATTAATTTAACTAGGAAGTTGATTACCCTAATTTCATTTCTGCTGTTGTGGTAAAATATATCATAGACATTGTAAAAAAAATATGCTGACAAAACATATGGGAGGAAGACGTTTTGTTTTGTTTTTGCTTACTATTCTATTTAACACTTTATTATTCATGTTTGGAGAGTCAAGGCAAAAACTAAACTAGTCACAACACATCCACGGTCAATGCAGAAAGAAACAAATTTATGGATGCTCACTTTCTTTCTGACCTATGTTCAACTTGATTTCTCTATTCCTGTAGAGTTAAAGAGTCTCTATTTAGGTAACAATGCCACATAAAGTGACCTGGGTCTATCTACATCGTTGACTCAATTATGATTTTATTCATACACATCTCTACAGACTCTCACTAAAAGTATATTCTCCAGGTGGTTATTGGACTTTTAAAGTTAACATTTAAAGCTAACCATCATATCTAGTTCAAAAATTAAAATATGAACAAAAATTGATAGGATTGATGTAAAATTGAAATAAGTTAATAAAATAATTTAAGATCTATGCAGGATCTTTGGTATTTTTATACTAAATAATGATACATAGAAATAATTTCAGGGGTAGAAATACTCATGGTATATGTAAATTATAATCAATTATACACAAATTATAAACTGGCAGTAAGATCACAGGTTATTTCAATAGGTTTGCAGTTCTGTGTTAACAAGAAATGTTGAAGACTTACAAAAGTGTTAGCTTACACAGGAAGATCTTATAGACACTTTGTAATCCTGGTAATAATGGAAAAATATTTGCACTTACAAGTCAATAGTAAAACTGGCAAAATCAAAAATTCATAGAAAATATATAAACCATTTAAATAGGAATATCTAACAAATAGAGGAAATCTAGGAGAATAAGAATGTAGAAGCATAATAATAAACTTACAGATAAGCAGTATATAGTGTAGGAAGGTAACACAAGTCCAAATGTAATTTCTGAGAATGTGCAATTAATTTATTATATTACTTAACTTGTATATTTATGTGACGTACATATTTATCATGTGTCCAACTACGTTGCGTTCATAAAATATTAAATTTATAATAAACTTATTAAATACCTGAATACAAATTTGTGCTACAAAATATTACTTAAATAAAACAAAATTGGCTGCCCTATGAAAGATTATTTCATATCCAATGAAATCAATGGATTGGCTACACATTTGTTAAGCTTTTTACTACACAATTGGAAATCATAAAAACATATGCAAAAATGCACAGATACTGATCAATGCTAGACAATTTGAAAAGTGACCAATGAAAAAATCTTTAAAATGCTCCAAAGATTTAATAGTTTTTGTATCTCAGGTTCATATACACACAATATATTATGTAAATGTATTTGTCTCAAATAAGTTACTGCAAATAATACATTTCTTAATTAATATACGTACTTGAAAGAATAACTTTGGCATTGTCTTAGTCACCAAGAAAAGCCTTATTTAATTTTGCCATCCAGTTTCCTCACAAAGTATACTTATACCCGAGTTGCTATAAGAATGGAAAAAGAATGACTTATAATCTGGGGAATAGATTTGATCAGAAATTGAAAAAAAAATTGATAAAAAAAGAGATAATAGTTGGATCAGAGATTTTAACTAGTTTGAAAGTTTATAAGTCTCATTGGGTCAGATTATAATTAAAACTGCAGAGTACAATTTCAAAAGAATTCTTGATAATTGTTAATAAAAAAAACATTCAATAAAACTAAGAAAATTTTAAACTTTACTAATAATTAGTTGGCTTTTCAGTGTTAATGTTAATGCTAAGAAGCACATAAAATAAGTGAAAGATTAAGTAATTAATATTCATGATCAAACATAATTAGAATGCAATTTGTTTATTCAATTCCTAAGAAATAATTGTTAGGATAAATACCTGATTTTATTGAACAATATCAATAAAAGAAGCAACTATATGAAAGAATGTTCACCAGAAAAGTATATGAAATTTCAAAACTTGCCTGTGTGTAAAAGATCTATTAACACTGACAAAAATGTCATTTAAAAATATAACCTAAATTATTAGTTTCAAAATCAAAATTCAATAAACCGTTATGAAAAACCTTATAACTTTAAGATATTGAATAACAGGTGGAATGATTTATTAACTAATAAGAATTGGGGGGGGGTGGATAATATTTCTAGGAACAGAATAAGTTGTTTAAAAACTAAGCAGAAAAGAAAAATCTCATAAAATGGTTTTAATATGAAGTTTTATGAAAATTAATTTCTATTCTAAGTGTTGAAGAATTTTGAATACATTAAGAGGCTCTCAAATTATTTCACCAAGGCACATTAATATGAAAAAGTACTAATAAACAAGGAAATTTTATAAGCAGCAATGAATAATGTTAGGTTTGGATATTCACAAATCTCCGTGTAGAATGATTACTCAGTTGTTAAGAGCATGTGCTACTTTTCCAGTGGACATGGTTCTATTTCCAGCATCCACATGGCATTTCACTACACTCTGTAACCCTGTTTCAGAGGCTCCCATACCTCCTGTTATATTTGGTTACTGCACACATGCAATGTGCTGCAAAAATTCACTTATGTGCATATAATTATATATATATATATACATACACATATGAAAAAATGCTTTTTAAAATTCCCAAATATATTAAGATAAAAAGTCTTTTATTAAGTATCAAAGGGAGATTTATTTTAAGGATTCAATAGTTTCTTAAAATAAGATATATTAGTGAATGATGTTACATGAATTAGATCATATAAGAAGAGAAATCTTGCCTATTTATGTATATTACCTTGCCTTTATTGTCTATACTAGTATATGTTATGTTTCTTAACAATTCACTGTGTTGTCTCTTCACCCCAATGGAATGGTAGTGTGAACAAAACTTATCCCTAGTGCATGCACTGGCATTTTGGAGCCCATTTCCTCCAAAGGAACAGCTTGCTCATTCTTGATACAGGAAGGAGAGTCTTGGTCCTGCCTCAACTGTATATGCCAGACTCTATTGATTCCCCCCTAGGTGTCCTTACCCTCTCTGAGGAGTGGACTGGGTTGAGAATGGAGCGAATCTGAGGAGTGATTGGAAAGAGGGGAGGGAGCAGGAATAGTGATTGCCTTAAAAAAAATAAAACAAAACAACATTTTCATTAAAAAGAAAAGTACTAAAAAGAAAATATCTCTAAACTAGCAATTGCCAGCATGTTAGTATTGCCACTCTTTTAGGCTGTTAGCATACACAGGCAAATTAATTCTCAAGTCTACTTGTAATGTGGGTGCCAAATTCCTATATTCAAGAGAAGGCACAGAGCAAGTACATCACATGTAGGGAAATAGCATAGAGCACATTAACACCAAGGCTGCAGTCCTAGAAATGAAATTGTACTATTTATGTGATTAACAGGCCAGATAGATGTAATGTGATTCAGCATTCATTATTATAGACAGAGTTTAGAAAATATCGCTGATTAATATAAGAAGGATTAAACTTAATTCAAAGGAAAACTCATTTTTAGTATAAAAATATACTGAAGTGCATATATGTACTTACATAAATATCTTGAGAGATTGCATCTCTTCATATATAATATTCATATGCTATATACAAAATTAATACAATTTTAACAAACTCAGACATTATTAGTCAAATTTATCAGTGTTTGTAGACAATGTTATTTATAGGTATTCAAAGAATACAGACAATAAAACACCTTTTTAACTGCTCCGAAGTGAAATAGATGCTGATTTTCCTAGTTAGAGACAGAAGGGAGTACATCAGGAGAGGAGGGGAAGGGAGGTGAAGGTGAACTGGGTGGCAAAGAGGGATGGAATATATTGTATGAGAAATAATCTATTTTTCAATAAAAGAAAAAATGAGAAAAAGAAAGTTTTGAGAAACAAAAAATAGTTTATTGACAAAATTTATGTCATTATAATGTCTTTCTCTATTAATTTACCTTTTTCTTTTATACAAATATTATTTTCTGATCTGCAAAGAACAAATAGATAAAATAGAAGGAAAGAAAATGAATGAAACTTAGAGATAAAACCAAGAATCAACTTCTGACTTTTAATGCACCACCTCATCTTAGACTTCCAATCTTCCATCAGCTTCTTGAAATTGCTTAGCTTATTATACATGTTGGTAGCATTTTTCTACATGTAAGTGTAACTACAGACAACAAACATGTGGTTTGGAGTTTTTATAAATTAGACAATGCATTTATTATTTACTTGTGTAAAATTTTGTTTTAGTACATTTAAAAATATTTATGTTGTAATAATGAGGCATTTTCTTGACTTTAAGCTATATTTTATCTTGTGATGTGTCTAGAAATGTGAATAAAAATTCTATTCCCTCTGGAAGGATTGGAAGGGGTGAGGGGAGGGGGATTGGGAAAATTCATTTATGGAGATGACGTCTTTTTAAATGAAAATTAAATTGAGGAAAAAAAGTCATTCTTTTCAAAGGAATAATAAATTTCACTTGATGCTTAAAAAAAATTGTATTCCCCTCAAATAAGAAAGCAGCCAACAGACTAATGGTTTCTCAAGCTCAGCTGAGAATCCAGTGAATTTATTGGGGTTAAACATAAGGGCACAGGTCACCCATTGGCTGCTGCTTAAAGAAAAGCACTAAGTGCAAACAATTTTTAACCTTCTATCTGCTATAGACAAGGATTGCATCCAATTGGTTAGAAGCAGGTGATGACCTGAATCTCAGGGGAAAGTATTATGGCCCTCTTTCATTAAACTACTGTAGACCTAGTTATTATCTACTTTATTGTCTTGTTCATTTTCTTGCCTTAGTGATGGTCTCCCATAGCTCATCAGAGATTCATGGTTTCAATGGTCATGTAAAGACAAGAAAAAATAGTCATACTATGTAGGAATATAATATGAAGTATTTATTATTCTTATGTAAAGCATCGTATGAACAAACTGAAGTAATTTTGAACATTTAGAAACACACACTTATATGTTTAGGCACAAACACACACACACACACGTGTGTATAATATGTCATGTTTTTATAGAAAACATAAGCATGCTAGGCAGTGGATCTTGATAATTAAATCTCAGAATTGCCATATTTCTAAAATTTTCTAGTTTTTTTCCTTCTATAAGTATATTCTGGTTCTCTTACTGCAAAATTTCTGTCACTATACAGTAGATTTATGCTAAATTATTCTTATTTCTTTTAAATTAAAATTGTGTTGAGGACCTGTGGAGATGGCTTGGGAGTTAATACACTTGCTGCATGAACAATCAGATCCCAAATACCTATGAAAATATTGGGTGGGTATAGAGGTCACCTATAATTTATAGGCTTGGAAAGAAAACTCTATAGATCCCAGAAGCAAGTTATCTAGCAATCCTTGTTGAATCAATCAGTTATATTTTTATTGAGAGATCCTGCCTCATTGGAGAAAGTGGAAGAGTTATGAAGAAATATTCTGGTCATCTTAACAACCAAGGAATAAAATATGCATGTACATAGTTCTGTTTATACATATGTTGACACAAATATACATACACATCATACATAAATATGCAGGAAAAGAAAAATAAATTATGCCTGGAGTCTGCAGGTCTGCTGTTATGTGTCTCTATTGTTAATTCATTTCAATCATTACATTCACAAATTATTTTCTCAAAGATGTTATCAATCTTGGAAAATTCTCAGTCTTAAGAAATTCACTCATTTTCTGCCATTTTTATTTGTAGTTCCTATATCACATGGAATTTCTCCTTTTATTGTCTTACTGTAGCATTTTTGTTTCATTCTTTACAATCCTCAATACTTTATATGAAATGGATGACTTCTCATTTGTACAAATGTGTGATTTGCTATAAAAAACTATCTACTGTGCTTGACTATGTGTATAATATTTAAATCTTTTAATATTATTTGAAGTAACATGTGTGTCTGAGAGCCCCAGTAAAAATGGTGTGATTGAGCAGGGCAGGAAAATTTAACCACGTCCTTCATCCACAGAACTGACACTGTGTAAACCCAGTCTTTTCCAGAGTTAAACACTGACCAAGCAGCAGAAGCTACATTATTTGCATGAAACTGAAAGATTAATAGGATGGAACTCTACTGCTAGGGTTGTCACTTGTTGAGCAGTTCTCTGTGAAATCCTCCTTAAGAGAAACGTCCTGGTCAGAAGGGAAAATGAGTTTAGCTCAAAGAAATGAGCTTACAGGAGACAAAACAAATGTAAAAAAGGAAAAAGAAGTGCTCCTGAAGAACAGAAATGAGAAACCAAAGACTTGAGCTATTGATACAGACAAAGTTAGACTATGAAAAGTGGCATTGAAAGCCTTGGGTTTTAACTTTTAAAAAAATAGCTGATGTAAGATTCTTAAAGAATATGACAGAGAATCCACAACCAAAATCACTTTTGAAGACTTTAATGAAGTTGTGACAGACTTTTAATATTGGAAGGAGATCTAGATGAAGAGCTAGTGAAAGATTATAAAAAAGAACAAGATAAAGAAAATAAACAGGTGAAGGAAACATTCCAGGAATTAAAAACTGAAACAGAAACAATGAAGAAGATTACAAAATAAATGAGGTACAATCCTTTTCACTCACTAAGACAGATAAGTAATGAAGTAATTTCTCTGAATTTGTCAATTGTTAATGTATTGGATATTATTGATATAATTATTGCTTTATATGTATGTTATATATTTATTGTACTTATTATGTATAATTTTTAGATTAGTTATAGCCTTCAATTTTATTTTGGACAGAAATGGTATATGTGGTATGTTTAATAATATATATATATATATATATATATAGTATATTTAATAAAAATGGCCTGAGCTATCAGAGGACAGAGCCATCCACAAAGCCCAGCTATGAAGGTCAGAAGGTTTTGAACCATGCCCTTAATCACAGCCCTCAGAAGGTAGAAATCCTCTTGATCTCTCTGAGTTCAAGGCTAAACAGAACCGGGCAGTTGTAGCGCACATCTTTAATACTAACACTAGAATAGTTGAACCAAGAAGTGACATAACTGAGCAGAGAAGAAGGAAGGGGAGATATCAGTTCTACCTGGGTTGTTTTTTTTTTCATCTGAGGACTCGGAGGTATTAAATCCATTATTTGGCTCCATTTTTTTTAAAATTAATAAGACCAAGAAAAGATAGAGAGAACTTTCTATCAGTATCAGATTGGTTGTGTCTTATCCTTGACACATCTGAGCTACACATCATTAACAGCTGGAGGCTAGGAAGCCTTTTAAAATAGACAGGACATCATATTCATAAGTAGCACTAGGATATTTTAAAGGTCTTCCTACTTTGTTCTGTTAAGGCTCAGCAGTTCTTTCTTTTGTATACTGCTTATCCATTTCTGATATCATACTGTCAGCAGTCTAGGCATGAACCAGAAGCTAAATTTTTCCTCAACGAAAGCAAACTCAATATGGAGTTTCCTCAATGCTCATAATCTTCTCTGAAGTATATTGGTGTTGACAGGAATAGACATGTATCATTGTCATAAAAATAAAAAGATTTTATGTTATTTAAATATCTTATATGCTCATATTCTGTAGATCTCTGAAGTGTTTGAAGAGTACCTGGCTATCTAAAATATATCTGTTTGACCTTGAAAACATATCTAATATGAACAAAAGTTTGGTTGTAATGCCTAACTACTAACTTGCATTTTTATATTCTAATTATATTAACTTCCAAGGACTAGCAATTTGTACTATATTGTTAGATGAACTGTATAGGCACTTTGTCTTGAACAAGCATAAGAATATATTTACAGTAACAAAATTAATCTCAATTTTGTATCAATATACACAATTTGTATACAATATGCAAACATCCAATTCAATGTAAAATATTTTAAAAATGGATTCAATAACTTACCCTCATATCCTATCACACCCTTATTCACTTTTCTATGAGTAGATTAAATAATCTACCCTTTTATTCTATCACTCCCTAGTTGATAACATGTCAGAAACAAAAACAAATACAATAATAAGGTTGAAGATTCTGTTCTGGAAATTTTATCTTAAGCCTGTTGTAGATGCCTTAGAAGTTCTTAGTAATAAGGATATTTCCTTTTAGAAGTTATAGACACTAATCTCTGTATCTCCACAAGACAGACCTCATCTCTTCCTTCAGACCCATTAATAGGATGCATTCTAAAGAAATGTGGTGGTACTCACCCTCTGTCAGACGTATTAATGGTAAAATTTTCTGCACATTCTTTAGATTGCTTCTTCAGCACTCTAATGGTATCCATTTTCTGTTTATTAGATATTTATTAGACACTGGTGACAGGTTATGGTGGAAAGAATAAGATATTCTGTGGTGATATATTTTATATTCAATAAAATAAGCCTGGAACGCCAGAGAACGGAATTACCCACAGTCAAGCCATGAGAATCAGAAAGTGATGACTCATGCCTTTAATACCAGCACCCAGGAGACAGAGATCTTTCTATATTTCTGTGAGTTCAAGATCTAACAATCAAACAGTAGTAGCTCACACATTTAATCCTAACTCTAGGATTATGATTCAGAGTTGAATCAAGAAGTGAAACAACTGGGAAAGGAAAATATTAAAGGCAGGAGTAGGCAGACATTTCTACACTCTGTGGAAGCAACCATCTAGACGGAGGACTCTTGAAGATAGCATTTACATGTATGGTCTGAGAAGTAGGTTATGTGAGAAATGACTGTGGTCTATTTCCTCCCTCTGATATTCCAGCTTTTCTCTAATATCTGGCTCTAGGATTTCATTAAACATCATCTAGAATTAGTACAATAGTACTCCAGTATTCTAAGACCCAAATGAAACGTCAATATCACATACTTCAAAGGTCATTGTAGAAGATGGAACAGAAAGATTATAAAAGCCAAAGATGGCACATGACTACAGTGTTTGCTAGACATAGCTGCACATTCAAAATCATGGAAGTTGTTAAAACACAGACAAACACATAAAAGTTCAACCTGGACAAAACTTTAATATCAAAAGGGAAGGTATGTACAAAGTCCCCACCCTAGATGGGAAGCAGTTGGCAACTGATAGTTTCTGGATAGAATCAGGGTTTTTTTTTTCCTTAAGAGTGTAGCTATTTTTACTCATTGGACAATTATGTTCCAGAAAATAGTCACAGAGTCAAAAATAGATGAACAATGCAAATTGAACTCCTTGTGATTTAAAATAAAAAGACAACATGAAGTTGCGTGAATGGGGAAGTTTATAGTTAATCTGGGTGTATGGTAGGAAAAGGTGAATTTGATCAAATTTGATTGTTCAAAATTTTTAAAGAACTAATAAAAATGAGAAAAAACAAGAAAAGAGCTGGAGTCGGTTTGACCCTGACTGAAAAAAATAAAATGAATGTGTTTCTTAATGTTATGACAAACTGGCAAGCCAGAAAACATGTGAGGAACTAAGTGGCACTCTCTTGTTATAGAAATATTCTCTACCTTGGTCTTCGTGTACAACCTTCCTACGTGCTGTTAGAGACAGAGAGAGAAAAGGGGGGGGTACATAAGATGGAGCAGATACAGAGAGCATCTAGGAGGACTTGTAGAAGTGGAAAGACTGCTAAAAATATGTTCTATAAAAAATTTAAATAAAATCTTGAGTTCTTTACAAAAGTATGGGTTCTCACTATTCCTTTTGATGTCACCAGGCAATGTTTGTGCTACCACATATGGAAAGATCTATGTTATGTCTTTAGTTCAGCCATGTACTATGAAGACCCATTCAGTGGAAGTCCTAGGGAGGGCCTCTTGTGGAAGATGCACTTCCAAAACAGACTATATGGGGACTTACCAAGCTAGAAGCCCAGTGAGTGGAGCCATAAATAAGTCCTCCTGTGTTTAATAGAAGTGCAGTAAAAGGACCTCAATATAATGTTGATTACAGCAAAGAGAGGGAACAAATCTAGGCTACTACTAAGTATCCACACTTTTTCACTTCACATTGGTCAAGACAAAGCCAGGACCCAGTGAACCCTAAAAGTCGTGTTATTCTTATAGTTGGTTTCTTCACCAAGGTTTTCCCCAGATCTCAGGCAAGAATTCAGAAGCTAGGCAAGAAGATTCAAGCCTCTTTTCTCATTTTATGAACTAAAGCCCAAAGATATTTGTTAATGAGGATGTTGAAAGAGAGAAAAGAGTATATTGTAAGTGGTAGGCCCAGTGTGTTATAGATCCAGGATAATATTTCCTTAAATACAAATCCCTCCATAAAAACATCCTTCCTTCCGTCACACAAACCTATTCAAAGATGTTAGAACTACTGTCAACCAAAGCACATTAGTCACAACTACCCAACTCATGTCCTCCATTACTGTTCCATCACAGTCCATACCACAGGTAAACTATTACTCTTAGGATCTTTAAAACAAGATCTCAATTGTTTCTATAAGAGACATTCCTAACCAGCTATGCCTTTGTGGCTGATATCCATGGTCCTGCAACAGTAACAGAAGATAGTGCTGTGACTCTGTACTAGGAAGAACCATTAACACAAATGACCAAGGTTGGTCTTTGTGCTCCGTTGGGGGAAATGTGCAGGAGCATGTCAATCTGAAGGGCAAGCAAATGAGTCTGAATTGTATGGACAGCATAGCTGAGCATAATAATAATAAAAATAACTAACCACAGCCTCATACTACTGAGATGCTTCCGTTTCTAACCCAGTTATACCCAGTGGAAAGTGTCAGAACTGAAACCATTTGCATAATGAGAACAGAGATATAAAAGAGAGCAGTTTCTTTAAAGAAACAACCTTGGTCTATGTTTAGTATAAGCAGTTCTTGTAAGGCCCTGACAACTGTTTGTTGGTGTTTGCTTAGTACATGATATACCTGTCTCACTAATCTAATCTCACTCCCAATCTGCTTAGCTTTTATTAAAATAAAATTATTTCTATAAACTAGCATTATGAAACCATAATTTGTCTTAGAGTGTAAAAATGTCTTATTTTAAAAGATTACTTATGTTTGCTCTTTACATATCAATTATTATCATTTATGCTTTGTAATTGTCTTCTCTTACATCATAGATTTTGTTTTTGAGTTTATATCAGCTACAAGTTTTCTCACTTAAAATTTTTGTTTTGCTTTATCTTGTCAAAATTACCTTTTATTTTGAATTATTTTGATAATTTTCTGTCAAGAACAATATGCATGTGATTGGTTCAGTACCAATATTTCTCTTGATTTCCCCTATCAAAGATTACAGGATGTCTTAGAGTAAATGAAAGGTAAATTATGTGATCATGATTTTAAATTCTCAAGCCTGACTTTCGTACTTCAAAAGCTCATGTAAAAATCTATGACACTTTGTCATCTCTGATAATGTCTCATTACTTGTACCTTGTATCTGAAAGTGATTAAACTTTATGGAACAAGACAGACTATTATGGTGACAGAAATAACTGTCTCAGCAAGGCATGGTGACACAGGCCTGTCATTGCAAAGTGGAGAATCATAATTCCAGAGCGTCATTGGTTAAATACTTACTTCAAGCTCCTCTTGAGCTCTAGGAGACCCTATCTCAGAAGTTCTGAATTCACTTCCTTGATATTCCCCAATCTGGTGTTATGTAAAATAGTAGAGAAAGCTTGAATAAAGAAAGGACATAAAAAGTTTGCCTGAAACATCTTGTAGCAACTTTTGTGTTTCCAAGAAAAGATAGACACCCCTCAATACACACACACACACACACACACACACACACACACACACACACACACACACACACACACACACACTCACATTCTAAAGTAAATAAATATTTGGAAGTCTATTCTGGTTGGTTTTGATGACACTTTGGCACAAGCTGGAGTCATTGGGAAGAGAAACTCTCAACCTAGAAAATGCTGCTGTTGTATTGGCCTGTTGGCAAGTCTGTGGGCATTTTCTTGATTGATGATGAATGTTAGGAGAGTAAGCCTACTGTGGGTGGTACCACCCCTTGGCTGGTGGTGTTGGGTTCTAAAAGAAAGTAATGAGTTGCAAGAAAAGTTAGGACCAAATCTTGAAAGAAGGATATGGTTGAGTGAAAGGAGCAAAGAGTGAGATAGAAAGAGAAGGACATTTCGGTAGAGGAAGCCAGTGTGGGGTTGGAGAGAGATCAGGTGCTAGAGAAATGTCTAAGAACTCACAAGGTGTCCCTGTCCAAGTCTCCAGACAATAGTGGAGTGGGGTGCCTAAACAGGACTTTCCCTATAATCAAATGAGTAACCACTATACATGTCATCATGTAACCTATGTATAGTGAAGAGTAGAGGTGGAGGCAGAGATTCATGGCTGAGCTGCTGGTCCAGCTGATAGCAGGGAAGGAGAGTCTGTGTGAGCAAGGGGATGGGGATTGTAAGGAGAGTTCCTACAGTGATGGCTACATGAAGCTCTGGGGAGCTCACTGAATCAGGAGTGGCCAGTGGAGATGCATTGAAAAAGGGAGTTGGGCTTTCCAAGGGTGGGTGACTGTTGACTAGCTTGAGCAGTGTGGAGCCTCTAGGAGTGAGATCAGACTGTGTTCCTGTGAGTGGGGTGGCATATTGGGGCCCATTACCTACAAAGCCACATCTATCCCAACTTTGACTTTGAGATGAATGGATCATATTTGCTTGGAGTGGATGTGCCTTGCTGAGCTGACCCACCTTGGCCCATCATGCCATTTTGGGGGAGAGAACTGGTAGATAAGGAGGGGTGAGGCTGAAGGCTGACTGGGAGGGGTTGGAAGGAGGGAAAGGAAGGGGAGCAGGGGGGATACATAGATAAAAATGACATTTTTTAATAAAATAAATAAAGTTTTAAAAATTAAAAGTTGGAAATAGTATATTGAGTCAGTGAGATAGCTCAGTGAGTAAAGGCACCCGAGAACTTGAGCTTGATTCTCAGATATCACATGTTAGGAGGAGAAATGGGCTTTCACCAAGTTGTCTGCTCAACTTTCACATGTATGCTATGGCACACATATATCCAATACATACACACACACACACACACACATACACACACACACACACACACACACACACACACACACACACAAGTAAATATTAAAGCATTATTGATACGTAAAAGCTCGCTTAAAGGGGATGTTGGGTTTCTAATTAAGAAACTGAGTCTAAAAAGAATAAAGATTTGTTTAAAAAATAAAAAAAGAAGTAAACTAAGCAAATCATAAAGAGCAAGCCAGTAAACAACTTCCCTCACTGGCTCTGCATCAGCCCTTGCTTTCAGGTTTCAGCCCTACCTTTGACTGGTTTTAATTGTGAACTATTATTTAAAACTTTGAGTGAAATGAACCCTTTCCTCCACAACTTGTCTAAGCATGGTGTTTTATCACAGCAGTAATAACCCTAACCCTATCCTGATTTTCTTTCATGATGAAATGTAAACTATAAGGTTAAACAAACCCTTTACTCCCCACACTGTTTCTAATCCTGGTGTTTGTCACAGCAATAGAAAGCAAACTTTAACTGGATAAAGTTAAATGATGGCTTCACATGTAGTTCTTTTTTGACAGGCAAATACATATTTTCACTGAGGAGAACTTTTCTCCCCAATTTTATCATCTGTTAACTTCATACTTCTGCTCTTTAGCCCAAGCTTTAGTTTTCATTTTCAGAGAGCCCCAGCCACAGAAAACTATCAAAGCATTGTCTCTGTCACTCCATGCCCTACCAGTATAGACAAATGTATTTTTTTAACTTTCAGTCATATTTTTATAGTGTTCCTGTAGGATTTTTATAACCCCACCCAAATACAAGAACATTCATTGCAACTCCACACTCTTCCAAATAGCATGCCCTTATCTTTACATCTATTAAACTTGAGACCTTAAGTTGTCCATAGCAATAATCCCCATAAACTTCATTCCTGTGTAAAATTGTAGTCATCTTAAGGTCCTTGTTTCTAGATCCTGTGGATTATTTTTAAAAAATTATTTTATGTATGTTCATGCATGCATACAGTTATGTGTGTATGCATGTGCTCATGTAAATGCATATGAAAGAGTGTGTGTGTGCTTGGGCATTTGCATGTATGAGCGTGATTGTCTATGTACATGTGTATTTGAGTGTGTATATGGGTGCCTGTGTATTTCAGTTTGTGTATGTGAATGTATGTGCACAGAGAAGGCAACTCACATTTTCTTTTATCCTTGTCCTCATATTTCTTTGAGGTAGAGTCTCTCCCTGACTTTAGGACTCCCTGGTTTGTTGCAAAGATGGAATCTAACAAACTCCAGTGAACCTTGTGTTTTTAAGGAACTATGGTTATAGGCAATTGTAGTCAGTCATGCTTGGTTTGTTCTTAAGATCTAAATGCTGGTCATCATGACTGCGGAGTCAGCACTTCCATCCCTCCCTATGATCATTTTTTCTTTGATCTTTTCAGCTTTTTTTTTTTGTTCCTTAACCTTGTTTATTATAAATCTCCTATAGCATCTCTAATGTTGGCATCTGCGGGATATACTCTGGGATTATCTAGAAAAGTACCAGAAATGAACAATGAATGATGGTTATTTGTAACCATGATTGAAACAAAGACCAAGAAGGTGTCTGTATGGAACCAAAATTTAAGTTATTCCCTATGCAGTACTAACCAACAAAACTAAATGTTAGGCAATCTCATTCAAAACATTAATAAGTATATTCCCAATTGTAACAATCATTCTATAGTTAAAGCAACAATAAAAATAATTTAAAATTTCACATGGGAGAATAAATTGGTCCTTCTGTGTTAGTGACTAAAAAATTATTAAATATCCTAAAATACATTTTTCCATATAAATTCATGTTATAGAAATTTTTCCTCTTCATACATGTTATGACTGTTATCTTGGTGTTTTTATGGGAACGGGTATATCTCTGACTCTTTGCCTGCTCATGGTCTTTTTCCTCCTAGTGAGTTACCTTGTCCAGTCTTGATATGGGGGCTTTAGTTTTGTCTTACTGTGTCTTGTTTTATCTTATTGGTTGTCATCTCTTGACTGCCTGCAATTTTCTGAAGAAGAAACAGAAGGAGGGTGTACTGTAGTAGGAGGTTTCTGGCCCGGACTTTTGGGCCTAGCCTCAAGATTTAGACCCACAGACCCACAAACCCGTAGATACACACAGATTCTTTCAATAGTTTTTAGGCTGATAAACCGAAGGCCCAGGCATATAACTTGCTAACTCTTTATCCTTAAAGTAACCCATGACTCTTATTTTGTTCAGCCATGCAGCTCAGTACCTTTCCTTAGAGCAGCATAGTTGTCCTCTGCTTCTTCAAGCTTCTCTCTGGCATTCTGCTCTGTGCTTACTGTTCTCAGAGTTTTCTTAGTCTGGTAGCCCCACCCACACTTCCTGCCTGCCTTTGGCCAATCAGCACTTTTTATTAAATCAGTGGGTGGGATAATTATTTACAATGGAACAACACAATCTCCCACAGGATATCTAGGGAAGAGGAGAGATGAGAAAGGGCTGAGACAAATGAAGGGTAGTTAGACTGTACTCAGGATGAACTGCATGAAAGCAGAACCTGTTTTCAATTAAAAAAATAAATAAAATAAATTCTTCTTTGATTTTAGGAGGGGTGTATATACAGATGTCAAAAAATATACTCTTAAATGTGTTGTGTACAGAACACCTGATGTGCATGCATGAGGACCAAAATTTGAATTTTCAGTATTCATGTAAAAATATAGGCATTTTTGTGCATGCCTATAATCTAATGTTTGGAGAAAAAATAGTCAACTCATGAGAGCTCTCTTGGAAGCCAGCCCAACTGAAATAGCTAACTTTATGCTCATTGATAGCTTCTGTCTCAATACAATTTGAAATAGGTCAATACAAGACACTGCAAAATCTTCCTCTGGCAACTTCATGTTTGAACCTAATAGGCATGTATATGCTCATACTAATTGATGGGGACCATACACATCATACTTATGCATACACACCACACACATATACACTCTCAAGGTGTTGTAAAATGATGTAGGGCTATGACTTAAAAACAGGAATACTATACAAGGTTTTGAGACTAGATTGTATAATATTAATTTCTGGGACGTCTTTCTTATACCAAACTTGCCCCAACTCAGAGATCTACTTATTTTGACTCCCAAATTCTAGGAATAAAATGATGCACTACCAAGTCGATCCCATAAACTTAAAATTTTCTCAGTGATAAAAACATGATACCAACTACATAAATTAATGTACATGCTGAATTTATATTTTTATTTAGAAAGTGTACTAACATCTAATATCCATAGTACATTTGTTTATTAAAAGCAAGCCAATGAGGTATATTCAGAATTCAGCATAATTTTACAATGATAAGGTGGATTAATTATTAATTTCTAACTTTCACAACATACTTCACTGATGTGGGCCAAAATACAACCTATAAAGAAATGCTTTAATGTCTAAGGAACTGGATGTGTTTATTCGCACAAATATTCACAACCACAGGATAAGAGGCTGAAAAAAAGAAGTATTTGCCTTCATGGACCTACCTAACATTTAAAGCATATTCTTAGTTTATGTTTTCATCTTATTTCTTCAGTTCTTGGAGCTGTGACTGACAACCATTTAACATGGTAAGATCAATAAAAATGTCTGCTTATAGCAGAGGCAACAGATATGTGGAAAGTATCTGTAAATAGTCTTGTAATGATGCAGCAATTTAAACTTTGCTTACACAGGGCCACGGAACATCATTCAGGCAATTACCAACTTGCATTTAAGGAAATTCCCCGTGTTATTTGTACTTTTCTTTGCTGATCCATTTATCTCTAAAGTCAAAGTCATTCTTACATATATTTTCCAGTGGTGTCCTTATTTTACGCAACTTTGTAACTCATTTTATTGTTTAAACTTTGGTTGTAGATGAAGTATCAGCAAGGGCTGACATAGAGTATTAGGAAGTAAATGCCAGTTTCCAAGTTCTGTGCTACTAGTGCTCTACCCAGAGATTGTTAGTTCCATGAATTCACATGCAGAATTGAAGTTAAGAATTTAGAAGAGAAGAATAGTAAAGGGAAAGGGAGCTGCATTTTATTGCATGATAACTCTTTGATACAGTTTCTGAATACAATTCATGCTTTAAATAATTGCTAAAATAACCCTTTGTGGGGAATATGACATCCTTGATAGGTGAGATAGTTGTAATGTGGAGCAATGATAAGTGGGTCATTGCAGTTAAATCTTATCTAAAAGGCAAAGGCTTCTATTAAAACCAGACAATCTATGGGCTATTTCTCGGATATAAGCTTCAATCCATACTGGATGATATGCTTGTGTAGTGCAGTGTGTGTGTCTGTTTGTGTGTCTGTGTGTGTCTGTATGTGTGTCTGTGTGTGTCTTTGTGTGTGTATGTCTCTGTGTGTGTCTTTGTGTTTGTCTGAGTGTGTGTCTTTTTGTGTGTGTCTGTGTGTGTCTCTGTGCATGTGTGTGTCTGTATCTCTGTGTGTCTCTGTGTGTGTGTGTGTGTGTTTGTGTGTCTGTATGGGGATCTGAGGACAACTACATCTATCAATCCTTTTGTGTTTCACTTACTTTTTTTTTTTTAAGATTTTGTGTCTTCTTGGGCCTCAACTTATGTAGTAGTCTAACAACCTACCTGGCCAGAGAGCCCCAGTGATCTCCCTCTCTCTACCTCTCAATAACTAGATAACAAGTTGTGCCACCATGCCTGAATTTTTACATGGGTTAATGGGGATTGAATTTACAGGGATTAAGGGGGGTTTTCCTCCTTGATTTCCAGACTGAGCCATCATCTCAGCCCTATTTGCTTTTTTAAAATACAACATATTCTTATATTGCTTTCCTTAAGGTCACTATGAAACCGTGGTCTCACAATTTAGATCCTTCCATTCTCAGCTTCCCTGCTGCTGGAATTCCAAACCAAGCCCATTCACTGACTGATGATGACATGCAATTAGTGGACTTTCAGACACTCAGTAGATAGTTTCCTAATAGCTAGGAATCACTAAAGGTATCCATGCAGATTCTTCAAGATGAACAAGTTTTACCAGAAAGATGACATAAGAAAAGAAGTCCATGCCAGAGATAATTGCTCACAAGAGACTTTGTAATATATAAGAAGAGCAGGGGATTGAAACCTTTTTCTCAAGAAGGTAGTACAGATTTAAAACTGCATAGGGTTGCCGGTGAGTAGTACTTGAAGGAACTCTGTTGTAAAGATTTCTAAAGGGACCTAAAAAAATGCTTCCTCCCTCCTCTCCACCAGGCTCCATCTCAGGCTTTCAGGATGTAATGCAAATTAAAGTAATGCATTTGATTTTCAGACCCTCATCTCTCCCTCGGAGCTTTCTCAATTATCATTATCCCTGGTAATATCAAGGCTTTGAGGAAATAGAAAATAAGCCTCTTTCTCTCTCTTGAGCTAATGCAGATTATTAATAAACCTCTCTTCTCTATGAACTTATCCTATAGCAGACAGAGATGTAAAGCCCATGTAGCATTAATTTTAAGCATATACATGAAACATAACTATAGCTACATATCAGAAAGAGTTTACAACTAGAAATTAAAGTTAGAAAATTTCAGAAATATCTTTTTAAGCTTATCCTATTTAAAGAGGAAATAAAATTCTTAGATAGATGGTATTAAATGTTATGTGTGTGTTTCTCAATAAAACCTATACTTCAGTGTTAAACTCTGACATGTGAAAAAACAGACTCAACATTGATTTTTGGATCCTAGCCTGGGACTACTTCCATATAAGCCACTAAAATGATTAGGAGTTAAAACACTCTTCTCACGCCTACCCAGAATGCCCCTTGATATAATTTCTCTCTCTGTATTTTCACAATTCTTGCCTTTTCCACTGTTCTTTCAGAGTTATTCATGTATTGACCACCCCATTTGATTTTATATGTAAGTTTCTTTGCTCAAATCTACACTTTCCAACTAAAGTTTTGTTATCAATCCCTGACTCAGCTCCAAGTTTTAGTGCCATCTGGCAATCTGTCCAAAATAGATATAGGATTTATCTACTAAAAGCACTGTGTACAGAATCTTTCTAAGCAATTAACTAATTACTGATTTAACATTTAGTTTTGTTTCATTTTCTATTAGATAAGGTTACTATTCTGGCCTTACTTTGAGCTTCTGATCCTTCTGCCTTCAACTTTTGAGTGAGGAGATTCTAAGCATGTGCCTTCTTGCTTGGTTTATGTGGTCCTGAGGGTGGAATTCTGGTATTAGTGCAAGATAGCACCCTTTGCGTTGAGCTATTTCCTAAGACAAAGAAATTCATATTTGTGGAATTAGTGATTTGCCACTGAACATAGCACGTAAGCATTCACTGAAGCTAGCTTACTTCTGATTTTTTTATTTCCTCCCACAAACATCTCTTTGCTTCCAGGTGTCCACTTAATGAATATCTTCATTTCAGATTGGCTATTTTCTCTACTGTTCCCTACAATTCCCCTTTCACTGGTAATTTCCTGTTTTAGAGCCTATCTGCATCTCAACTACTGTAAATAAGTATTAGCTTCAGTGTCTGTGCCTGTCTAGCAAAACTTCTCTCATTCTCAAGAAAAACTTCTGTAGTATCATACTATGTTCCTTGGCTGTATTGTGTAAGTTCCCCCCAACTCCCAACAATAGAATCTTTGTTTTAAACAGAGTTATGAGGCTGAAGAAATAGCTCAGTGATTAAAAGCACTAGCTGTTCTTCCCATGAATCTCAATTCTGCTCCCAGCAGCCTTGCCTAGCAGCTTAAACAACCACTTCGAAGCCCATCTCCTGGGGATCTGATGTCCTCTTCTGGCCTCATTGGGCACTATACTCATACATGCATGAACACGCATAATTAAAAATAAACCGGTGTTTTTTCTTATAATTTTTGTATTGATTATTTGAGACTTAGACATCACAAACCTGATCGCACTTACTTCATAGCTCTCTCAGGATTGTGCCACCAACTTTTGGGACCTCTCTCAAAAGAAAGAAAAAAGGGAGGAGGCAAAGAGAAGAAGGAGGAGAAGTTGGAGGTGAAGGAGGAGGAGAGGAAGAAAAAGATGATGATGGAGAAGAAGAAGAAGAAGAAGAAGAAGAAGAAGAAGAAGAAGAAGAAGAAGAAGAAGAAGAAGAAGAAGAAGACAACCCCAATTTGTGTTGCCCATATACTCATACTCATTGGAGCATGGCCCCGTCCTTAAAGAAAACTGAGTCCTTCTCTTACCTTCACATGCCCACCAGAAGCCATCAGTTGTTGTAGAGAGAGACATTTCAGCATTCTTTTTCTTTTTTTATAGTTTTTAAAAGTTCTTTTCAATGGCTTTCTGTCTAGATCTTATTTTTTTTTGAAGGGGTGGCGTAGGAATTCTCATATAAGCCTTCTATGTCCGTCTTTGTCAACTACGAGTGTGTCGTCATCAATACCAAGGCAAACATAGTTTCTCGCCCTTTAATACCACTAGGAGCATGGATCATGGACTTCCAGATAGTCTCCAGGGTGGTATTCAGTGGCAGCACATCAACATGGCCGTGTATCCTGAACAGGGCACAGATAATATCATTATCTTTGGTGATAGCACAGGTCAATGACATCAACATGGCCTTAGACTGCATTAGGACCATAAATTCAGTCATGGCCATTGGCGTCAGGATGGAGCACAGGATACCAACATGACTTCAGATGGGTGCACAGGCCATGGACATCAACATGGCTTCAAGTGACAGTATGGACCATAGATATCTGAATGGTCTTTGCTGGTAACATTGACCGCGCACATCAACATGGCCTGAGATTGTAGTAGGGCCATTGACATAGGCACAACCATAGGAGGTAGTATGACTCCAAGAAATCAACATGGCCTCAGGCAGCAGAACAGACCATGGATATCCATGAGTCTTGACAGGTAGGATAGTGGTTAAAAACTTATTAATCTTGAAAAGGACCCAGCTTTAGTTCTTAGAACCTACATGGTGCTTTAAAACTGAATTTTTATGAGAGTTTAAATTATTTCATATTAGTAAACATATCTACTACTTGTTAATTTACTCTGCTTCAAAAACTTGGTTTTAGTGCTGATATTACTATTTCTGTGGGGTTTTTTTTCATTACATTGCACATCTGCTTGGACAAAGCCAAGCAAATACAATCTACCTAAAAATCACAAACTCTTCTGCTTTTATGTTACATGTGTATTGATTGCAGGATCAAACTTAATGTTAGGTCCTCTCTCTTTGCACAGCTAGGTCCGTATACTGTTTTTATTGCAGCTCTGCTTTAAGTCTGTTTGTACTCATTGATCAGCACATAACCACAGCAGCAGCACTTAAGAAGAGAGGAAAGCATTTCCACAAGTTAGGATTTAACTTCTTAGCACAAATATCAGGTTCAATCATGGTTCCTAAGAGTTCCTTACCTTTAGCTAAACTCTGGATTCTATCCATCTAGGAGAACCATCCACACTTATTAACAAGATTACATTACACACAAGTATCTATGTGCTTGGTGATTTAAGCTGCCAAGTGTACCTAAAAGCACAGGTAAACCTTTGTTGTAAGATTAGTAGAAACTATGTTTGGAAAGGACAATGCTACCCAGCTGGATCAATACTTGGTTTATTTCTACCTGTGGCTCACTTAGCTGATCTTCCCTGTGTTTTGTGGCTTGATTCTCTTCCCTATGTATGACATCCACCATCAACATCTGGGTAATAAAGTCAGAATGCTACAGAAGCCTGACTCCACCATCCTAAACTGGCTGCATTGTCTGCTTCTTGTTGCTTGATACTCGTTACTTGTGGCCTTGCTTTCTCCCCATCTTGTGATTCTAGTCCTAGTCAAAAATCATGTGGAAGGGTAATTATAATTAGACCATATACTAGTGGCAAGTGGTTTTCAATCATAGAAGAATAAGCATATAATGTGTCTCCCAAGTGTTACCCTTGGACCAAGTTCTTCAACTGATTTTTAAAAGCTGTTACAAAAAGTCATTGGGAAACCATTACTATAAAAAGCTTTAGTTTCTTTAGATAATAAAGCATATTCATGTTTTCATACATTTTGTCTATACATAAAAATAAGAATTAATTTTATTTAAAGTTCTCTTGGCCATATATAATAAAAAATTTGTAGTTTGGGCTGAAAAAATTTACAAGCAATTAACGGTACTTTTTGTTGCTGGTGACAATGGTACACACCTTTCCCAGAACTTAAAATGGAGAGAAAAGTAGATTTCTTCAAATTCAGTGTCATCTTGGACTACATGAATGGTTCCAGGAAAGCTAGAGCTACAGAAAGATACACTGTTTCAAACAGACAGACACAAGTTGTGTGGGACTATGTTCTTGTACACTGTAAATATTTGTCACTGTAAATATTAGTTAATAAATCACTGATTGGCCAGAAACTATAAAGTAAGTAGAGGCTTGGAAATCGGACTAGGAGATTTCTGGAAATCAGAAGAGCTGGTTGGCAGATGCCAGTGAGACACAGAGGAATGAACTGGGATGATAATTTTGCACTGAAGAAAAGGTACGCAGCAGTTTATAATTAATATAAGTCTCTGTGTGATTCATTGGGACTAAACGGCTGTGGGAACCTTGAGAAGGACAGAGAAACTTCTGACTACAAGTGCCCCTCCTCTTTCTGAGGAGCAATTTGGTTCCTCACTCTTGCGTTAGGCTATTCACACCCACCTGCTCTTCCAACCCAAGCAAAGCAACACACACATACAAATACAGAGAGAGAGAGAGAGAGAGAGAGAGAGAGAGAGAGAGAGAGAGAGAGAGAGAGAGAGAGAGAGAGAGAGAGAGAGAGAAGAGAACTAGGGAAAGGGAGAAGGGAAAAGAGAAATAAGAAAAGAGAGGAGAGGGAGGGTAAAACGATAAAGCAATCAAAGAAATAGAACTCCATGATGATACTACGGAGGTTTCCTGGATTTTCTTTGTCCTACTTCTAAACATTGACTTTAATTTTTCGTTTCTCTTTCTTCATCTCCAGAGACTTTCACTTTAACAGTGAGCTAGAGCATATAAGACAGAACCAGAAAAAAAAAAATATTTCCTATAGTCATTCTAGTTTGTGCTTGGCTTCCTTGTCAGCTACTCATTTTAAAATGCAGGGATATTATTAACAAGTTTGCCTGCCTCTATTCAGCTCTGTTTTGTGAGCCTGCCATTCTCTGGAATTCTAAAGACCATTTCATTAAATTGTTTATCATATTGAAGGCAGGACAAATTGTAGGTAAAAGGTTTTGTGACTGGGTTGGGGTCTCAGTGCCACAAGAAGAAGCCTTGTCTGGTTACAAAAGATGGCTGGTTCAGGCTCTGTATCCTGCATTACTATGAATCCTCACTAGAGTTATCATCATGGATTTTAAGGAGTTTCTACTTCATTAGGTTTCCATTTTAACCAAGTGTTCCCCAATTTCAGTCATCTTTCTTTATAGTATTTCTCTCCAATACCCTCACTCATGCCTGATTCCTCCTGCTCCTGTCTCAATCCACTTGTAAAATCTATACCATTTTTCCTGCCTAGGGAGATCATAGACTCGTAGACTCCTCACACACACACACACACACACACACACACACACACACACACACAGAGAGAGAGAGAGAGAGAGAGAGAGAGAGAGAGAGAGAGAGAGAGAGAGAGAGAGATCCTTCCTTGTTACTTAGAGCCTCTGGGTCTGTGGATTGTAGCATGAATATTCTTTACTTAACAGCTAATATTCACTTATAAATGAATGCTCACCATGTTTATTCTTATTTTGCTCTGATTCTCGTGCTTGCTATTGGAACTCATTTCCTCCTACTGGGTTTGTCCTTTGTTTTATTGAATCATGTTATGCTGTTCAGTTGATATCCATGGGAGACCTGCTCTTTTCTGCAGTTTGAATGTATTATATTAGAGAATAACAACAATGATAATAATGATTATTATTATAAAAAATATTGTCCATATCTTAGTAAAAAAAAAATGACTGACTAACGTCTAAAATAACTAAAAATGTACAAATGGATTAAGTGGCTTATGTAGTTTGGGGTTTATAAAGCATCTATTTTATCTATATTAGAGACATGCAATATTATTCTTCAGTTTTAATCTTAACCCTTAAACCCAAGTCTATTTTGAATTTTCACACTGCAACAAATCCAACGGGATATAGAAACAAGATTCTATCAAAAAGTTTTACATTGTGCCCCAGATAAGATAAAGAAGGAACTATTGCTTCTCAGTGCTTAGAAGGATAGAAAAAATAAATAAAAATATAGCTAGAACAAAACAATTTCCATAAAATATCCTCATTTATTTACCTTTTTCTTTACATCCAAAGTGAAACCTTTGCCATGTTAAAATGAAATATTAATGTGATGCTTATTTAAAGCACATTCAAAATTGTTCCTCAAATTTTTGATAATGTCCCATAAAGACTCATGTTCTCAGGAAGTCAAGGTCTAAGTAGAGAGGAAATATGTTTGTGTGGTCCGTGGAGGGATGCATCTCCAACCCCACTACACAGGAGGCAGAGGCAGGATGCTCCAAATTTAAGGTCATCCTATGCAATGTAGTGCGATCCTGTCAAAACCAAAACGCAAAAACTAAACAAGAGAGGTGGGCTGAAGAATAAGAGGGAGTCAGGGAAGACTAAGGAATGTATGTGCAAAGGAAGGAAAAAGAAGGGAAGTGAAGAACAGAGGAGGGGAGAGAAAGGGAGAAGAAAAAAGACTTATTCCAGAGAAGTCAAAAAAAAATAAGAGAAGTAAAAGTTTTAGAAATTCTTACTATAGGGTCTGGACAGATGTCTCATCAATTAAGAACAATTTCTTCTCTTGGGGAGTACCACAGCTGGGTTGCTGGTTCATACTACCTAGCCAAGGTTTTAATGTGTACTGGAGGTCTGAATCCATGCTTTGTTGCTTGTGGAACAAGTGTTTTCTTATTGCAAAATCTCCCCAGATTCTTATTCTCTTTTTTCTTTATTTTGATACAAGATTTTATGCAGAGAACGGAGACCCCTAATGGATTATATAGCCAAGGAAGAGCTTTAACTCCTGATACTCTTGTCTCTACTCACCAAGTTGCTGAGTATATAGGCATATGTCCCCACTCCCAACTTAGGGGTTAGTTTGTATTGCCTTGGCAGTAGGTCTGTGTCTCAGAACATGAACTTCCCTTTGATATTCCCACTTGACTTTTGTTGTCATGGTTACCTTTAATCACCATAACCTGGAGTCTTCTTAGAGGATAGCCTTGATTAAGAAATTGACTAGATCAGATTGGCTTGTAAGAATGTATGTGGGTACTACCTTGAATATTCATCTATGTAGAAGGACTCAGTCTACTGTGAGAAACACCATCATCTAGGCAAGTGGACTGGATTATATATAAGAGCTTGCTCAGTATAAGCCTGTGAGGAAGCCAGAATGTTCCATTGTAAATAATTGTTCTGCCTACTGGTTTCATAAAAATGTTGATTAGACAAAGGCAGACAAGAAGTGTGGGCGGGGCTACCAGACTAAGAAAACTCTGAGAACAGGAAGAACAGAGATGCTACAGACACACTAAAGAAGCAGATGCAGAGGACACCAGTTTTGCTCTGAGAAAAGGTACAGAGCCACATTGAACAGGATAAGAATCATGGGTTAGATTAAGGGTAAAGAGTTAGCAAGTTACATGCAACAGCTCCAGGTCAATCAGCATACAACTAATATATGCATCTGTGTGTCTCTGCAGGACTGTGGTTCTGGGCAGAACAGAAACGTAATACAACACCAGCAAGTAGCATTTCTCCACAGTTTGTACTTGTAGCTCCTGCTTAAGTGTCTTCTCTGACACTCCTCAGTGACTGGATGTGATCTGAATGTGTAAGATACACATCAATTGTTTTTATTAAGTTGCATTGGTTATGTTACAGCTACAAGGAACAAACTGCCTCTATTGGAAACAAAAATCTTGAGATGATTATAAAGGATATTAGTGATAGGAGAAAACATGGGGTGAGGAGAAGCACTCCATAATCCCACTGTCATATCTCAATTTTTCAATAATTCCACTCTTGGGGCAAAATGACTGGAATGAGTTTGATGGTCAGACTTGCTTCTCAAGTAGACAGATCTGACAAGAGGGATCCTCAGTTGAGAAACTGCCTTTATCAGATTGGCCAGTCGGCAAATTGGTAGGGCATTCTCTTGATGGCTGATTGATGTTGGAAGGTCCAGCCAGCTATGGACAGAGCCATTCCATAGGCAGATTGGTGTGGGCTTTGTGATAAAGGAGCTGAACATAAGTCTTGGAGTAAAGCAAGGTAATGGCCTCTGCTTCCGTGTCTTTCTCCAACGGCCTCTCTGCCTTGAGTTCCTTTCCTGACTTCCCTCAACGATGAACCATAACCTGTAAGATAAAATAAGCCCTCTTCTTAACAATTTGCTTTGGTCATGCTATTTTTGACAACAACATAAAACAGATAAAGGAATAAAGTGTCTGCTTGAATATATTCTCTTGAGGGCACACTTTGTTACTAAACGAATGCTCTGGTTCAATTTTAAACAAATACTTTTCTTCTTCCCTTCCCTCCAATTTTCACTGTGAAATTCTGGCACTGTCACTGGAAGTAAGATTCATGTGTGTCAGTACACCTCCAAGGCACTGCTCCATTTGGATTTAGTTCTTGGAGTTGTTCAGTCAGACCTTACCGATTTACCAATGGCAATACACCTTTCTTTGTGTTGACTTTGTTTCCCAGGGTGGTTCTTGCTTCAGGGTTTCTTTTACGGCTCACAGTAGTTTTCTGGCCCTGACTTTCTCCACACACTGGATACTGTGGATGGTTGACTAAGTTTTCAGTTTGCTGAGCTTAGTTCTTGATTGCTACTTGTGTGAATGTAAAAGCAGTGATTTCTAAATTCCTTATTTTTTTTTTTTACCAGAAGTCAGGAGTCATACATGGAGAAAATAAACTAATGCTTTCCTGATAACTGAATAGAATCAGACAAGAACTTCTGAGAACAAAGCAGCCTAATACCCAATACTTACCCAAAGTCATTCCTCAGGAGCCATGATAGGCTGCAACCAGATCTGTCCCAGGTGTTAAAAGCCGCCGTATCATAAGGCTAAGGACATGGCTTGAGGGTAAATGCCTGATCTGAGGACTTCAGGTTAGATCCCCAGAACCCATGTGCCAGGCACAAAGGTGTGCATCTGTAACACCAGCATTGACAGAAAGTAGAGAGAGGAGGGGGAGGGAGGGATGGAGGGAGGAAAAGAGAGAGAAATTTGAAGACAATTGGACAATCAGTCTAGCTAAGATGTGCTCCAGGTTCAGTATGAACCCTTAAAAATAAAGTGCAGAGTGATCAAAGAAGTAAGCTGATGCCACATATATTTAATGCCACATAGAATATCCACACGCTGCACACCATGCACACATGCTCTTGCCATATTAGCACTCAGATTCAAGCTGCACATTGGACTGATTTTTCTGTTTATTGGTATTTTTTTACGTATCTGAGCTCCTGATGATAAAGCCTCCTGAAATTGATGATAGGCTGAATGTTTCCTTTAAATACCCTTTGGAAAGACTTCAGATTATTTTACATGAGTGGGATTCTGCCAGAATATCTTCTCATTATTTTCTGTAGCTTTGAATTTCCATATTTTTCCTTATTTGGAATTTTTAAGCCAAGCTTTTTTTTTTTTTTTTTTTTTTTTTGCTTAGCATCATTATACTAGATCTCATCAAAAGTATTCCACTTAATGTCATTCAATTGTTTTTTAGGAAGACAATATTTTATACACACACACACACACACACACACACACACACACATATCTTTATATGTATCTAGAACCATGAACATATGTATGTATATGATTACATATATTTTAAATGCATATGTTTATAAGTTTATTATTCATGTATATATTAGCATATATATATGCATATTTTATAAGCAATGGATGCATTTAATTATATTTATGTGTTAAAAATATGTATGTATGTGTGCATGCATATGTATGTGTTCATATGTACATGTTTATGCAACATAAATATATGTATACAAATATACATACATTTGTATGAAATTACATGCACTATACATATAGGTATATGTGTATGCATATGTGTATGCATATGTATGTATATGTGTGTATGAGCATATTTCCTGTACATAAATGTCTTCATATATGTATGTAACTATGAATGTATGCATGCATGTATATGTGTTTTATTTTAATCACATGAGTCTATGTACACATTATTTTAGGTACTCATATACATATATATATACAGTTACATATACATATAGTTACACATGCACAATGAAGATACACACATGTATGTATGTATGATTGTTTTCTTACATATATTTACATAAATTCCTATTAAATATTAGAAAAAACATGTTTTTGAAAGACATGGTGATGTGGGAATGTCTTTTTATATGTTGTGAATACCAATCCGTAAATAAAGGGGTTGCTTTGACTCTTGGTGAGCGCCATAGAAGAAGTAGGTGGGAAATCAAAATAAGTAGGAAAAGAAGGGTGGGGTCGAGACAGATCGAGCCAGATGCCCAAAGAAGAAACATGTAAGGAACACAGGTGAGCCATGGCCACATGGCAGACTGATTAATGAAAATGGGTTGAGTTAGAATTAAGGAGCTATCTAGCAATGTGCCTAAGCTATTGGCCAAACAACATGGAGTTAATATAAGCATTTGAGATATTTTTGGGTCCTAAGCAGTGGTGGGCTGCTAAGCAGTCTGGGACTGTAGGCCTGTGGGTCTAGACCTCTGGTCAAACAGGGTCAGAATCCCCATTATAGCACATGATTATGCTCTAGTCAATGCCTTTGCTGAAGTTTCTACAGTCTTTTCACAGAGTCAAGTAAAAAAAATGGAATATGCAATGGTAACCCAAGTAAAATTAATCTCGTTGAATGAGAAGTCTCCAGGACATAAGTTAGAACGGTGTGGTCTAGTTTGCTCATGGCTCAAAAAAGAAGATATAAAATATGGCACCTTTTAAGTCATCATTATCTTTCTTAAGACTTTGAGTGGAGTTGATTTGTCAAACTAAGGTGCTTGTGACAGCAGTTTGAATTTCTAAGTTCAAATTCCCAGAACATATGTAAAATCCAGTACTTGGTAGTAAATTTCCATAATCCTAGTTATCTAAGAGTGAGAGATAGATACAGGAGAATCTTTGAAATATCACAAGTCTGCTAGCCTTGTATATACAGTGTCAAGCAAGAAGTTATCCTATCTCATAGTCAAAAGTGCAAGGTGAGAATCCATACCCGATGTTGACCTCTAACTTCCACAAATATACCATGGCACATACATGCCTCTACTCACACACTAGAACTCAAACACATACAGAGGATAACTAGAAACTCAAGAGTGAGAATATAATATAATACTTATTGGAGTGATTAACTTGTTGGTACAATTAAGGCATTTTATTCACACAATACTGCACACAATTGAATGCCTATTCTATATTATACATTGTTGTGTTACACACAGGCATTGAGGAGTTATTCCTAGACAAGTTGTGTTTTCTCATCAATAGGAATACTGTTCATAACCACTCAGAGCTTATTTTTGTTAGTCTCTGGAACAGGTGTTATGTAACTGTTGAACTAGCTGTGCAGCTGAGTTATCTTTGAACCCCTAATCCTCCATCCTCCAACTTCTAATTGCTAGGATTACAGACACAATACGATATACCTACCTTGGGTTTAAATAATAAATGATCTAGTATAAAAAGAAAAGAGTGTGACATGTGTCAGTTACCATCAATCTCAAGCACAAAAGCAAGGGAAAAAATCACACTGTATCTGGAGGTAAGCTCTCCACCATTCTCATTACCATAACCTCCCCAAATGCTCACAGCTAACACAACAGGTTGCTGACAGATTCTTGTCATCTGGTGTGAAGACAGTTTCATAATCCTGAATGCTGCAACATCTTTTCAAGCAGGTTGGGGTAAGGCTTAACAGACATTTGTTAGCAGCCCAAATGCCTAAACACTGAATAAAAGGGGAATCGGGACAAGATTGTCAGTTGCACACTTGATCCATGTTATAATATTTATTGGGCTGTTCCAGAAGGCTTTAGCTGTGCACATTTGGTAGATGGCATAAGTAGTCATTGCTATTCTGACTATAACCAGCTTTAATGTTTACAAGGCTTTACTAAATATTATAGTCCTCAGGTCTGGCTGAGAAATGGGTGGTAGCATATGGATCTAACACATATTGACCCACCAATATGAAAGAACTCATGAATTGAGTTTTACAAGAAGATACATTCATTCAAACTAAAGTATTGAAATTAAGTCAAGACTAGGAATTTAAAGCAAGAAACTGCATTAGACTGAGGGAAAATTCTACATTATGCTCTTGCAACCACTCTGAAAGCAAGAAGATAAGATATACAATCTGTTTTAAACACACATACACACACAGAGGGAGAGAGGAAGAGAGAAAGAGAGAGAGAGAGAAAGAGAGAGAGAGAGTAATGTGGACAGCTAATCAAAACCCCTTGATAATTTTGCTTATTTATTAATTTATTTTTATCTGACTGAGTCTAATTATTGATGCACACAGGTCCACCATTCTGTAGTCAAACCCCTTAAAAAAACGGATGCCCTTTCCCCCCAGAAACTATCAGTTTCAGTAGATTCTCGATCAGCGATTCTGAGAGGCCTTTGTCCCTCCATTATGAAGTGTTTGCCTTGCTTTCAGACACTTATTGCTGCTGTAAGTTTATGTGTGTAAAAGCCATATCATATCCAGACGATAATATGTCCCAGCACTTCATATCCTTAACCCTCCCTCTCTTTCCACAGTTTCTTCTGTGACGGTCCATGGAACATATGAGGGTGATAGGTAGGTATGATTGGAAGTAGGTTCTTGAGAGAGTTTAAGTATGATAAGAATACATTGGGAAAGTGTATTAAATTTTCCTTTTTCTTTTTTTGGGGGGGGAAGGTGACTTTTAAATAATATTTTTGAATTATTAATGAAATTATTTTTGCATACCCTCCACTGTGTTTCCTCCTTCCCTTTCTGCCCTCCTTTTCCCCCACCCCAGCCCTCCATTCTCACCTTAAAGAGGGTACGCCTTCTTTGAGCACTCAGTACAGGCTAACATATCAAGTTGAGGCAGGACCCATCTCCTCCTTGTATCAAGGCTTAGCAAGGCATCTCACCATAGGGAATGGGCTCTAAAAGGCCAGTTTATGTAACCAGGATATTTTCTATTCACATAGTCAGGGACCACCAACAGCTTGATTAGAGCAACTGTCACCCTCATTCAGAAGGTCTAGTTTGCCAGCTCTCCAGATGTATTCCAGACTCAGTGAGCTCCATTGGCTCAGGTCAACTGTAGCTGTGGATATCTCCACTGTGCTCTTGACTCTCCCTTGCTTCTCTGCATGTTTCTCCCTTTTTTCAACTTAAATACTGGAATTCAACCGAATGCTGGACTTTGGGCTTCTGCATCTGCTTCCGGGAGTTATTGAATGTAGGTCCTATAATGACAATCAGGGTGATTCACCAATTTGACAGGAAAATACTAGTTCAGAAATCCTCTTCAACATTACCAAAAGAATTAGCTTGGACCTCCTTGTGGGTTCCTGTGAACTTCCTTAGCACCAGGTTTCTTCTCAAGCCCATGATGGCTCACTCTGTCAAGATATCTCCCTCATTGCTCACCTCTCAGTCCCTCCCCCAACTCAACCTTCCTGAAACCTAATTTTCCAACCACTCTCTCCTCCCATCTACACTCCCCTCCCAGTTTATCCAGGAAATCTTAACAATTTCCCCTTCCTGCGAAATCAGTGCATATCTGTCTTAGAGTCCTCTCTCTACTCACCTTCTTTGGGTTGTGAATTCTCCCTTGTTCATTATTTGCTCTGTATTTGTTATCCATTTATTAGTGAGTATATATTGTGTTTGTCTTTTGGGACCTGGGGTATCACACTCAGGATGATTTTTTTCTAGTTCAGTTCATCTGTCTGAATTTTTATGTCATTATTTTACCATATAGTAATGTTCCATTGTGTAAATGTATCACATTTTCTTTATACATTCCTCAGTTGATGGGCATCTAGGTTATTTCCAGGCTCTAGCTGTTATAAATAAAACTGCTATGAACATAGTTGAAGAAGTGTCTTCAAGCTGTGTTTGAGGATTTTTTTGTATATAGGTTATTGCTGGGTCTTGAAGAAGGCTGATTTCCATTTTTTTTTTTTTTGAGAAATCACCATACTGATTTCTAGAGTGGCTGTACAAGTTTACATTCCCACCAACAATAGAGAAGTATTCCCCTTTCTCCACATCCTCTGCAAAACAGGTTGTCATTAGTGTTTCTTATTTTATCCATTTTGAAATGTATAAGATGGTACTTCAGAGTCATTTTGATTTGCATATCCCTGATGATTAAGAATGCTGACTACTTCCTGAAATAATTTTTTGTCCATTTGAGGTTCTTCTCTTGAGAAATTTCAATTTGGAGCTGTAGATATTCCACTTTAATTGAGTTATTTGTTTTTTTGAATATTTAGTTTCTTGAGTTCTTTATATATTTTGGAGATAAGCCCTCTGTCAGAAGTGTGATTTGTAAAGATCTTTTCCCATTCAGTAGGCTTTGGGATTATGTTCTGGTACATTGTAAATATTTGTCCCTCTTAGTTGTTTATTAAAATGCTGACTGGTTAGAAGGAAGACAGGAAATGTGGGTGAGGCCACCAGACTATGAAAACTCTGGAAACAGAAAGAGCAAAAAAGAGAAATCAGCAAACACAGAGGAAAGGAGACCAGGATACTGCACTAAGAAAAGGCACTAAGCTGCTTGGCTAATAATGGGTTAGTTTAAGAATTAAGAGTTAGTAAGTTATGTGACTGAGCCATAAGCCAATCTGTATGAAATTAAAATAAGCCTTTATGTGATTATTTTGGTTTAATTAGCAGCTGGGCCATAAGCAGGTCCAAACTTCAGGGTTAGGCCAGAAAGTCCAGGCCAGAAACATATTACTAGAGGTGCTTTGTCTTATCGAAGGCATCATTTGCCTTACAGAAGCTTTGTTTTTCAGGAGATTCCACTTATTATTAGTTGTTCTCAGCATCTGTGCTACTGCTGTTATATTTAGAAAGTGGTCTAATATGCCAAATCATTAAAGGTTATTTCCCACTTTCTCTTCTATAAGGTTCAGTGTAACTGGTTTATGTTGATTGATCCATTTGACTAGAGTTTTGTGGAAGACAATAAATATGAATCTATTGGCATTCTTCTACACGTGACCTCCAGTTATGCTTACACCATTTATTGAAGATGCTTTCTTTTATTGCAGTTTTGATCTCTTGATTAAAAAAAAAACAGGTGTTTATAAGTGTGTGGATTAATGTAAGAGTCTTCAATTTTTTCTATTGGTGAATAACTAGGTTTTTATGTCAATACTGGGCTATTTTTATTTCTAGAGTTCTATGGTAAAGCTTGAAGTAAAAAATGGTGATGCCTCTAAAACTTCCTTTATTGTATAGGATTCTTTTGGCTATCCTAGGTTTTGTTGGTGTTTATAGTGGTGTTATTGCATATGAAATTGAGTATTAGTCTTTCAAGGTCTGTGAATTATTGTGAAGGGATTTTGAAGTGGATTTCATTGAATCTGCAGATTTCTTTTTGTAAGATTATTATTTTTACTATGTTCATCCTAACAATCAAAGACATGGAAGATCTTATCATTTTTCTGCTATCTTCTTCAATTTCTTTTGTCAACAACTTAAAGTTCTTGTCATACAGGTATTTTATTTCATTTGTTAGAGTTACCCCATCATATTTGATGTTATTTTCAGCTACTACAATGTGATGTTCTGCTTTCTTTTTCATTTTTTTTTTTACCATTTGTATATATGAAAGCCCTGCCCACACTTCCAGTCTGCCTTTGGCCCATCAGTGTTTTTATTAAACAAGCATGTGGGATAGTTACAATGCAACAACATATTCCCACTACAGTATATATCCTGAAATAAATATGAAATGTCCTTTTTCTATCTTTTTTGATAATTTTGGTTTGAAGTTCATTTTGTTGGATACTGGAATAGCTATTCCAGCTTGCTTCTTAGGACTTTTTGATTGCTAAATCCTTTCCCAATCCTTTATTTAAGGTAACATCTGTCTTTGAGGTTGAAGTGTGTTTCTGTATGTAGCAAAGGCTTGATCCTGTTTTTGTCCCCATTCTGTTAGCCTGTGTCTTTTTATAGATGAACTGAGTCCGTTGATATTAAACAACACAAATGGCTAGAGATTGTTAGTTGTTTATTTTGGTTTTGCTAGTGGTGGTGGTAAATGTGTCTGTGTTTCTCTTCTTTGGAGTTTGCTGATGTGCTGAAATGGGGTTTATTTATTTCCTGTGTTTTCATGTGTGTAGCTTACTTCCTCAGGTTGGAGGAATTTTCCTTCTAGGACTTTATTTAGGGCTGTTTTTATGGATATGTATTGTTTAAATCTGGTTTTGTCATAAAATATTCTGTTTCTCCATTTAAAGTAATTAAAGGCTTTTTTCTGGGTATAGTAGTCTGGATGTCAGCTATGGTCTGTTAGTGTCTTGTAGTAGTGGGGTTTCTGGGTCCCAGGAGGCTAGAGGTCCAAGACCCACAGACCTGCCGCGCCAGACCCCTTAGCCACCCAGCCACCACCACCGCTGCCCATCACTCAGGCCCCCAGAAATGACTCAGACGCTTATATTAAGTCCATGCTGTTTGGCCTATGGCTCAGGCACATTGCTAGCTTGCTCTTACATCTTAAATCAACCCATTTCTATTAATTTGTCTGCCACGTGGCCCGTGGCTCACCTGTGCTCCTATATGTTGCTCCTGTGGGCTTCAGCTCGCTCTGCCTCTGACTCCACCCTTCCTTTCCTACCTATTCTGATTCCTCCTCCTACTTCTTCTATGGTGCCTGTCATGGCCCAAAACAGCTCCTTTATTTAAAGATTGAGATTCACAGCATACAGAAAGGCATTCCCACATCAATGTCTGCAGAATTTCTGTCCTGGACCTTCTGTCTTTCAGAGTTTCCATTAAGAAGTTGGATGTAATTTTAATAGGTCTGCCTTTATACGTTACTTGGTCGACAATTTCCTTTTCTGCTCTTTCTTTATTCTATATGTTTAATGTCTTGATTATTATGTGGTAAGGGAACATTTTCAGGCACAATATTTTTAGCATTCTGTAAGATTCTTTCTACCTTCACAGGCATTCATTTATAGGTTGTGGAAGTTTTCCTCTATAATTTTGTTGAACATATTTTCTGTGCCTTTGAGCTGGAGTTCTTCTACTATCACTATTATTCTTAGGCTCGATCTTTTCATGTTGTCCCAGATTTCCTGTATGTTTTGTGTCAAAATTTGATGTATTTATCATTTTCTGTAACCAAATAATCTATTTCCTTTATAGAATCCTCTACTTGAGATTTGTTCTTTCTTCTCTTGAATTCTATTAGTGATGTTTGCCTCTGCAGTTTCTACTTATTTCTCAGGATTTCTTCTGTTTGTGTTTTATTAGTATTATTGCCTCTATTTCAATTTTTAAATATTGGACTATTTTCTTTACCTGTTTGTTTTTTTCCTAGCTTTGTTGAATTTCTTGCTTTGTTTTTTTTTTAAGGGATTAATTGATTACTTCCATTTTTTTTGTTTGTCTTTTTCTCCATTTCCTTAAAGAAAATTTTCATTTCCTCCTAGAGGGCTTCTATTACTTTCATAAAATTATTATTAAGATAGTTTTCTCTCCTTTATCTGCATTGGGACAATCAGGTTTTTCTGCTGTAGAATCTGTAGCTTCTGAAGGTACTATGTTATTCTTTATGTTATTAAATGTTTTCTTTTACTGCCTTATACATATTTCTTCCTAAAATTCATGTAATTGAAGCCTGTGCCTCCAGAGGTCCCACTTCTTTTAATGTGTTCTTCCTTCTGTATTACTGTACTTCTCAGTTGCTATTCCTTATTCTTGCTGTTCTTTCTGCTTGCCGCCATTTTGCTTACTGTAATAGAGGTGTGTGCCTCTGGTAGACTCTGGTACCTTAGGAAAAGGATAGACAACTGTCAATTGGCATGAGCAGTATGTGAAGACTTGAGGAGCGGAATCAGACTGTCGTCCTGTGTATAGACTGGCACCTTAGAGTCTGTTCCTTGTAAAGGAACACCTAACCCAAACTTGACTTGTAGATGAGGAAATCGAACTTGCCTGGAGTGAATGTGCCATGCTGAGCTGACCCACATTGGGACTTCTTGCCCTTTTGTTGGAGAGTATCAGGCAATGGGGAGGGGGAGGCTGAAGGGTGACTGAAGGGATGGGGAGAATGGAAGGGAGGGGGAGCAGGGGGATAAATGGATTTAAAAAAAGACATTTTTAATAATAATAACAAAAATATTTGTGTTTTTAATGTGCATATATATATGTCTATGTGGGGGGTACACATGTGACTATGGGTGACTGAGTTGGTCAAAATAGGTTTCTGAATTACAGATGGTTATGTGACTCCTGAAATGAGTACTGGAAATTCACCTTTGGTCCAGCTTCAAATAGGGTTTATTGAAAATCTTTAGGATGCTAGTATATTGACAATTCTTAAACCAAAATGATCTCAAAAGAACAAGAGCCTAACATTATAAGAGTCTAAGACATCTGTTTGTGGCAAAGGTGTAACTTTAGGTTGTCTTGAAGAATGGATAAGAGGGTAAATGTGTTCAGTGGTAAACCTAGTTAAATCCTCTAAACTAAACATGGTGAAAAGGTAGAAATAACTCCCATGCATTTTCCTCTGACTTCCACATATCTGTCATTGCATATTTGTATATATATGAACACATACATACACAATGAATGAGAAAATAATATAAAGAATTGGGTGGATTCACAACAATTTTAGATGTCTTCTGTAGCCAAAAGGTTTTTGGTCTCACCTAGCCCCATGGTCCAGATGAATTTCTCCCACCTGTGGTTCGATAGCTACTTATGAGATAATTATTCATAGGTTTATATTAATTTCGAACTGTTTGACTTATCTCTCAGGCTCATTGACAACTAGCCCTTACAACTTAACTCAAACTATTTTTTATTAATCTATACATTTTATAATCTATACATAGGCACATATTCCATGTACTGACCTGTTCCATTATATCTTGATTGCAACTCTGGCCCTATCCCTGCTATTATTCTTCCTGTATCTTTTTTTAGATTCCCTGCCTTGTTCTATCCTATTCTGACATAGGCCAAAACAGCTTTTGTTTGTTAACCAATGGTAGAAACACATATTAACACTGTATAGAAAGAACATTCCACAGCAGATTTTAATGTCCAAAATGGTTTTGACCTGAAGAACTATGGTTCAGAGGATTCTTGGGTTAGATGTATCACTTGTATCTCCTGAAGATAATGAGGTTATGATATGCAAACTACAAGCAGGAGGTGAACTAAGAGAGAGCTAAAAACACCTTGAGGATAAGGTTATATTTCAATCCAGATATCTGGCTATCCAAGCTTGTCATATCTAGAGGATCCCGGTGTGCTCCAAAACAACAACCCAACTTTTCTACTGAAGAGAAAATCACTCTCCCTGACCTCTCCATAAAAAAATATTACAAATAATACGATTAACTCTCCTAGGAATTCAATATTGTCCCAAATTTCCAGAGATTCCATAAAGATAACAGTACCCTCAGAAAGCAACATAAAGTCTCAAAAAAAACCATGAAGCTCACATTCCTAATGGTCGTGTGAGTGCTTTTTGACCATTTAGTATGTTATAGATGTTTATCAGGGTTGGTTACATATTGTTATTGGTCATAATAAAAAATGCTAAACAGAAGAGTAAAATTCAAGTACCTCTTTATGAAGGAAAAGTGAGGATATGAGATACAGATGATAAAATAAAATGATAGATTATTGACTCTACTTTTAAATCACTCATCTTAAGTATTTTACATTGGTATGGGTTTTAGGATTCTGACAGAAATTTAAGATCATTTTTGTTATGTCATATATATGTTTCTATTCTTGTTTATGTTTTTTTCTATTAAGCTCATTTTAAAAGGTTATGTGTAGCTTATTCTTTGAAAGATGTTTAGGCTAATAAATACAAATTAATAGTTATACATCTATAATAATCAAATTTAGAGTCATGCTAGGTATGTTTTTAAGGTCATACAGAGGTATATCTTAAAAGGCCTATAGCATATAGCACTTAAAATGGTTTATCAATATAAGGCTTTTCATGACTATAAGACATATCTGCTCCTAGAAGTACCAGTTTACTTCAGAGAAGATTGTAGTACAAGGTTTCTGGCCCGAACTTTCGGGCCTAGCTTCAAGGTTTAGGCCCACAGTCCTACAGTCCCACAGAGACACACAGATGCTTTCAATAGTTTTAAGCTTATCGGTCGAAGGCCCAGGCATATAAATTGTTAGCTCTCTACCCTTCTCTAACCCATGACTCTTGTTCAGTCATGTGGCTCAGTACCTTTTCTTAGGGCAGCATGATTGTCCTCTGCTTCTTCCAGCTTCTCTCTGGCATTCTGCCTGGCATTCTGTTCTCGAAAGTTTTCTTAGTCTGGTAGCCCCGCCCACACTTCCTGCCTACCTTTGGCCAATCAGCGCTTTTTATTAAAACAGTAGCTGGGACAATTATTTACCATGAAACAACAGAATCCCCTACAGAAGATAATAGGCATGGAAGAACTTCCATATGGCATTTGATTTCCTTGTAGAAAAATTTAGCCAATAGAAAAATGAAACTGCCTTTCCCTCAACTGCTGACAGTATGCTCTTGAAACAGGACAAGTAGGACACAAAGAAAAATGACTGCCAAAACATGTCAACACAAGGTAGAAGAGTCCCTCAAATTTTTTAAAGTATGTCAGGTACTGTAGGATTGTAAGCCTAAGTTGAATGCCCCAGGGTTAGAGAAGAACCTTGAGTGTCTATACAAGTAGCCAGACGAATTAGTTATTTTATAATTTGGAAGTTGCTTACAATGCATTTTTAATTCAGGTAATACATCCATGTGAAGTCTTTGATGGAGTTGAAGACTAAGTAATTGCAGTTATAGGTTATTTTAGCTACAGTAACGATAAATTAAGTACAAAAATTTAAACTCATCAAGATAAGGTAAATAATAAAATATTTTTCCAAGGTATCAAATATGAATGAATTAAACATTGTAAACGCAATCCTTATATTTGATTTTATTATATAGCTTTACTGTGTTATGGTTAAACCCTTTCTCTTAGACAGAAGGGGGAAATGTTGTGGACTAATTTTTTAGTATGAAGTAAAGATTTGTCGTGGATATTGGGTCAATAAAAGCAGAACAGCCAATAGCTAGGCAGGAATTTCAGGGCAGAAAGGACAGCAGAAATAAGAAGGTCTGAGATTCAGAGAATCACCAGCCATATGCTTAGGAAGCATAATGGGCATTACACAGAAAAATAAACAAGCTACACAATAGGATGTGGATTGAATGAAATGAGTTAAATGAAGTTTTAAGAGCTGGTGGGCAAACCTAAGCTTTTAGTCAAGCTTTCATAATTAGTAAGATGTCTCTCTGTGGCTGTTTGTGTGGTGGATGGTGTAAAAAAAATCCACCTACATTTTATTACTTATGAGCCTGTTATACAGATACATCTATAACTGTGACGGCCAATGATTTTTTATCTCTCCTCATTGTGGTGTATGGTGTTTTATCCTTCCTCTGGTTTAATTGTTGTCAATTGACACAATCTAGAGTCATTTGGGAAATCTTAGCTGCAGAATTGTCTCTATCTGACTGACACTTGGCCGTATCTGTGGCATGCATTTTGATTACTGAGTTAAGTAGGAAGACTCAGCCTTACGTGGGTGGTGCCAACTCTGAGCATGTAGTCCTGTGTTTTATAAGAAAACTCTCTGATCATGTACAAGGGAAGCAAGTCAGTAGATAATATTTTTCTATGCATCTTGCTGCTTCAGTTTCTTCTTCTAGTTCTGGTCTTGAGCATTTCCTTCGCTCTCCTAGAAAATAAATTGTGATATGAAAAAAGAAAAAATTTTTTTCAACTCAAGATGATTCTAGACAGTGTTTTACAACAAAGTAACAAAAGACAAGGTAAGAAAATTCACTGACAAAAAAAAAGGTTAGATTGAGGGAGAAGTGATGTGGGAACGCCTTTTTGTACGCTGTGAATCTCAGTCTTTAAATAAAGGAGCTGTTTTGGGCCATGACAGGCACCATAGAAGAAGTAGGAGGAGAAATCAGAATAGGTAGGAAAGGAAGGGAGGAGTCAGAGGCAGATTGAGCTGAAACCCAAGGAGCAACATGTAGGAACACAGGTGAGCCACTGGCCACGTGGCAGACAGATTAATAGAAATGGGTTGATTTAAGATGTAAGAGCTAGCTAGCAATGTGCCTGAGCCATAGGCCAAACAGCATAAAGTTAATATAAGCATCTGAGTCATTTTGGGGGGCCTGGGCAGCAGGCGGCGGGTGGCTAAGAGGTCTGGCATGGCAGATCTGTGGGTCTCAGACCTCTGGCCGCCCGGGACCTAGAAACCCCCACTACTACAGAGAATATCACCTGACACCAAGTTCTAGCTTCCACCTGCACAAGCACATGCAAGTGAGTGAAATATCTGCACACATATACATACATAGGTATATGTGAGTACATATACATGTAATATTACATATAAATGTGCATGCACAAACATGTATACATGTGTACAGCATCTGCTTAAACAAATGTACAAACACATTCATATGCACATACAAGTATTTGCATATATGTATACTATGTTACACCTTTATGGACTGTATATGTAGGCTTAGCCCAAACAGTTCTATGGTGATATATATTTAATAAAATCGATCTGAAATATCAGAGTCAACCACAGAGCAAAACCAGGTCCAGTTCAGGAGTGCTACTAACACCTTTAATACTAGCTTTAGGAATGCAGAAAAAAGAAAAGATAGTTGTGCAGAGCAAGAGAAGAGGGTTTGTTCTGATTTCTCAGACACTTTTCATCTTGTTTGTTCGAGGACAGAGTGACTTGCAATTGGAGGTTACCTAGAGACAGGCCTGAGGAGTTGGCTGAATAAGAAGTGGATGTGGTATGTTGCTCTATTTCTCTGATATGTCAGGTTTTTCCCAATATCCGGCTCTAGGTTTTTATTATTTACTATCTGTAACTATGGCCCAGCCTTAAAAATAGTCATAACCATATCTGCCCAGTCTTTAGGGATAATACAATTATAGATTGACCAATAATTTAACATTTGTTTTACAAATGGTAAGTGTATACCATAAGTGACTATTGCCTCTTTGAATTTCCTTAAATATAACATTTGTAACAGAGTCCAATCAGCTTCTGAACAGTTTCTATCATTTTGTGATTCTTTTAACATTATTCTTTTAACATTAATGTTGGCTGTTTGAAAACCTTAGGCTGTTTCTCTGTAATCTTATAAGACAATGTTGAAATTGCTTCTTTAAATTCCTCTGTCTGAGTCTGAATATCTCTATGTTGTCTTTTAACAAGATTTTCTAAGACTTTAATCTTGGCACTCATTTTAATTGAATTTTTAAATGATAAAACAAAATAATCAAACAAATAATATTTATAATAGATATTACAATAATCTCAATAATCTCATCTTTATTGTTTATTTTCTCCTCTACTGGTTCCTGTGGGGGATTAGGTTGTTCCATTGTAAATAATTGTCCCCGCCTATAAGTTTAATAAAAAACACTGATTGGCGAAAGGCAGACAGGAAGTGTGGACGGGGCTACCAGACTAAGAAGACTCTAGGAACAGGCAGAACCGAGCAGAATGCCATAGAGAAGCCAGAAGAAGCAGAGGACAACTATGCTGCTCTGAGAAAAGGTACGGAGCCCCATGACTGAACAGGATAAGAGTCATGGGTTAGATTAAGGGTAAAGAGTTGGCAACTTATATGCCTGGGCCTTAGGCCGATCAGCCAAAAACTATTGTAAGCATCTGTGTGTCTCTGCAGGTCTGTGGGTCTGTGGGCCTAAACCTTGAGGCTAGGCCCGAAAGTCCAGGTCAGAAACCTCTTACTACAAATGGCAGCCCAACATGGGTAAAATATGCCCACATAAAGCAATAGAAAGCTTAAAAAATGGTCAAGAGACCAAAGCAGCTTCTGAGTTGTGTCTTTCATGTGAGCCATGATACAGAGCCACCCTGGTGAGTCATGTGGGCTTGGGCTACAATGGCAGGCTTTTAGAGTGAAGCTTAAGGTGTAAAATGGTTTGTTCTTGGAGTTTCACAGGACCCTCAATATAAGCAAAAAAGTTATGCTACTTTAGAGAAGAGGTTTTTTATTTTCACAGAAAATGAGAGGCTGTGGATTTATTCCTAAATAAAGAACATAAAGTTTGATAGAGGAAGACCCCCTGAAAAATTTCCAATAGAAATGGATGGCCCAGATGATTCAGCATTTTAGAGCACCTCTGTTGAAGTTTTCTGAGCTCTGTATCCAGAACAATTTCAATTTCAAGGAGACTGGCTGAGATGACCCAACCTTACAAACTACTTCACTAAAGACTTGTGCATAATCCTACATTTTTCTTTGGATTCCTATGAGATTGCCAGAACGCCCATTCAGCAGGAAATAGCCTAGAGAAAATTCCCACATTAGGTCTGCGGTCCTAAACCTTGAGGCTAGGCCTGAAAGTCCAGGCCAGAAACCTCCTACTACAGTTTCCAGCTACAAAAAAATATAGAAAAAGCTAACTTGTAATACAAAAAGATAATTAGGCTATTAAAAACAGAGACAGCATCTTTGAAGGATTAGATTTATGATGGAAATTAACATGAAGTCATGTTACTATGGTGATAGTTGTGTAGAAGAAATTATTTCCAGAGATTTAAAAAAAATATATCAAATGCTACAACTGTGGATGGCAAGGTCACATAAAAAGAGATAGTAAACAAGGTACTCCCCAAATTAATGTCTCTTATCAGAATAACCACAGCAGAACGCTCCTTCCTTCTAGAGTATTCATAAGGTTTAGCAAAGGCAGACATTGGACCGATGAGTTCAGGTCAACAAGAGACAGGCAAGGTAAGTTTTTGCCTTTGGAAACTATACTGAGGGGCCTTATTCAGGCCCCTGTATCAAATTTTCAAACTTCTATGAGTGAACAAAGGCCAAAATTTAAAATGTTATTAAACGATATTGTCACTGAAGGTTTGGTAGACAAAGGAACAAATGTAATAATAATTTCACCAGAATCTTGATATCCAAATTCAATTCTACAAGAGGTCAATATTTAGCTCATGTTAATTTAAACATATTCCTGGTAAAACAAAGTACAAGGTGGCTTCAATATATATGACCAGAAGGACAGAAAGAAAAATGAACCATAAGCTAACATATTTCTGGGGAAAATATTAGAAGGTAATATGAGAAAAAGTCACCAACCATTCAGGTCATATGAAAACAAGATGACTACTGATATTTAAAAGACACCCACAGCACTATCTTTAAAATAGTTAACAGATAAGCCTATATTGTTTTAGCAATGACCTCTAACAAAAGAGAAATTTCAGACCTTAGAACTCCTGGAACAGGAGCAGTTAATTGCTTAGCCTATTGGACAATCAACCAGCCCTTGGAATTCTCCTGTATTTGTTATCGAAAAGAAAAATGAAAGAATGGTTAATAATAACAGATTTAAGCATGACTAACAAGTTGATTTAACCAATGAACTTTCCACAATCTGGAATACGTTTGCCCTCTTTGTTACCTAAAGAATGGACCATTATAGTTATTGACTTAAAAGACTGACTCTTTATTAAACCTCTAAAAGAACCAGACAAAGAAAAATTTGCCATTACAGTGTCCACTTACAGAAATTCTCAGTCTATAAAGAGATATTAATAGAAGATACTCCCATAGGGAATGGTAAATAGCCTTACTCTTTAGTGATATTTTGTAAAACAGTCATTAGATATGTATGTAAACAATTCTAAAATCTATCTTTACCACCACATGGATAATACTTTGTTGGCTGACTCAAATATAGATACATTAGAGATGATGTGTGAAAAAGTGAAAAATAATTGCCTGGTTGGGGATTACAAATTACTCCTGTAATAATACAAAGAGAATATTTCATTAAATATATAATATTAAAATAGGTTTATAAAAATTGTCCCCAAAAAGTGCAAATTAGGAGAGATAGATTACAGACTCTTAGCAAATTCCAAAGATTGCTATGCAACATTTCTAATTTATGGGATAAACAATGTTGAATTGGATAATTTGTTCAAAGCTTTAGATGGTGACAAGGACTTAAATAGTCCAAGAGAATTGTCAGCTGAAGCTGAGATAGAATTAGCTTTGGTGGAAAAAAGTTACATGCTATACATATGAATAATGTTGATCCAGACCTTACTTATATTCTAGTTATTTTACCTTCTAAGCATTCTCCTATAGGAATTATAATACAAAGGGAAAATATTGTATTGAAATGGATATTTCCACCACATAAACTGAGTAAGATATTAAAGACATGTGGAAAAGTTTTCTGATATGATTTTTAAAGTAAAATTAAGATCTCATCAACTGACAGGAATGGACCTAGCAGAAATCATTGTAGCTTTAACTAATAAATAAATTGACCAATTATGGGCAGAAAACGAACCTTGGCAAAGAGCTTGAAGCAATTTGGGAGGGGGGATAGATTAACAACAGATATACTCAAAGGAAAACAATTCAATTTATAAAGGGAACTAACTTGATTCTTCCTTGTGTTGTACAGGATCCACCAAATTCTAGAGTCCCTACATTTTATATTGTTAAACATAAATCAGGAATGTCAGGTTATAAATGAGAAAAAGTGCATAAAGTGGCTCAAAGCGTTTATAATTCTGTTCAAAAGTCAGAATTATATGCTGTAGTGATGGTATTAGTGGATTTATAGAACCTCTTAACATAATCAAAGACTCTTGGTATCAGAAAATTTTGTTTTACATATTGAAACTGCTGACTTTATTCCTTATGTGTCAAAACAAATGTCACTATTTATTGTTACAAAAATAGAAATTAGGTCTTCTGTATAGCACACATCTGATTCCAGGCCCCCTAGCACAAAGTAATGATGAAATTGATAAATCATTAGGAAAATAAATGCTAGAGGCCTCATAGTTTCATTAAGAGAAATCACATCAATAATAATGTTTAAAAAAGGATTTCTCTATCATTTGACAATAAGCCAAAAAAATTGTAAAAAGATGTACTACTTGTTTATTCTATAAACAAACTCCATTACTAACAGAAAGTAATCCTAGAAGTATACATAGAAATAAACTTTGGCAGATGGATATGTTTCATTTTACAGAATTTGAAAAATTTAAATATGCATATCATAATACATTTGTTTTCGCATTTCAATGGGTAACTACTTTGAGATCAGAAAAGGCTGATTCTGCAATCACACATTTGCTATATGGCCATCGTGGGAATACCAGTAAAAACTAAGACTGACAATGATCCACCATATGTCTCTAGTAAAACTAAACAGTTGTTTGCTTATTATAATATAAAGCATATTACACCTATACTACATGATCCTACAGGACAAGCAGTCATAGAAAGATCACATCAAACTTTAAAGGATATGCTAAATAAACATAAAGTAGTAATTAAAACCCACAGAAGTAGACTGTATAATGCTTTTCTAACTTTGAGTTTTCTCAATGCTAATTGAAAGGCAGAAAGGCATTGTGCTACTATGGGAGAAAAAAACTACTGAGCTAAATCATTCTGTCAACTTCAAGGATGTGTTGACCTCAGAATGGAAACAAGAATATGTGCTACATTGAAAAAGGGGGTTTGTTTCTTTTCACCAGGTGAAAAGAGCTATAGATACCATCAAAATTAATAGACTCAATTTGAACTGGAGAAACTTCTTTAAAAGGAGAAACAATGGCTTATCCACCCATGTTTTAAGAAAAACCCACCAAATAAGATTGGGGCAGCATTTTGCTATTGTCTTCACAGATAACTAGAAATCCCCATTTTCAAGAAGTCAAAAGATCTTAGAAATCTTCTGAAGCAGAAGACTATCTATTAAAACTTTATAAGCAAAGTAATATTGAACCTATTGCTTCTATTATATGCTACATGGTAAAATCTTACTGCCTAACATCTTTATCTATTTATAAGAAAATTTGAAGTCCCAGTTTAATTATAAGTTAAACCTGTCTTTGGAATTGGATATTGGCTTTCTCCTTCTCTAAACACAAGTATGCTTGTTAAAAATGCAAAATCTCTATCATTTCAGAAGAGCCAAGTAACATGGGATTGAAGAATAACTAAAATATAAGGGATTATTTTATTGTTACTAATCCTATGATATATAAATTTTTATATCAAAATTTATAAGATTATATATATTTTAAACTTTTGTCATGAGATTAATGTTTATTTAGAGTACTAATTTATTCTAAAAAGGCTTTATCTAGCTCTATATACTGTGTTGTGTTTGAGTCTCTATCAGTTTTCTGCAGTGTATCATGACAATGCCTAACTGCAACCTTTGAAGTCTCTTAAAGGTAGATGGGGCCCCGCAATGATGATTTCACATGGAATATGACATTATTCTGACAAACACCAACCAAACTTTATATTTGGAATACAAATACTCAGGACAACTTATAAAGTTTTAAGCTAATATTACCCAGCTTCACAGACTACACTAGCCAGGACTTAAAACAATTCTCATACTTCCCCATCATGAAGAGACTGGACAACAAATGATACAGGTGCTTATTTCAGGATTTGATAATTAAAATTTTCTTTTTCAGTATCCCCTAAAGATTCCATTTCCCCCAGACAGCACTAAATATATTTGATAAATACAATGTCCATATTCTCAAGAGTTGGGGTGGGTGGTTTTTGGTCTTTCAATAGGTTATAGATTGTCATTTTTTAGATTTTTTGTTTGCTATTGACTATGGTTAGAAAAAATCTGAACATCAGGGCACCCAAAAAAACTGCTGAACTTTGCCAAGACAAGGTAGGAATATCTGTAAGAATATCCTGTTTCACAGAGAAGTCTGTCAGATATACAAGACCTATAGGCTAAAGATGGATGCTCCCATGCTGCAGAGCAAACTTGAGTGACTGTCCAGGCAGTCACCTGCTTTATTTTCATGTTTTTCGAAGTGGCTTACTTGTACCTCAGGCTTCTTAGTTAATGTTATTTTCTTTGTGGGATTTCTAAGGGAGTGTAGATAAAATAGTTAAACAGTTTTCTAGTGACAGTTTTAGAAAAAAAATTCATTAAGAGGTTACAGTGTATAAGTTTGAGAGACGTCAAAACATAGTTTTCAACTAGCAGTACAACTTAAATAGAAAGTGAATTAGGTACAAATTTTTGGACTCATAAGAATAGGATGAAAATATGAAATATTTTCTTTGAATTTGTCAGTTGTTCCTGGAATGTATATTACTGATGTAATTATTGCTCAAATCTATTTCATATAGTTATTGTACCTATTGTATCTAATTTTTCTTATGTTTATTATAATCTTTTCTATTTTTGACACCATAGGATATATGTGCTGATATATATTTAATAAAATGAATCTGTAATATCAGAGTCAACCAAAGAGCCAAGCCAGGTCAGAGAGTAGCAACCCACACATTTATTCCTAGCTTTAGGAATGTGGAAAGAGGAAGTTAAGCAAGCTGGGCAGTGCAAGAGAAAAGAGTTTTTAGCTTTCTCAGATACCTTTCTTCCTTTTGAGCTGAGGACAGAATGAATTGCAGTTGGAAGATTCCTGGAGTCAGGCCTGAGGAGGTGCTAGAGTTCATGCAATATAGTTCACTGCAGTACTCTCTTTTCCTAAGATAGTTCTGGCAATGTACGTAAAAATTTTGATGAAGATTACACACTGTTTTCCATCCTATTTCCTAGGAGAAACTGGGTGGGGAATTTGTATTTTAAAAAAACTCTCTGAGATGACATTTATGTGTTCTTTTGTTTAAAAGGAACTTGGATGAACCATTTTATATATATATATATATATATATATATATATATATATATATATATATATGTATAATTTTTATGGTGGGAAAAAAATTTAAAAAAAAGAATTAGATGACAGGCTGTACTTTTGAGGCTTTCATGGTAGTGGTTGGATGAGGGGCATGGGTCAGAAAAGGAGTGGTCAGGAAGTCAAGCTCATTAGCTACTGACCTCATTTTCCAGTCATATTCTAAGCAATTTGTCAATCAATAAATATTTATTGAGAATGTGTGGCCTACTGAAAGTGTGGGTGGTTTTTCCCAGTTCCTGGTCATAAGGACATATTTTGTGTCTGAATGATTTATTGTACATTATCTGTCAGTATTTCTTAATTCTATTGGCAGGATAGATCTACTGATACACCCAAATTGCCCTCAACAGGCTACTTATGAGGGAAGCAAAGAGGTCATTAAGGAAGAGTTATGTTTACACAGAGACCTCACAGGATTATTTTAAATGCAGCTGAGGCTTTAAGACCATTTTGGTTGGAGCTGAGGATAGCATTCAATTCAGTCAGTAGAATGTATTTCTAACATGTAGAAAACTCTTGGTTTTTATCCACAGCCTGTGACATCTAGCATGGTGGTGCAAGTGTGAAGTCTTAGTTGAAACGTCAAGGCAGGAGGATTAGTAGTTCAAAGTCATTCTCAGCTCCATAGTCACTTTGTGGCCACCCTTTGTTACATAACAATATTCCTTCAAAGAAGAAAGCAAGAAAGCAAACATGAAAGGAAGAAAGAGAAAAGGAAGGAAGTTAGAGAGGGAAGAAGAGAGAATGAAAGAAAGAAAGAGAGAGAGAGAGAAAGAAAGGAAGGAAGGAAGGAAGAAAGGAATAAAGAAGGGAGGGATGAAGGGAGGGAGGAAAGAAAGAAAGAAAAGAAAAGAAAGAAAGAAAGGAAGGAAGGAAGGAAGAAAGAAAGAAAGAAAGAAAGAAAGAAAGAAAGAAAGAAAGAAAGAAAGAAAGAAAGAAAGAAAGAAAGAAGGAAGGAAGGAAGACTTTTCAATGTACATAAAACATGGTTCTTTACATTTGTGTGTAGGAGACATACTGACTGGCTAATGAGATCCAGAGATCCACTGGTCTCTTGCCTGCCCAGCACCAGTATTACAAATGATTACTACTTCACTTGTCTTTCATTTACACACTAAAGACCTGAATTGATGTTCTTATGCTTACATACTGATATTTTACTGACTGGGACATTATCTCAGTTCCTCTTTCATCATTTAAAAAAATAGTACTAGGAAAAGAACACATCTCTATGATAGTATTTAGCATTTTTCCCTATGTAGGTCAGGTAAAATTATTTTTAAAAAAACATAATTTGGATGAAATGATGTATGTTTCATTTGGGCTGAGCCCTGATATAGCACTTCTGTTAGAAGTAATGGATCATATAGGACTTCTGAGACAAGTGGCACCTGAGTTATTTCACCAAATGTTGAAAATGAAATAACCTAAACTGTAAAGCATCATATTTATACAGGCTGCCCATTGGCTGTTCATTTTACATAGGTAATGACATAATTATACTTTATGCTTGCTATTAGCACTATGCATGTTTGTGTAATAATTCTACTTTCATATATATGTGTGTATGTCTACTTGTATGTATGACCATATGTGTCCAGTGCCAGTAAACTAGAAAGTGTTTGATCTCGTGGAACTGGATTTATAGCTGGCTGTGAGCAGAAAAATGTGGGCTCTTGAAAGTTAACTCCAATCCTGTGGAAGGACAATATGTGTCCTAACCACTGATTCATCTCTCTAGCCCCTGCACTATGATATCATTTCTCACTGCACACGTGTGATTCTAGCATCTCTTTTGGGTTGTTTGCTATTTTCTCTATTTATGTAGCATTAGGTACCATGTTCTACACTGAAAATTCTCTGTGGTAGTTTAGAGATGATTCAGTTATTTGAAGGAAATCTGCTAGCCTGGCTCCATACTTCTGTTATTAAAAATATTTTTGTACTTTTAACTAGCTTGTTGAATTACAAACCAATTCTAACTCTATAGAAGGTTGTTCACTATATAGATTTTGTGTCTTGCTAATTTTAGTATGTAACTTTTATTTATTTGCAAATTTGCATATATATGGGTGTGTCTTACAAAACTGAAAAAGTAAAACCACTTTTATTTTTATGTTAATTTATGTTGGCATATGCCTCCCTTGGTGTGTTTGAGGCGCTCAGGGCACAACCAGAGGGAGCCAATCCTTAATCTTTACAGTACATCCATAGAGACTGAACTCAGTTTTCAGGGATGGTAATAAAAACCTTTACTCACTGGTCCTGTTTTCTTTTAATTTTAATTAAATGGGTTCTTTGTCATTTCAAATATGTCTGTAATATGCTGATTGTTCTCACTCCTGTGACTAACAAGCTACCCCACTTCCTTCTAAATGCTTTTCCTGTGTTCACATCTTTGTTTTGTTTTCTGAGCCTGGAGTTTAACTTGGACTATCTAGAAGGACAGAGGTGTGAAATTGTCCACTGGAGCCTGATGAGCTTACAAAGGGCTATGGAACTACAGAATATTTATCTTGCTCTCCCAGCAACTATCCATAACCAATAGTTCCCATGGGAGAAGAAAGATCTCATGAGCCTCTCATGCATCAAGAGCTGATAGTTAGAAGGTTTAGTCTTTTTCAACCCTTATATTCTGGGCATGGAAAGGCCATAGCACATATTAACCTATATTATTTTATTAGAAAATTTAACTCACATAAGAAGCAGCTTGCCTGATGGTTAGAGAGTAAATTGGGATAAAATGTGACTTCACTCTAGAACTCCTATTGCAAAGTATCCCACTGTGAATGCTTCTAGGGTTTTTAATTATTTTTAATATTATATATTAATAGATAATATAATGGATAGTTTTATGTCATCTTGACACAACCTAAAGTCATCTGAGAGTAGGGAATTACAATTACTTCAACTAAAAAAATGCCTCCATATGATTAGACTGTAGGCAACTTTTAGGACATTTTCTTAATTAGTTATTGATGTGGGAGGGTCTACTCCACTGTGTTGGTGCCATCCCCAGACTAGTGGTCCTGATTTCTATAATAAACCAGGCTGGACAAGATAGGAGGCACAAGCCAAAAAGCAGCATCCATCCTTGGCCTCTTAACCAGCTCTTACCTTGAGATTCCTGCCCTTTTTGAGTTCTTGTCCTGACTTCTCTCAGTGATGAACAGTGATAAGGAACTATAAACCAAATAAACCTTTTTCTCTCCAACTTGGTATTTATTCATGATGTTTTACCACAACAGTAGATATCCTAAGACAGATAATTGGAATGTGTTCTGAAATTTTATGAGTTTAAAGCTACTCTTTGAATTCTAAAGTATAATGAAATTGAGGGTGGTGAGATGGCCCACTAGCTTCAAGTAACTAATGCTCTTGTGGGGGATACAAATTAGGTTCCCAGCACCCATAATGGGAAGCTCACAATTATCTGTAGTGCTAAATTCAGCAATATATCACTATCTTCCAGCTTCTATGGGCAGTGCTCACATGTGTGAACACACTCTGATACAAGAAATAATACTCAAATCTTAGAAATAAAATAAATTTCATTCATTTCAGATTTGATTGATAAGATATAGTTTGTCTTTAGATATAATTTATTCTGCCTTTAATAAAGAACAAATGAATGATACATTTTATATGTAATAGTATTGATAACTTCTAAATTTATTTAAGATACTTAAATCTACCAACTAGAGTGATCTTTCATCCTTGCAAATGTGAGGAACTTAATTCAAACCTTCAGAACCCACATAAAATTACTAGGGGTGGTGTTGCCATGCACTTGTAATCCCAGAGATTTAGAGCTGAAGACAGATGGCTCTCAGGAGCTTCCTATCCAGCAAGCTTAACCTACATGCCCAGATCCAGGTAAGTGAGGTAGATTATATCTGGGAAAGATAGTCAATGTCATCCTCTGGTCTGCACACACCTTCGCACACACTTATTCACATATGTACAGGTACCTATACAAAGATGTACATGGTTCATGTACAAATGACTTGATCTACATTCAGGCTGAAAATATTAATGTTGACTCACTTAGCATCATTTATCTGTCCAGCCAAATAGATAGAAATAATAACTTTGTAAAATCATTGCTTAACTATGAAGTCAACAGAAACCAGTGGTCCAGATGTGAAGAGGTCAATCCCAAGCCCAAGTGGAGAGGAACAGGGGGACAGTTGTGTAGACCTAGTGGGCCATTTATGGCTTTAGTATACAGATGTGTGTGTGTGTGTGTGTGTGTGTGTGTGTGTGTGTGTGTGTGTGTGTGTTTTGAAATGTGCATGTTTGGTCTCTTTATTCAAGCATGTTTGGCCAGAGAGCTATCTTTTTTTTTCTTTCAGTGACTGTAGTAGCCATTACATTCCCATCATGCTTGAAGGAAAGTATTTAATTATCTAAGTGCATCACTAACTATTGCTTAAGAACTAAAATTACAAAGTTCCAAATGAGAAGATGTATTCTGCTGATAAATGTGATGGCTAATTTTGAAATATACCACTGAGACCTGGAAATTCTCTACCAGTGTCTATGAGTGTTTTTTACAATATTTATTTCTAACTCTATAATCTGGGGGATCTTGGGGTAGTGAATATAGTTTTTCATACTCTTTGATGTCATAATAAAATAATTTTAAAATTAATATTCACACATTAAACAAATTATTTAAACAGCTTGAAATACCAAAGAAACTTGAATTTGAGCACCTTAGATTTTCAAGCTATACAGTCTTAGAAAGCTCCCACTGAAGGCACTCACTGGTACACCATCTTGAGAAAAGATGTACTTTTCTTCAATTTTGGTTTTCTCATCACTTAAAATAGATATAGGACCAATACAAGAATCATTTCCTTATTATTTATTCTTTTTATTATAATTTATTAAAAGTACATTGTCTAGTTCTCTTAGTCCCTGATTTGTGGGAGCTGAATTGAAATGCTAAATTTATAAAAACACTGTGTTATGGCCATACAAAAAAACAGAACAAACTTGGGCCTTGTTGGAGTAAAGTCTCCAGGTCAATGCACAGATCTCCATGGAAGCCATTTTTGTTTTCTAGATCAAGTAGGAAATTGTCTCTGTTCTAACACCTGGGAAAGCTATTGTGTAAGTGCTTATCATTATCCCATTATAAAATCCAAGTAGTCCTGGTAGCAATGAAAGCATTTGTGAGACTGGTAAGGATAAACAAAGAGGGAGAAGCCCCAAAGCACAAGTCCCTGAGGAAGAGAAGAATACTTTATCTATATTAGTCAGAATTCTATGGTGAAACAGAACCCACCGGTAAACATATTCACATATGTTAATTTTTTTATTATGTCAGCCCATGTTAAAACAGTATCAACAGCTGTGTCACACCTGAGAGTAGCTAAGAACCTGGTAGAAAATTCATCAGTCTCAATCTGGTGCCCTAGGCCTCGAGAACTCTCAAGAGAACGGCTGGTCCTCTGTCAACTCAGTCTTGACTTTAGGATGAGAAAATCTGACTTTCCTGGAGTGGATGTGCCAAGCTGAGCTGACTCACCTTGGGACTTCTTGCCCTTTTGGGGGGAGGGGATAGAGGCATGAGAAGGAGGATGCTGAAGGCTAAGTAGGAGGGATTGGGAGGAGAGAAGTGAGGGAGAGCAGGGGGGATACATGGATAAAAGACTTTTATTTTTAAAAAATGAAGAAAGAGGGAAAAAAAAGACAGAAGCTATGAAGTATGTCAGAGAAGGCTAAGTCATCTAAATGGCAAATATTAAAGCCACAGAAGAAAAAGTAAATATGCTTGCTTCTACCAGGCCCTTTCTTTTCTGGGCTGCTATCAAAAGTTGTCACCCATGCTTATGATATGTCTTCTTACATAAATTAAGGTGATCATTAAAATGCTTCAGGTGAGGTTTCCTATTCAAGTGACTCTGCTTTGTAGCAAGCTGCTATTAAAACTAAGTTTTATATTACCTATGATGAGAGTGGGAAAAAAATGAGAAAATCCATATGCTTAATGACAATAGTGCCCTTGAAATTTAAGAGCACATTCGTTCAATACTTCTGAATAGAAGAAAAACAACTCATTATTTTTGGAAATAGGAGCACTCCATAATGTTTAGGTTTTCCTTTATAAAACAATTAGTTTTCAAGGGAAATTTAATTTTGTTTGTCAGTGTTTTTCCTAACTAAATGGAAAACTCTTATCAAGAGTTAATTATATTTCATTTGCTAGAATTTGTGAGAAAATAAAAGTCTGGGAAGGCAGCCGCTACTGAACCATATGCTTGTAATACCCACAATCAACTTTCAGTTTTAATTTTGTTATGTTTGTTTAAAAATAATAGCTATAATTATAGAGGTGCTCTCTCTCTCTTTGAAACTATGTGTTTATTTCAAGTTGTATTTGTAGAGCACTTACCAGGTATTGTGGTAGATGAAGTAATGAACTGTAGAGTTTTAGTGCTATCCATCATAGTAGTAAACTCAAGCTACACTTTCTGAGCTTGTCCTGGTCAATTCCTCCCTGTTCAGAAAGACGAGTAGACTTTCCAGAGATTTAAAATTATGTCATGGTATTCAAATGGCTTTTTCCTCAATCCTCATGTTGAAGACCACAGTCTCAGAAGTATCTCATAACAATCTTCGTAACAAAATATATGAAAAAAAAATCAATGTAAGGGAAGTGGGTTTGTTTTGCCTGTTATCATATGGTGCAGTTTGTCATGGCTAGGAAATAATGGTGGTAGAAACATGAGGTATCTGCTTACATAGCAGGCATAGTCAGGAAGAGACAGATGGATGTTGGTACTCTATTCATCACCACTATTTTATTCAACCAGGGAGGACAGTCCACAGAAAAGTGCCACCTACCCTCAGGGTGAGTCTTTCCATCAAAGTTAGAACTATCTGAAAATACCCTCAATGTCACTGCCATAGGTATATTTTCTGGGTGTTTCTAAGTCAAGGGTAACAGTTACAAATTCATCCTTGAAAGTTTGACATACAAATACATTCGTATCATAATATTTTACCTATGATTCTTAGCAGTCCCTGTTCATTTCATAGTGCAAAATAGTTCCCATTTTATCTAATATCCCTATTATTTTATAACTTTATGATTATAGATTCAGAGACCCTATCAATTCATAACTATAACACTTCTAAATTTAAGAAAACTACTTATTTGTGATAGTCAATATTAAAAATGTATAGTTTTATTATAAAAGAAACAAATGGGGACATAGCAGGCAAAATCAAGAGCACATTCAGCAGGGTAAGCATTACATCCTGCAGTTCTATGTCTCATATCTATAATTCAGGTTGCCAAAACTAAGGCTCCTACAGTGGGGAGTAAGTCTGCTTTCTCATTTCTGCCAGTGTCAATGACCACAGTCTCACTTTGGGCCAGTTACACTACATTCCTTCATGTCCCATGATCCTCATGTCTCCATCATCCATGGGTTTTCCTTGAAACTCCACCTCTATAGCAGTATACAATGGGTTATCTGAGTCTTAGTGTGGAATGGCTGATTATACAGCATTTTTTCAGACATCAACTGATTTCTAGAAGCTTGGTACAAACTTCTGCACCCCATGTGATTTTCCATGCCTGCAAAAGTACCACCTTATGGATGAAGATTCTAAGACCCACTGCTAACTTGAGATGTAGCCTGGCTTCTTTCTACTACAGTCAAAATGGTACATGTGTGTCTCAGATCCTCTTCTTGGAAATCTCCCCTAAGAGGTTGTTTTGGAGAAGAGTACCACTTTATCCACCTGTAACTCCATCTTAAAGGGATTCAAGGCCCTCTCCTATATTCTTCGGCACTGCACTCACAGGGACATAGTCACAAGCAGCCACACACGCCTCACAGACATATACATAATTCTAAATTGATAGAGTAATCGATTTAAATGGTTTGATAATTGCATGAAATATTGAGTAGAATAGAAATGTGAAGGGATGTAGGATGTAGGTCACTGAAGAATGTTTGTTTCTAGCACTTCCTGTACTCTTCTTGTCTCCTGTCATCCATGAGATTGCCTGAGTTCCATTACCATACATGTCCACTATCGTGCACTGACTCAAGACAGGTTACAAAAAGAGCCATTGATAGAACCTGCTAATAACTGGAGCCAGAGCAAACATTTCTTCCTTCAGGTTGCTTTTCTAGTAGAATTTTGTCATAGTGATAAAAAAGATAACACACAAAGAAATAAAACTATTGTCTTTGGGAGTAGTATAGAAACCCACTACTGCAAATTAATATTTTGGCCTTATTACTACACCTCGGGTTTCCTTATAAACAATAAATCCTACAGCCCATTTATGGTTTTTCAAAGGTTTCAGCATTTAGGGAGATGTTACTAAAGCCTTGGTTGAATTGTCCTTCTGTGTTAAGTACAGTGCCATCCTATCCAGTGTCCTGCTGTGGGATTTGTTAATCCTGCTATATCTAATTTTTAAAGCCAGTGTACAAAGGATAAATGGGATTGTTCTCCCTCTGGCTCCTTGTGGAAAGATAAAATGACCCTTGGGATGAAAGAACAATAGATCAAATGTGAAAGCACACATCTAAAGGCATAGCAGGTAGCAGAAAAGGATCTAGCCAGGCTCTAGCTTCTAAAGAACTATTGTTAATACTGGAGAAAGATGAAAGAGAGCAGAAAGGAGAAAGAAAGGAATTTGCTATTTAGACATTTTTGGAGGATAGAAAAATGTGAAAAGTTCAACAATTTTCATTTGAGCTACTATATCAGGAGACAAAGAAATATATAGACACAGAAAATAGTGTGCAACTAATTAGTGCAAATTGACCACAATAAAGCAAAATATAGAGACCAAGTGGACATGTTTTTGAAGTTAGATTACTCCATGGTCAATTAGCAATGCCTGCATGGATAGATGGTTATTTCTGGAGCACTGTTAAAATTCTCTGTTCTTATATTGGTTTCAATGATAGGTAAATGATAGAAAATTATTAGAAACCATTCTAATTTGAAATACAAGATACTCAGGATTAATATATATATTATGCATGTGCATATGTATGTATATATATAAAAAATAATAGAGGCCCTTGGTTCCTCTTGCAGCAACATAAAACATGAGAGATAGAATACAAAGTATATGCTGGAAAGACATAAACCAAATATACAGAAATTTAGCATGTATACAGATAGTGTAGAAATATTGTCCTTGTACTTGAATAACAGAGCTAAAGAGGAAAAAAAGCACAGATCAAAAAGTTATTCCCTACAAAGCAGAAATGACAACAGATGAAATACCAGACATTGGGAAAAATTCATTTAAAATAAACTTATTTATACTTTCTTGCAGATTTCATAAAATATAGAATAATTTTCCAAAAGCACAGTGTTTAAAAGGAAAATGATTCTCAAATATTAGTAGCACTTACATGAATTTTCTTCCAAATGTTAAGCTCTCTACATTAATATTTACAATACTTCATTAATATGATACTAGTATTTATATGTTCTGATTTTTACCAACGTGAACTAGAAATAATTTCATATTAAAATTAGATGATATTACATAAATTGGTTTGTGTTAACATTTTAATGACTATATATTATTCCATTTTGTTACAAGTAATCTCTGATTCAAAATCAGTATTTGTGTAAACATATGTAATTATTTATTATCAATTTTCTTCCTTGATTGTTAGTGTTTAATGGCCATGCTTAACACTGAAACATCAGAGTCCATTCCAGATTATGCAGACATTACTATAATAGTTGTTGGAAGACATACAGAGATAAACTTGCGATTTTAGGAGACAGAGTTTTGGAAATGGAGTGGAGAATATGTGCATCATGTGGGAATCAGCAACAGAATTTGAAATCCAGCTTTCTGAAAGTCCTGAATAGTTGGCTGAAGATGTAGTTATCTTTGCCTAATATACTCAATGGCTTGGGTATGATCTCCAGTGTGTGTGTGTGTGTGTGTGTGTGTGTGTGTGTGTGTGTGTGTGTGTGTGTGTTTGTGTGTGTGTCTGTGTGGTGTGTGTCTGTGTGTGTATGTGTCTGTGTGTCTGTATATGTGTTTGTATGTGTGTATGTGTGTGTATGTGTGTATGTGTGTATGTGTGTGTATGTGTGTATGTGTGTGTATGTGTGTATGTGTGTATGTGTGTGTATGTGTGTGTATATGTGTGTGTGGAGATAAACGAAGAGAGAGAAAGAACGAGGGAGAGAATGAGTGATTTAAAAATGTGTGATGGTTTTTATTAAACCATGTGACCATGAACTTTACATAATTCCAGCCAGTAGAAAATAAAAAAAAAAAATCTTAATGATTTTTTGCAAATGTTATATGTATATTACATATTGGTTCAGGGATTAAACATACAATAGGAAAGTGACAGATTATAGTACTTCATTTATGGGAGTCCACTAGAATGGGCCTGGGATGGAATAAAAAGAAAGCTCACTTTAAAGTCACCCCGTACATATCTGTCCACAGAAATTTAGAGGTACCAATTCATTATTGTGCAAAGATTTGAAAACATAACTAAAGATATCTTTTAAAAAAGGATGAGCACAGCCAAAACAATGTTTAAAAGAAACTGTAAAAAATCCAGTGATTTATTTGAGATGTCTGTGTGTATGAAAAATCATAGAACTGGGTGCTAAATTCGGATAACAAAACATCATCAAATTATCTGTGGTGTACACTGGATCATACTTTCAGTGTCTAATATACCATAGGTTAATACTTCATCAAATACAAGAAATGGTTTTCCACCCATATCAATTGTAAACCTTCTAACTATTATTTCATATTTTCTGTACTAATAAACTCATGGAAAAATCATGTGCATTTCAGAAACTAGAATCATTAATACCTTACAATAGCACAATCTTATACAACTTGTATAAGCAGATGGATCAATTTAAAATTGAGATATCTTCTAAAACTTCAAGTTTAAATAAAGTGCTAAAATATATGTGGCTTTTTTGGAGTATTTTATTATAAATAATAATTATGGGTATACATGGGTGCCTGGGGGGGGATTTACAAGAAACACATGCACTTTTGGAGGCAAGAAGGGGGTATTAGATACACTGAAAATGGAGTTGTAGATGATTGTGAACCACCCAGTGTGGGTGATGGGATAAATTTAGGTTTTATGGAAGAACAGTTAATGCTCCTAACCACTGAACTGTCTCTTTATAGTGCATTTCTATTTACATCAAGTCTTTGTACAAGAAAGACCACAGTGAACAATATGGAAATTATTTTTGCCATTTTTGATGTAATAAAATTTGGAAACCTTATGCTTACTCAGGGTTCCTAATAGAAAACATTAAATTGATACTGAGTTCTTTTAAAACAACTAAGAACTCTATGGTCCATATATCTTTAATGTTCGTCTGCCCATCCCCCCCTCAAATAAAGTTAATATTCAAATCTTTTCTTCAAAATTTGTTAGCTAGGGCTGATGCATATCAAGGAACAATCAGCTAATACAACCCATTCAGAATACTTTCCAAACATCTAATTAGTGAAAAGTACTGGATGCTGGAGGATTGCCCATCTTAACTCTAGAGAGGGCAAGTCGTCCTTACTTCTTTGTAACACACTCTCAGGCTCAGTTAATGGTTGGTGTCTGATGCAGAAGCCCAGAGGCTGAGTTTTATTGCTGTTAGAGGATCTCGGGGCAGCATCAATTTCTGGCAATGATAACACATGCAATGGCTTTCCGGCAGGACATTGCCACGGGGTTCCTGGCAGAGTCACTGAGCAAGGTTTTTGTAAGCAGATCCATATCATTTTTGACAGGACAAACATATGGCTTTGGGTTTCTGGCCAAGGACTCCTCTGTGGATACTATCAGAGGATACCCTCCATGCTCTTTGGCAACACTACTGCACTATGTAAAGGATTTAATTCCTGGAAGTCCATTGCCAGGATGATTTGCTATGGAACAAATTTCAAAGCTGGTTTCCTGCCAACACAAAATTCTATAGGTCATGTCAAGGCCAATGAAGTAGTGAGTTTTCAGTGTGGAGATATTGAGCTGGTCTTTTAAAGCCTTCAAATTCATGCACGGACATGTGTCTAAGTGCTTTTGTATCTACTGGGTATAAATGAAACATTTTACCATGAAATACTGCTTCAGTCATGGAATATTGTGCATATGCATTTGAGGACATATGCAGTTTTATCTCACTTGTCCATGTAAGCTAATAAAAATTCAATCATTTTAAAATTTCATAATAATTTATAAAAGAGCCAAAGTATATTTGTGCTGAGAGCAAGGACAGAAAATAAAAACAAACAAATCTCAAAAAATGGTTTCCCACAGCTCAAAAAACAATTTAACTCTCTCATCCTTTTCCTCTGATTACACACTGTTTCAGAAGTCTTAACAATTACACGTATATGGAGAAAGCCTAACTGTTCAAAAGTGATTAAAATCAAATACAGAAGACTTATTTGCAGTAAATTCTTCATTGTGAATGGTATATCATTAAATTTTCCTGTTTAAAAATGGTGTGTGTGAGTGTGTGTGTGTGTGTGTGTGTGTGTGTGTGTGTGTGTGTGTGTGTGTGTGTATACGCAAGCTTCCACAGAGACCAGAAGAAGGCAAAAGACCCCTTGGAGCTGGATTTACATGTGTGTATAAGGACCTGAGATGGCTGCTATAATCCAATCTCTGGTCCTCACAACTGAGCAGCATGTTCTCATGACTACTGAGCCATCTCTCTAATTTCTAGTCCAGTTCTTTGTACAGTGCGTAGGTCTGAAATACTTACACAAGTCTATTCGCTATTTCCCTAATATTTTCAAATGCTTCCACCCCACATAGAATAAGTATCTCTCAGGTTAGCCTATAGGATGCTCCTGTAGATCAGTGATTTCTCAACCTTATGATTGCTGAATCTTTGCATTTTGTTTGACAAGAAGTATAAACAAATGAGCAACAAAAAAGAAAGCCTCCTTCATTTCAAAGTAGACAAGCTACTCTTTTTATTTGATAGTGGGGGGAGTAGGAATAAATGGAGCGGTTATAATTAGATAGGAGAGGGGATAAATAGATAAGAAGGAAGAGGGCAGTAAAATAACAGAAAAAAATGTCTGTAAAGGTCATAGGGAATCATACTATTATCCATCTACCTAAAAATATGCAACAATCTAAGTAAGTGTATTCATATACAATTTTAATGAAATTTTCTCATCCAAGTTAACAATGACCCCTTTATAATCCAAGACTACCTAATAAAAATATCAACACCAGGCATGACAACTCTTTTTGAGTGGTTCGTCACAGTTGTCAGAAAGATACCCCTAAACTGTTTCTGTTACCATTATTTGACTCCCAGAGGTGAAAGATAATTTCCTATTGCTGAAAACATCAGGTACCTAAGAAATACGGTCCCAGAGACTTTTGAGCTGGAACTGATTTGAGTGCCTACTCCATGAGACTGCTTCCATGGTACCAGAAGGTGTCTTGGAAGCTTCCAAATGAGAGAGACAACAGTCCTACCAAACGGTGGCACCTCTGGACCATAATAATAATCATAGCAAAAATAACCCTAAGTGAATGGTAATGCCAGAAGTAGCTTGGTAGTAGGAAACAGCTTTCTAATTAAGACCGTTCAATGAAAGGGACACCATGTCTAGTAGTGGAAATCTTAACAGCCGCTCAGAACTAGTGAAGTCATGGATCTTGGAGGAAAACGAAAACTACCACTTTGTTGAACCAGCAAATCCCGAATAGAATAATATTCTAAATATTAGTTCATATACCCACAGATAAGTGTAGTATTTACAAATTTCCTCCTCTTTTCATTAATAGAAATCATTACAGATAACAACATTCAATCAAAATACAGATTTGCTGGGCACAGTCCAGTGGATTCATCTACAAAACAACTCCTCCACCAAAGATTAAGAGTTCGTTGTGGAAGAGAAGGTGGAGCCAGAGTATCAGGGACTTTACTGTGAGACTTTATCTCCTAGCTGTACTAGAAGTCAGACCCATAAAATCTCACTAACATGATTGCCTAAATATTAGCTAGACAAGCATAAAAACAACCTACACGGAAACCTGCAGCTACCCGAGGAATACTAAGAGATGGAGAAAGAGTCTCTTCTCCAGAGACAATACACCAACTGGTTGTTCCATTGCAAATCGTCAGCTCTGAAAATATAAATAAAAGTAACATGATAGACACTAAGGAGACTTTATTTATTAAAAAAATATGCACAAGATACATATATGCATTAAATGATAACTGTAAAATAAGGACTTTAATTTTAAAAAGAGCAACTAGTGGTATTTAAGAGGATTCCAAGGATGAAAAGGGAAGGAGGAGATGATGTAATTATAACATAGTTTCGAAATAAAATAATTCTTTAAAGAACATTTATTATTCATCAAGAGTAAACACAAATGATTTGGAGTTGTTACATGTCTGGGCACCTACTTTAGCAATTAATTTAATTCTCCAATTAATTTCTTATCACCTTTATAAAATGACATTTTCCTTCAGCTGATCAGTATTTAAACTGGAAAACCGGGTTGTGTATGTGAATTAATTCCACATGCATACAATGATTTAGGGAAACATTTCTAGGTAAAATACCAAACTAATAGAACATTACCAGATGAGCAAGACATGTGACACTTGTTTGTTGTTCTCTTTTGAGTTTCCTGAGAGACAGAAAGCAAAATAAACCTTAGAAGCTTTTTCTATGAACATTTTCTGAGCATCCTTTGGGACTGGAGCCCAGGATCTCTGACGGCATCACGGGTACTGTTCTAAGTCAGCTTTGACTTCATGGGAGTCTTTGCTCCAAAGTCGGCCATAGATGATTGGCTAATATTCTTTTTTCTTTAACATGTGCAAGGGCATCCTGACTAGATAAAACTCAAGCTATATTTGAGCTTGCAAAGTATTCTCATAATTCTCTAATTGTCCCGCAACATATTGTCATAAAATTTACAATATATCTTGATGTCAACCCTTAGTAGCATGTATTGTTTGTGTAATCCACAAATAGGAAAGTAACAGTTTGTCCTAAAATTTAAATTACTTGTTCTTGGTTCAGTTTTTATATTGTGTGTGTGTGTGTGTGTGTGTGTGTGTGTGTGTGTGAGAGAGAGAGAGAGAGAGAGAGAGAGAGAGAGAGAGAGAGAGAGAGAGAGCTTGTGTGTAAGACTAAGTTTGATGAAATAATGGTTGTTCTTAACCCAATTGCTCTGTATCCTCTGTTTTGTTTTGTTTTCTGATGTGTTGTTTTCCTATGAAGACTGAAAATTACAGATATGCTGATTAACTTGGATTCTGTGTATCTGAACTCCTGTCTTGACATTTAGATGACATGTACTTTTATGACTGAATTGTGTTCTCTGCCCTGAAATCGCATTCCTCAATGGTACCAGAGCCCAAACACTCCCTTCTCACCATAAATCATGAAGTTTCTTGGAACTGATAATTGCCTTGGCATATAAAGTATATTGAAGAAAAGAGACTGAAAAAATAAATCTTATGGCCTTAGGACATCTCAAATCTTTTCACAGTTTTTGAAGTAACTATGTGAATCCTGGTTGCCACAACGTGACCCCTTCTTACCTTGGTGACACTGTGGGTTCAAGTACAAACTAACACAATAAAGCAAATATCACAATGTAGTAACTCATGTGGAGTTTTTATTACTCATTGAATTTGGAAGTTACAGTTATTTTTATTTATTTATTTTGTTTTTATTGCAAATAGACTTTTTTCCTCACATGAATATCCCTATACGGTTTCCCCTCCTCTTACTCCCCCAGCCTTCCCTCAGATCCAGATTCACACTCTGCCTAAATCTCTGTGAGTTTATATGAGCTTTGATCCTGTTGATTTTGAGGACCTTATTGTCTTCGTGTCTTCTATCCTCTATTGTTCTTACGTTTTTCTGCCTCCTGGTCCATGGAGTTCCCTGAGACCCGAGGGGAGAGATTTGATGAAGACATCCTACTTCAGGCTGAGTGTTCCAAGGTCTCTCATTCTTCACATAATGTCTGGCTGTGGGTCTCTGCATTTGTTTCATCTGCTGCAAGGGAATGCTTATCTGATGATGACTGAGCAAGGCACTGGTCTGTGAGTGTAGCAGAATGTCATAAGGAATCGTAGTCATTTTGTTGCTGATTTTTGTTGTTGTTGCTGTAACATAGGCCCCTAACTTTCATTTAGATTGCCTTCATGTATGTAAATATTTTAGGAAATTTCTCCTGTCTCCATAGTTCCCCTCAAATGAACCTTAATTTTACTCGTCTTTCCCCATATTCCCTCCCTCATCTCTTTCTTCTCTCTCCCTCCATACATGTTACTTCCATTCAAGTTCCCCATCTTTCCATAACTCTCTATTCCATGTCCCTTTTCTAATAAGTTCTATATGTTGACACTAGTGTCTTACTGTATACCTAACCTTTGTGCTTTGTTCCTGAGGATTGTAACTTGGTTATCACTGACATATAAGAAAACATGCCATACATCTTATTTCTTGGTCTGGGATCCCACATACAATAAGTTTTTTTTCTAGTTCTCTACATTTATGTGTAAATTTTATTTTTTAACTGTTGAGTAATAATACTAGATTGTGCAAATATACAATATTTTCATTATCTATTCTGTTGAGTGATAGCTACGTATTTTCTAATTTCTGGTTATTATGAGCAGCAACGAATTTGGTTAAGCAAATGTCTCTGACAGGATGAAGCTTCCTTTGGTTATATGCCCAAGAGTGGTATCACTGAATCTGTAGGGAGACAGATTTCTATATTTCTGAGAACTATCACACTGATTTCCACAGTGGCTGTACTAATTTACACTTCCACCAGCGATAAAGTTTGCCCTTATCCTACTCCCCTGTCAACAGGGGCTGTCACTTGTCTTATTGGCCTTAACCATTTTGACAGGTCTAAGTGTAGGGAGATTATTTTGTTCCATTATAATTGTCCCTCCTATGAGTTTAATAAAAAGTGCTGATTGGTCAAAGGCAGACAGGAAGTGTGGGTGAGACTACCAGACTAAGAAGATACTAGGAACAGAGGAACAGAGCAGATGCCAGAGAGAAGCAGAAGGAAGCAGAGGACAACTATGCTGCTCTAAGAAAAGGTACCGAGCCCCATGGCTGAACAGGATTTAAGAGTCATGGGTTAGATGAAGGGTAGAGAGTTAGCAAGTTATATGCCTGGGCCTTAGGCTGATCAGCCTAAAACTATTGTAAGCATCTGTGTGTCTCTGTGGGTCTGTGGGTCTGCAGGCCTAAACCTTAGGGCTAGGCCTGAAAGTCAGGGTACAGAAACCTCATACTACATATAAGATAAAATCTTAAAGTAGTTTTGTTGTACATTTCCATGATTACTAAGGGTGTTGCATATTTCTTTGTTTCTCATCCATTTGAGTTTTCTATTTTGTGAATACTCTGTTTATATTTGTACTCGATTTTTAAATTGAATTCTTGGTATCTACGGTTTTAGGTTCCTAATACATTGTGTGTATTAGCCCTCTATCAGTTGTGGAGTGCGTAAAACATCTTTTTCCACTGTGTAGGCTACTGATTAGTCTGAATGACAGTATTCTTTGCCATAAGAGAAATCTGTTCCACTTATTAATTGTTGATCTTAGGGCATTCACTAACAGTTTTTTGTTCAGCCATTTTTTGTTTGTTTGTTTTGCGCCTATGATCTCAGTGTCTTTTCTGTCAGAGTCCCTGTACCTTGTTTTATGGTGAGGTCTTCGGTCTATTTGGAGTTGGGTTTTGTACAGGGTGATACATATGGATGTTTTGGAATCTGCTACATGTAGCTTTCCAGTTTGACCAGCACCATTTGCTAAAGTCGTCTTTTTCCAGTGTGTACTTCTGACTTCTTTACCAAAATTCAGGCGCCCATGGATACGCACATTCATGACTGTGTCTTGAATTCTGTTAATCAACATGTCTGTTTTAGCAGTTCTGTTTAACATATCCCGTATAGCAGAGTTTTGTCTATAGAAAATGAAAATATTTTATTACTAAGAATTGCCTATATGCACTTAAGTTGCTAGAATTAGCAATGGTACTAATTGATTTGGTTCACATATGCTTTCTACAAATCTTCAGTTTGTAAAAAGAAAAAAAAATGTAGTATTTACAAACAGCAAGAAAGAATGGTATATGAAATGAGGCATATCCCAACACATGCATAATATATTGAAAATAGAAATATGCACAGGGCAAAATAAATAAATAAATTATAAATAATCAATCTTTAGTTTGTTCTGTGTTATCATAATATTGTCTTATGATGACTTAATAAGTGCTAATGTTTTAAGAGAATGAGCACAAAAATTTCTGGGATGGATGAGGTTGGGCCAAAAGATAATATCAGGAAAAATAAAAATAAAATCCACTTATGAGTGAATACATGCCATGTTTATCTTTCTGGGTCTGTGTTACCATACTCAGGATGATCTTTTCTAGTTCCATGCATTTGCCTGAAAATTTCTGTTGGATGTTTTTAACCACTGATCTATACTCCATTGTGTAAACGTACTACAGTTTTTGAATTCATTTTTCATTTGAGGAGCATCTAGGTTGGTTCTAGGTCCGGGCAATTAGCATATAATGCTGCTATAAACACAGTTGAGCTGACATCATTTTGAAAAGAATTTGCATCCTTTGGGTATACGTCCAAGAACAATATTATTGGACAATTAGGTAGATTGCTTCCAGTTTTCTAAAAAACCATGAAACATTTTCAAAGTGCTATACAACTTTTCACATCCACTGTCACTCAGCCTGGGAGTCCTTACCATCTCTGAGGAGTGGATGGGGTGATGGGGTGAGAGGATGTGAAAGAGGGGATGGAAGGGGATCAGTGGTGGGTACGTTTTATATATATATATATGTATATGTATATGTATATGTATATGTATATGTATATATAAATATAAATATATATATATATATAAATAAAAAACACTGATCAAAAGCAACTTAGGAAAGGAAAAGGGTTTTAGGTTACAGTCCATCACTGTTAGAAGACAACATAGAAATACAAGCAAGAGCTTTTAGCAGAAGTCACAGAGAAATGATGGTTACTGGCTCACCTGCTTGGGCTCATGCTCAGGTTACGTTCTTATGTAACTCCAGTCTATCTGACCAGAAAACGGTGGTGCCCACAGTGGTCTGGGCCCTACTGCATTCTTTAATATTCAAGTCAAAGAAGATAGAAAAACCTACAGATCAATTTGATCTGGACAATTCTTCACTGAAACATATTTCTCAGATGACATTAGGCTGTTTCAAGTCCAAAATTTAAAAAATTTTGTTCCTCAATATAAGAACATTACAATTTTCTAAGAATTTACTAGGTAGGCATCACAGAAAAATTTATGAGTTATGTGTTTAGATATTATACTGTTTGAAGAATGAGAAAAGGGGAGTTAGAAGTTAAATAAATAAACAAAAATATTAAACTAGACTTCACTAAGGCAGGTACATAGGGATGGTGGATAGCCAGTGCCCCCTTACCCATAGTTCACATTTTTGACAAGGAATGGGGTTGAGGGTTAAAAGGTTCCAGATGCGGCTTATTTCAAAGCAAAAATGCTTCAACCTATACTGTTAAGTTTCATCTGTCTTTATATTGAACCTGGAACACTAAATTACAAACTCTGAGTGGACCATGATAAATGGACCATCCTTCTCGCCACACAGTATCTGAAAATAATGTCCACAAATGAAACAACTATAAATAAATGAACTCATGTGATTTTCCTCCTTATCACCCCAAGAAAGTAATTTTGCATCAGGCCTTCAGCCTAATGAAAGCAATTATTGTTGTGTAAAATAGACACACATTTGAGTCTCCCTTCGCTGTTTACAGAGGTGTTGTTTCCTCCTCCACAGCTAATCAAACTGTGCAATAATCAGGTACAGGTAAGGTGACACAATTCTAGGCTTCCCAAGGAAAGTGTAAATGACCTCTGACTTACAAATTGGGTATGTATTTTATGCCACTTCATTACCTATAAAATCTCTAGAGTTAAATTGTATTAAAATGCAAGCCTATCATTTTGAAATTATTCACTAACATCACTAAAGTACATATTGTAACTGATCCATAAAAGATTGGTTTATTTAATTTTTCTTACATTTTTTACTACTTTCTAAATCAAAAATATAATAACTGTTGATTATAGATGGCATAAGAACATTAAAGTAAACCACAAAGGAAGAAATAATTATAGGATCCAATCACTAAGAATAATTGTATTTAAGCATATGCATTGATGTTTTTATCTTATTTTCAATTACATTTATATACTTGTGGATGTATACATGCTAGAACGCATATGTACATACCACAACACATTTGTGGAGGTCTGAGTGCCTGTGAGAGTTAGTTTTCCTTTCTATTATGTGGATTCCCAGGGATAGAACTGATATTTTCTTGGTGACAAAGGTCTTTATTCAGTGAGTAATCTCACTGGCCATGTATTATTTTAATTTTATTAGTTTTTCTAACTATCCTTTTATTCATCAATCAATCCATCCAAGTTTGATATTTGCCAAATGTTCTCTGGGTACCAATACTCTGCTTAGTGGAAACGGCCATAAAGAAGACAAACTTTTATATGTATGAGATGAACATACTCTCAGAGGGAGACTACAATGATCAGATCATTAAAAAGTTTTCATCTTCAATTGTGACCTTGAACCACATAGTATCTTTACAGTCTCTGGATTTAGGTTGGAAAAAAGAAAACCCACAGTGATTAACATTTTTACAAGAATTAGGAAGTACATATGCAAAAAGAAATACATTTACTGCAGATGCAGTGGGAAAACTGCAGAAAAGATGGAGGAAAATACTAAAGTCATTGATTCATAAATGATTGAGAACCATTAGGTTCTAAGACACAAAGGAGACTTCTTCCCTGTAGAGCACCCATTCCAACTACACAAAGACACCAGGCTTGGCACAGTTGTAACTGTAAAGTCTCATCTTTATGTTCTAAGTCACAACTGTCTGTCATTTTTTTTTTCACTGAAATCCTAGTAAATAAAGATGGAGTTTAAGGATAGTCTGTTTGCTTTGAGCTTCTGTGGGGTATGGAGGAGTAGGAATATGTAAGAATGGTGTGTGTGTGTGTGTGTGTGTGTGTGCGCGTGCATGCGCGCATGTGTGTGTGTGCGCGCATGTATATGCTAGTTTGCATTAGTTCAAGTGCCTGTGTATCTGTGCCTATGAATATGAAAACCAGAGGAAAGCTTTGGGTGTTGTTTCTCAGATCCTAACAACCTGTAACTCATTAATGAAAACTTGAAAAGATTTACTTTTAGAAGATTTACCATTATTATTATTATTGTTGTCATTATTATAATTGGGCAAATGTGAATGGCTGTGGGCATACAGCACCAAAGCAACAACTACTGGGACTCAGACTTTGAAAATGTCATTTTTTTTTTTTTAATTTTATCGGAGCTCACAGTTAAGAGACTGTCTTTGCTTTCAGAAGAGAGTTTTGAACAATGTTAGAATGTTGAGATTTTTGAAAATGTTAGAGATGAACTAAATTGCCATCTGCATTAGGAAACCAACAAAGAATTTTTAAAAAAATTGAGTGTGTGCATGTGTGAATATAATCTTGAATTTTATCATAGTTAATTTTGACAGTAGTCAACTTGATTATTGTAAAAATTTCCAGGCTGTCAGTGAGACAGTAAAGCACATTACTCGGGTAGAGCTATTATGGTGCTTTCCTGATGACTAATTGATGGAAGCTGCCATCTTGAATCTAGGAAGTACCAGTAAAGGGTGGGGACCTAGTGGAAACATGAGAAGAAAGAGGATGAAAACTAGCATCCATCTCAACTGTAATGTGAACAAGCAGGCTCACGCTCCTGTAGCCAGAGCCTCTAGCAGCTTCTAACCCCATGGCTCCATGTAACCATGGATTGTATTTCAATATTCATGAGCCAATATAAATCTATCCTTTTTAAAGTTGATTTTAGGCTGGCATTTGGTCACATGGAGAAAAGTTAGTATTTCCAGGGTTAGGACATTCTCCAGTTTGGGGGTTTTCTTTTTTCCATGTTTTATGTCCATTTTATTATTTTTTAATTAAAAATGTCTTTTTTTATTCATGTAGCCCCCTACTCCCCCTCCCTTCCCTCCTCTAAATCCCTCTCTGTCAGCCTTCAGCCTTCCTCTTCTGTCTCCCCATTCCCTCCCGAAAAGGGCAAGAAGTCCCAAGGTGGGTCAGTTCAGTGTGACACATTCATTCCAGGCAAGTTTCATTTCCTCATCCTAAAATCAAGGCTGGGTTAGGTGTTCTTCTGCAGGGAATGGGCTCCAAGGTGCCAGCCCATGCACAGGAATACAGTCTGATCCCACCCTTCGAGGCTTTACATGCTGCCCATGCCAGTGGAGGACCTAGCCTAATCTTGGAGGACCTAGCTCCTTTTCACAATGTTTCACTAGTGGCTATTCTTGATTCAGTAAACCCCCAGAGCTTCAGTTAGCCATCACTGTGGGAATTTTCATCATAAGCCCTATCCTCTTGCTTATACAGACTCTCCTCTCTTTCTCTCAGCTGAACCAGGAGTTCGGCCAAGTGCTCAGCCATGGATCTCTGCCTCTACCTCTATTCATTATTATATGTAGGTTCTGTGACAAGACTTAGGGTGTTTATTCATTTGATTCTAGGGGAAGTCCTGTTTATGCACCCCCTACAATATTGGTTGGAGACCTAGCCAGGAACATCCTGTAAGTTCTTGGTCTCTTTCCAACCCCACATTAGCTCCCTCTATCGAGATCTTAATGTCTCTTTTACTCCCTCTTTGTTGCTCCTCGCACTCAACCACCTCCTTCTCTCATAATTTGTGCTCAGCTCTTCTTGGTTGGAACCCGTTATGATCCTAATTTACTAAAGAGATATTCTTTATTTTCTCTTTATAGGGTAATCTTGAGATGTCTCTCTTAAATTTCTTCTAATCCCAAGTTGCTCAGGGTTTGTAGATTGCAGCTTGGGTATTCTTTGCTTTTTGTCTAAAGTCACTTATGAGTGAGAACATTTCATCCTTATCTTTCTGGATTTGTGATACCTCGCTCAGGAGGATATTCTCCAAATCCATTTTTTGCCTGCAAATTTTAGGATGTCAATTTTTTCTACTGAGTAGTACTCCACTGTGTAGACATATCAGAGTTTGTTAATCTATTCTTCAGTTGAGGGGTATCTAGGTTGTTTCCAGGTTCTTGCTAATATGAATAATGCTGCTATGAACATAGTTAAGGTAATGCCTTTGGGGTATGAATGGGCATCCTTTGAGTATATGGCCAATAGTGATTTTTCTGTATCCTTGGGGAGACTGATTCCCATTTTCCTGAGCCATCACCATACTGCATTCCAGAGTGACTGTACAAATTTACACTCCCACCAACAATGAAGAATGTTCCCCTTGCTCTGAATCCTCTCCAGAATTAGCTATTACCTTTGTTTTGGTCATAGCCATTCCAACAAGTGTAAGGTGGTATCTTAGAATTCTTTTGATTTGTATTTCTCTGGTGACTAAGGATTTTAAACAATTTTTTAAGTGCCTTCCAGCCGTTTGTAATTCTTCTGTTAAGAATTCCCTTTTTAGCTCTGAACCCCATTTTTTGATTGGGTTATTTAGCTTTTGGGGCTCTAATTTCTTGAATTCTCTATATATTTCAGAAATCAGTCCTGTGTCAGATGTAGGGTGAAGATCTTTTCCAATTCTGTAGGCTGTTGTTTTGTCTTTTGACTGTGTCCTTTTCCTTACAGAAGCTTCTTAATTTCAGGAGATCCTACTTATTGATTGTTGTTCTTAGGGTCTTTGTTACTGGTGTTATATTTAGGAAGTGGTCACCTGTGCCAGTGCATTAGAGGGTATTTCCTACTTTCTTTTCTATCAAGTTCAGTGGCTGGGTTTCCGATGAGGTCTTTGATCCACTTGGATGTGAGTTTTGAGCAGGGTGATAGGTTTGGATCTATTTGCATTCTTCTACAAACTACCATACAGCTATACCAACACTATTTGTTGAAGATGCTGTCATTTTTCCATTGAATATTTTTGGCCTATGTCAAAAATCAGGTGTTCACAGATGTGTGGTTTAATGTTGGGGCCTTTGTTTCCATTCCATTGATTCACAAGTCTGTTTTTATGCCAGTACCAGGTTGTTTTTATTACTGTTGCTCTATATTATAGCATGAAGTTGGGGGTAGTGATCCTCCTGAAGTTTTGTTTGTTTATTTGTTTTGAGCTGAATAGTTTTGGTAATCTTCGGATTTCTGCTATTCCATATGAAGATGAGTTGTTGCAGTGGAGTTTCTTGGTCTGGGTAGCCAGAAGCCCAGATCCACAGACCTGCCGCACCAGACCCATAGCTGCCCGCCTCTGCTGCTCAGGCCCCTAGAAATGACTCAGACACTTATATTAACTTTATGCTGTTTGGCCTATGGCTCAGGCACATCGCTAGCTAGCTCTTACATCTTAAATCAACCCATTTCTATTAATCTGTCAGCCACGTGGCCCGTGGCTCACCTGTTTTCCTTACATGTGGCTCCTTTGGCGACTTGCTTGATCTGTTTGACTCCACCCTGCTTCTCCTACCTATGCTCTGATTTCTCCTCCTACTTATTCTATGGTGTCTGTCATGTCCCAAAACATCTCCTTTATTTAAAGATTAATATACACAGCATACAGAAAGGCATTCCCACATCACTTCCCCCTTTCTGTCTAATCAAAAAGGAAGGTTTCAATTTTAACATAGCAAAATTACTTATAACTAAATAGCCATCAAGCAAGAATTACAGTTATAATATCTAGTCTATTTGTATTTAGCAAAATTAAAGAAAATACTCTTGTCATCTACCTTATATTTATGAATCTAAAGCTTCATATCCAATATACCTTTCAAATGACTAAGAAAAACTGTACCTATAACTATCTAATCTTCAACTACATCAAAGACTACAGAAAGATATATTTACCCAAGTAAACCAGAACTGCAAGCGACTTCTAAAATCTAGAAAGGACAGAGATGACACCTATCTGCCTGGACAGTCACCCAAAGTTCCTTAGTAAAGTTGGGGCATCCATCTTCAGCCTACAGGCAGGCCCAAAGTCTCTTTTCATTTCAGTGAAGCAGGAAATCTGCTCTGCCCGTTCTGGCACAGTTCATCAGTTGCTACTCCTTGAGTCCTGAAGAATGTCTGACAGTTTTCTCTGTAAAGCAGGAACCTGAATGACCATCTCGGCTTGTTCTGCCAAAGTTTGGAGGTCATCTTCCTATGGAACTTGCATGTTCAGTTTAAACAGCATACTGTCAAGCAGTCAATATAACAACAGGTTCTTGTCCCGAGGCTAACCATTGCCATAAATAGACTCCATATGGAGTTTCTTCAATGTCCAGTTTTCTCTTGAAGTAAATTAGAGCTGTCAGGAGCAGTCCTGTCTCACTGTCTAGAAAAGTCTAAGCTCTTAAAACATTGTAAATGCCATATTTTGTAAGTCTTAAAAGTGTTTGAAGATTACCTATCTAATTGAATTATATCTTTGTATACCTAAAAAATCTAACATGCATTTCTTAACTATACATTACAATTTTAAATCAGTTACATAAGCATACTTTAAACAAGAATAGAAAAATACATACAGCATAACAAAATTGACCTTAAATTTGTATCAATAAACCAAAATCCATACCAATGTAAAGCATTTTGAGATTAACAGCTGATTTCCTGATCTAAGTAAAATCAATAATCTAACCTTTTAAAAAAATCATTCATATACCATATCCCCTTTTTTCTTCTTAGAAAGAGATTGACTATGACCATTAACTATTTATAATGAAAACAAACATTTAAAAGCAATATTTTGGGAATTTGGACATATTTTTCCATTACTACTTCCTGCTGATTAAGGGGCGTTGAAAATCTCATGAGTTCTTGAGACTGGATCATAATCTGTAGCCCTGAAGCTGATATGGCCATCTCTTTCTATCAGAGGTTTTTTTCAGGGGTCTTTGTTGATGAACCATACTTGCCTGGAAGCAATCCACAGGTTCTCATCTTCTGTGAAAACAAAAGCAGAACTCTTCCAAAGCAATAAATCCTTAGACACAAATTTCAAAATCAAAATATCTTTAAAATATATATTTTTATTTGACTTAGTAGCCTTTGCATTTGCAATCCACTGTCTTTCTGCAGTTAGCTCATTAACAGTTAAAAAATTAAAACAAAGCACAATAATATCCAAAATATAGATTTTGTGTCTATTTTCCATCTTTACGTGGCTTATTATATTTTTATTACTCTATTTCTCTTTTTAAAGACTTTTTCTATCCTCTTTCTTTTCTCTCTGAAGCCTATGTACCTTTTACACATATTGTAACCCGTTTACAGGTTTTTCCTTTTATCTGAATCTGCTTTATTGTGAATCTTTAATCATCTTCCAACCATAAGAGATTTTAAAATACTCACACTCTCTTAAAGAGCTGCATAGTTTTTGCAGGTGATGCTGATTCAGTAAGTTCTCTTAAAGGGACTGTGTCTCTGGTCGTGGCCAGCAAACAGAGCACACCCAAGAAAATGCTGCTACTAAGAAACCGTCTTTGTTTCTTTTTTGTTCAAAATAAACAGAAATGTAAAATCAATCACATGCTACTGAGTCTTCTGTGAGATTTCAGGAACTGGCCTGATTGCAGCTTACACTGCCTGCTGCCAATCTGCCGGAGGCATTTTGAATGTGACCCGGAGGCCATGCTTTCTTTGCACAATGACCTGCATCATATACACAATTTGGAAGCTGCCTCGGCTCAGTTTCTGTGATCTAGAACGCTTTCTAATCTTTCTCAGGCTTTAAGTGGATAATCATACCATGCTGGGCACCATATGTGGGGTTTCTTGGTCCTGGGCGGACAGAGGCCCAGATCTACAGACCTGCTGTGCCAGACACATATCTGCTTGCCTCTGCTGCTCAGGCCCCTAGAAATGACTCAGATGCTTATATTAACTTTATGCTGTTTGGCCTATGGCTCAGGCACATTGCTAGCTAGCTCTTACATCTTAAATCAACACATTTTTATTAATCGGTCTACCATGTGGCCCATGGCTCTCCTGTGTTCCTTACATGTGGCTCCTTGGGCGACTTGCTCAATCTGTCTGACTCCACCCTGCTTCTTTTACCTATTCTGAGTTCTCCTCCTAATTCTTCTATGGTGCCTGCCATGGCCCAAAACAAATCCTTTATTTAAAGATTGATATTCATAGCATACAGAAAGGCATTTTCACATCAATGAGTATCATTTTTTCAAGGTCTGTAAAAAAATTGTGTTGGTATTTTGATGGGAATTGCATTGAATCTGTAGATTGCTTTTGGTAAAATAGCCATTTTTACTATGTTGATCCTACTTATCCAGGAGTATGGAAGATCTTTCCATTTCCCGATATCCTCTTCATTTATTTCTTCAGTGACTTAAAGTTTTTGTCAAAGAGGTCTGATACTTCTTTGATTAGAGTTACCCCAAGATATTTGATGTGGTACATGACTGAACATTATTAATGTGTATCTTAAAATGTTACATAGTCCTGCAATTGCATATTTCTTTTTTGAGAAAATTTGTGAGTCATCTCAGAAAGAGCTGAATCTCCTTATAGTCTTGGGAAATGTAGTTGTGCAGTTTCTAAAGCACTTCTGATTTCATATCAAAAAGTAGTCTTCCATGGATTTCAACAGTAAACATTTACTATGATTCCATTGGGTTCAATTAAAAAAAATAAAGCCTGCTTATCACATTAGTGGCTTGTATGAAAAAAATGTCATCCCTCCATTGCTCCTACTTGTCAGTCATGATCATACAGCTATGTCTCATAACAGGCTCATGCATGAGCTCATTTTAAGAATAGTTTCCAATATAATAAAACATAACTTTATTATATTATTAAAGTTATTATTTAGAAATGTATCTGTTATGAATTAGTTTATGTGTCCTAATATGTAAGGTAGTGATAGGGAGTAAAAAATAAGGAGGGTTCACTAAAGCACTCAGGACAGAACATGACAAACTCTTTCCAGTTAGGTGATCCCTAGACACTGAAGTGAGCAAATAAGAGGTATTACAACTTCAGTTGATTTCAAGCATAGTCTGAATCTACATTAGTGAGTATACAAAGTAATTTAGAATTTAAAATTCAATATGTGGACCAGAGAAATAGCTCTGGGTTAATAGAGCCTGGGTTAGTTTTCAGAACTCACATTGTGTCTCACAATAATCTGGAACTTCAACTACAGTGATCAGATAATTCTTCTGACTTCTAAGGACACCTCAATTTGCCTGCACACACACACAGACACACACACATACACACACATACACACACATATACACACGTATACATATATTTACACACACACCACATACACACACAGACATTCACACAAGTTCATGTACATCTACATATATATTCACACGTACACACTAACACAAACACATGAACACGTGAAAACACAGATACAAAGACACACATACATACACAGATATGCACATACACACAGAACCTTAGCAAAAAATTTTGTCTGAGACAGAAAAAAATCCTAGCAAGTTTTTCAAACAGATACGACTCTGCCTAAGCAGCTTTACCAGATCAAGTTAAATAATTGTAAAATGTGGATGGTTCACTTTGTTAGAGACTTAGAAAGTTTTGCTCAGATTCTCATGAGAGATCGGTTAATCTTGTCATCCTGTTCTTTGTTGTATGTATTTTTGAAATAGTAACTGTAACAAAATCCTAGAAATACAGTAAACAAACTTAAATCCTCACTCTTCATAACAACATAAACAAAGATGGCTTGTTTGGGTGCAGTTCATTCTCATTCTTTGTCTTGATTATAACAGTTTAGTGACTACAACCCTCTCCCTGCCCCCCCCCCCCACACACACACTCTTATGCCATCTGGGTAGGCATACTCAATTAGCACATGTTGAAAGCTAGCAACACCTTTTCCAGCATTTTAAAGTTCTGGCAAGCTATAAAAGTTCCTGTGTCATAGAAAAGCTCATTTGGTACATTAAGGAGGATTTGCAGTAAGGATTTATCATATGGAATGATCATTTTCCAAGTGTGCTGAGAACATGGCACAATTAAATTTGGAAAGATCAGCTGAAATAAATGTTATTGCAGAAATACTAGGATTGATCTACTCCATCTCTTTCAAGGAGCTCTTTTTCTATACTACTAAAATATAAAGAGTGTGGTTCTTAAAAGTCTGGCCTTAGTATAAGAGGCTCTTCTTAGTGACATCACACCAATTCTCAAAAGGAATTCTGGAGATGACTAAGGCTCCTAGATTACAGTACAGGTTTGTATGAAATTCTTTGATTCCCATGCTTTTCTCATTGTGCTAACTGCTCAGAAATAGTTGTTTCTCTTAATAAATATATATACATATATAATGTAATAACAAGTAGTATAATAACAATGGAATATTAAAATTCCCCATTATTTTTCACTTGGAGTTATAGATACAGTTTGTATTCCTGCATTTAGATGTAATGGCTAAGCAGTCTATATGCAATTAAGCTAAGTAGGGAGATAGCTACACTGTTGTTCCATGCCAGGCAGCTTTAGCAGGACACCAAAGATAACCAACCTGGAAACATCCTGTTCTCACACCAAAACTCGAGCATTTAGATCAACAGTTTAAAATGCAGATCCCACAGTAAAAGGACAGAACTAAATCCCAAAAGTTGGATTCTGGCCTCTATACATACACCATGGCCATGAATATCCACATTCACTCACATAAGCACAATAACAGATACAATTTTTAAAAAAAGTTTTTCATGTTTATAAAAGGGAATTTTGATCTTCAACACAGCCTGTTGCTTCTGCTCACCTAGCCATTTTACACTCTAGTGAAATTGTGGCGTCCTTAGTATTAAACTATACTAAGGAAATGATTTAGGCTATGTCAAAAATCTTTCCCTTATCTCACATACTCACACACACAGAGGATGAGAACATTAAGAAATAATACTGAAATTGTAACTATCTCAATTTCTTAAGAAAGTATTTTACTCTAAAATTCTTTGATATTTATGTAGATTCGTCTGAAATGTTTTTTGCTGCTATTGTAAAGAACTATATTAAATGTATACAAACTTTCGTCTCACAGGCATTTTAAGTATTCAACGCACACGTTAAGTCTTTTTGGTCCATTATAAGCCACGTGCCTCCTTTTCAATGTAAATTTGGACTCCTCAAAGTCTGTGTCTTGTATGTTACCCCCTTACTATACATTACCTCAAGGGCAGCAGTCCGGTCAGATCAAATGGATCTTATGCTGTCCTTGGATCTGGGAGCAGCATCTTCTCATTGGTCATAGTTTCAACCAGAGGAATGAAAATAGCAATCCTGCTCTCTACAGTTGACAGGCACTTATTAGAGTTAGACAACTTGAATGACCAGCAGCTCCTTCTGTTTACTGTTCTCCTTCACCTTCTAGTTCTTACTGCTTCATACACACATATTGTTCATCACACTAGAAGACTCGGGCCAGAATGCAGATGAATTATGGGAACAGTTTTTTTTTCTTTTTTTTTTTTAGGAAGGCCTTTCTGAAAATTCCTTTTGTGTTGTCAAAAAGACAATTTTAACTCTTTGTTGGCAAAACAATTCTCCCAGAAAGCATATGTCATAATAAATTCTTTTGCAGCCCCTCTACTTTCCTCACAGTTAAATATCTTAAGTATATTAAAGCTAGGTTTGGTGACTGTGCTGTGGTACCAGGGATTGTGCTCTAGGACTTGCTGTATCAAACTTATCAGACCTGATATTCACAGAGATTTAGAATGAAGTAGTTTCTTTAATAACTTTTTTAAATGTTATTTTAATTTTTTACTTGTGTGTATGTACTTGTATGTCTGAGAAGACCAGAAGGGGGTGTTGGATGCCCTTCATGTTGGACTAAAAGGTGGTTGTGAGCTACCCAAAACAGGTGGTAAGAACAGAACTTTAGTCCTCTGCAAGTTCAACAAGTGTTTAACTGGTAAGTCCTGCCTCCAGAACCAACTACTAGGTAATGTATTTCCATAGTGATTTCTCAAGCTCTTAGCTCTTTCTTGGTATGAATTTTATTTTAGTTCTTTGTGCATTACATAAGTAAAACTTATTTTATAAATAGACTTGTTAGTTAGAGTGTTTGTTATCAGAATTATATCTATCCAGTGTGACAAAAATCTATTTTTGAAAACATGCTTAGTCACAAGACTTTTGATTTACTTGTGTTGAAATGTCACTCTTAGAATTATCACCTTGTCAGATGTGACCTGAGGCTATGCATGATGAGTGGAATCAGCTTCCCAGGAATACAGATGACTCTGTGACAGCCAGTCTTTTAAACAGCCAACACATCTTGCAGGGTTGCTAAAGCCTAGTATAAAAACAAATGAGAAAATCCACTAATGCAAACTCTATTGATAGAGAAGTCTCTGCTTTCTTTAAAGACACAGGAGCAGCCTGCACCAGTGAGATGGCTTAGGGAGTAACACTCCTCCTCACAAGCAAAATGCCTTGGATCTGGAGAACCCAACTGGCAGAAGGGGAGAACAGAGTCCTACAGGTTGTTCTCTAGTGTATTCACATTCACACACATATATACATAATTAATGCATATATTTTCTTAGTAATGATAGTCTAGTGTTTTAAGGCAAAAATTATTTCCCATATTTTTCTATTGTGTTTTAACATTATCCATTACAACATACAGTTTCACAGCTATAAAATGTCTATCCTGCATTGCTTTAAGAGGCATATACACAAAACAACTGTAACGTGAAATTTTCTTAAGTGCTTTGCTAGAATTAGCCAGTTGTTGGCTAAAATAACAATCTCCCCACTCCACTAGTGATGGAAATCCTCAACCACCTAAACAAGGCAATTGTTCTGCTGCCTGTTGGTTTTCTGATATATCATCTGAATACTTATGTAATGTGGACCCTGTTCAAAAGATTCTGTGCTGTAAATGAAGAAAGCCAAAATCTGAGTTCCCAAACTGAATGAAATGTGTTCATTCCTCCCACATCAAAGAGGTGTCAAATAAGACTGTCAGTTTCATAATTATGTCTCATGAGCAGATGGATGGTAAGGCATTCTGTGACATTTGGGAAGAAAATAATTTTTAAACCTTAAAAATATTAATAAAGGAACTTCTAAATAAAGTGTATGTTCCAACACATAAGGAAAATATCGGAAAGAATGAGTGGGTTTCTCAAAGTGACTAGAGACCCATTTGTCAGCCCGACCTTTTCTATGTTTACAGTATACATGCCATCAGGTTTTACAGCAGGTCATAACAGAAGACAGCCCTCAAAAAGGTTTGGGAATAGCTCCATAAGTTTAACATTGATAAATTTATGTAGTATGAATCTACAGTTTGCCCCAGCTTTGAATCAAATGCAGTAAGTAACCAACACAGCAAGCAAGGTGAAAAGTTGCAATAGGAAATATGTATGTGTGTGTGTAAATGTGTAGTGTATGTGTGTGTGTGTATGTGTTGTTTATGTATATCGGTGCATATGTATGTGTGTTGTGTGGTGTATATATATGTGTGCATGTGTCTGTGCATATGTGTTTTGTGATGTTTGTGTAAGTGATTTTTTATGTGTCTGAATATGTGTATGTGTTGTGTAGTGGATGTGTGTGTATGTGTTTGTGTATGTATGTGTGTCTGTGTGTGTGTGCTGTGTGGTATATGTGTGTGTGTGTCTGTATGTATTGTGTGGTGCTTGTGCATGTGTATGTGTTTTGTGGTGTATATGTATGTATGTATATGTGTCATTTGTGTATGTGTTTGTGTATGTGTATAAGTGTGTGTTGTGTGGTGTTTGTGCATTTATGTGTCTAATTTTCAACCTTTACTCCATTCATTTATAATGAGCAAAGCAGAATACTATGATGAAAGCCTCAGATAAAATTCTGTCTATGACCTGAGGGTAACCTGGTTCTCCGACATTCCAGTGTATTGATAGATGCTAAAGATTTCCATTCCCAGAATCATCACACACTTTCACAACATTGTATTTTCCCCACAGTGTTTTTCAGAATCTACTGAGCAGGTAAATAACACAACTTTAGGTGTAAATATTCTACCTAGAAAAGCTGAAAGAGCATATTGACAGGTTATTTGTTCCCTTTGTCTTTTAAGTCAGGCTCAGGAAACTGGGGGAGAGAAATAAAAACAAGAGAAAAAGTTAAAGAAGAGATTTAAAGCTTTAACAATTAAGATATAATACTGGTCAATTTTCACAGGAGTTCTGAGCCATCCAGCATCCAGCTGAGCATATAGTCCATAACTTCATACATTATATAATTTTTTTCTGTTTTCATTTTTCATATATGCATGGTGTAATTATGTATGTATGCTTTGAAAATTTGGGTCCATATATGTGCACATGCACATATGAAGGCCTGAGGCTGATGATGGTCTTCGATTTTATTAATTCAACTAGTCTTTTCCTAAATTACAGAGCTTGTCAGTTTGGGTTGCTGGCCACCTTCTTGTGAAGAGCCCTTTTCTCCCACACTAAAGTTGGAATTACAAGCAGTCCACATCACCTGTCTGACATCTCTGTTGATTTCTGAGGACTTGAACTTGTGTTTTCATGCCTGGAGTATGTCAACTTAAAGATTATCTTGAGAATGAACGATTAACCCCACGTTGTTAACCAGAAGGAAGGTTCATCTGACTTCTGAGAATATGAGATGAATATGATGGGGAAAATGCCCCATCTGTACCTTCATTCACTACTATTCAATAACATCTGTGCAGCCCAGATCAGAATCACATTTCCTACCAATGATCATTCAATGTCTCACAATCCTTCATAATCGTTTGCTATGGAAACTGGAGTTATTTGTTTCCTAGTATTATCAGGAACTATATTGCCTCTTGATGGTGAATGTCATAGAAAGCAATACAGTGACCACAGTAAGACACTTGTCATAGTAAGATGTCCAAGTATAGCAAAACACCAGTCACTCCCAGACACTGGTCACAAAAGACATTGCTTATGCTTGAAATTGACACTGACTGGAATTTCCTTGTAAGTAAACTTTGCCAAGACTGTGTGTCCACTGGGCCAGGCAGTCTGAGTCTGGGGCCTCACATGCCATCTCTCCTTCCTTTGCACCTCAAAGCTGAGACAGGAGTACACAGAAGGAAGGGGATACATGGTCGTTCACACTTTTCTAATTATTTGGAGGAAAGTGCTATTTATGAGATTCTCTGTATTATGAATCTTTGATTACTGTTGCTGAAATAACATTAATAAATTTCTTGAAGACTATTTTTGTGGCTTTCTTAGCTAGGATGAAGTTATGACTGATAGGAACCACTGAAGTTCTTTCAAGCAATAGATGTTCATGCAAACACAGGTACTGATGCTCATTCATCAAAGGAAGATCGTATAAAATAGACCAGGTCTGGAAGGAACAGGATGGAGGTAGAGCTGTGTTCTCCACACCAGGCAGTCTCTGCTGTTCCAGTTAATGGGTCTTCAGATCCACAACTTCCCACTTAACTTTATAGATTCCTCTGACTCAATACTAAGCTTATTAACATTTATGGGGAATCTCCCCTTCTTCCCAGACACGCATTATTGACAGCTAACAGACATGAAGTATAAGATGAAGAATGTTTTTTTTTTTTTTGGCGGGGGGTATCAAAATTTTGAGTTGAACCATTAGACTTCCCTGTCTTCTTAAGACTCTGTCTTGAGCACAAGATTCATCCTTCCAGTCTTTCCCTATTCTTTCTTCCTTCCTTTTCTCCTAAGAGCATTCCATCACGTAATCATTTATGCAAAAATCCCCATTAATTCCTCCTTCAAGAAGTACTAAGTAAATGCAAATATCATAGGTACATCTCTGTGAAACTGAGCCAAAATGAAAGCTGACTTAAATTAAAGGTAGGAAAACAGGACATTTTCCCACAATGCATCTTAAGATAATAGAGGTTTTGAATTTTGCATCTTAACATTTTGCAATAGATTGTTGGGCCACCATGTCTAGTATAAGCAGTGATTGAGAAGCAATCACTTTGTGTCTATTAAAATGGATATACATTACAAGGATCTCCATTACTTGTACCAAATTGAAAGAGACTAGATGATAATTGATAAACACTGTCTCTTGAGGCAATGCAACCTGATCTTCTCCTTAGGAAAACGCAAACATAGACATCCACATGGAACATTCTTGACCATGCTCAGTTAAAATCTTTCCTTCATACTCTATCAAATGTTTGAAAAATAACAGGTAGGAATACCTCTTGCCAGATAAATTAGTATTATTTTGATAATGCTTATACTAGGTAATCTAAAACAAGTATATTTAAAGAAACTAATGTTAAATGGATATTTTATAAATAGAGAAAATATTTGAATGTTTTTATTTTTGTGTATGCATATTTTGTCTGCTTGTATGGATATGCATCATGTGTCTGGTACCAGAGGAGCCAGAAGAGTGTGTAAAATCCATTAGAATTGGAGTTCATGTTGGTTGTGAGCTGCTATTTCAGTGCTGTGAACTGAACCCAGGCCCTTCCAAGAGCAGCAAATGCACTTAAGAGCTATGCCACTCCCAAAATACTTAACTTATTATTTGTAATTATTTGTATATTGGTGTCTGGGTAGGGCTTTGGCCAGTAGTATAGGTACTTGTGGATTCTGAAGACGGCTTGTGAGCTACCTGACATGGGTGAGTGCAAGAGACAGACTGCAGGTCCTCTACAAAACCGGCTCCTAATCATTTCTATAAAAAATAAGAATGATTAAATTTCAAATTAATTATTAATATGTTGTTTAACCTAAGTGATCTAAAAAGCTGTCTTTTGGCTTCCTGTTTTCTATTACTTTTGATATGTGTGTTGGATTTTGTCTGTAGACTATTTTAAAGCCATCATGAAAGTTTTACCTATCTTGTAAGCATTACAAGTGCCGTCAGACTTTTTCACATCATTCATTGATTTTAAACCTACAATCTACCTTCATTTTAGGATTGTGACTGCTGTGTTGATTGTGTTTTTATCTGTGCTGTGTCATTATGTAGTCTTTTATTTGTTGATTTTTAAGCTTTCTTGAAATTATCTATTTAAAATGGCGGCATACAGTGGTGCTTTCCCTTTGGCTAAAAAAACAAAACAAAAAACAAAACAAAACAAACAAAACAAAAACAATAATCATGATTTTTAGATGAAAAAAAATCTGAAAGATGAGACCGAGTCACAAAGGAAGCAAGGAGATGTGGCTGTGGTGGGATGATGTTGGAGCTGAACTCTGGGCACTTGATGGAGGCAGGGACACTAAGGTGAAGTTGGAGACACTCAGTTATTTGTCCATTTAGAAAAAATAAAAACAAACAAAAAACCTTTCAAAGATGTTTAGAAAATTTAGAAACTAATTAACCCCCACAGAGCAAAAGGAGTTTAATTTTAATAAATATCAGCTCTTAGGAGAAGGGTAAAGGCGACTAACCTTCAGATTTATAAGAGAAACATATCAATATTAATCTCTTAATAAATGACAAAATCCAAACATAAAAACTAGCTATTGTTAAAACAAAATATCGATTCAGTTCAAAATAATATTTTTTAGAGAGCAAGAGAGACTAATAAAAACGAAAATGTTTGAGGGAGTAAACTCCTTTATTACAGGAGGAAGCTCATAGATTTCTATGATTAGGTTTTATTGATCACTCTCTCTCTTCCCCTGTGTGTGTGTGTGTGTGTGTGTGTGTGTGTGTGTGTGTGTGTGTTGTGTATCTGGATGAGTAAATGCCAAGTGAACAGATGCCCAGGAGGCAGAAAGGGTGTCAGATCCTCTGGAGATGGAGTTAGAGGTGGTTGTGAGCTGTTGTGGTCATGGTGGCTGAGGAGCAAACTGGGGTTCTCTGAAAGAGTAGCAAGACTCCTAAAGCCCTCGACCCTTTCAAGCCCTCATGGATGAATTATGAAAAAACTTAAAGTCAAGAAACAACTGAAAATCACATTATTTTTTGAATTTATACTTGTGTTTCAGTAAAGGAAATGGCTGTCAACTGTCTAACACTCTTGACCTTCAGAATTTACACCCTCCACATCCCTGGGGTGAAAGAAAGGGAGAGATATGCAGATGACAGATGCTAATCCTCTTTCTCTCTTTAAAAATGGGTATGGACTAAGTTTACTCAAAGAGACAAAAGCATCTTTGAAACAGTTAGACATTTACACTGTTTATTGTGGGTCCCTTCTTTTCAGATATCCTCAGTAACACTCTGAAAAGTCCTCCAAGGGAACTCTCATCATGGACCACCTTTATATCTACAAAGTTTGTTTCATCTGTACATATATACACTACACACACACACAGAGTGTGTATATATATATATCAAAGCCAACAATCACATCATCTCTATTAAATTGTGCAAGGTCATGATTAATTATTGAACTCGTGAGTTTCATGTTTGCAATGAGTTCTCCTCCTGTTAGGTCCAATCTGTACTGCATTTTACAGCATTCTTTATATATTTGATATAAGAGGTAAAACCAATTAATGAACGCCATGGAGGTGGATTAAAACACTAGAAGTCCAAGCCTAACAACCTGAACTTTATTTCTGCGATCAATAACCAAAGTAAAAGTGACAGGAGAGAACCAGTTCTACAGCATCCCTGACCTCTGCATTCTCTCTCTCTCTCTCCCTCCACCATACAAATAAATAATTAATAAACAAATTACCTCAGTGGTTAACAAAGATTCTTACCTCCATTTCTCTATTTTTGCTTGTTTGAAGGCTATGTGTCGGAAGTGATAGAATAAAATTTGCCCCTAATACTATGATGCCCACATCATATTGGTCTGTACCTTAGAGACACAAAAACAAACATCCTTCATTAAAATGTCTTTGTGAGGTTACATCATCACAGCAACAAGAGAAAAGTAGTTTCAACAGAGGGATTGCTAAAGTAGTTAATCCTGTCTCTTGACAGGACCTCCAAGGTTTGTTGATATTGATGAAAATAAAGAGTGTTCAGCTGAGAAACTGGAGTATTTACAACATCACATGAATGGTGTTTTTACCAGGCCCCCCTAATGTCAGACATGCTCTGAGAGGTTGAAATGTCAGAGTTTCTTCTAACAGACTCTCTCCCTTGGGCAAAGAAAGAGGCCCCTCTCCTGTTTGGTGCAATGGTTTCCACGCAAGTTGATCAACTAAAACTGAAGTCAGCTCTTAGGTTTCAGCTGCTGCGACATCCGTTTCCACACAATCTCCATTCCATTGGCAGACTGGAAGGAGTGCCCCCCCACCCCCGATTCCACAGGCCCCTCTGGATGATTACACTTCTTACATCCTTCCTTCTGAAGCTCTGGGGAAATCTGAAGGACACACATGCTTTCAGAACCCTCCCTGAGTATGCTGTTTCTGCTGCACGTGCTGAACGCTGGCAGATGTGCTCATTCGCTGACTGCCTATTTTTCTTTGAGTGGGTTGAGCAGCAGATGTTTCAGTAAGTGTTTCTCCTTCGTCCCTTTACAACTCTGCTACAAAATAGGAGCTGTGCACCTGCTAGTGCCCTTCAGATTTGCAACTAGAACATTATTCATGTCCCTCTTTCCACCTCACTGGAAATGGCTCACTTTCCCCCTGGGCATAGATTTAATTTTTTTTTTCTTTTTTTCTTTTTTTTTTTTAGGATTGTTTATCTCTTTATATTGTTTTCATTGACTTTTCGCTCATTCCCAAGTGCTTTTCTCTGAAGCCTGATTACAGCTCTCTGTCTGACTCCTCTGCTCTTAACCCAACAGTATGATTAAGAGATGGGATTTTTCATACCCATCCTTTGTATCACAATGCTTGGGTCATGAAAGCCTGTCACCCTGCATTCTGTGATTGCATTAGTGATCAGATGCAATCATGAAAGAAACACTCATTTGAAGTGAGTGTCTCTGAAATTACTATTAAGGTAATAGCTGTCATAATTGTGTTTTAAATTATCACACAAACCCACACACCTATTATAAGCCTAATACACTATTTCAACAATTCCAAAGCCATTAAATACTATTGTTGAAGTGGACAAAGTTCCTCATCATACTGTTATTTCATGAATACAAAATATATACCAGTTTGAACAGGGCAGAGTGGGAAGATAGCAGGAAGCCTTGTTCATCTTTTGTTGACAATCTGGCACCCTGCCTCACATCCATTAATTTTAATGAAAGGTCGTAGTTGACCAAAACAGTGGGTAAATAACATTATTCATTACTTTCACTGGAGGGCCATGTGTCATGGCAGTGTATTGGATAGTTTTAACTGTCAGCTTGACACAACCTAGAATCACCTGCACATAGTTTTGCTGAAAAAAAGTATATTAATCTGGTTGCCTCCTGGGCATGTCTGGGATGATATTTTTTTTTTTTTAATGAATACTTATCCCGCCATAGGAGGCACCATTGCCTGATCTGACACACTAGAATATGTAATCATAGAGTAAGTTATGTTAACACCACTAGTCAGCAAGAATCCCTGTGGTTTATGGTCTTCTCTCCTTTGTCTTGACTGTGATTTAGTGCTTTAAGTTCATACCTTGAGTTCCACACAATAGCTGGTTGTAAACTGGAGTTGTAAGTCAAATAAATATGTTTTTCAACAAGTTGATCTTTTCAGGGTATTTTATCCCTGAAACAGACATGAAATTAGTTTAGGCAGTAGCATTATGACTCCTTGATTTACACTGACCAAAACAGAGGTCTCATTCTGGCCCTGACACAGGGGAAGTTAGTATAGTGGGATTATGATGTTTCATTGTAAATAATTGTCCCACCTACTAGTTTAATAAAACGCTGATTGGCTAAAGGTAGACAGGAAGTGTGGGCAGGGCTACCAGACTAAGAAAACTCTTGAACAAGAAGAACAGAGCAGAAATGCCACAGAGAAGCCACAGAGACATCATGATGAGATGCCATCAGATGCAGAGGAAAGACGTTGAAATGCTGCTCTGAGAAAAGGGTCTAAGTCTCATGGCTAACAAGATAGAGTAATGAGTTAGTGTAAGAGCAAGAGCTAGCAAGTTAAATGCCTGGCCCCACGTCAATCTGCACACAATTAATACAGGTGTCTTCTATGTGTTTCATTGTGACTATGAGACTGTGGGTCTGAAAGTCTGGGCCATCAGGCTAGTCCATAAAGTCCTAGCCAGAAACCTCATAAAACAGGTCATTGTCCATAGGAAATGTTACTTAGTATTCTTAAGGCTTTATTTTCTCATTGGCTCATTTTTACCTGTCATCATCTTCTGTTAGGACATTCTCTAGAGAATTGGTGGCATGTACTATGAGTATCTAACCATTATTTGAAAATCATCTTCCTGGTATGTGTAAGGTAAAGTATTAAGGGTCAGAAGACGATGACTGTTCCAGGGCAAACAAATAATTATAAGGTGTTCCCAATCAACATGTGAACTTAGAAAAGGATCCTCATGAAGCCACAAAATGACTTCCATTCAATAAGTAAGCAAAAGGCCTTGAAGAGCCTAAGAGACCAAGATATTGCACAAATTCCATTTAATATTATAATAAAATCAGGAGCTAGATATTGGGGAAAAGCTTAAATATCAGAGAGACTGGGAACAAACCACAGCCAATTACAACCCAGATAACTCCTCAGGACAAACAAGGCAGTTCCAATGTCCAGGAGTCCTCAGACTTACTGATTGTAATTTTGCCTTCTCCTTATCTTATCTTTTTTTTCCTGTCCAGCTATTTTAATTTCTGAATCAACTTTACGAGTGCTAGGACTAATACTGGAAGCCTCCACTGCCTGGCTCTGTTTGGCCTTAAACTCATGGAGATTCAGAAGATTGCTGTCTAGCAAATGATGAGATTAAAGGTATGGGTCACCACTCCCTGACCTTCATGACTTTGTTCTAAGGGTATCTCTGTTCTCTGACATTACAGACTATTTTTCTTAAATATGCGATATATCATCACACCAAGTCATAATGTTTATTCCATGGATAGGTTCATTTTAAACCTCAGAAGAGACTATGAGAGAAAAATCAACCAACCAAACAACCAATTAACCAGTTGAGTAATCAATGAATGAAGCAGCCAAGTCCTTCTTTCACATGCCTATCGCCCCCCACCCCCAGTGCAAAACAACCTGTCTATTGCTTAGATAGTATTAGAAAACCTTTTTCAGTATGCCTGTGTTGCTGTGGGTTGGGCCATAGCAGAATTGGGGACTGGGTTCTCACTTATTAAAATTAATTCCTCACTTCATAGAGTATCAAACAGAAAAAAACTTAGTAGCTCATTGTGATCTAAGGAAAGACATAAGTCTATTTACTCCTACTGACAAACTGGAACTTCTGACTCAAATGTATCCATCTACTTAACTAAGCACTATACTGCTCTCAAACTTGCCAAAAATAAAATACAAACAATATCTTTATATTTACCTACTTTTAGTCTTCTGTTATATTTTTATTTAATGTTTTTTCTTAATTTTATTAATTATTTTTATAAAAAAATGTCCTTTTTTCAACCCATGTATCCCCCTTGTTCCCCCTCCCTTCTCTCCTCTCAATCCCTCCCAGGCTGCCTTCAGCCTCCCACCTCCCCATCCACCAATCCTATCCACAAAAGGGCAAGAAGTCTCAAGATTGGTCAGCTCAGCATGGCACATCCACTCCAGGCAAGTGTGATTTACTTATCTCAAAGTCAAGGCTAGGTTAGGTGTTCCTCTGCAGGGAATGGGCTCCAAGGTGCCAGCTCATGCACAGGAACATAGTCTGATCCCACCCCTCGAGGCTCCATAAACTGCCCATGCCAGTGGACAGTTGCCTACCATTGGAGGCCTAGCTCCTTTTCCTGATGGATCTCCTGTGGCTGTTCTTGATTCAGTGAAGTCCCCAGCTCTCCAGCTAGCCATCATTGTGGGAACTTTCCTCATAATCCCCATCCCCTTGCTTATACAGACTCTTCTCTCCTGCTCTTGGCTGGACCAAGAGCTCTGCTCACCGCTCAGCCATTGATCTCTGCCTCCATTTCTATTCTTTGCAGGATGTAGGTTCTATGATAACACTTATGGTGGTTATTCATTTGATTACAGGAGAAGTTTATGAATGTTTTGTCTGCGTGTTTCTGTGTACCATGTGTGTTCCTACGTCTATTGCCAATAGAAGCCAGAAGAGAATATCAGATCCTCTGGAAGATTTAGAAACCAATAAGAGATGCTATGTAGGTTAGGGAAACAGACCCAGTCCTCTGATGCAACAGACCCTACTTGTTTATTTTTTTTATTTGAAATTTATATATAATAGTACATTCTTTTGGTTTTAGTCCTAAATTCATACTTTAGATGAGGAAGTTCTCTTTAAGTTGTTTCATAAACTTTTATAAATTCCAAGTAATGTTTCATAGAAGAGAAAGAAAGATCTACACCAGACCCTTATAAAAAAAGTTTTGGTTATATTTATTTATCAAGTTTCTTAAGTAATTATCACAACATAAACTTCAAAAAATGAAATAACATGTGGCTAAATCAACATTTAAAAATACATCGTCACTTTAATCTCAAATAAACTAACCTGTTTTAATAACAATATTACTTTCATTTGGCATATGAAAACATTAGAATAAAGATATTTTAGAGCCATCAAATATCGTAAATCTTGGGATTAAGCCTGGATTTTACCAATTGCCATGTGATTTTGTAGGTACTGGACTACTAACTTAAAACAATGAACCTTAGGATATAGGATATGACATAAAATTATATTCTATTGAATTATACTTTCAGTTATAATTTCAAAAGTATATTCCAAAAAGTTATACTTTCCTCTTCCAGTCTTAAAAAAGTTATAGTAATTATCTTGCTTATCAATGTATGAAAAAGATAATGTACCTCAGATGTTATAAAGAATTAGGTAGGAGTTATCAAGACATTCTTTGCTTTTTAAGAAATTAAAAGTTCAAGTTCAACTGGTTGCTCTACATTTACCTGTTTGTATGCTCAGTTCTGACATTGGGACCCCAAGCTGTATCCTGCTTGTTTTGTATCCAGTAAACCACCATTGTCCCCCAAGTTGTTCAATACTAAATCACTTCTCTGTTCTATTTCAGAAGTTCACCTGTGGAGTTTTTTGTTCAATCTTCTTTATAAAAAAAAATGTATTTTGAAACTACATCACTAACAGGTCAGTTTCCATTTCATAATTCTTTTTATTCTTACTACCTTAGTTTGAGTTGACTCACCCTTATGAAGAATAATTTAGACAATCTCTTTAGTGTGAGTTTTGACTGGGTACCATCATGTGAAGTTAGGTGTGAGATTTTTCACTTGTGACATAATGATGATGCTCAGAAAAAAGTGACTTTTAGACCATTTTAAATTTTGAATTTTGATTGAAATGTCAACTTGTTCATATGTATGCCTATTTTATAAAGGTATACAATGATATTTTGTCACTATTTCCTAGATTCAATCAGATTTGAAAGTAAATATAGAAATATAGTATTCATCACACATGCCATAGTGCTGCCAACTATCATTATCATTTCTATGATTACCACACTTTTTCTGTGTGGCAGAAACAACCCTCCATCATAAGAAGCCATGCTATGTTTACACATTTCCATATTTTTTAATAATCACAAAACAGAGATCATGAGTTTTGATGCAAGAGAAGAATGAGAAAAGAATGGCATTCCAGTCATGGCAAGGAATGGTTTCAGTTTATCATTTTAATTTTGAGGATGTGGGTTTGTATTAGGTAAGCTGGATGCTCTCAGAGGCCAGAGTAGGGAGTTAGATGCTCTGGACCTGGAGTTACAGATGGTTGTGAGCTGTCCAATATGGGTGTTGGGATCCAAACTTTCAAGGAGAGTAGCAGTTCTCTAAACAGCTATGCCATCTCTCTATCCCATTAGCACATTTTTACTGCACACTGAGCACTGCTCAGAGTAGAGAAACAGCAGAAAAACATCCATAGTATCCAAAGAACATGAAAATATTGTGATAGCACCTCATTAGATTCTCAGAACTCTGTCTTCACTCTCTAACCATCTCCAAAACCCTGTAGACTGAAGAAACCACCATATATACGTTACATTCAACTTCATACTTTCATCCTGAACTCTACATACCTTCCTCGAGGACCTTACTACACTGTGGTAAGATGATTTGAATGAATGGTTGTGATTAAAACATGGGAGATCTGATCAGGAACAAAATTACACATATAGGACCCTGTAAGAAATCTTAGTGGGTAAAGACATCTGGCATTGAGAGTTTGATGATCTAAGATTTCTGTAACCCGTGAAAAAAGAGGACAAATATCTCCTGAAAGATGCATGCACAATATATGTGGTATGCATGAGTCTGCATAGAATTTTATGTGCCCCTATTTGCCCAGACATTAATAATAATATAAAATTCTTACACTAAATCTAAAAGTTCAAAGCCATTTCTAAGGGGAGCAGGTCTCAGATCCTCAGCCAGCAGCATAGTTTGTGTCATAGCCAACTTAGTTCTCCTTGACTGAGATTACTTTCCCGTTGGCACTGTTATGTGCTTTGGCTGACCTGTGTTTATTCCCTGATGTTTTGGTGCATTAGCTTGCTGCCACCATCTTATACACACCAGAGGCACAGCCACTTCACACAATTTAACAAAATGAAGCAAACCTTTGCCTTCATTACATGGAGTAATGAAGTATATGGAACCAGGCAGGTTCTGCCCATTGCACACAGGTTGGCCCAGCTATTTGGCATTCATTTTCTACTGATGTGTATATGAATGATAAACATTCTACTTATCAATAATACAGAAATTTCCAGAGCATTTCTACCACAGAATACAGTTAAAACAGATATAACTTCTGCTGTGAATAAAAGAAGCATGATAATGGCTGGATGTTCAACATTTCAAACATTGGCTGGGGGGGAAGGGATATTTTTTTTTCCTTTGCAAATAAATGTACCCCATGAAGACTTACTGATTCATTAAGTACTAATTTTTACCTTCCTGAGGGCAAAGATAGAGATGTTATGGAAGAAAGGAGTATGTTTGAAGCAAGCTTAGGCAATCCATTTTTTTTTTTTGAAGCTTAAGAGGTTCTTCTTCCACAAATTTAATTTAAAATTTAAAAAAATAAAATTTCTCCGTAATTTCAAATTTGATTGTCACTTGTGCTAGTGCATCCTCCTCAATACCCATCAGTTTGTCTGGAAAGTGAGGTATATTCACTTAGTAATCACAATTCCAATCAGTCTAACAAAGACATGACCCATTCTGAATTTTCTGGAAGTTAGAAGAACATTGATAAATTTGCTAAGCCATTGTAAATAAGATAACCAGACAGAGAAGCTAATGGGCTGAGGCAAGGACAGTTAAACATGACTTGCTAATATCTGTGCAGAAAGTAGAGCAGTTATTACTTGGTGCTTATGTATTAGTTAAAATGATGGTGTTTTCGACACTCCTGTACTATAGAAGTGTGGAAGCATAGATTCAGTACAGTAGATTTATCCTCCACTTTGTTTATTTGTTTCAGATGATATACTTAGAGAATCTAGTCTCAATAAATATTTCACTATTGTGATCGAACTCATGAAATTTTTTTTTTAATTTCTTGGCCCTGTGAAATTAGCATCTTAATACATACAATTATAAGAATAGTTGCAAAATAAGAACGTCAGAATAAAAATTGACTATTAAAGTTTTGTTTACTTGGTTTAAAATAATTTCTAGTAGTTATTCCTTATATCCCAGAATTTCAAAATACCTCAAACTTTTAAAAGTAATTCTAAGATGCCTATTATATCTACACATTAAGGCACTACCCACAATTAATGCAACCCTATAACAAGCTTTACCTCAAGTTTTGATCTAAACAAAGTTTCCTTCTCCAAGCCAGATGTTCAAGTTTATATCAAAAAAAGAAACAAAGCTATCTATATTAGTTGTTTGATATAAACTCTTCTTCATGCATTTATATTCTAACATGATATATACTGATAAAATTTGTTCCAGTCATCTTATTCCGTGGGTTAGTTAAATACTATAATTACCCATCAAGTTGTACAGGATTTTGTTACCCACAAGCCTACCTTTCTAATTTCCCCTGATTATAGATTCTCTCTTTATTGCTTCCCCCCTGTAGTTTCGCCCTTTACATTTTTACCTGTAAACGTTCACTTCAATGAGTTGTTGGTCTGGCTCAAATCCTCTGGTTTCTGTTACAGTGTCAGTGCTGCTCCCTAACTGGTCCCTAACTCTTGGATTTGTTGTCTTGTGTCAGAGATCCTATAGCTTTGGATCTGCAAGGTGGACCCCTTTTCATGCTCCAGAAATTCATAAGTGAGGTGAATGTAAGAATGGACTACCTTTTCATTCTTGTTTTGGGCCTTTGTGGTAGCTAAACTGGTCCGGCTGTCAGCTTTCCCTCATCTTCAGCACATGTGTGACCTCTCCAGCACTGTCTGGGCTAGCACACCTAATGTAACAGACAACACCGAGTTGAGCAAGTTCTCCTGTGGTTTGCCTTCTCAGGTCCAGCTCATATGCAGGCACTCATACCAGTTAAGACCAGCAGGGCTTGCTCTCCTGATTATTATAATTGGTACGGATTTTATGTATTATATGTCTAGGAAATTTCAGTTTGAAAATACAAATAATTTATTATTGTGGTGCATTATTGGCCAAATGATTCCAATGATTGCTGTGAAGTTGAAATATTCTTCCCAACTTGAAATAACCTAGAGCCATCTGGAAAGAGACTCCCAGTGGAGGAATCTCTGGATAGGACTGGTCTATGGGCATGACTGTGGGTGATGGTTTTAATTGGACAACTGATGTAGGAAGACCCAGGTCACTGTGAGGAGCAGCATTCTATAGGTGAAAGTGTCTGAATTTTAAAGGAAAAGTCAATCTGAGCTCAAGCAATAAGCATTCACTTCAAGGCATCCTTTTATGTCTACTCTTTACTGTGAATGTGATATGAGAACTTCTTGCTTGGACTTTCCCACCAATATCAAGTCTGCTGCGGAATTGAAATCATAATTAAACCCCTTTCTCTCCAGAGTTGCTTTTCTCAGGATATTTTTCAGAAATCCAGGAATGGAATTAGAAAATTCAGTAAAACAATGTGTCTATGCATTTACTTCTTTCCTATAAGTGTCCATTGAACATCCCTTGCTTCATTCTTCTCTTTCACTCAGCTCATCATTAATATTCTAGTCACTAATATTCTAAAACTCTTACATGAATTAACAATGTTGCTTTTCTTTTACTTTATTTTCTAATTCATTGAAAGTTCCACAAGCACAAGCAAACACACAAACACACACACACAAAATAATGCTTGAGAGAATTTCACACAACCTCTTTCTCCTTCTTCTCTCCTCCTTTCTAGTGGCTTGGTCACCCTTGCCAAAGTGGCAAGGTCTATGCTGAGTGAGAAATCTTGTCTTATAAGTAAGGTGGGGAGAGCTTGAATGAGACATTTCTTCTTCAAACTATGATCCTCATTTGTAGGGGGCAAGCACACTACACACGCACAGGCACACAAAACTGTACATAATAATAATGATTAGGACAGCCTGCTTCTATATCCTTAAGTGACTTATCTTTGTGTTAGTTAGTTAGTTAGGATTTGGTTGGGAAAGTTCATTATTTGTCCAATTTTGGTTGGTTGGCATTAATTAGAATGACATTGACATCTATTTGTATATGTAAAAGGACTGGATTTGGCATTAGCCTCCCTGTTGGAAATAGCATATGTCCTGATCTCACCCTGTCTTTCCTCTCAATTCTCATTAAAATGCCAATGGGATTGGGAGAAGGGGCCACAGAACATCCATATTTCAGTCTCTGTCAGTGACAGATGGATTTGTACTGGGAAGGTACTTACCAGAACAGCATGCACTGAGTCTTTTCATCAAACAAGGTAGTGAACATTTGTCATCATCCCCACCATATGCTGTCAGTTTCATAGAGTCAAGATTTGTGATATACAAACAATAACACATTTGTTTCTCATGATTCATTTTATTTTCATACTTTTACTTAAATGTTTTGTTTTAAAAAAAAGTCAGGATACAGTTTGAACACAATTAGGTATACCATCCTGCTGTCTGTCCAGTAATTAAAAGGACCATAAAATTGAAAAAGAAAAGGATAAGCAAGTAATAACAACAACCAAATGTTGAGTAACACCTTACCAGGTTATAGCTGTTGGCAAGATGATAAGATGAAAAGAAATTTTAGTCTAGAGATGTTGGCATTGTAAGATGGACAGAGAGCAATGCTTACTGTAAAGCAATATGAGTTTGAGATGGTAAGATAAATATTTCAATTCTGTTTAAAGTGTTAGGCCACATGGACATAGAACCTTTGATCTGTCTATACTAAATATTCTCTATGATCTGTGAATGTTCTAGAAGCAAGGATTTGAATGCAGAGTTGTGCTTGTCAGCCTGACAAAAGCCAGTCTAGTCATTGAAATGAAAACATCTTCTCATGATCCTAGCTATACAATTACAAGATGATGTATCCAAAATAATTTATGAAGAATTAATGTGACTTAAATAAATAAACATGATGGATCCTTTTAGAATCAAATGTGTGATGATTATTATATTTTGTTAAAGAAAACAACAGGTTTAGCAGAGCAGGTTCAGGTGAGAACTTTTAGTACAGTTTAAAATTGTTGACAAATCTGAATTGTAGAAGGTATCATATATGATCAGAAATTCTGAGATTGATGGCCAGAAATTTTGTATTTATAAGTCTCCAAGAGATTATGAAACAAATTTAGTTCATCCTGAAACACAGTTGATATAGTTTGGGTGAGCTAATATGAATATTACCTTACATAGTGTACTAATTTGTTTTCTATCGGTATGCTAGTCAACACACTAACAAGAAGAATCTTGAACAAAATGCTTATCTGAACTCAAACCAGGAACATGGGTGCAGGAACTGATGCAGACAACCATAGATGGAGACTGCTTACTGGCTTGCTTCTCCTATCTTGATTATATGTCATTCTTATACACCCCGGGACCATGATCCCAAGTGAGGCAACACTCACAGTAGGATGAGCCTTCCAACACCAATTAGCATTAAAAATTGCTTCTGCAGATACGTCCACTGTCCAATCTGATGGAAGCAATCCATAATTTGAGATTCTTTCTTTCCAAGTATGTCTAGGTTTGTGTCAAGTAGACAAGAAAACTATGTTATATAGTTTAAATATGAAATATCTCCCCAAAAAAATATGACTTAAAGGTTTGACCTCCTGCTTGGTGGCTCTATGTTGAGGAGTACTTGGAATTTCAGTAGGATGGCTCTTCTTGAGAGAACTTGATGACTATGCTATGTTCTCAAAAGATGCACCATGACTCTGGGCCATTTCTTATCTTCTAACTCCTTTTCTATCTCTTTCTATTCTTTTCATATCCTCTTATCTTTTCTCTCTTCTCTTTCTGGTCACCAGAAGGAGAGATATGTGATCAACTAAGACTTTTAATTATGATTCCTGATCACAACCTAAAAACAATGTAATCAAGAAACCATAGGCCAAAACTACTAATACTCTGAACCAAAATAAAAAGAAAAAATACAGCAAACCAATATACCAAGCAAACAACCACCCCCGCAAAAAAATTCATTGTTTTTTTTCAAGAATTTGTTCATGTTGACAAAATTTCTGAGCAATGATTATTAAGTCAAACTCATCTCATATTCACAGGTGTGGACATGTATTTAGAATTCCTGATCAATCATATTAACTGAAATAACATAAAAATTACACTAGAATAGAAACTGGGGGAAGATCTCTAAGCTATGCAAAAATATGGACAAAATGGAGTATATCTCTTTTTCTACAATGTGAGATGCTAAATTAAGATGGATGAAAACCCAAGTATAGGACACGAATCTTTTCGTATAAAAGAGGAAAACAGTTAATGACATTGATATTTGGCAAGTGGATTTTTAGATCAAGCATGTGAGGACTGGAACAACACCAAAAAATACAACAACAAACCATCCTAACAAGGAAACAACCCCCCCAAAAAAATTTCTTTTTGTATATAATATTATAAATTTTTATGAATCATGAGGAACTAAGAAAATAAACATGTGTGCTAAAGATTAAATACTTAGAGATCATAAACCTGTTAAGAAATTATAATATAGAACCTTTAAATAGTTCCCATCACAACAACAAAATCAGAAAATGGATTATAAATTTATCAGTTCAACCACAGAGTTGACCTCAAAGCCCATCTCAAACAAAGGATTTTGATGGTAACAATTAGCAGGATAATGTATACTAGAATTATCAGATAATATTTTTTAGTCCCTTATGATAAACACTGGAGTTATAGCAAATTTATTTATACGTAGTTTGGGGGACATGAGGATTATAGGTCAAGGTGGCAGCAGACTTCACGGGTAAAGGCCTTCAAGAAGGGAAGGCCTACTTCATCTTTCAGTCACTGAAGTTTGGAACAAAAGAAACCAACAACGTCATTAACAGCCTTTATAAAGGCTTAAGAAGGCATTCTCATGACCTAATTGAATCCTCAACAAGTCATTTCTTAATGCTTAATACGTTTTGATAGCTGAATTGAAAGGATTATGTTAAAACCAGAGAAGCATTAAAAGGGAGAAATCATTCTTATAAATACTTTCTCTTTAATAAATAACGGGATTATGAATGGCTACTTTTTAAAAATTTAACTTTTTGTTGATTCTTTGTGGATTTCACATCATGCATCCTAATCCCACTCATCTCCTTATCTCCTTGCTTTTGCCCTGTACCTTTGCAAGCTCTCTCCAAAACAAAATTTAAAAATAACCCTCACAAATAAAACAAATGAAAGAGAGAGAATAAAAAATCTATACTGTATCCCAGTGAGTCATACAGCCTATCCTTTAGTTCATACATCTTTACTTATAAAATTTCATTGAAGGCCCTCTAGTTTATGGTACACTATAGATTCTGGGCTTTTGATCTGACTCCTCTTGGATATCCTATTATGCCTTGTGCCATGAAGATCCTATAGCTTTTTATCTGCAGGTCTGTCTCCTTCACATACTCCAACAGTTCATAGATGAAGTGAATAGCAGGGTAGGCTACCGCATAATGCTAGATCTGGGTCTGGATGGTACCTGGGTTGGTCACTTCTCTAGCTTTTCCTCATCTTTGTCACCCAGGAATGCTGTCCATCACTTTCCTGGTTAACTGCCCTAGTGTAGCAGGCAGCATCTGATGGAGCCCATTCTCCATAGCCATAAGAAAGAAATAGTTTTCAGTAGTCCAGTTGGTGATCCAATGCCAACAACTGATATAAAATTATGATGGTAAAAATTTTAAGAGAAATTTAAGGTAAAGACAATAATGTATCCACATATTCTCAAGAGGAGAATGAGGATCATGTCTTCACAGTAAAGGTACCTGAAACAGAAAATCTTGTATGGTACAGAATCTTTAAATATTTTCCCCACTTTGGCCAAATTTAAGGTGCACATTCACACTTCAAGTTGCTTTTGTCAATTAGTCATGATATGCTTGTTTGCAACACATAATAAAAACTAATCTGTGCATCAAGAAAGAGAATAATTCTCTCCTTTGACTTTCCTGGTATATATCTTCAGTCATGTTTTACATGTAATTTAAAAATATATTAATACTTTTATATTGGTTCTGACTATTAATTGGCCTTAACAACTATATCTAGGACATGTCAAGGTTAAGTCTGTCACCTAGATATAGAAATGAAATGACAAATGTGACAGCAGAAATTGTATATGATATGCCCTTTCTACTCAATCTTGTGTAGCATGTCACTTCTCGTCCAACTTATCATGAGGGCCATTGAATGTATTTGACAGGACATATATTTGACTGTTAGAATGATGGACATCTCTGAATGTGTAGACCTGGCTTGATGGGAGAGGCTTATGAATGTGTAGCAATGGGGACAGGTTCCCAACAGTGAAAAGTGGATTTTTACCTGACTCTGCACTGTGTTTCTCTGATATTTGCCCTGTTAGGATGGCTGACAGTTTACATGCGTTTTAGCTCTGGCCATCAGTCAATCTGCTCTGATGGGTAATTGCCAGCAGGGACCTAATTTTTCTACCTCAGTTGTCACATGTGTCTCTAATATTCTTATTCACTGTTAACAAGATTGACAATGTTGTTTCAGACAAGGGTGGGAGAAGTGAGAGCTCTCTCTTCCCGGAAAGACACAACCATACAGCTGATTATATAAATAGTCCGCAAGCCTTTACAACAGATATTGAAGGTTAAAACAAATGACATTGTCCAATGTCACTTTCATGCATTAGTCAATAGGACATCATTGCCAGCATATTATATCAATGTGCAAGAAGCCATTTTAGATTTGGGAAGCAGAGAGTCCTGAAGGCCCACTAAAAGCAGAGGTTTGATATACTTTGTATCTATATGTGATCTTTAGAAATGTGAACTTGTTAAAGAAAGTATTGTAATTCCTTTTAATAAAATGTAATATTGATGTCAATGTTTAGTCTAGAAAATCATGTGAGAATTAATACAATTTTTAAAATTCCAAATTACTAAATATTCTAGTGTGTGTGTCTGTGTGTGTGTCTGTGTGTGTGTGTGTGCGCGCACACACACACACATACTTTCAGACAGTAACTTACAAGCATATTTTTATAAGATTTTGGTTACTGTTTGCTTCTGTTTTAGAAACAGGGTCTCATTATGCATCCCTTGCTGGCCTGAAACCAGTTCATACTTATTATATAAAATATGCTTATTCTGAACTCACAGAGATGCACCATCTCTGTCTCCAGAGTGCTGAGATTAATAGCGTGAATGCTTTAAAACAAATTATACAGGCCATTATTTTTTGAGAAACAAAATTGTCATATTTTTAATACTTTTTCATTAGTTCTCTATTGTATTGTAGTTGGAGTTTAATATTTTTAGTTTTTATGAATTATTATGGGATAGGGATTCTCTAAGATGACCCATATGAAAATTTACAAATTTTAATATCTGATGCTAAATCACTCCAAATTTAACTTTCAAGCTGCATTACATAAAATGTTCATTATTTGCAAAAGTAGTATTCACTGTGATATACATATGTATATACACATATTTATAATATTTATTATATTATAATTTTCTATTTATATGTTTTAGATTTATAAGGAGAAAATGATTGAGAGAGAGAGAACCTGTAGAGTCTGTGTGTGCAGGTAACTGTGGAGGCCGGAAGACAGCCTTAGATCCCCGGTAGCTGGAGTTACAAATGGCTGTCAACCACTAGCTTGGATCCTATGGAAAAACAGTAAACACTCTTCCCACTGAGCCATCTCTCCATCTCCAAGGTTATTGTAGTACAAAACTTTAAGGTCTCCTTGCTTCTTTGCTCAGAAAGAACTGATAAATGATGGATGAAGCAGGATCACTAGACACTTTTATTTATTGTATGGTAAGAAGTGTGAATGTTTGTACAAACTACTTGTTTACAAAACTGAATATCTTCTGATGTTTTTCTACATATTTGATATTTTAAATATTGTAGCATAATTTTATTTTTATGAGAAGCTGGCAAAATAAGGCAAGGATTTTCTATATGAGCTCAACAAAGCTTTTTGCCATTTTTGTGCATTATGTAACTGTCATACAAGGGTGCAGAGTTTAATGATAACTTATATCAGCTTGTATATACATTAGAATGATGCTGTAGCCTCTTGTGTCACAAGGATCCTACCAGTCTCATCCCTTTACAGTCAAACGTTTTACAAAATCTCTAACAACTACTTGTTTCCCAATAATCAAAAAAATATTTTAATATTTTAGAACTCATTACAAATTATGGATTCTACTTAGTTATTTAGATTCCAAAGTATCATTTTAAAATTTCTGCCTTAAGTGCTTACCTGTTATCATATATTGTTTTTAACATTGGCTTGGATATTTTTATACTTGTCAAATTATCTATAATTTTACATTTAAATAATTCCACTTTAGTTTTTGATTGGAGATTTATTGCAAAGAGAGACTCTAAATGTATCTTGTTTTGTTGAAGATATCTTCCTAAATTGCTAGTGAACTCTCTTTATTTTTCTAATTTGTAAAAACCAACTGCATTGCTCAGTGTACTCTTAAGCAAAATAACTTATAAGATGAATCACTCCGTATACATAGAAACGGGATGTTTTAGAAGGACTTAAAAGCTATAGTCCAGCTAATCCAACAATAGTTGCCTGTGAGCAACAGAATGTCCAGTAATCCAGTAGTTTCTCAGTCTACTTAGCTGGATGCCTCAGCTGGTCTTCAGTATACACTGAAATTCTAGAGAACTCGGCTCTAATGCTAGTGAAGGAACGGACTTGCTAGCAAGATGAGCACAAGCAGGCAAGAGCAAAAGCTTCCTTCTTCCAGGTCCTTACATATAGGCTCTCACCAGAAGGTGTGTCCCACCTCAGAGATCTGGATTGCAAGCTGGTCTTCCTACTTCAAATAGTTCCTTTAAGAAATTAAACCCTCAGAGGTGTACTCAGCCATTTGGGTTTTAGTTCATCCCTGATGCAATCAATTTGACAACTAAGAACAGCCGTCACACCAGCCTTATGAAATATTAAATTAAGTACATGCAGGTGAACATATGCATGTACACTTCTGTACTCTTCATGAAATATCATCTTACCATGGTTTTTAAAAAATACACAACTCCTGCTGAAATTGTAAATATAGTAATGTAAATTTATTAATCAGTTTAGAGAGAATCAACATCACCATAGAATTTTTCTTTACTTTGTGACTTCTAATGATTCTCCTTTTATAAGGTTTTTAAGGCTTTATTTTAATACTTATTATGTCATGTGTAAGTGTGTGGAGCTGCCCTTGGAGGCCAGAGTGGGGTATTGAATCCCTTGGAACTGCAATTACAGGCAGTTGTGAGTGAACATGTGGGTGCTGTGTGCTGACCTGGCCCTCTGGAAACCAATTAATACTCTTCACTGCTGAGTTATTTACCCAGACTCTATTCAATATAGTATATTTTTTTAAAAATTCTAAGTTACTTATTCATGTTTCCTGTATTGCGACATATGTATAGCTCAGGTTCCTGTACGGCTTGCATAATTATTGCTAAGTGAGTTTCTGTGAAGTTAAAAATTACATGCTCTCATCTGCCCTCCACAGTCCTTTGCCAGGCCATACCATCTGCAAACCTTCTAATCACTGAAGTAGGCACTGGGTAACCTTCTTAAAGCAGCAGGTTTTGGAGTAAATTCACATCCTGACTTATGGTTGCCTTTTGAAAGATTTTGCATCTAAAAGTAGTCTTACCAAAGTGAAGCTTATGAGGAATATACCTCATTGGGAGGTCTGGCCCTTATCACCAAAGGTGCTAAGTCAATTGTCTCCTAACCAGGTAGTGCCTCCCTAGAGAGCTTAAGCTTAAACTCCTCATATCAGTGACTGTTGGGGTTTGACATTATTTCCTTGCCTTCTCCCTCAAGTGCAAGTTGAGACCTGTCATCTATTCCACAAAGAGAGGAGACATTCTGTTGCACTTGTAACTCCCTTAACTCCTCTTCACTTCCATCACTTTAGAATTTACATGGGTACCCACCCATCTGCCTTTTCTCTTCAACCTAATAGTTGCTGCTCCTTCTTGTTGTGTTAATTTTTTGGGGGGGTGGCAAATAACTTAATCTATCATCCAGGATGACCTAGAAGTTACTGTATAACCTAGGCTAACCTTAGACTTCCAGAAATCTTGTTACTTCTACTTCCCAAGCATTGGGATTTCAGATGTGTGCAATCACACCCAACATTACAGATCTCACTTTTAGGTTTTTATTTTCAGTATGTACTTTACTTTATCCTATTGATATTTTCTCTTGTATTCATGCAATACTCTGCCTACCAGTCTCTTACCACAAAATTTAGAAATACTCCAAGTTCACATCTTTTTAAAAAAATAAATCCAATTTTCACATGGAATTACAAGTTGCAGCTCTCTGTGTTTACACGATATCGATATCTCTTAACAATTTGCATTGAACTGGTGTGCTCAGAACAGAATTGCATAAAGACCATCCATCAGAGCAATTGATCATTTTGAATAAGCAATGTAGTGTTTGTTTTATTTATGTGTAAATCTTTTCTAATTTGTTTTTAATATTTTCTTTAAATGTTTACCTGTGGTTTTTAAAAATGTGTTTATCTCTCTCTCTTTCTCTCTCTCTCTCTCTCTGTGTGTGTGTACATGTATGTATGTATGATAGAATGACTTCAAAGACTAGAAGGTAGCTATAGGTAGCTGTGAACCCCAGCTTGGGTGCTAAAAACTAAACTTGGATCCTCAGTAAAAGCATCAAATATCCTCACTGTTTTCCAGCTCCCACCAAACATCTTTGTCACTGATAATATTTACAAATTCAGATACTGTGTTTTCCTATTACCTATTTAATTAAATGGCCACTTCATTTAGTGTTTTCTTTGAATAGTGCAAAAATATTTACTGCTGCTTTTATTTGCATGATATTATTATTAGCTACACATCACATACTTTAATAGTCTTTTTTTCTGTAGATCCCACAATTGAAGTTTTGAAACAAAAGTTATTACTGATAGTGATTTTAGCTTTCAAATGTTTTGATTATTTTATTTAATATTAATTTCTGAAGTCATTTTCTGGCAGTTATATACTGTGATATTTATGAGATACCTTTACTTAACTAACTTTTTAAAAATACCACTAGCCATTTAAAAATAAGTTATATTCTCTGTTGAGTTTTAAAAATGGTTCTTATAAATTAAAGCTTTGAAATATTTTTTATTTGTGTATATGCTTCAGTATGAAAGTTTGCACACCTAAGTACAGATGGTCACAGATACAAAAAAAGAGGGAAGCAAATTCACTACAGCAGAATTTGCCTAGAGTAAATCTTTAGACATAATGTGTGCTAGGAAGCAAACTCAGGTTTCCTGAAGGAACAATAAATGCCATTAACTGCTGATCCATATCTCAAAACCCCATGTATCTGAGTGTATGTATAGTGTGTGTGTGTGTGTGTGTGTGTGTGTGTGTGTGTGTGTCCTATATCAAAGCTTTGCTGAGAAATTTAGTTTGCGCCTAATTATCTCACATAAATACTTAAGTTTAAACATGTCTACTCTAGAGTTAATCTTTAATGACATAAAAACGCTGTGTCCCATTTATAATAGTGATATTTTCAAGTATATTCTGATAGAAGCACAATTCTATCTTAATCAGATTCCACATGACCTGAACCCTCTACACTGATAAATATGCTGATCAAAGAAACTTCTGCACAGATTAGCATCTGGATCTATATGTTTCAAAACGTATGTCTTTAATTCCACTGTCAACACAATTTTAAGGCCAAAAAATTATAAGCCAAATTCACTTAATGATTCCTCTGGTGTCCCTACATTTTCAACTGCAAGCAAGTCAGCAGAATGAGCAGTAGGATTAGTCTTGGAAGCCACTTTTGCTTGAAGCAAGGGACATAATTTAAGAATGCACTTCAGCATCTTGGAAATCATAAACATATCTGTCTAAATTCAAATTATGTTATTTCTTACACAATTCTAACTTTACCTAATTACTCTTTCCAGAAAAATACCAAAATTATTTTATTTTATGGAAATAAATAAAAATGCTCTTTGAAAATGTAGGCATAATATTTGAGAAAGCTATTTATAAATTATGGAATGTTTGCTATAGTTAAAATATTAAATCTCATGGGAAGATATAGAAATCTGAAAAAAGTAAAACAAACATGAATTAATTTTTATAAAAGTTTATAAGCTTCCAAGTAATGCAGAAAGTAGCATATATGTATTTATTTTTGTCATACTATACTTTCTGGTCAAATTTTAGTAATTAACAAATCTTATTTATTAATTATAATTATAATTAATTTAAGCTTTGAGTTAATAGAGTGAAAAGCTGATCAGAATGAAAATTAACATAGGGATCATTAGACCCCTTTGAATCTTACACTTTATAAATAATTTTTATTTTTTTAAAAAATGTATATATGTATAAAATATAATGCAGTAATATATATACCCACTACCTCCATCCAGCTTCGCCAATTCATCTCTCTTCCAGTATATCTGTTTTCTTAAGACTTTTAAACTGTTAATTCCATTTATATCTATGGTCCTATCAAAATAAAAAATGCATAGAATGCTATATGCCAATTATGTGGAAATGTAGAGATAAAAAAAGTTACACTCGCATGCATCATTAATATTGTGTTCAGTTACAAAGCCTAGTTTTTAATAAGAGATAAAAATGAGAATATTTTATTATATATGTTTATATGTTAGAAACAAATAGCAACAAATTCTCAAAGTTTTAGACTTTCCTGTGACTTTATTGACTAGCCATAGTAAAATAGATAAATAAATAAAAATAAGTAAATTGCACTTTTCCTCTAACCTTGCATTGACTTTGGCTTTCTGTCCATTAACCTACATGTTATGACTTTGATACTCATGTTGCCTGATTATTATATATTTTGTTAAGCTACAGAAGAGGAGCTGGAAAAATTGCTTACTAGATAAAGGCACGTTTTGCCAAGTCAAACAGCCTAACTTCAATTCACAAAGAATGAATGTACTTCCACAAGTTATTTTCTGATCTTCATATGGGGGCTGTGATTTGTGCATACACATAAGCACACAAAATACACAAACAAAGTTGCAGAGACATTAGATGAAGTTCTGCATTGTAAGTCTGATTGTTCTAGTCATTGATAATTTTGTTTATAAGTTAAATGACTGATATTGTCTACCACTGAGTCAGAATTTTATTGTACAATTAAAAGTTATTCATTTTGAAACATTTTATAGTAATAAATTATTTCATTAATAATTTTTATTTTGTTATTTATGTTCTAAGTTATTACAAAAAGTCACAAGTTTCATCTTGGCATTTCTATATCTCTATCTTAATATAGTCTTTTCTAATTGGTGGCCACATTGTCCTCTCACGCCCTTTCTCCACCAAAACTCCCTCTTCTCTGATTTCCTGTCACGTCCTCAATTCTCGCTTTTCTGTCTCTTGTGAGGTCCCTTCTACTACTGCTTGATGCTTGTTTTAGTTTCAGCAATATATACACACAGACATATACAAAATACACACGTACTCACCAATCAGATACACACACACACACACACACACACACACACACACACACACACACACACATGAGTGAGTGAGTGAGTGAGATTTAAGTCTAGGCTCTATACACAAAAGAAACCTGCATCATTGTTCTCATTTCATTTTTCTTATTTTTTGTTTACTTATTTTTTACTTTGCAATGTGTTTTTAAAACATTTTTTTAAATTTTTTTTGTCATACCCATTACTGCTTCTCTTCCCACTCCTTCTCCTAAGCCCTTTCCAGCCCCACCCCACTACAAACTCCCATTATATCCCCAGAGAGGGTAAGAAATCCAGGATGAGTCAATTCAGTCTAGTATATCCCATTGAGGAAGGACCAAGTTCCTCCTCCAAGTATCAAGGCTGAGAGAAAAATTTCCCCACAGGACATGGGAACCAGTTCATGCACCAGGAATAAACTCTATTCTAAGTGTATGAGGCTCCACAAACTGCTCACATATTCCCATTATTATCCACATCCAGAGGGTCAAGATCCATAGGCTGTCATTTCATCGGTGAGCTACCATGAACAGCATGGGACAGCCTACTCCATGAGTCTCCCCATCATGCTCCTGATTGCTGCACTCATGAAATCTCTCCTCCCTCTCTGCAACTGGACCAATAGTGTGACAAAACATAGTATTTAACAATGAATTTCTGCATCTGCCTACATCAGCTGCTGGATAAAGGTTCTATAATGGCATTAAGGTGGACATTCATATGATAGTAGAGGAAGGCTGGTTTAAGCAACCTCTCCACTATTTCTGATAGTCCCAGCTGGGTTCATCTTGTGAGTTATTGGGTATTTTCTTCCTGCAGGTTTCTCTCTAACCTCACAATGGACCCCTCTATCAGTATATCCACGTCTTTGCTCTCCTTCTCTGTTGTTCTCCCCACTCAGCCATTCCATTCTCTCCTCTCATGTTCTCTTTTCATCCTGCCTTGCTCCTACCTCCCTTATGGTTCCAATTCACCCAGGAGGTCTCTAACAGAGGGGATTCCATGGAGGTCTCTATCAGAGGGGATACCATGGAGGTCTCTATCAGAGGGGATTCCATGGATGTCTCTAACAGAGGGGATTCCATGGAGGTCTCTATCAGAGGGGATACCATGGAGGTCTCTAACAGAGGGGATTCCATGGAGGTCTCTATCAGAGGGGATACCATGGAGGTCTCTAACAGAGGGGATTCTATGGATGTCTCTATCAGAGGGGATTCCATGGAGGTCTCTATCAGAGGGGATTCTATGGATGTCTCTATCAGAGGGGATTCCATGGATGTCTCTATCAGAGGGGATACCATGGATGTCTCTAACAGAGGGGATTCCATGGATGTCTCTATCAGAGGGGATTCTATGGAGGTCTCTATCAGAGGGGATTCCATGGATGTCTCTATCAGAGGTGATTCCATGGATGTCTCAATCAGAGGGGATTCTATAGGGGTCTCTATCCGAGGGGATTCTATGGATGTCTCTATCAGAGGTGATTCCATGGATGTCTCTATCAGAGGGGATTCCATGGATGTCTCTATCAGAGTGGATTCAATGGAGGTCTCTATCAGAGGGGATTCTATGGATGTCTCTATCAGAGGGGATTCCATGGATGTCTCTATCAGAGGGGATTCCATGGATGTCTCTATCAGAGGGGATTCCATGGATGTCTCTATCAGAGGGGATTCTATAGGGGTCTCTATCAGAGGGGATTCCATGGATGTCTCTATCAGAGTGGATTCTATGGAGGTCTCTATCAGAGGGGATTCTATGGATGTCTCTATCAGAGGGGATTCCATGGATGTCTCTATCAGAGGGGATTCCATGGATGTCTCTATCAGAGGGGATTCCATGGATGTCTCTATCAGAGGGGATTCTATGGATGTCTCTATCAGAGGGGATTCTATGGATGTCTCGCTTAACTCCCAAGTTACTTGGCTTCTGGAGTGATGGGGTATACTATAGCCTGGTTGTCCTTTGCTTCTTGTCTAAAATCCAATTATGAGTGAGCGTATACCATGTCTCTTTTTCTGGAGCTGTGTTACCTCATTCAGGATGATATTACTCTCTAGATCCATCCATTTGTCTACAAATTTCAGGATGTCAATTTTTTTCTACTGAGTAGTACTCCATTGTGTAAATGTACCACAATTTTTAATCCATTCTGCTGTTTCCAGATACTGGATATTACAAATAATACTGATATAAATATAGTTGAGCTAATGACCTTGGGGTAAAAATGTGCATCCCACCTCACTCATATCTCCCCTAAATCCACACCAGCAAGTAAAACTCCTGCTGGCCAGAACCCCCAAGTATAACCCTGTTTGCTGGACACCCCCAAATACAAATCCTACTTCAACACCCAACCTACCCCGTCACCCAGTTACGCTAGCTTCTACTTGAGACCCACAGATTCTCAGCACCTATGGGGCTGAGAGATGAGTGACACGGGCCCTGGGACACAGTCCTTGGAGCCCCACACCTACTCATCTTTACCCTAAGTCCAGGCCAGCTAGGAAAACCCCTGCAGTCCAAAACTCTCCAGTAAAATTTAATTCACTGGACACTCTCATCTATAAATCTCACTTCGACCCCCAACCCACCCTATCACCTAGAGACCTCACCTTCTATCTGAGACCCACAGTCCTCCAGCACCTATTGGATCAAGAATGGCTCCTTGAGACCCATAGTTCCTCAATCTATGGGATCAAGAGTGGCTACCAAAGACCCACAATTCTTTAGCACCTGCTGGATCAAGAGCAGTTACCTTAGACACACAGTTTGTCAGCACCTAGTGGATCAAGATGGGTACCTGAGACCCATGATTCACCACACCTAATGGATCAAGAGCCCCTATAGAAGAATCAAGAGCCCCTTAGGGATAAGAGCTCATTTTAAACCAACATTGGATCCCTGAGAAACAGAATCAGTCAGATCTTATTATAACAAAAACAGCTCACTGTGACACAGGATAGGCTGTCTCCAAGTGGACCAAAAGCATAGATTGGACAAATAGAGGCTTCCTGAGATACAGACACAGCCATAACAGATTTCACCAAAATAAGATAGCTGAGATCCAGACAAATTCTACATTGATCTGTCACACGAATAAATGAGACTCAGGGATAGATCGCTGAAGAAGTTGGAGATATTAGAGAGACTAAATACCACAGCCAGATCTTACCCAGCTGTCTTTCAGCTTCCTCAGCCTCGCTTCCCTTGGCTTGGCTTTCCCTCCTGTGTTTCTATGCTGTCTTAAGTATTCTTTTGCTAAATTAAGGCGTGGCTCCACCACTGCCTGTTTGGGAGCCTGGAATTCCTTCTATAATCTAAAGTGACCTCTACTCAGTTGGGATTAAGGGCTTAGGTCACCATTCCCAGGATGCTCCCTGTTCTAGGATTAGAGGTTTGAATCACCATAGACTGTGGGTAGATTCCCTCTGATATCTCCAAAACTTCTGGAGCTTTTATTGAATCCCCACATTGATCCTACAAAGCAATGGGCAGACACCAGTGCAGAAATACATATAAAAATATAAAGAAAAATATGGCACCAGCAGAATAAGGTAGTTCTGCATAAACAAGACCAGATTATGACAATGTAGATGAAGTAGAAGGAAATGGTCTTTAAAGAACTTTATAAAGGTGATAAAAAGTAAAAGAAGAGAAAATGAAAAACTTCCTTACAGAAATAGTAGACAAACAAAAAATCGGAAGAGATAACACATCCCTGAAAGAAAATAAAGAAAACAAAGAAAAAGCAATCAGACATGTAAGAGAAACATTTCAAGATTCAAAAATTGAAATAGAAGCAATAAAGAAAACACAAACCCAGGAAATATGGGACACCATGAAAGGACTAATAATAATAATAGTAATAATAATAATTATTATTATTATTATAATTATAATAATAAACAATGATAATAATAGAAGGAAAAGAATACCTGTTCAAAACCACAGAAAATATATTCAACAAAATCATAGAAGAAAACATTTCCAACCTAAAGAGGCAAATGCTTCCAAAGATACAAGAAATTAACAGAACAACAAATAGACTAGAAGCCTCAAAAAAGTTTGCTTGCCTCATAATAATCAAGCAACTAAACCTACACTGTAAAGAAGTAACATTAAGAGCTGCAAAGGAAAAAAGGCCAAGTAACCATATAAAGGCAGACCCATCAGAATAACACCCCACTACACAAGTGAAACAATTGAAGCCAGAAGGTTCTGGTCAGATGTTATACAGACACTCAAAGAACAATGTTACCAGCCCAGACTACCATATCCAGTAAAAGTATCAATCAGTATAGACAGAGTAAACAAGATATTTCATGACAAAAACAGATTTAAGCAATACCTATCCACAAATCCAGCCCTACAAAAAGCACCAGAGGGAAAACTCCAACCTAAGGAAGCTAGATACACCCAAGAAGCCAGGAGCAATAAATAATCTCACAGAAGAAAAACTCAAAGAAGAAAAATACACACACTACCACCAAAAAAATAAAGACACAGGCAAACACAATGGATACAAAAACAGAATCCATTCTTTCCATTCTTCTGCTGCATACAAGAGACACACCTCAACTTTAAAGACAGACACTGGCTCAGAGTAAAGGGTTGGAAAAAGACTTTCCAATCAAAGGTACCTAAGAAAGAAGCTGGTGTAGCCATCCTAATTTCTAAGAAAATAGACTTCAAACTAAAATTAATCAAAAGAGATGAGAATGAATATTACTTATTCATCTCAGGGAAAAAGTCATCAAAATTAACTCTCAATTTTGAACATTTATACTCCCCAACAGAAGGGGGCCCTTCATATGTATTAAAAAAATTACTAAAGCTTAAATCTTACATCAAACTCCACACATTAATAGTGGGAGACTTCAATACCCAATTCTCAACAATGGATAGGTCTATCAGACAGAAACTTAACAGGGAAATAAATGATTTAACATGTTATGACTCAAATGGAATATATGTGTATATATGTATATATATATGTGTGTGTGTGTGTGTGTGTGTGTGTGTGTGTGTGTGTGTGTGTGTGTGTGTGTGTCTTTGACCCAAACACAAAGGAATATACTGGTTTTTAGCAGTCCATACAATTTTCACTAAAATTGACTACACATTCATTCATAAAGCAAATATTAATAGATATAAAAAATGTGAATAATTCTGTGTATCCTATCAGATTGCTATAGAATAAAGTTAAAGTTCAAAAACAACACAAACCACAGAAAGCCTAAAAATTTATGAAATGTGAGCATTTCTCAACTGAATAACCTCGAGTCAAGGAATAAGTAAAGAAAGAAATTAAAGACTTCCTAGAATTTAATGAAAATGAACCTATACACAGTGGAGTACTACTCAGCAGAAAAAAATGACATCCTAAAATTAGAAGGCAAATGGATGGATTTGGAGACTAACTTCCTGAGCAACATATCCCAAGCCCAGAAAGACAGGCATGGGATGTACTCACTCATAAGTGGTTTATAGACAAAATGCAAAGAATACTGAAGCTGCAAACCACAACCCCTGAATATCTTGGGATTAGAAGGATCTTAAGAAAGATGTCCAGGGATTACCCTAGGAAAAAAAGATAGAATAGATATTCTTAGCAAATTGGCCTCATAACAGGTAGCAACCAAGAAGAGATAGGAACAAATCATGAGAGAAGGAGATGGTGGAATGAGAGGAGCATAATGAGGGAGAAAATAAGAGATGGGTATTTTGATAGAGAGGGCCAATGTGGTGCTGGAAGAGCTTGGGTGCTAGGGAAACCTCCAAGAACTCATAGGATGTCTCTGGCTAAGTCCCCAAACAGTAGTAGATGGGATGCGTAAGCAGGATTTCTCGTATAATCAAGTGAATAACCACCTTAAGTGTCATCACAGAACCTACATTCAACAATGAACAGAGAAGGAGGCAGAGATTGAAGGCTGAGAATCAAGCTAAACTTGGGATTGTGGGGATATGTTTCAAATATAATAAAAACAGTCAGAGATATCAGAGGACAGATCCACCTCTTCCAAGTTTTTTTTTTGTTTGTTTGTTTGGTTGGTTGGTTTTTTTTGAGACAGAATTTTCTGTGTAACAGTCCTGGCTGTTCTAGAACTTGCTTTGAAGACCACAGAGAACTCACAGAGAATCTCTTGCCTCTGTTTACTGAGTCCTAGGACTAACAGTGTGAGCCATGGCTTCTTCTACTTGCTCTGTCTTTTTATATCTGCCTTAAATACTTTCTTTTCTCAGTAAAGGTGTGGCACCACCACTACCTACTTGGGAGCCTGGAACTCCTTCTGTAAACTAAGATGACCTCAAACTCAATATTTGATTTTATTAAGGGCATAGGTCACCACTCCCAAATATTCCCTGTGCTGGGATTAAAGGTGAGAGTTACCACTATTTGATCCTTCTAGACTGACTGTGGGTAGATCCCTCTGATATCTCCAACTGCTTTTATTATACTTGAAACATAATCCCAACATATCCCCTTTTGTGTCAAATTTTTAAAAAGAAAGTTATAGCTAACATAAGAAATATCATATACAACAGGTACAATAATTATATACAATATATACAAACAATAAATAAATAATGTCAAGTCCATTAACAATTGACAATTCAAAGAAAATATCCTATTTTATGAATCAAAAGGATTATACCTAATTCACTTTCTTTCTAACTTGTATTACTAACTAAAAACTATTATTTTGATGTCTCTTAAACTTATATACTTTAAACTCAAAGTTTCTTTTCTAAAACTTTCACTAGAAAACTGTAACTATAAATATCTCATTTTCAGCTACCTCAGAGATCCAAGAAGGAAATAATATTTACTCAAGTAAACCAGAAGTGCAAGCAACTTCTAAAATCTAGAAAGGACAGAGATGACACCTATCTGCTTGGACAATCACCCAAAGTTCCTTTATAAAGTTGGGGCACCCATCTGCAGCCTACAGGCCCAGAGTCTGTTTTCATTTCAGTGAAGCAGGAAATCTGCTCTGTCCATTCTGGTATAGTTCACCAGTCATTTCTCCTTGTGTTCTGAAAAATATCTGACAGTTTTCTCTGAAAAGCAAGAACCTGAAGGACCATCTCAGCTTATTCTGTCAAAGTTCAGAGGTCACTTTCCTAGGGAACCTGCATGTCCATTCTAAACAGCATACTGTCAAGCAGTCAATACAAGAACAGGTTCTTGTCCAGTGGCTAGCCATTGCCACAAAGAAAGTAGAATCCATATGGAGTTTCTTCAATGCCCATTTTTCTCTTGAAGTAGATTGGTGCTGCCAGGAACAGACTTGTTTCACTGTCCAGAAAAGTCTAAGTTCTTAAAATACTTTAAATGCCATATTTGATGGACCTCTGAAATGTTTGAAGAAGACCTGTTCATCTAAAATATATTTGTTTGATCTTGAAAACGTACTTAAAGCTAGTAAGCCCTTTTAAAAGAAGATTCAATAATCTATCCTTATATCCTATATATCTGTATCCGCCTTTTGTTTCTATCTTGAATATAATCGCTCTTGTTTAAATTTTTTCTAACCACAACCATTAACAATTTTTAAACAATTAACCTAAACAAGGACAATCATTCATAGCCCGTTGAAGGATCAAAAGCCACCCACTCTACCTCTTAGGAATGTGGGCGCCCTGTTCTTAAATTTACTGCCTGCTGTCTGGGGGAGATGATATATTTAAAGGATCCTGAAAAGAAAAGTTTTGCTCATTGTCAAATCCTGAAATAAGTAGCTGTGTCATTTGTTGTCCAGTCTCTGCATTACAGGAAAGTGCATGGTTTGTCTCGAGTCCTGGCTATTGTAGTCTGTGAAACAGGTTCATCTCAGTGAGCTGCCTCAAACTTGTTCTTAGATGTTTGTAGTCCAAATCTGATCTATGGTTGGTGGTTGTCAGCCTAGTGGCTTTGTCAAAGTCCATGTGAAATCATCATTGTAGGGCTCCATCTTCCTTTTGGATACTTCAAGTTTGCAGTTAGGCATTGTAATGGATCACTGCATAAAACTAATAAGAGACTAAAACCCAACACAATGTACAGGAAGCTAAATATATAAGTATTCTTTTTCAGCATAGGATTAGTAACAATAGAATAGTCCCTTATTTTTTGTTATTCTTCTGTTGCATATCAGGTGGCTCCTCCGATATGATGCAGAGATTTTGTATTTTCCTTTGACAAGTATGCGTGAGTTTAGAGAAAGAGAAAGCCACACTCCAACTCTAAAGCCAGCTTCAAATTATAATTAAACTGGGACTTTAACTTACAATAAATAGAGAAGTTAAGCAACGAGATTTTACCCTATAGAGTATTCCGGTACCAATAGGTCTGATATTCTTTTGCTTGTAAATTTTTCTGGATACCCTCCCTTCTGCTTTAGATGTCTAGATGTCCAAGGTCTTTTAATTTCTGCCCCCTCCTTTGTATTTTCAATTGTAATATGGGTGGATGATCTATCAATCTATTAAATTCTGTTAATTTGAGAGAATTCAAATTAACAGAATCAGAAATGAAAAAGGGGACCTAAAAACAGACACTCACAAAATCCAAAGAATCATTAGGTAATACTTCAAAAACCTCTACTCCACCAAATTAGAAAACCTTAAAAAAAAAAAAAAGGACAGTTTTATAGATTTCTAGACAAGTATCACCTGCCAAAACTAAGAACTAATACTAGTACTCCTCAAATTGTTTCACACAATAGAAATGAAGGAACATTGCCAAACTCTTTTTATGAGGCTACAGTCACCCAGTTACCCAAGCCAAAAAAAGATTCAACAAAGAAATAGAATTACAGACCAATCTTCTTCATGAAAATTGGTGCAAAATCATTCAATAAAATACTGGCATTCTGAATTCAAGAATATGTGGGAGGTTGTGTTGTTTCATTTTAAATAATTGTCCCACCCACTGGTTTAATAAAAAGAGCTGATTGGCCAAAGGCAGGCAGGAAGTGTGGGTGGGGCTACCAGGCTAAGAAAATCTCTGAGAGCAGAATGCCAGACAGAGCACCAGAGAGAAGCCGAAAGAAGCAGAGGACAACTATGCTGCTCTAAAGAAAGGTACCGAGCCGCATGGCTGAACAAGAGACATGGGTTAGATGAAGGGTAGAGAGCTAGCAAGTGATATGCCTGGGCCTGAGGCTGATCAGCCTAAAACTATTGGAAGCATCTGTGTGTCTCTGTGGGACCGTGGGACTGCGGGTCTGTGGGACTGCAGGTCTGTGGGACTGCAGGTCTGTGGGCCTACACCTTGAGGTTAGGCTGGAAAGTCTGGGCCAGAAACCTCAAACTACAAGAATATATCAAAAAAAAAAAATCCACCATCATCAAGTAGGTTGAGAAACAAGGATGGTTCACCATATGAAATCTGTCGATGTCATCTATGATATAAAAAACTGAAAAGAAAACACACACAGAGAGAGAGAGACACACACATGATAATCTCCTTAGATGTTGAAAAGCCCTTGACAACATCCAACACTCCTTCATAATAGAAGTTCAGGAGAGATCAGTAGTACAGGAAAGATACCTAAACATTATAAAGGTGATATACAGCAAGCAAACAGCCAGCATCAAACTTATGGAGAGAAACTCAAAGCAATCCCACTAAAATCAGGAACAAGACAAGGCTATCCACTCTCCCCGTATCTGTTCAATATGGTTATCAAATTCTTAGCTAAAGCAATGAGACAACAAAAGGAGGCTAAGTGGATACAAATCAGAAAGGAAGAAGTAAAACAATCACTGTCTGCAGATGATATAATATTATACATAAGTGACCCCAAAATTCTACCATGTTTCCTTTTATGTGATTATCTATTGTCTATGGCTTTTGAGTGTGTCTAGGTTCCTCAGATTATTGTTTTCCTTCTGGGGCTCTCTGTAGGGCTGGATTTGTGGATAGGTATTGGATAAATCTGGTTTTGTCATGAAGTAAATTGTTTACTCCATCTATGGTGATTGATACTTTTGCTGTTTATAGGAGTCTAGGCTGGCAACCTTGGTCTCTTAATGTCCATATAACATCTACCAAGACCCTCTGGCTTAGTTTCCATTGAGTAGTCAGGTGTTTTTCTGATGGGTCTACATTTATAAGTTATTTGACTTTTTTCTTTTGCAGGTTTTAATATTCTTTCTTATTTTCTAGCTTTTGGGGCTTGATTATTATGTAGCAAGCAGACTTTTTTTTTGGGGGGGGGGGCTCTGGTCTACTTGATGTCCTATAAGCTTCTTGTATCTTTACAGGCAATTTCTTTATATAAAAAGTTTCCTTCTATGACTTTGTTAAACATACTTTCTGTGCTTTTGAACTGGTATTCTTCTTCTATTCCTATTATTATTCGGTTTGGTCTTTTTATGGTGTCCCAGATTTCCTGGATGTTTTGGGTTACAAGTTTTTGGCTTCTGTTTCCTTTGACTACAGTATCTATTTTCACTATTAAACTTTCCAAGCCAGAGAGTCTCCCTTCCATCTCTTACATTCTATTAGTTTTGCTTGATCTGAAGTTCCTGTTCAATTTTCAGAATTTCTTTTTCTCAGCATTCCCTTTGTGTCTTCTTTATTGCTTCTATTTCAATGTTTAAATCTTAAAATGTGTTGTCCACCTATTTGATTGCTTTTTCTAGGATTTTTGAAAATTTTCTTTAAGGGATTTGTTAATCTATTCCAATTTTTGTCTGTCTTTCTCCTTGTTTTTTTAAAGGAAGTTTATATTATTTTTTCTTTTAAAGCTTCTATTATCGTCATAAAGTTTTTTTTTTTAAGTTGTTTTCTTCTGCTTCTTTTACATTGGAACATTCAGGTCTTGCTGTTATATAACCACTGGATTCTGCTGGTGTCATATTGTTCTGTTTGATATTATATGTATTCTTCCACTGGCACCTACCTATTGCTTCCTCAGATCAATGCAGGATTTTACTGTATCTTAGGGAGCTGATCTTGGTGCATTCTCTTCTCTGTGTGCTGAGGAAAGCTTCTCTTTGCCCAGTGTGGGCTCTTGATCACATGGAGGTGGTATATTCTGTGTCACAGTGAGCTGGTTTTGGTTCAATAGGAGTTGGTTGTTTCTGTGCCTCAGGAATCCAATCTCAGCCAGATATGAGTTCTTGTTCCAGTAGGAGCTTTTGTTTGTATTTTATCTCTTGATCCAATAGGGGCTCTTAATCCAATAGTTGCTTTAAACTGTGGGTCTCAGGTAACTGTCCAAGTCACCAAGTGATGGGGTAGATTGGGGTTTGGGGTGGAATTTGTAGATGTGGGTATCTAACAAATTGGGTTTTGATGTGGACTTCTGGCCCATAGGGTTTTCTCTGCTAGCCTGGATTGATGAGAGAGCTTGTTTCATTTTTCTTTAAACCTGTGTAACAGGATTTCATTGTGTATAAATTCATATTTTCTTTATCAGCACAGATCTCGGTCAATTTTTAAAAAGAATCTAGAGATCTAACATTTTTCGGTTGCAGTTTTAAGATGCTCATCGGGTGAGACCATAAAAGTAAAGACCTTCAAAGTTGGTGTTCTAGTTCACCTGGTAGTGAAATCATTTCCCTTTCTTCCACTGTAAAGCAACACATATGATATTATATGTGTATATTATTTCTAAAATGTTTACCATTCCTTCTTTGGTAGTGACAATGCTTCCAGTTCTTTCATTTATTTTATTTGTTTGCGACCTACGTTTCAGCTGATTTGTCTACACTACAGGCTGTTTGCTCTTCTCTTACCTTGAAAACCAAGGTCAATTGATGTGGGAATGCCTTCCTGTACGCTGTGAATCTCAATCTTCAAATAAAGGAGCTGTTTTGGGCCATGACAGGCACCATAGAAGAAGTAGGAGGAGGAATCAGAATAGGTAGGAAAGGAAGGGCGGAGTCAGAAGCAGATCGAGCCAGAAGCCCAAAGGAGCAACATGTAAGGAGCACAGGTGAGCCACGGGCCACGTGGCAGACAGATTAATAGAAATGGGTTGATTTAAGATGTAAGAGCTAGCTAGCAATGTGCCTAAGCCACAAGCCAAACAGCATGAAGTTAATATAAGCGACTGAGTCATTTCTGGGGGTCTGAGCAGCGGGTGGCTGGGCACCTAAGGGGACTTGGGGGCAGGTCTGTGGGTCCAGGTCCCTGGCCGCCCGAGATCAAGAAACCCCACTACTACAGTCAATCCATTGGGATGAAGATGAATTTTATCCTCTAGAAATCACGGCTCAAATGGAGCAGGGTTTGGAATATTTGTAGCCTGTGGTGGGATTTCAGTTGATAAGGTCAAAAGACGCTTATCTAGGGTCTCAGGCTCTTAATGGAAGGGTGGCCAGCCTCATTTAAGAGGGGGTGTTGGGATTTGGTGGAGCCTGTTTTGTTTTTGACTTTTTGAAAGACTATATCGGCTTCTTTCATCCATTGCGTGGTACATGTGATCTCTCAAGTGCCTATGTCTGCTGTTTCATAAACCCCAAAATTATAACATTTAACATTTATTATTCAAAATTCAAAATGCAATCACTCCTAGTGTCACTATTTCTTTCCCAAAATAATATTAAACATCAAAAACACTCCTTTAAAGTTTGTCCTGTTGACAAAAACAAATGGCCAGTTAAATTAAAAAAAAAAGTCTCCGTTACCTTAATTGCTAACAATACACACATAATGTCTAAACTAAATAAACAAAATAACAAATAGAAACTAATAAAACCTACCTAAACAAAGTAAAATAATTCCTTCTAAAATGTCCTACTTATAAAAAAGCTGGCAAATACCATAAGCCCATAGCCACAATAATAAATACTCCAACAACACAGAAAATCATAAATAATTATCCAAATAACAATATCATTGTCCTCTCCCAAATTTTAAAAACTACTACTCCCATATACTTCTAACTTTCAAATAATTATTTTTCTTCTCAAGTCTTAAAACAATTAAAAAATAAATATTTAAAATTACTACCCTATTATCTCTTAACAAAAACATTCAAATATTAAATTTTCACTATCCCAAACAAACAATTTTAAAATAATTTATACACCCTACCATCTACCAATATTCTAAATATATATAATATGCTTTATGTTTATTAAATTTTATAGTTTATACCTTATCTCTTCTAAATATTACTTTATAATAATTTCTATTATAGTCTTAATTTAAAACCTTCTTAATTAAACAAAATAGAAAGATGTGGTGGTATTCAGGTGTCAGCTGACAAAGTCAAAAGACATTTATCCAGGGTCCTGGGTTCCTAAAGGTAGAATGGCCAGCCCCATTCAAGGGGGGCTGCTGAGATCTTGGGGAGCCCGTTTTGTTCCTGACTTCTTGAGAGACTAGATCGGTGTCCATCATCCATCTCATGGGCCATTTGATCTCTCAGGTGCCTATATAAGCTGCTACCTATATCATAAGCATTAGTTTATATGCCAATAAATATTAATCTTAAATTAATATATTTTTAAAAAATTTACTACATCAGTAGCCTTTATTTACCTAATGGAACAGCCATTCTCAGTGCTTATAGGAGACTGTAGTTTCAAGTAGGAAATGTTTCCAATGAGCAAGTTCAAGAACATGTCAAAATGGCACATGGGTTCCAAATTCTTGCAGATTATAACAACTTCAGGCCCTGCAAAGCAAAGAATCCCAAAATTTCTTATCTCTAAGTTTATTAAACTTTCTACTTTTAAATTCTTTATTTTTTATGATATTTTTCATGATTTTTATCTCAAGAAATATTTTAAGACTATTGTGTAAACAGTATTTATCTCAGGATAGATTTGTAAATTTACCACATGTGGTTAAAGAATTTTTAATTTTATTACAAAATTTAGCTTAAAACTTTCGGCAAAAGGCTTATACTTAAAACCTATACATATAAATTTTAATTTATTACAATGCCTTATATATGTGATTCAACTCTTATTTAAATATACTATGTATGTAACTTAGATTAAAAACTTGTTAGGAAAACATATTTTAAATGGCAGCCACATGGTTCCTCCATCTTGTATGCTAACCTTCAATATTTAAAAAGCCACATGACTAGCAACTACCTTTACTAAGGTTAAAGAGTAGGTGTTATGTGACTTCACCATCGTAATATGACACTATGTCAGAAGGCAACAATTTTAAAATTTCTTAGTCTTACTGAGCCCTTAGCTTATAATTATATCTCCATCTAGATTAAGGAAACAACAACAGGTTCTAAAATATTTTGGATTGGTATGGATTTTTGTATAGTTGTAAGAATTTAAGATTATAAAAGTCTACTCAGACTAACACAAGGTGATTTAAGATGTTATGTCTAACTACTTTTGTTTTTGCTGCTAAGCTACTAAAAATTTAGATAAGTAACAGCATATGCTTTTTAAACAAGGTATATTTAGCAATCAAGATTTATAATTCCTAAGATCTATTAGCTTTCACATTAATATTTCTCCAGCTTCTTTATATATTGTTCACTTTGTTTTAGCTACTAAGATAAAATTATCCATACAAAAACCCTGCAATATCCCTTTATGATGTACTATAGAATGATCAGTGAATTTGCCAGGCTCTCTGTAAACTGTATCTATGATTTAAAAGTTTTATTTTAATAATAAAAGAGCTTCATTTAAAAATATACTTAAGCTAAACCTAGTCTTATAAATGTTACTTGCTGCAAATTGTTAAAGAAAATTCTAATTTATTACCCTATAAATGATCAAAATATTTAATGTGTTCAGAACTATACTTGTAGTCATGCTAAGTACTAATGTTATTAATTACACGCAAAAGATTTATTTATCCTTCTCTATATGTTTCGAAGTTAAGCCTAAAGCAGGCAGCTAAATTGGGTATGCTTAATAGATAGATGATCCTCAGAGTACTCAAAGAATTGCTAAATATGACATTTAAAATGTTCAATAAAAATCTTTTCATGATAGAGAGAAGTGCTATGTCCTAGCAACACTCCTGGAATCTCCTCCAAATGATGATAAGGTACAGAAGAACTCTAGCTGGTGCTGGCTATGAATGCGGCAAAGCAAGCCGTTGCCTGACAAACCACCCTTAATGTTGTCTGCTGCCAAGACCCTGTCCACACCATGGACATGTAGAAAAGTGGGAAGTTTATTGTCCCACTTTGAGTAGAAAAAGTATGCCAAGCCCCCTACCCCACCGCAAAGTTCCTATTCCACAGAACAGTCTGTCAGGTCTTCTGGGCCTGGCAGCTGATGACTGATGATGCACTGGAACCCCTGCTTTCAACAACCACAGAGCAACATAGGGTGGTTGTCTAGGTGTCAGTCTCATTTTTAATAGATGTGAAAGCTGCTTGGTCTTCCTTGGGTGAATTTTTTTCTTCTCGGGCCTCTAATAAATTAACAACTAGGCTACTAATAGCTTTGTCGTTTATCATCAGCAACCAAGGTTGCGCTACCTTCATGGTTCTCTTCATATTTAAAAATCAGAAGACCACGGGCCTCATTATCTTAGAATTACAATCAGGTCTAGGCACAGTTTACCTTGCTACCAGACTCCAAAAATAATAGAAAAAAAAAAAATACAAAGAGGTAAACTCACCAAACAGGTTTCAAAGTAACTTTTTACTTTTTTATTTAAATTAACTTGCTTTACAATGACTGCTGTCTGTGGAACCTTGTAGAGTACGATCAGACTATGTTCCTGTGCATGAACTGGCACCATGAAACCCATTCCCTAAAGAAGAACACCTAACCCAGTTCTAATATTGGGATGAGGGACTCAGATCTACTTCAAATGAATACTCCAGACTGACCCACCTTGGGACTCCTTGTCCTCCTTGGGGAAAGAATAGGGGAAGAAATGGGGGGAGGCTTAAGGAGGACTGGGAGGGACTGGGAGGAGGGAAGGGAGGTCCAGCAGGAGAATACATTATATTTTTAAATGAAAAAGAGAAAAAAAAGAAAAAACACCCACAAAACAGTGACTGTTGACAATAATCAACCACCCAACATGTGGTTCATGGTAATAGGGGGAAATGTGATTTAAGGCATATATGACATGAAAAATGCTTCAGCCTTCTTTTCCTCACCGTGCTATTGCTATACTAAAATTAAGTTCCGAATTTTAAGACCAATCAGTGAAGTTTTGTTGTCTTCTAAGTATAGACTTAAATGCGCTTCTTGCCCGGTAGTGGTGGCAAAGGCCTTGAATCCCAGCACTTAGGAGGCAGTGGCAAGCAGATCTCTGAGACTGGAGCTTGAATCCTGCGTGTTTTACAGAGTTTCAGATCAGCCAGGGCAACACAAAGAAATAGTGTCTTGAGAAGAAAAAAGTGTGTTGATATATTTTATATTTAGTAAAATCAGTCTAGAATATAAGAGAACAGATCTACCCACAGTAAAGCCAGGAGGGTCATAGAGTGTTAATTTAGGCCTTTAATCCCAGCACGGAAAAGACCAAGTGGTAACCTACACTTTAATCCTATAACTCCAGGTCTCTCTATGTTTCTGTGAGTTCAAGGCCTAACTTCCAAATAGCAGTAGCCCACATCTTTAATTTTAGCTTTGGAAATATGATACAGAATTGAACACAGAAATTGGGCAAAGAAGATATTTAAGGAGGCAGAGACAAAGGGTGTGATATTCTGTAGAAGCAACAAGGAGCCAGGCTGAGGAATCTGGAAGATAGCTTTTAACCTGAGAAGTTGGTTGGGTGAGGTTTGATTGTGGTCTGTTTCCTCTTTCTGATATTCCATCTTTTTCCCAGTATCTGTCTCTGAGTTTTTACTAAATACAAACCAGAATTTGTGTTTCAAAAAAAAAATACTTGCCATTGTGCTAAAATTAAATTTATCTGAGAAAAGGGTGTTAATACTTTTAACCAAAATCATTTCTGAGTTCCTAAGAATTTACTGTGAATAAAAGGCACAAGTCAATTGTTCTTATTACAATGTTGATTTCAGTAAAGATTACAAACAATGGTAATGCTAACATGTCAAAACTTTTACCTCATTTTATAAACTTAAAATAATTCTTTTAAGTTTTAGGGAATCAACTTGGATCGACCTCTCACACATCAAATGGGCTCCATGAGTATAGTCAGTTAACAGCCTGTTTCATAACTTGCCATTTCCTGAGGATTGCATCTCTTCTCTTTGCCCTGGGACTCCTCTCTTCAAACTGACAGAGGCATTGGCCTAAAAGTTTCAAATTTATACCTAAGAAACAATTTCCACTAAACACCTTAATTTTACCTTCCTGTCCCTAATACATGACAGTGGCTTCGGTTCATTAAGTTCTTTGTCGATGTTCCAGTGAAATTCACACCACCAACTTATTTACAAATAATAACTAAGTGGAGGACTATGGGGCTGCTATTGCCCTACTTGCAAGTACATGGTCTAACTTCTCCTTCATCTGTGGGAGAAAGCATGTGACACTTTAGTTAGACAGAAGAAAAACACTCTGGCAACTCAAAGAAGCAGGACCAGCCTCTTTGAGGCACATCACTTACTCAGTAACTTTATTATTATTATTATTATTATTTTAAATAATGTGGGTATGCTTGTGTTTTGGGTACCTATGAGCACAGGTACTCTCAGAATTCAGAGGTGAGTGTTAGATTGCCTGAAGCTGAAGTTTCAGGAGGTGGACAGCTGCTAGATATGGGTGATACAAACAGAATCCAGTTGCTCTGGAAGAATAGTTGTACCTCTGCACCGCTAAGCCGACTCTCCAGCCTTTTGAATAGCATCCTTAAAGAAAAACTTACTGATTTTATTAACTTACAAAGCAGTCACCAGATATGTAATTCCCTCTAATTCATGATCTCTCCATAGCCCCAACTGGTGACAGCTATATTTAAGTTTTCAGTAAGGAAACTAAAGAAGAAGATATCTCAAATGTCCATTTAAATATATATACATTGAGTCATAAAGGCTTATCTAACTCATTGAAGAACATTAAATCGCCTACCTATCCATTGCTTAAAATAATGAGTACACTAATATTAGTACATATGATACATAGTAAATATTTACAAGGGATTAATTTGTTACCCATCATAATCTTATGCATTCTGTTTGTCGATAAATCACTTTGTTAGGTTAGGATGTGCTGGGAGTGTTATAAATATTTGCAAATAATTTATCACATATAATAATTCTAAAATAATTTCTAATTTATACATTACCACATATTTAGGATGTTTTGTCTACCATAAGTATCTGAATTCAAGGAAATTTATTTAAAACCTATTGAATTTTGAAGTGACTGATTCCAATTTATTACAACTGGAAAGAATGAGGAAAGGTCAATGGGGTTTTGTTTATTCATTTTTATTTTGTTATCTTTTCACATATTTACAATTTTAGACTTAATTATGTAGTTTACAGATTGCTAAATATTAACCATGAGTAATTTATAAAATTAAAGGAATGCTATTTGAGAATAATATATTTGGAAATAGACATACCTGCCTCTTTATAAGCACATAAAGTTGGGGGAGGATAAGTTGGAATAAGTTCTAGGGAGATATAAAAGGAAAATTGGAATAGATATAATCATATACCAGTGTTTCAATGCATGAAATTTCCAATAATAAGAAAATGATTTAAATAAAGAAAAAGATTGAGGTATTTTCTAGCAGAAAAATCAGTGCTTTTTCTTCAAAAATCACTTTTTTTTACTTCAAAATCTTTTTTACAGTACAGGACATATTAAAGCAAAATAGAATTACTCCATGACTTTTCTTTCATGCATAAATAACTTTCATCTTTTGAGAGCATTTTTAATGTCTTAAAAATTGTTTTGTGTGCATGGTTTCTTTCCTACATGTATATCTGTACACTGCATGCACACGGGACCAACAGAGGTCAGAAAAGAACATCAGATTGCCTGGAACTGGACTTACAGGTGGTCTTGAGCCACCTTATGGATTCTGAGAATTGAACTTGGGTCCTTTGGAAGAATAGCAGCCACTGTTACCAACCAATGAGCCATCTCTAAAGCCTCATAACTTACTTCCATATCATACTATTTTAAACCATTTATATTTATTTTAGAACAAATTCCCCACTACCAATATCTCTGAAATAATAGCAGCCTTTCTTGTGGATATCTGAGTTTTCACTAAAAACAAATACACAAATAAAGGTTGCTATATGCCATCTGAAAAGTACAGAAAGCCTCAAACCAGAAAATGCCAACGGGGAGACATGTATGACTATAATTTGTGCAGATATCTCCTAGTTCCATGATTATTTTAAACACACACACATACACTGCATCAGAAAAAAAAAAATCAAAGGGAGCCCCACAGTAAACCATTTTGTGTTCATCCTGCTTCACTTCAACTTTTGAAGAGTTTACAAATTCCAGGAAACCACACACCTATCAAAGCCACCAAGCATGCAGTAAGGTGGCATTCTTGCTGTGGCCCATGCCACTTCTTCACTGAGGGATGCTGGGTGTGATTTTTTTCCTTCCTTCTATTCATTCATGCTTATATGCATACGTATTTATATGATGTGTTTGTGTGATCTCATGTACGAGAGAAAGATTGTAGAGCTCGAAGGTCAACTTGATTGCAGTGAGCTTCTTTCTTCCACATTTATGGAGACTCCATGGATCAAACTCATGTCACCATGCTTGAACATCAAGTACCTTAGCCTGCTGGGCCATCTCTCTGGCCTCTTTTAGGTGCTATATTCTTTTCACAAATGAAGATTTATCATCTGTTGATTCTTCTGTAAAATAGGACAGTATTATTCAAAATCAACAGGTATAGCACATGAGATATTCCTTATACGCAAGGAAAAAAAACAGATAAAACTGAGGTAGTGCTAATCAAAATAAGCCAGTAACTAAAGGCAAACTATATCACAATTCCAGAAATCTGTGGATTATAAACAGTGAAACTCATAGCAGGTCAACACAGAATAGAGGTTGACAGACTCTGGAGAGGAGATTTGGTTGGAAGGACAGAAAGCAATTTACTAATGGATATGAATACACAGAGGAGAAATTGGCTCTGATTTTCTTTCTTGTTTTCTCTTAGCTCATATAAGTTATACATAGTACTGTGTTTCAAAAGGGCATTTTCATAGAATAGTGTAACATATTTTAAACATATCCACTTGCCCTTAGTCCCTTTGTTCTTCAATACACTTTCAGTTCTAACCTCATGTTACAGATGCATACACAATTTGTATAGAATCTGAGAGCCACAAGTAAGAGAAAATACCTGATATTTGCATTTCTGTGTCTGACTTAATTTGCTTAATGGACTCCAGTTATATCCATTTCCTTGCAAATGACCTAATTTCACTCTAACCTGCAACTATACCAGATTTTATTGATGGGTTTTTCAATTGCTGTATATATATGATGTTTCCAGAGCTTAGCAGTTGTGAGTACTCATGTGAGCAATGCTGTTCGGGCAACTCTATGGTATAGTGAGCCCCTTAGTAAACACTCAAGAGTTGAACAGGTGGTAATATGTTAGATTTGTCTTTATTGTGTGGAAGCTCTATACTGACTTCTACTGTTGTATGTGCTGATCGTTCCCCACCAATAGTGTTTACGACTTCCCGTTTCTCTGTATCTTATTCAGTTTGTTTGTGATGAATCTTTCCTGTCCTTCCAGCAAGCTTTAAATAAGCTAGACACTGAGACTGCTGACTGCTTACTAGTTATGAAGCTTGGACTATAGCTTAGGCTAGTTCTAAGCTCGTTCTTATAACTTAAATTAACCCACTTTTTATTATCAACCTGTTGTCATGTGACTCACGGCTTTTTACCTCAGCTCCTGTGTGTCTTGCTTTATCTCTCTGACTGGCTGGAAACTGTTTATTTTTTTCCAGAGTTCTGTCTCTACCTAGTATTTTTGCCTATACTTCCTTCTGCCTGGCCTTTTGTTGTTCAGCTCCTTATTACACCAAACAGAATGACACAACTTTACTCTGTACAAATAGATTATTCCATAACATTTTCCCCTTTTCATCTAAATAAAAAAGATGTTTTAACTCTAACACAGTAAAAACATATACAATAGGAACAATTATCCATTCATATTTGGCAAATTCAGAGAAATAACTAAATTATTTATTCGATTTTGCTTAGTCTAAAGTTTCATACCTAAACTTGTAATAACAAATCTGTGGCCCAGACTTTCCAGTCTAGCCCAGATGTTTGGACCCCCTTTCTAAGTCCTGCTGCCACTTAGCCCAAAAGAACCACACAAAGGCTTACATTAATTTCATGCTAATTGACCTATTACTCACTAGCTAATTTATCTTAATCTATTTACGTTAATATGTTTAGTAATGCGACCTGGTACCTTTTCTCAGAGCAGCATGGCTGTCTTATTTTCTTACATCTGCTGGCATCTCTGCTGGTGTTTCTCTCTGATGGCATTTTTGCCTGACTCTCTTCCTCAGAGTTTTCTTAGTCTGTAGCCTCATCTACACTTCCTGTTTGCTGTCTGGCCAATCCATTTTTTATTAAACTAGTAGGAGGGACAATGTACCAGTATATAGTCCCACAGCATAAGCTTTTTATTATTGCTGCATTACCAATCTAAAATATCTTTTTTTAGTATTAAAACATTTTTCTTAGATAAGCAATTAAGCTTTTTATGTCTCTCAACCTTATACATTTTACATCTCTTTTGTAATTTTTTTTTTTAATTTGGCAACAGCTGCAGTTGGAAATCTTCCTGTGTCCCAAAGCTGCTGCATTTCAAATAAACATTCAAGGGTATATATTAATTACAAACTGTTTGGTCTATGGCTCAGGCTACTTGCTAGCTAGCTCTTGCATCTTAATTCAACCCTTTGCTAATAATCTATGTTTTGCCACATGGTTCATGCTTACCTATGTTCTATTACATCTTACTCACTGGACAACTAGCAGAATATCCCCTGACTCCACCTTTTTTCTTTCTCTTTGCTTGGATTATTTCCTTAGCTCTAAGCTGTCTTACCATAGGCCAAAACATCTTCCTTATTAACTCATAAAAGCAATACATATTAAATATTAACGTTGCACAGAAAGACATTCTACATCAAGCAACAACAACAACAGAAATATCTATCTCATCTTCAACTCCATCAGAGACCTAAGATAAACAAAATGTTATTTGAATAAACTGGACGTGTAGAACTAACAACTTTCAAAAGTATTAAATAACAGAAATATTTGACATACCAAACACTTACCTCCTGATTCCTCTGCAACACTGGGGCATCTATGTTTGAGCTACAAACCTAAAATACCCGACAGACTTTTGTGAAACAAAAATTTTGAAAGAGTGCTTTACTTTGACTTGGAAAAAATTGTCAGTTTTCTTTTTTGTGTGTGTCCATATTGTCCAAGTTGAGCAACATTTTATCAGCAGTTGAAGTAAAGGCAGTTTCTTATCCAGTGCCTACCTTTTGTCACAAAGAAATCAAATTCTATATGGAGGTTCTTTGATGCCAATCATCCATTTTTGAGGTAGATTGGTGCTCTCAGGAGTAGATATGCCACACTGTCATGAAAAGTCTTAGGTCACTAAAATAACATAGTTTGTAGATAATATGAAGTGTTTAAAGATCATTTGCCTATCTAAAATGTGTGTTTGTTCCACCTTGAAATCATACACTCATGGCCCTTGTTCTAAAAACACAAAAACATTTGAAAGTAACACACATTGATATAGGTATGAATTTTGTATTGTACACAAGCCGAATAAAGATTTTTTTTGTTTTTTGTTACAGTAGGGAAAATATATGTAACCTAGGTTTTTAGCATATTTTTAAAATATATAGGTTGGCTTAATTTATCAGTTTCCATAGTTCAATGCCTCTCAATAGCTATTGTTTGTATATCAGCAAACAAAAATTTAAAACTCAACAGGACTCCATATAGAATCCAGACTCTGTATTTTCCATCTTTATGTGACTAATTCTTTTATATTACTTTATTCTCTCTTTAGAGACTTTATCCTATTAATTATAAACTATTATTTCTGTGACTGTTTATACCCATTTTCTTTTTTTCCTAATCCTATGCATATTGTACCTTTTTAGAGAATTTCTGTGTCTAGACTTGGCTTTACTATATGACAAATCTTAAACTTACATGTCAGCTATTGTGTGGCCAAGCTCAGTACATTGTCCTGCTAAGTAGATTGTTCTAGCCTGCAGGCAGCATCCTATAGCCTCTCTTTGCCAATGAGGACCAGACTACCTAAGAGACCGAAAGACTAGAAAGCTATACCCAGCTCATCATCTAAGACTTTTCTTAGCTTCCTCAAACCCTATGTTTGGATATTTGGGCCCCACATGGGTATCATTTGTAATGAGTCTTTCTACATCCTACTAGCCAGTTCCCAAATAATTACACTGCGATTCCCTATTAATTGCAACCCTCAGCATATAGTTTAGGTTTGTTTCTATCTAGATTTTATAACTTAAATAAGCCTATTTTTATTTATTGATGTGTTGCTATGTGACTCTTGACTTTTGCCTTTCCTCCTGCATGTCTTACTTTTTCTCTGTGATTGGCTGGTGACTCCACTTTTTCTTTCTGAAGGTCTCTCTCACGTAAAGTCTTGATTATACCTCTTCTTGCCTAGATATTGGCAAGTCAGCTTTTTATTAAACCAATAAGAGTGACACATCTTCAAAGTGTAAAAAAGATTATTCCTCAACTGTGGTGATCTAATAATGTTTCCCAGAAAATCAGAGGATAGAGTCAGCTACAGATTTAGCCATGAAGGCCAGGGAATAGTGACCAAAACCTTTAATTGTAGCACTCTTGAGCAGAGGTAGAGTTACCTGTGGTCCTCTGTGAGTACAGGGCCAACTAAAGCCAGGCCATGGTGGCACACACCTTTATTCCTAGCACTTTGGATCCCATATAGGCTCTGCTCCCAGTACTTTGAAAACACACACACACACCTTCAATCCTAGCACTAAGAAAGTTAAAACAGTAAGTGAGATAGACGGATAGAGAAAGGAAGATAAGGCATAAAGAGGCAGAAGTTCTGCCCTTTTCTGTCCCTTTTTCCTTTTGGATGAGGACTCAGAGGCATTTATTCTGAGGATTCCTAATGAGTAGTTAGTTGAGAGGTGACAGTGGCTTGTCCTTGTGTCCCCCTGTCTCTCTGGTCTTTTAGCTTTGCCACAATATCTGGCTCTATGTTTTTATTATAATACCAATTAGAATTTGTGCAATACAAAAACCTTTGTTTTGTTTTGTTTATGCTTTTTATTCTAACTGGTGAAAATAACCTCATTGTCATTTATTTGTAGTTTTCTGAAGCCTAGTTCTGTTTTCTACAACATAGTAAGTAGCTGTTGTTTACAGAAATGTATGACATATTTTCAAATTACTACAAATGGACAGATTTCCTAAATACAACAAAGTGAATAATGTCTGAAGAATTGTGTTTATAGCCTTTATTTTTATCTGTACGTATACATCACATTTTATGATATAGCTTCTAAAAATGATGTTGTTTCTTAAGAATGAAAGAAACTATTTTAAAATAAAACTTAAATTTACTTAGCAAAGAAAATACATAAACTATACTAAGACATATTCAATCCATTTACTCATGCATTCATTGGGGTCCTGTTATGTGATGGTGATGTAATCTTGAACAGAATAATCCTTTTCTTTACAAAAACTCCTATTGGTTGGAGTCTTCGCTAGGGTCACCCTCATAGATTCCTTACAGTTTTCATTGCTCAAATGTAATCAAAGATACTTCATCAAGCAACTAAAGGAAACAGATGCAGAGATCCACAGCCAAACATTAGGCAAATCTCAGGGAATCATTGAAAGAAAGAAAGAAAGGATTACAGAACCCAGTGATGTCAAGTCACTGATGTGGGAATGTCTTTCTGTATGCTGTGAATAGCAATCTTTAAATAAAGGAGCTGTTTTGGCCCATGACAGGCACCATAGGAAAAGTAGGAGGAGGCATCAGAGTAGGTAGGAAGAACAGAATGGAGTCAGAAAGACTGAGCCAGAAGCCCAAAGGAGCAACATGTAAGGAACACAGGTGAGCCACGGGCCACGTGGCAGGAAAGATTAATAGAAATGGGTTGATTTAAGATGTAAGAGCTAGCTAGCAAGGTACCTGAGCCATAGGCCAAACAGCATGAAGTTAATATAAGTGTCTGAGTCTTTTCTGGGGGCCTGTGCGGGCAGCTGGGTGGCTAAGTGGTCTGGTGCGCCAGGATCTGGGCCCCTGGCCACCAGGGACCAGAAACTACATTGTAACAAGTCACCACAAGAAAATCCATAGAATCAACTAACCTGGGTTCATAGGGTCTCACAGAACCTGAACTGACAACCAGGGAACTTTCATGGTACTCATGTAGGCTATCTACATGTTACAGTTGTGTAAATTGGTCTTTTACAGGCCCCTAACAGTGAGAGCAGGGGCTATCTCTGACTACGTTGCTTGATTTTGAGTTTGCCTCACCCAGCCTTACTAGAAGAAAAAGTGCCTAGTCTCACTGCAACTTGGTATACGATGGCTGGCTGATATCCATGGGGAATTCATCTGTATAGAGAAGGAGTGATCACAGTGCAGAGAGGGCTGATTAGAGAAACTAGAAAGTGAGGTAACTTTGATTGAGATGTGAAAACAAACAAAAAAGGGTAAATAAACAACAGCAACAAGAAGTCCTGTTTTCCCATATATGTCCTTACCCCTGCCATGTCCTATTCTCTTTCTCTTGCTGCCTTCCCTGTGGGATGTTTCTAACATTAACTTGACCTTTATTGACTATCATCTACAGCCTTTGTCTTGTCCGTCTTCCCTCTCCTGCATTGCAGCATCTCCTTCTTTTGTTCACTTTGGTTTTTTAATAAAGCTTTGGAGTTCAGTCATGCTTTTTCTTTTAGAAAAACAACTAGTAAGTGACCTGGGATGCTGTTTTCTTTATGCTTTGAATGTCTTTGGATAACAAAGGAACTGCTTCCACCTATAGCAAGGCATCTTAGAAGTAAGTGGGAAATCCAAGCTTAGATACAGGAAAGGAGGGAAGAGTCATGAGAGACACAATGCAGCAGCCCAAGAAGCAAGATTTTAAAAAAACTGGTAAGCCATAGGCCATGTGGCAAGACAGATTAATGGAAATTGATTAAGATGAGAGAGCTGCTAGCAATATGGCTGAGCCGTAGGCCAAGTAGCATATAATTAATATAAGTGTCTGTGTGTTCCTGTGGGACTGTGGGTCTGTACATCTGGACCACAGGCCAGACAGGCCAGAAACCTCTTAATAAAAGTAAAATTATAATAAAAGGAAAGAAAGAAAAAAAATCCATCATATCAGGATGGCTCCACAAATAAAGTGTCTGTTTTCGGTGGACACTAAAGAATTGTTCCAAGCTGTTACAGTACACAACATTTAGAAATGAAAAATATATAATAAACGGTCATGGCCTAACACCAGCTTGACTTTCTTAGTAATAAGAAATGTGTTTAGGAGAAATATCATCTCAGACTAGGTTCTGAGCACTTCGAAATACTCCCACTGGCTTACTTTACTGCAGACTAGGAGTGGTTTTAGGCGTTCTCAAATTGTGCAGTTTCTTTTCCTACCAGGGACCTCAGAAGCCTGTGTATATATAAGGTGATGTTTCATGTAACACTGAAAAAATTATAGTGAGTTTTGTATATATTTCAACATTGAGGGGAAAATATATAATGTGTTTTTCATATTTCTCCAGGTTTATCTGAACAAATGCTAAGTAAGATCTGGTATGAAAATTCTGGATATTGGTCTATACTGAGATTTCCCCAAATACATTAACATATAGGATCATTTTTCTCAGAAGGCAGGGCAGAATTTTTCACTGAACCCTTGATGAATCTGTATCTTGATTAACACAGTCATTATGTAATGTCTTCTATCTAAAAATAACATTGTTAGCTGAGGTCTGGACCAAGGTCATCTCATCCACTAAGTATCTTATTAATATCCCTGTTTATAAGAATTTTAAAAATATCGGGGATATGGATGTTCAGAGGCACAATTTCATCTACCAATTTTACTTATGCATTGTTACATTTTTAGTCCCAGTCTGAATGACAGTACTCAAATTGTAAACTATCAGACAATCACTTTGTAGCAAGTAGACAGATATAAAACATTTCAGTAGATTAATATTATCTGACACTGCTCTTTTGAAACAGCTCCATTCATATGACCAAAGTCTTGCTGTGGAAGTAATTGGACATATTAATCACAGGTGTCTAGTGTGGACCAGGTATTTTGTAAAGTATTTTAGGTAACAACTCCAAGAGATCACATAAGTGTTCTGGTAATATTGAATTAGATGCTGCACTTGTATATTTGAGACTTATGTACATATATGTGTGTGTCTGTTTGATATGTGGATTTAGATCATTCAGTCACTAGAAGGAATTAGTAAATATAGGTCACCATGTTTGCTTAGTCTTACTACTTACTGTTGCTGTGATAAAACCCTAACCAAAGCAACCTTAGAAGAGAAAAGGTTTACTCAGCAAATACTTTCTGACAAAATGACCAGAAATACTCAAGATAGTGACTATTCCAACACTCTGAGATCTTGAGCAACTAATAATGACCATATGCTTTGCCATCCCACAATGAACATGGCATGTGGAAAAGAAATAAAATCTGTGCCAATTTAAGCCACTGAGATTTGTGAGTTATTGGTTTCTGCATTAAAGTAGCCCTTTCAAGTTGATATCTGTTGTCACAAACATGGAGAACAAACACACAAGTAGAAAGCAGCCACCAAGCCAATTATCAGTAGCATTTGCACCTGAACATGCATCATAGTTTGTGAGCAGTCTGTCAAAGCAGCTTGTTCATCTCTTCTAGAATTTCTGATTCTTCTGGTTCAGAGTAAAATCCAAGAAACTGTGTTTCTCACACATTCCAAGAGGTGACATGTTTTTAATTCCAGTTTCACTAGCCTGCATCTCCCTCAGAAATAAACTTTCAATTAAGACATATGAGTACCTAAATACTATGTGTACATAGATATCTGCATGTATATAAATAGGCTGGACTGTAAATACAAGTATCCTATAACCTCCTTTTATGTTCTGTATTTGAGGTAACTAACTCACAGAGCTCAGAAAATATAAAATTATAATAAATAAATAAAATCAAAGTAGCCAAATAGTATAGTCACACAGAGTAGTCTTTTGGGGGGAGTCATTCAACAAAGCTATCATAGTGTAGTTGCCATAACCATGTTCTCAGAACAACAATCTGCAAATTTGTCTCACAAATGGGATGCTCACTAACTTCTAGCCAATATTCCTCTCTCTTCTCGAAGTTTGACTTATTTGTTTGTTTAAAACAGTCTTCCATTCTAAAGCTCTCTTGAATTTTGGGGAATCTCTTTACTAAAAATAAAGACAGGGACAGGAACAGAGAACAGAAACAAAGATGAAGATTGAAAGATGCTAGTACACAAAAGAGAAAAAGATTGACACATAACACACACACACACACACACACACACACACACACACACACACACACACACACACACCCCACGGATCAAATCTATTTAATATTTATTAAAGAGAAGGTAACTCTCATGTTTTTTCTAAAGAGAAAGTTCTTAGAATCTTTTTATTATTTGAGTCAATCAGTAAAAGGTATTGTAATGAGAAATATCAGTTCTTAAAGCTATCTTGAATGATAATGACCCAGCCATTCACCAACTCCTCAAACAGCATGTTGTTGCTCACTACCATTGGTGTCATACAAAGTCATCTTTTTTTAATTAAGATGTTTACCAATTTACTAGATGAACAAAAGATGATAGATATTTTTTTAATTTCCCCTTTTACTATTCTAAATGAAAACTGTGTGATGAAAGAGGTTGCTTCATATTTTGTCAGTGGCTTTCTGTTACTTGTTCTTTCTTATCTGTCTTCTTCATCCAAGATAAAATCGAACAAAATAAAATAAACATAGTTAACAAAGTACGGCTTCCATCATTAATATCCCTTTGCCTGATTATAAGAGGGTGTATTCAAGTGCTGTTATCAATGGAAAGTTGGGTAGATCCAGTGAATTGTGAAAATCTTGCAACTCTCCTTGGCATACCCTCAAACTGTGATCAATAGACCCAAGGTTATGTATATATAAAGTAGTCCTTCTTATTTTCAGAGGATTGGCTCAAAGGCTCTTTCTGTTGCTTATATACAGTACTACACCCCATGTATACTCTGTGCTATTTAATTATTTCTAACTGCAATTCATGTGAAATTAAAGATGACTGATAAATGATCAATGGTTAGGTCATTATTACAACATAAACTAAAAAAAAAATGAAAGGATTATGTTCTTGACAGGATGGAATAAGACTACAAGACAATACAGTAGAGCATGTTAAATAACTGAAAATAAGAAATTATGTATTTGTAGATGTCATTGTTTAATATTTTAGAGTGTTTCCCATTAGTTCATAAAGCAATATAAAATAGGAATGCACTTATGTATGTTATAGGATGCATCCCTAAGGGAAACATTTATTATGAATAGAATTCATATGGTACCATAAATCTCTCTTTGCTTTAATATTTATGAGAAGAATTACAATAACAAGCAACAATACTACACAAGTAATATGTCATAAAATATATAAACGATAAAAGTTTAAAAAGTAAAAAATAATCTATTTCTTTACTCATAATGCCAATGTAAACCAATAAAAGAAAAGGCAGATACTAATTGATTATTCATTCTAAAAGCATGAGGGAGTTTCTCCTACATTTGGATAACTAGAAGAACATGGTTTAGAAAATGTAGGTGAAACTGATTAGTCTTTTTTCAACTTGACACAGCTATAGTCATCTGGGAAGAGAGAGCCTTTGTTGAGAAGATACCTCCATCAAATTGACCTATAGACCAGTCTTTAGGCCCTTTTTTCTAATTAATAATTGACATAGGGTAACTCAGTCTTCTATGGTGGCACCATACCTGGATAGGTAGTTCTGGGAGTATAAGAAAGCCAGGTGAGCAAGACATCAAGAGAAAGCCAGTAAGCAGCATTCCTCCAGGGTCTGTTTCAGTTCCTGCCTGTAGATTCCTGCTAAAATCCCGTTCTTGATTTTCTTTCATGTTGTAAGCTATAAGATAAAATTCATTCTTTTCTCTGCAACTTGTTCAATGATTTATCACAGCAATAGAAAGCAAACTAACACAGTCACAAAGGCACATAACACATCAATTACTGATTTTAAAAAAATATGTAAAGGTATAAAATAACAACAAATTGAATTTTTTTTAAATTTACAATGCCTAAATGTATTTGTTTCATTCCTCAAATAATCATGATTTCTTTCAAATGACATTTATAAACCATCTATAATAATAGTTACAAAAAAATGATTATTCCCAATCAAATTAAAGCTGGTTTAAATATATCACATATAATTTAACAAAACCTTCCACTTTGTGATTTGTTCATCCAGTACTACAACAAAATCATATTTGGGTAGATATTCACAATGTTTAGGTATATTTGAACCATTCTCTTTTTGCAAAATAAAATATAAATTGAAATGTTATAAGTGTCTGATAAAATGTTCTTAAAAAGAAAATCTAAACATAAAACTATTTCAGCCATATATTCACTGATCAATATTTCCAAAATTTCTAAACAATGATCAGGACAAAGCTGTATCTAAGCCAGCAAGAGTCAGATTCTCAGGGATCCAACTGTTTTGATTATAAAGAGCCAATGATTTCAGTTAGCTAGCTCATTAGCATAGATGATGGTAAATTATCTTGCTCGGAAATAAAAAGAAGGACCATGCTAACAGATACATGCAAATTAAAGGCACACTCTAGGCAAAGCAATCGATCCCACTTTGATGATATGTTACTAAACAACTTACGTAGTTGCTGCAGGGACAAATTTTAGTGCCACAGAAAGGGTTCCCAGGTCCTGATCCTATAGAGACACTTTTTTGTTTCAAGTGTGCAGACTCCAAAGGGCTGAATGTGCTTTGAATTAATAACCTAAAATTAGATGAACAAAAAGTTATCTTACAATGTTTAAGCAATTAAGTAAAGAAAAATCAATGTGACCTCAGGTGTAAAGAGAGAAGAAAACCTGAAACAATTTTTGTTGGAAGAACCTTTTAAAGTTACAGCAAGAGTGATATGGCAGTGTTCCCTTATCATATTACATTGCATTGTTGAGGCTGAGAAAATGGGAACAATGTTCAGAGGCAATCTGGGCTACACAGAATAACTCTGCCCCAATAAGTCCAAAACAATAATTAAAATAATAATATGGCATTATTGTACATTTTACAATAATTTTTTCACTTGAATAAACAATTGTGATGTTCTAACCCTAATCCTTGACTCACGTGTACACTTTCTTGTACAGATTAAGTTTTAGGAAAGGACCCTTACTATTAATTTGGCAAGAATACCACTCCCTGTATTTGATTACCTCACATATGTGATCAGGATTTTTATTTTTCAATATTATCCATGTAAGTTTTGATCATGTTCATTGAACAAAAGTCCTGGTAGGTAAACTTAGGAATAAATGCTTACCTTTGTGCCTTTTTACATGTGCATGAGTACACACTACATTCATGGCTATAACTCTAGATTTGTTTGCAAAGTTGTGTGTGTGCATGTGTTTATGTTTAATGTGTTTATGGCATATATGTAGTAGTAGGTTTTCTCGGGTCCCGGACGCCAGAGGTACCGGACCCACAGACCTGCCAGGGACCGCTTAGCCGCCCGCCGCCGCCCGGGTCCCCAGAAATGACTCAGACGCTTCTATTAACTTTATGCTGTTTGGCCTATGGCTCGGGCACATTGCTAGCTAGCTCTTACATCTTAAATCAACCCATTTCTATTAATCCGTGGGCCACGTGGCCCCGGCCCGTAGCTCACCCGTGTTCCTTACATGTTGTTCTTTGGGTGGCTGGCTCGATCTGCCTGACTCCACCCTGCTTCTCCCACCTAAGCTCTGATTTCTCCTCCTACCTATTCTACGGTACCCGCCATGGCCCAAAACAGCTCCTTTATTCAAAGATTGAGATTCACAGCATAAAGAAGGGCATTCCCACATCACTTCCCCCTTTCTCTCTAATCAAAAAGGAAGGTTTTAATTTTAACATAGCAAAATTATATATAACAAAATAGCTATCAAGCAAGAATTACAGTTACAATATCTAGTATATTTGTATTTAGCAAAATTAAAGAAAATATTCTATCATCTACCTTATCTTTATGAATCTAAAGTTTTATATCTAATATACTTTTCAAATGACTAAGAAAAACTGTACATATAACTATCTAATCTTCAACTACATCAAAGACCACAGAAGGATATATTTACCCAAGTAAGCCAGAAGTGCAAGCGACTTCTAAAATCTAGAAAGGACAGAGATGACACCTATCTGCCTGGACAGTCACCCAAAGTTCCTTTATAAAGTTGGGGCATCCATCTTCAGCCTATAGGCCTGGAGTCTCTTTTCATTTCAGTGAAGCAGGAAATCTGCTCTGCCCATTCTGGCACAGTTCATCCGTTGCTTCTCCTTGAGTCCTGAAGAATGTCTGACAGTTTTCTCTGTAAAGCAGGAACCTGAATGATGATCTTGGCTTGTTCTGCCAAAGTTCAGAGGTCATCTTCTTATGGAACCTGCATGTCCAGTTTAAACAGCATACTGTCAAGCAGTCAATATAAAAACAGTTTCTTCTCTAGTGGCTTACCATTACCACAAATAGAGTAGACTCCATATGGAGTTTCTTCGAAGCCCATTTTTCTCTTGAAGATTGGTGCTGCCAGGAGCAGACCTGTCTCACTGTCCAGAAAAGTCTAAGCTCTTAAAACATTTTAAATGCCATATTCTGTAGGTCTTAGAAGTATTTGAAGATTACCTATCTAATTGAAATATATCTTTGTATACCTAAAAATCCTAACTAACCTAACTATAAGTTTGATTATCAAAAGTGACTATTAACCTTCATTTTTTAATTATATATTACAATTTTAAAACAGTTACATGAACATCATACCTTAAACAAGAATAGAAAAACACATACAGCATAATAAAATTGACTTTAAATTTGTATCAATAAACCAAAATCTATACCAATGTAAAGCAGTTTGAGATTAACAGCTGATTACCTGTAAATTCAATAATCTAATTTTTTAAAAAAGCATTCACATACCATATCCCCCGTTTCTTCTTAGAAAGAGATTGACTATGACCATTAACCATTTATAATGAAAACAAACATTTAGAAACAATATTTGGGGAATTTGGGCGTAGGTATCTATTACTACTTCCTGCTGATTAAGGGGCGTTGAAAATCTCACAGTTGTTGAGACTGGATTAGTCTGCAGCTCTGAAGGTGATACAGCCATCTCTTTGCATCAGGTTTTTTCAGGGGGTCTTGGTTGATGAAACCATATTTCTTTGGAAGGAACCCACAGGTTCTCATCTGTGGAAACAAAAACAGAACTCTTCCAAAGCAATAAATCCTTAGACATAAATTTCAAAATCAAAATATCTTTAAAATATATATTTTTGTTTAACTTAGTAGCCTTTGCAATCCATTGTCTTTCTGTAGTTAGCTCATTAACAGTTAAAAAATTAAAAGAAAACACAATAACAACCAAAATCCAGATTTTGTGTCTATTTTCCATCTTTACGTGGCTTATTATATTTTTATTACTCTATTTCTCGCTTTAAAAACTTTTTCTAACCTCTTTCTTTTTTCTCTGAAGCCTATGTACCTTTTACAAACATTGTAACCCGTTTACAGGTTTTCTTTTTATCTGAATCTGTTTTATTGTGAATCTTTAATCATCTTCTAACCTTAAGAGCTTTTAAAATACATTCTCCAAAAAGAAGCACAGTTTTTGCAAATTAGGCTGAATCACTAAGTTTTCTTAAACGGACCGTAAACAGAGCACACCTAAGAAAATGCTGCCACGAAGAAAATTTGTTTCTCTTTTGTTCAAAATAAGCAGAAATCTAAAATCAATCACGTTACTGAGTCTTTTGTTAGTTTTTAGGAACCCACCTGATCGTAGCTCACACTGCCTGTCGCCAGCCCGCCGCTGGCGCCATTTTGAATGTGACCCGGACCATGCTTTCTTTGTACAAAGACCCGATTCACATACACAATTTGGAAGCTGCCTTTGCTCAGTTTCTGCTAAAACCCTTTTTAAACTTTCTCAGGCATTAAGTGGATAATCGGCCCACGTTGGATGCGCCATCTGTAGTAGTAGGTTTTCTCAGGTCCCGGACGCCAGAGGTCCCGGACCCACAGACCTGCCAGGGACTGCTTAGCCGCCCGCCGCCGCCCGGGTCCCCAGAAACGACTCAGACGCTTCTATTAACTTTATGCTGTTTGGCCTATGGCTCGAGCACATTGCTAGCTAGCTCTTACATCTTAAATCAACCCATTTCTATTAATCCGTGGGCCACGTGGCCCCGGCCTGTAGCTCACCCGTGTTCCTTACATGTTGTTCTTTGGGCGGCTGGCTCGATCTGCCTGACTCCACCCTGCTTCTCCCACCTAAGCTCTGATTTCTCCTCCTACCTATTCTACGGTACCCGCCATGGCCCAAAACAGCTCCTTTATTCAAAGATTGAGATTCACAGCATAAAGAAGGGCATTCCCACATCACATATACAGATTGTTGTGGGATATTTTGATTGCATTATGATACTATCTAGACTAACAATATAGTGTTCTTTGAATTAAAGGATGAAACTAGCTGACAAAAATTATCCATAGAGGTTTTGTAGGACCAAGAACATGAAGAAAGATATGTCAAATATTAAGGAGGGGTTTAAGAGAAGCTTGGCCCTTTTCAGATCAAGGAGCAAGAGAAGAGGTCATTGGTTGATTTTCTGATTAATCAGGTTTTTACCTCAATATCTGCCCCCTAAATTTTGATTTTCAAAAGTAGTCAGATTAAACACTTTATCTAGCGTCTAATGGAGGGCATCAGATTATAATTCAACTGCTCACAAGCTTTGCTGCTCACCCCCCACCCCCCCGTTATTGTCTCATTGCCTCATCTGACTTTGCATCCCTCCCTAGACTTTCTGCATAAGTTTGAAGTTTTCCAATTGGTACCTCTCTATAATAGCCTCCAGCTGCTGGATCCTAAATGTTACTGTAGTTAGTAACTTACCTCTAGTCTACTCTGTCATTCAGGTGGTTACTGTTCTCTTATTTCCCATCATGTAGAATTCTTTTGCATTTCCTGCACGTCATCTTTTCATGTGGATAGCTCCCTCTCCCTTTGGGTAGCAGGCATCCCCTTGATGCTCTCCTCACCTAGGTCAGCTGCCTCAATACTCACTTGGGCTTTAAATGCTGCTGCCACAGCCACACACTTTCAACCCTCAACTACATGCAGAAACTGTAGCTTCCATTGACCATGTGGTGCACTTTCTAAGTTGTCTGTCTAGCTATGTACCACAGTGACAGACAGGTTTACACTTCACTGTGACTGTCAGCAAATCTGGTGCCACTCACCTGGAAATTCTTAAAGGGGAAATTAGCTGTTTTAAACTTTTTACCTATGTTAAGAATGGGGAAAATATGAAGCAGGGAATTAGGTGTCTGCATAGCACAGCAGTGGATGATTTGAAAATAGAGGAAATAAATGAAAGGATAATTGACTTAGCTGGGATTGATATAATATCTATTTTAATCATTAGCAGTTTGGTAATTCATGCTTTATTCTTTAAATTGTGGTCTGAGATCAGTGTCAAATACATAAAATTAATTGATAATACAATCTGTAGAGAGACCTATTAATTATAAAAATAAAATATTCATGTACAGACACAAAAGTTTACAACAGAACTTATAACATCATTGCATTATAAAGCTGAAAAGGAAGAGTCCTGAATTATTAGAAAACCAACCTTAATTTATCCAGTTAATCATTCAAGAATAAGCATCAGATGATATGAACATTAACACTATTCATAATTTAACAAGAACAGTGGAGAAATGTTAGGTTTGAGATTTATTCTAACAGTAGTTTCACATTTACCTTTTGTGAAGCAGATGTTAAGGTTATGGGCAACTCAGAACAGAATAATTCCACAAGACTGGAAAGATGTAGCTATAGCAATATTCAAAACTGGTCCTCAGTTACAATGGAAAACATGTTGGAAAGTGGAAGCTATGATCATAGAAAAACAAAGTGGGGCTAAAGGCATCAAAATTACCCAAGACCAAAAGATCCTCAGTGAAGGTCTGAATACTGACTAAAAAGACAGTTTAGATGTGAGATTTGATAATCACACCTTGGCCCTATGCCATATAGCAACTTTGAATTCTTGGTACAGAGTTAAAGAATCAGGAAAGAGGATTATGATACTTATAAAAATTATACAAGGCCCAAAGAAAGCTTCACTGATTTTTTTTTAACAAAGATTGACTTCAGCTTTCAACAGAATGATATCAGATCCAGAAGTTAGTAAATATTAATTGAATCTTTGATTTTGAAAGCACTAGGAAAACATCCAATAACTTACAGGATGTCCCTGGCCAAGTTTCTAAACAATAGTGGATGGGGTGTTTAGACAAGACTTTCCCTACAATCAAATGAGTAAACATCCTAAGTGTCATCATCTGTATGAGCAAGGGGATAAGGATTATGAGGAAAATTTCCACAGTGACTGCTGGATGGAGATCTGGAGAGCTCACTGAATCAAGAATAGCCACTGGCGATCCACTGAGAAAAGGAGCTAGGCTCTCCAAGGGTTGGCAAATTTTGACTGGCATGAGCAGTATGTGGAGCCACGAGGGGTAATATCAGACTGTGTTCATGGTCTGGAACCTTGGAGAAGAATACCTAACTGAACATAGACTTTGGGATAAGTAAATTGGACTTGCCTGGAGTAGAAATGCCATGCTGAGCTGACCCATCTTGGGACCTCTTGTCCTTTTGGGGGAAGAGATGGGTGGATGGGGAGGGGCGAGGCTGAAGGCTGACTGGGAGAGATAGGAGGAGGGAAGGGAGGGGGAACAAGGGGATATATTGATAAAAATGACATTTTTTAAATAAAAAATAAAGAAAGAAAAAAGAAAAATGTTAATTCAGAATGCAAAATGGTGATTAGCCCTTTAAAGGCAAGATTAGCACCACTAAATGGATTAGAAATACAGATGATTTGGGTTTCATACATATTGTGATACTTGGATAGGCAAGGAGATTTCTAAAAATTTTAAGAAAAATCAAAAGATCAAATGTTTTAATTGTAGTAAACCAGGTTGTCTGAAAAGGGATTGTAGATATGACATTCCTAAAAACATTCTTTTTTCTAGATATAATCCAAATAGTAGGTCCTAGCCCTCTGGAATATGCAGATTGTGTGACAATGGCTGGCATTGTGCTCATAAATGTACATCAACAAAATTTTACCATTTTCCGTTAGGAAATGTCCTTGGGGGCATCATGTAGTCCTCAATATCAAATTTGGCTCACTGATTCCCTGCCAACATTAGAGAAACTTCTACATCAAGCAATAAAATGATTTAATACCTGTTGTTAATAACCTTACTGTTTTGCATGAGGGAAAAGCTTTAATAGATGACAAAAAAAATTCAGAATTAACCTTAAAAGAAGTATTTGGACAAAATCATTTAAATGATCAAATACCAAAGCTAAAAGTACAAAAAAAATGGCTTTGTAATTAAAACCTTATTAGACACAGATATAGATTTGAAAATAATTTCACTAATATCTAAGCATCTAGATTGGCTTCTTCAGGAGACAAATACTCAGCTTCTAGGGAAAAGAACTTCATTTCAGTTAAAACAAAGTACAAGGTTGCTCAAGTGTATATAGCCATAAGGATAGGTATAGGGAAATTAAAGCGATATGTGCCTAACATAGATATGGATTTATGGGATCATGGTTTGTTATAGCAATAGAAAACTCAGATTGATATTCCATTAATTTTAAGAAACAAACCATAAACTAACATATACTTCTGAGAAAAATCTTAAAGGGTATTGTAAATAACAGTCACTGACTATTCAGGACACAACATTTCATGACATGTCAAACGTTTCAATAGCCTTATTTTTAAAGTGGTTAGCTGACAAATGTGTCTGATAGAATTTTTTAACAGCATAAAAATTATAGACATTGGAAAAGCTAGCACAGAAATATCTAAATGATCAATATATTGAAGATTTTATAAGTCCTTGGAATATATATATATATATATATATATATATATATATATATATATATATATATATTTGTCTCTGTATATGTGTGTGTGTGTGTGTGTGTGTGTGTGTGTGTGTGTGTGTGTGTGTGTGATGAAAAAGAAATGTGGGAAATAGAGAATAGTAATAGATTCAAAAGCCATAAATAAGGTAATTCAGCCAGTGGGCTCTTAACAGCCTGAAATTCCCTTTCCTACTATAGTACTTAAATGATGATCTAATCTAGTGAACAATTTAGAAGATTGCCTTTTTACTATACATTTATAGGAACAGGATAGAGAAAAGTTTTCCTATACAGTGCCTTGTAGTAAGAGGTTTTTGGCACGGATTTTTCGGCCTAGTCTCAAGGTTTAAACCCACAGACCCACAGAGACACACAGATGCTTACATTAATTTTAGGCTGATCAAAGTGAGTCCCAGGCATACCACTTACTGACTCTTTACCCTTAAACTAACCCATGATTCTTATCCTTTTCAGCCATGGGGAAAAGGATATCCATCTCAGAGCAACATAGTTGTCCTCTGAATCTTCTGGCTTGTCTGGCAACTCTGGAGTCTCTGTGGCATTTCTGCTCTGTTTTTCCTGTTCCCAGAGTTTTCTTAGTCTGGTAACCCATCCCATACTTCCTGTATGCCTTTGGCCAAATAGTGCTTTTTATTAAACTCATAGGCAGGACAATTATTTACAATGTAACATCATAAATCCACTACACATCCCCCTTTCTCTTTTTAAAACAGGAACCCCAAATCTAATTTCCTTTGCATATTTTTTTTGACTATTATCTATAACAACTTGTAACCAACACTATAAACAAACACAAACATCCATAATCCATGTTTTGGGAATGTGGATGTCATTCTCTAGGCTACTTCCTGCTTGGTGGTGCTGGAAATTTCATGGGAATCCAAAAAAAAAAAAAAAAAAATTAGGAGTATAAACAAGTCTTTAGTAGATTTAGTGGAGTACTCTGTAAGGCTGGGTCATCTCAGCCAGTCTCCTTGTAATTGTTCTGGTTACAGAGCTCAGGAAACTTCAACAGGAGTACTCTGAAATGCTGAATCATCTGGGCCATCCATTTCCATTGGAGATTTTTCAAGGGGTCTTACTCTATCAGCCTTTATGTTCTTTATCCAGTAATAAATCCATAGCCTCTTATTTTCTGTGGAAATAAAAAGAAAACCTCTTCTCCAAAGTAGCATATCTTTGGATTTCAATTTTAAAGTCAACTCATTTACAAAATATATAGGTTGAATTAATCCAACGGCATCTATAATCAACTGCCTTTTAGCAGCTTTTACTATTTCATTTTTAGTCAAGAAGCTTAAAGAAAAGACAATAACACAGTATCCAGACACTCTTTTATTTTCCATCTTTATGTGGCTTATATTTTTTTTTACTTTATTTCTTTTGTAAGGGGGCTTTCTCTACCTTTTTTTTTCTTCCTTTTTTCTCTCAAAGCCTATGTATATATATTTTCAACAAACTGTAAACCATTTAAACTTTTTTAAAAAGTGTCTCTACTGTATATTTATTTCTTAACTTTTTCTGTCTCTGACCCCACCTTTGCTTGGCTAGGGTGATTGACTCCACCAAGATTCTTCTATTTCTTTCTGTTTCTGACTACATGCTTAATCTGCCAAGGTCCTTGGATAAGGATTAAAGGTTGGTAGGATGGATGGATGGCTCTACCCAGCTCCTAGTCTAGCTTCATAGAATTTAGCTTTTTAGCCCAGGTACTCTGGTGAATTTTAAGGTCCATATAATCACCAAGTGAAGCTTTGCCATCTGCTGCTCATTAAACTCTATTTAAGTATTTGGAAGTATTTTGCCTCTAAGGCTGAATCAGGAAGCTTCTTTTAAAAAGCCAAGCCTCTGCTTGCCTCCAGCAAACAGAGCTGATACAAGGAAACACCACCACTAGAAAGCCATCTTTGATTCTTTTCTATTTTTGTTCTTATAAACAGAAACCTTTAATACACCATTTACAACCTTTTTCTTATATTGAGGGTCCAGTGAGACTTCAGGAACAAGCTATTTTACACCTTAAGCTGCACTCCAAAAGCCCGCCATTTTGTACTCAAGCCCACATGCCTCATCAGGATGTCTCTGTACCACAGCCCATGTGAGAGACACAACTCAGAAGCTGCTTTTGGCTTTGTTTCTGTGCTCTAGACCATCTTTTTAAGCTTTCTATGGCTTTATGTGGGTATGTTTTACTCACGTTGGCCTGCCATTTGTAGTAAGAGGTTTCTGGTCTGGACTTTCAGGCCTAGCCTCAAGGTTTAGACCCACAGACCCACAGACCTGCTAAGACACACATCCTTACATTAATTTTAGGCTGATCAGCCTAAGGCCCAGGCATATAACTTGCTAACTCTTTACCCTTAAACTAACCCATAACTCTTATCCTGTTCAGCCATGGGGGTAGGTACATTCTTTCAAAGCAGCATAGTTGTCCTCTACATCTTCTAGCTTGTCTGGCAACTCCGAAGTCTCTGTGACATTTATGCTCTGTTCCTAGAGTTTTCTTAGTCTGGTAGCCTCGCCCACACTTCCTGTCTGCCTTTGGCCAATCAGCACTTGTTATTAAAATCATAGGCAGGACAATTATTTACAATGTAACATATGCATCCACTATAATGCCTACTTACAATAACCTTCAGCCTATTAAAAGATATTATTAAAAAATTCTTCCACAATTGATATTAAACAGCCTTACATATGTCAATATTTTGTATAACAACCATTGGAAGTCATTTATAAACAGTTTCCTCAACCTATAATTTACCATTATATGGATGATATCTTAATAGATGATTCAGGTGCAGATACCTTAGAAAAAAATGTTTGAAGAAGAAAAGAAAATTTTGCCTTGTTGGTAAGTTGGTCCTGAGAAAAGCCAAAGAGAAGATTCTATTAATTACCCGTCAGATAGACTGACAAAAAAATCTAACCACATAAAGTACAAATCAGAAGCAATCAATTACAAACACATAATAATTTTCAAAAAATGCTGGGACATATTAGCTGGTTATGATTAACAATTGAAATAACTATTCGAGAACTAATTTATTTCAAAACTGAGAAAGTGATAAGGACTTAAATAGTCTAAGAACATTATCAGCTAAGACTTAGAAAGAATTGGTTTTAGCAGAAAAAAATTACAGAATGCAGTAGATCGTTTGGATTATGAGCTTGGTTGTCTTTCCAGGGGACTAAAGGCATGCAACTAAGGTATCTGAAGATCACTGAACCAACAAAACATCTGACAAAAAATAAAACATTCAGAGAAAATGTCCCAGGAAAAAGAGTAAAGTAGCTTAATGGGATAGCACATTTCCAACAGGATTTTTACCAAACTTCCCAAATGTTTGTTTCTGGCATTCATTACAGACACATAAGAAAAACGTTCTTTTGTACTCCCAATTTAATTAAACCTAGAGCTGTATTAGAGTTGAACTGAGTCTTTCTCTTCTATAAACCTGATCATGCTTGTTGAAGAAAAATTCAAAATCTTTGTCTCTTGTCAAAAGAACCACTATTCTATTGACACTAGTTTCATAATCATTTGTGTGGTAATATACTGTGTATTCTCTAAAAAAAAAAAAAATTGAATCCATCAAAATTCCAACACAATTTTTTACAGATCTTGAACAAATAAAACTCCACTTCATATGGAAAAACAAGAAAATCAGGATTGGAAAAATGATCATGTTAAATAATAGAACTTCAGGAGGCATCACCATCCCTGACTTCAAGATATGCTATAGAGCTATAGTAATAAAAACATCCTGGTACTGGCATTAAAACAGACTTGCATATCAATAAAATAAAATTGAACACCCCAACCTTAATTTACATCCTATGAACACTTGATTTTTTACAAAGAGGATAAAAATATAAAATGGAAAATATATAGTGTCTTTAATAAATGGTGCTGGTATATATAGATAGTAGTATGTAGAAGAATGTAAATAGATCTGTATCTATCACCTAACACAAAACTTAAATTCAAGTAGATCAAAGATCTCAACAAAACCCCAGTTACACTGAACTTGATGGAAAAGATACTGGGAAATACTCTTCAATGCATTGGCACAAGAGATCATTTTGTAAATATAATGCCAATAGCAAAGACACTAATAAGAATAATTAACAAATGGGACCTCCTTAAATTGAGGAAAAGGATATGGTCAAAAAGACAAAACTACTGCCTACATAATTGGAAAAGGTCTTTACCAACTATACATCTGTTAGAGGACTGATCTCTAAAATACATAGAGAACTGAAGAAACTAGAGGCCAAAACACAAATAATTTAAATAAAAAACTGGGCTCAGAGATAAGAACGGAAATCAACAGCAGAATTATAGTGATGGAAGGATACTTGAAGAATTTCTCAACATTCTTAGATAGCAGAGAAATGCAAATCAAAACAATTCTTAGATACCATCTTAAGTTTGTCAGAATGGCTAAGATCAAAAACACAGATTATAGCCTATGCTGAAAAGAATGTGGAGTAAAGGGAACACTCCCCCATTGCTGGTGGGAATGTAAACATGAACAAACACTCTGGAAAGCAGCATGGTGGTTCCTCGGGATACTGGAGTCTCCCCAATGATTCAGAAATACCACTATTGGGCATATACCCAAAGGGTGCACATTCTTTCCCCAAGAACATTAACTCAATTATGTTTTCAGCAGCATTATACCTAATACCAGAACCTGGAAAAAAAAACTAGATGCTCTTAAACTGAAAAATGAGTTGACAAATTGTGATACATTTAAACAATGGGAAAACCACTAATCAGAATTTTAAAAAGACATCCCAAAATTTGCAGGCAAATAGATGGATTTGGATAGTATCATTTCAGGTCCAGAAAGATAGAAATGGTATGTACTGACTTTAGACATAAAGCAAAGAATATATATTCATATGTTGATTTTAGATATAAAGCAATAATGTGGCTGCAAACAACAACCCCTGAATAGCTAGGTGATAGAAAGAACTTAAGAGAGACATCCAGCAAGTCCCCTTGAAAGGGGAAATAGAGAAGATATCCTGAGTAAATTGGGATCATAATAAGAAGTGAGCAAGGAGAGGTGGTAACAAATCACGAAAAAAGCAGATGGTTGAGTTAGAGGAGCAACAGAGAAGGAGAAAAAAGAAATGGATATATTGATAGAAGGAGCCACTGTGGGGTGAGAAAGAAACCTGTTGCTAAGGAAACTTCCAAGATCCCACAAGATGTTTCAGTCTAAGTCTCTGAGCAATAGTAGAGAGGTAGCCTAAATAGGACTTCCCTATAATCAAATGAATGACTATCCTAACTGTCATTATAGAACCTTAATCCTACAATGGGTAGAGGGAGAAGCAGAGATCCAGAGCTAAGCACCAAGGTGAGCTCCTGCTCTAGCTGAGAGAGAGAGAGAGAGGAGAGTGTGTATGAGCAAAGGGATCTGGACCACAAGGAAGAGACCCACAGAGATGCTGACCAGAGCTTTTGAGAGCTCACTGACTGACAAGCAATCACTAGGAACCTTTAGGGAAAGGATCTAAACCCCCTAAAGGTAGACATATCAAATGGCATGGGGAGTTTGTTGAGCCTCTTGCAGTAGAATCAAACTATTTCCTGGTGTATGAACTGACATCTTGGAGCCCATTCCCTATAAATAAAGTTCTAACCCATCCTTGGTACTGGTATGAGAAACTAGGACCTACCTCAACTGGATATGTCAAACTGAACTGACTCATTTTGGGACTCCTTTCCCTCCTTGGTTTATGAATGGGGGATCAGGTGGGGGCAGGCTGAGGAAGGACTAGGAGGGACCAGGCAGGGGGAAAGGAGGTGAAGCAGTGGTAAATATGACAAAAAAAAATACTTTTAAAGATAAAAAACAAATGAAGTTGGCCTGAAGATCAGAGGACAAAATCAATCACAGAGTTAGCCATAGAGGTCAAGGAGTGGTGGCACATGCCTTTAATCCTAGCACTGAGGAGCCAGTGACAGAAATCTTTTTGGATCTCTGTGAGTTCATGGCCACGCTGGGCTACATAAAATTGATTCAGTTTGGGAGAGAAACAGCCAGGCGGTGGTGACATACACCTTTAATCTCAGCACCTGAGATCCCATGCCTCTACTCTCAGTATTAGAAGAACACAAGATTAATTTCAGCACTAGGAAGCTTGAGGAAAAAAAAAATGTAAGACACAAGAAAATAAGAGTTGGGCAACTTTCCTTGTGGCTGAGGACTCAGGCATTCAGTCTTAGGATTTGTGGATACCTTTCAGCGTAAGGAGTTGGCTAGGTGAGAAGTCACTGTGGCTTGTTCCTCTATCTCTCTGATCTTTTAGCTTTTCCTCAATATATAGCTTTGTTTTTTTTATTATATGATCAATTAAGATTCTTATAACACCTTTAGTTTTATTTTTTATCTTTAAAACTTTTCTTAAGGCATAAATATTATCTGAAAGTTTATGTATACTTAAACTTTCTGTTATAATAATAATGGTCCTATGGAGCATAACTAATTCTAGAAAAAGCAGTCCAGCAAATATGACATCCACATAATGTGGGAATGTCTTTCTGTATGTATGCTGTGAATATCAATCTTTAAATTAAAGAAGCTGTTTTGGCCCATGACAGGCACCATAGAAAAAGTAGGAGGGGAAATCACAACATTGGTAGAAGAAGAAGGGTGGAGTCAAGAGACAGACTGAGCCAGCCACCAAAGAAGAAGCATGTAAGGAACACAGATGAGCCACGGGCCACGTGGCAGACAGATTAATGGAAATGGGTTGAGTTAAGATGTAAGCAAGCTAGCAATGTGTCTGAGCCATAGGCCAAACAGCAAGAACTTATTATAAGCATCTGAATCATTTTTAGGGGCCTAAGCAGCGGGTAGCTAAGGGGTCTCGGACTGCATGTCTGTGGGTCTGGACCTCTGGCCACCTGTTACCAAGAAACCTCATTACTACACCCACATTCTCAAAAGGAGAAATAGGTGGTATTTGGTTGATTGGTGGATTATGGATATATGTCATCATCTGAGTAGTTGGTTCCAAGTTCCTGGTCATCAGGTGAAAAACTAAGCAAAACCTGTTAAACTCAGAGATAACTTTCTGTTAAAAAAAAAAAAAAAAAAAAAAAAAAAAAAAAAAAAAAAAAAAAAAAAAGGAGAAATGATAGGATTAAAGGGTAGATTATTGAATCTACTTTTAAACTAAAAAAAGCAACTACTAGTTGTTATTATTCAAGCACATAGCAGCCATGTGATAAATGCAACATGGTGCCAGCAGAACACCACATACAGGGGCATGCCCCTATGTGTGGCTAGGTAAATCTGTGCCCACATGCTCTCTTAAAAGGAGCTGTGTGCCATATTAAACTGTCTCCCTCCCTCTGCCTCTCTCTCTCTCATCTGTCTCTCTCACACTCTCTCTCTCTCTTCCACTTCCTCTCTCTCTCCTCTCTCCCTCTCCCTCTTTCTCTCTCTCAGCAACTTCCCTGAATAAACTGTCATGTGGCATCTGGCAGTGTGTGCATCTATCTCTCACTTGCAAAACTAACACTAGTCTCAAAGATTTTACATTAATATTGGTTTGGGTATATTGATACAAATTTAAGGTTATTTTTGTAAGACTGTATGTTCCTACTTTAATTTAAGGTATTGTACATATGCAACTCTTGTAAAATATAATATAATTTTTAGTCTTTGAAACTGATTATTATAAATTAGGTAGGATAATTAAGTAATACATGTTAGTAATTAGTCATCTATAATAATCAGGCTTTAGGTCATGTTAGTTATGATTTTCAGGTCAAACACTGATATATTTTAGTTAGATAGGTAGTCTTCAAACACTTCAGAGATCTACAAAATGTGGCATTTAAAGTATTTCTATAACAAAGATTTTCATGACAATGAAAATGGTCTGCTCATGGCAGCACCAATATACTTCAGAGAAGATTATGAGCATCAAAGAACCTCTGTATGGAATTTGCTTTCTTTGTTGCAAAAGGTAGCCACTGGGTAAGAAACTTTCTTGCCACAAAAGACTACTAAACTTCACCGAGGATAGAAGACAATCCTTCCAAACTCCTAGAAAGGTTTGGCAGGTATTCTAAGCTGGTTGACCAGTGATAGATGTCCCAACATTGCAGTAGAAACTTGAGTGACCATTTAGGCAGTCAGCCAGCTGTTTCTGTTATTTTGTTAGTTTTGAAAGTTGTTTGGTTTGTACTTTCTGCTTCCTCAGGTAATATTATAACCTTTTTTGAGTCTCTGATAAAGTTGAAGATGAGATAGTTATATTTACATTTTCTCTTATTAAATTTATAAAAGAAACTCTCAAAAGGACTCCAAACTATATAACATTGAAAAACATAAAAGCTTAAATTGTTTAATCTAAGAAAATGTTTAAGATAAAAAAAAAAGATAGTGTTGGGTTGGTAATGAGTTAGGATGGAAAGTGAATTACGTACAAGACTTTGAACTCGCCAAGACAGAATAGATTACAGAGGTTTTTTTCTGAATTTTTATGGACTGGCCATTGTAAATGTGATTCTTACCAAATAATTGTCCCTATTTTATACAGTTCTAATATGTTAGATTTAAAACTTTCCCTTTTTGTTTAGACAAAAAGGGAGAAATATTGTGAGATATTTTCATTGTACAGATACTCTTAAGACTGTCAGTAGAGATTACTTTGCATTAGAACATGGAACTAACTATTGGGTGACTAAATTTAGCCAAAGAAGTTTTGGCAGACTGAGAGCATATAGAGAGAATCAGGAAGTACTACAGAAGAACTTAGAGAGAGGCTTGACTCTTTTTGGATCAAGAAAGGAAAGGAAGAGGAGGTCATTGATTATTATTTCTCTACCACTTCTCTGAATCAATCAAGTTTTAACTCAATATCTGACTCTTGAGTTTTTATTGATAAAGATATTAAAAAAAAAACTCTCAACATATAGTAAGTCAGCTTTAGGTGTCACTCCTCAGAAGCCATTGCCACATTTTTTTGTGAAAGAAAAATAAATATCTCTTAATGGGACATAGAGCTCCATTTTAGCTAGACCTAGTCCCATGTCTGAGTACCAGAGATCTGCCTAGGTCTCCCACCACAGCACTGGGATTTCAAGTGTGTAGCACCCACCATGAAGATTTTTGTGTTTGGTTTTTTTCTTGGTGGGGGGTTCTCAGGTTTGGACTTGTGTCCTTATGTTTGTCCTGCATGGATTTCATTTATTCCGTGATGTCTACTGCTTCCCAAATCCATGCTTTTGATGTTTTTTCAGTTTTCCACTTAAAACTAAAGGTTCTATTCTTGCTTCTTAGCTATAAATTTCAACTTGATGCTACATTTAGAGTTGTTGTCTTTTAACTTGCAAAAACCATTGGTTTAAATCAACACTCTTAACTATTAGCAGTATGAAGGATAATCAGATCCATGTGTTAGTAAATGTTTCCATTAAATGTTAGTCTGAGCTAGGATGTCTTTTGTTGCTATATGATAGGTAAGAAATAAGGAAATATTTCCTTTTATTCTTTTAATTCCTTAAATCTTCAGTGACCACATTACTTCTACCCAGTTTCATAAAACTCAGTCCTTAGGTTCAGATCTAACATTCAATGGTTCTGTGAGGGTGGTTTTACAGTATTCTAAAGAAAAGGACTGTGGTTTGGCAAGGAATGGCATAGTCTCTACTTTGTAGAATATATGAACACTTGCAGTTGAAAATGATTGCGTTTTGGTCATCAATACAAGATGGAACTATCATTTCTCAAGTCTTCAGAGAATTAGAGCTGCATATGTGATAGATATGTAAGAACGTACTTGACTTGATTCAGCAAAGTTATGCAAATTTTCAAGGAGTGGTCTGCTGACCAGGTGCAAGCTCATTAACTTGCTTTACTCATTAGAACAAACAACAAACCTAAGTTGTAAGCTGAAATATAGAAATTTACCCATGAAGAATAGAGGGGAGGTTGCAGAAGAAAATTACCCACATCAGGGAAAATATAAGTCAAGAAGGAGGCTTCAGGCTCTCTTGAATTGTGAGACTTCAGGAGAAACCAACATGTCTGGCTGGGAAACAATCTCCACTCACATCAGAATGGAGACAGACTCCTGGGCAAGGCAGTTCCACCATAGTTCATCATGGTCTTTCTTTTGGTCTTTATCTGAGCAATACAATAGATCCTAAGAGGAGCTAAATGACTATCTTCAAATGGTTTTTGTACATTATGTGCAAATATCACATGAGAAATAAATATTGGATAAATAATATTTTACATTCTTTATAATTCTCTCATTTTCTTCCTGCTCTCAAATTCCATTGAAACTTTTGTAGAAAGACCTTTGTTTAAATACTATAGAAATGTTACTGTTAGTTTCCAAAGCTCTAGCTCATCTCCTTCATATAAACTTTCTGCTGAATCTAAAGTGTGTTTCTTTCAGCAATCACAATCATCTATGACCTCTGTTTGGTGATAGTCTTTATACTATTCTATTCTATATCATTCCTGAAGATCATATCCAAAATTTTCAGCATAATTTCTCATGGATGACACAGTTTCTACTCTAAATTAATTTTCTGCTTAAGGATGTACCAGGTATCTTGCTCACTGTAGTCTTTCCCCTTAAGTAATTTGTGTTCTTTCTTATTTCTGGCCTGCCTGTTGCTTTTAGCTACTTTCCATGCAATGTTTCTCCTTCCATCAAGTACAGGATGTTGTAAATGTTCAATTCTGCTGGGTTTTCCCCATTTTTACACCTGTGGAATAAAATGTAATTGCTCACCTCCTTGTCTTCAAAATTTCCCTTGGGTAGTATAATCTCCTATTAAACAAAGCTGGGTTGTTGGGTGTACTATTTGCCACTAGGTTGCAATGTTTAGTTGAAATCTTATACCATACAATATTTCCTGTTTCATTTTTGCAAATAGGAAAAGGCACTTGATACATTCCTATTAGTGATGTAATAATTTCAGTTTTTGAAGAGCAATGCTATTTGTCCTATTTGAACCTCTGTTCCTAAAAACTTTACTTTTTTAATTTCATATTTAATGTGTAGTTTTTAATTTTTAAATAATTTACTCTTTATACCCAGTAGAATTTCAAGGTAAAAATTAAACAGTCAACAGTATTATTCAGCAGTGATGCCTGCCAACTACTGTAGTGGGATTATGCTCTCGTACATTGTAAATATTTGTCTCTCCTTCTGGTTTAATAAAACACTGATTGGCAATAAGGCAGACAGGAAGTATGGGCAGAGCTACCACACTAAGAAAACTCTGGGAACAGGAAGAACAGAGGGGAGATGCCAGCAGACACAGGAGAAAGGAGACTAGGATGTTGCTCTGAGAAAAGGTATCAAGCCACATGGCTAAACAGATTAATGGAAATGGGTTGAGTTAAGATGAAATAGCTAGTGAGCAATATGTCTGAGCAATACATCAATTAGCACAAAATTAATATAAGTCTTTGTGTGGAGCAAAGCAAAAGCTGTGCTGCTAGTGGGTCTGGACCTCATGGATAGACCAGAAAGGCTGGACCAGAAATACAATACTACAAGCTACATTAACAAGCTGCCTGGCAAAATATGCAGATTGGTACAGTGGTGACATAAATGTCGTGTGATTGATCAACCATTTTCTGATTTTATTTAAGGCCCATTTCACAAGATGAAATTCACATCTCACATGATAATAAGGGTCAAATACCTTTGGCTAGACAGGTTGTAGGCTTGTAATTAAGGGTAGTGGATTAATTAATACTCTTATTCCATCATAGTATTAATTTAGCTCCTAGTAACATTTTTTTTTATATCTGTAGATTAGTGTTTACTTCAAATCTCATCTGAGATGCATCATTTATATAGTAAATTTGATTAACACAAAAATCTACAACTGACCAGGATGCAGAGGAAAAATAACTTGTGTAGTATTCATCTATAAATTAGTCATGTGTTTTATACCCCTTACTTTCTAAGTTTCAAGAAGCAGAAAGATTAAAGAGCTAATGGAGGTGTATGTCTACAAGGAAATCCTGTTTTATGAACACAGCAGTGAAGTTGCCTATACAAACTCACAGCTATTTTGACAGAATGAATGCATGAGACCTGTACAAACTCGAGTGTAACAAAGACCAAACAAGGGGGAAGGTTATGCACAAAGTCCCACAGCTGCAGAGGGACTACTGCTGATTATAGCTTCCAGAAAAAAGAAGATTTTCTTTACAGATACGGCCCCTGGTATGTTTACAATCCAGAGGATGGCCACACACCTGTGTATACACAGTAGTAATGGAACTTCACGTGACTGAAAAATAAAGACACAAAGTTGGATATGGGAAGTTGGAAGTGTGTCTGAGAGAATGAGATGATCAAAATACAATCTATCGTAAGTTTCTTAAGTTTTGATAAAAACATTTTTGAAAGAATGTTATCATTCTTGATGTAGCCATATAGCAAATGAGACTTTAGATGATCCTAGTTGTATAAGAATTATTACCCACTTCCCTGTTTGTGCAATGGTTGGAGATTTAAATACTTAGATGAAAAATTAAATAACTAATTTAGAACAGAAAGTTCTCCTGGTGGTTTTAGAATCTACACCCACACTAATGGACCTATTTCCCTTCCCTAGGTGAGCCCATTAACAGATATAGAATGTGTTCCCAAATGTACCCTATGGAAAACAAGCTCTACAAGTTCTCTGTAGCTTTTACTTCAGTGAAGCATATTCTGAAATCTAACAAAATTGGGAAATGCTGAATTAAACTAGGTTACTTACAACAGAAGTTCTCAGAGCCTTTAATATATTATTTGCAGTGAGGTTATCTAAATGGATGAGTAAAATGTAACTATTTTGGGGGTATTACTTGACCTTGAGCACTTTTATTTTTGACACGATATAAACTTGTGCAAAATCATCTTGGGACATGGTCTTGTTCTCAACAAAACTCCTTTAAAAATTAAGATTCTCTAGAATATGTAGTTAATTTTCTTCTAGGATGACCATATTAAGAAATACTTCAGTTCCAAATATAGCTACAATGGAAAATAAAGTGTAATTTCTCCTTATGAATGTATTCATATTCACTCAGAATTCCAAAAATAAATATTTATTTCAGATGATCTCCTCTACAATATATTCTAATCACACACACACACACACACACACACACACACACACACACACACACACACACATTTATTTTTCTGAAATCAGATGGATTGCTCTATTGCAGTGGTTCTCAACTTTCCTAATGCTGCACCCTTTAATCTAGTTCTGTATGTTGTAGTGATCCCAACCATAAAATTATTTTGTTGCTGCTTTGCTGCTTCTTAATTGTAATTTTGCTATTGTTGTGAACCATAATGTAAATATCTCATTTTCAGAATATTTTAGATGAAACCCCTACAAAGGGGTCATTTGATTTCCAAGGGTGTCAGGACCCACAGGTTGAGAATCTCTGCTTCAGCCTGTGCTGAAAACATTTGCTTGGTTTTTTTTTTTTTTTCTTTCTGTTTTTGCTTCACTGTTTTCTATGTAGCTGAATCATATTCTAAAATCTCTGTGCTGATGTTTAAAACTCCAGTGTAGTTTTATTTGAAGACGGGATCTCTAGGGAGACAGCTAAGGTTAAATGAGTTTCTGAGGGTAGAGATGTGATTCAAGGGGATTACTGAGAGAAGACATCAGGGATCTTACTTCCTCTTGCTGCCTGGGGGGACTCTAAGAGAAGATAGCTGTTAATAGGAAGGAGAGAAGCCCACATCAGAAAACAGGATGCAGGAACCCCAAACTTGGCCTGCTTGACAATGGCAAAATATATGTGTGTTGTTTAGGATTAAGAATTTTGTTAAGATGGTCAGAGCTGACTAGCACACTTGGTGATTAATCCTTATCTCGGGGTTAGCTGGGGAGAACACTCTTTGCTATCTAAAATCAAATCAGAATCTCCCTAAAGGGATACAGGTGAACTCAAGAATTTTGATAACATGAATATTTCTCTTCCCAGAGAATAGTTCTCATATGACTTTTGCTCTTAAAAAAAAAAGTTTAATCTGCATAATATTCTGAGTTATAGTTGTGCTATCTTTTCTATTTTATATCATTTTGATAGAACAGATAAAGTTAATATGAGAAGTCTGAATGTCTTTTGTTTTTCTTTATTAAGCTGTTCGTGTCTGTATGAGGGGGTGCACACCTATAGAGGCCTTAGGACAGGTTCAGCTACTGTGACTCCGGCAACCCTGACCCTTTTTTTTAATTATGACCGAGAGAGGTATCTTCACTGTCCTGAATTGTGGTCTCCAGTTTGTCATGTTGTCTCTTGACCATCAGTCCAAGAGGAGTGACAGAAAGCTTTATATGTGGCACGTGAAGAAAGTGGACATAGCTCCCCATGACACAGCTTCAGTAAATCAGCTCAGCTTTATACTAGAGTCTAGGGGATATATAGAATTAGGGTGGTAGCTGGGGAAAAACCTCATCTGCATTAGGTGGTGGGCTTCTATTATTTAGTTGGATTAGTGGCAGCACAGCCCTATGAATACAGCTAGAGCACATTACTTAGTTACCATGTGGGCAGCAGGGGAGTCGTGTTTGCAGGGAACTGTGTCAAGGGTCATTCTTGAAATAAATCAGGCACCTGGGGTAGAGAGATCAAGAATATTGTACCTAGCCCAGGGAGAACTGCTAATCTATGGTAGATTTAAACCTCCGGTGGTGGGGGGGGGGGTGTGTGCTTGCAACACTGAATTAACAGTTATGCTAAGCTGGCTGGCCAGGGAGCCCCTAGAACTGCTCTCTTTACCTTCGCAGGCCTCGGATATTAAGAGAACATGAAACACCACACCTGGCTTTGGATATGGGTCCTGAAGGATGCAACTCTGATGCAATACTTGCATCTTTAGTTCCTGTTGTGTTTCCCTTAAAGTCAGACTGTAAAACCCTTCCTTTGGACTGTTTTTTGGTCAGAGTTTAATCATAGCAACAGAAAGCAAAGGGGAACATCCCCTAAAACCCTTTTACATGTCAACCCCTAGATCTTGAATGTCAACAGTGAAAATGACAAACTTGGTGGGAAAAAGCCTAAGAGGTCTCAACCTTAACAAAGAACCATAGGCAACTGAGGGACATTGGAAGTGGGAGAGTTGATTATCCAGTGCCAAACTGTCAGCTCTGGAAACATATATACCCTATATTTGTGAATATACATTTATATACATATATGTATGCAATAATATTTAGTGAAAAAAATAGGTCATGAAGTTGAAAAACTGTGAGGAGTATATGAGGTTTGGAAGGAGGAAAGGATTGGAAGAAATGGTGTAATTAAACTATAATATTTTTTTAAATCAATTACAAAAACGAATGCCTTAGGCAGCAAGAATCAAGGTTTTCTCATTTCTCCCTATGGCTGGCACCCTCAGACCCAGAAATAGATTCATACCTAGGACTACCAAAGCCCAGTGACTGGTGAGAAATTTGCGAATTTAGCTCCGGAGCATTTTACACACTCCCTTGCATTCCTTGGTGATCTATAATAAGTCCAAAATGTCCAAAGTGGTTTGCATAGTTGTAACAATGAGCCAATCTCATTCAAAAAAAGACAGCTTCCCACACAGGGAGATCTGTTTCCAATACTTATAACAACAAGTTCTTGTCATTTTAATTATTCATTCTCACTTAACCAAGATAGATTTGACATTTAATTTATTATTAGTTTAAAATACATGGAGTTTCTGATTTGAATAAGAAAGCCTGAATGCACTCACTGCAGAAAGCTGAGAACACTGAACACGGTATCATTTGCAAATGTGGAAGTATTTATGCTTTAAGGCGTATATTTTCTACATGGACAAAGGAAACATATTCCTTAAAGCAGTCTCTCCAAAATAAACTGTAGAGGAAATTGGGTAAAGGATTTAGTTGGTGTGGAATTAAAGAAGACCACTGTACTAGAACAGATTTAGAAAAGCCAGCATTGGATATGATTCAGTGTGTTTTAATGCAATAGTTTTGCTTTTACAAGTATTAAATTTGTTAATGTTTATGTTTTGCTCTTTGGTTTTCGTAAATAACATTAATTGTTGGTGCTAGATGCACATTTTAGAAAACTTTTATAAATGTGCAGTTGCATAATGTGCTATCATTCATTTTAGTTTTTGTTTTTAATATTCATTTAAATTTATATAGTAAGAAAATATTAACATAGACTTTGAGTTCCTGAATAGAGTTACCAACATAATGAGTTGTAAGCACCTTTACTGAGGACTAACATTCTTCTAATGTGCCCCTTCATAGCAACAGTTTTAGGATGTGCTGGATTCTCCTTAGAAAGAATCCTTTTGAGACATCCTAGACTCAATAAAGCCTACATTTGGGCATTGAAAGCACCAACTTCTTTTCAACATTTGTACAGGACATTGGAGTTTATGGTATCATTCAATTACCTCTGCATGCTGAGGGAATAGAAACTCATTCCTCACTTTCTCTTACCTATGGCACAGTCAAGTTTAAAGGAAATGGAGAAAAGAGAGTGGCCAGCTAGGAAAGAGGGGACCTTAAGCTTTGAATAAGAAAACCACCAATAGGGTCATAACAAGGACTGGGAGACATGATCTTGTTGGAGGAAATGTGTCACTGGACCTTGGCTTTGGGGTTTTCCAAAGCATATGGTAATCACAGTCTCTCTCTTTCTCTCTTTCTCTCTCTCTCTCTCTCTCTCTCTCTCTCTCTCTCTCTCTCTCTCTCTCTCTCTCTCTCAGCCTGCAGATCGGGGATGTAGCTTTCAGCTACTGTTTCAATGCCTTGCAAGCCACAATACTCACCACTATGATAATAAGGTTCTAAACCTTTGAAACTATGGAAAACTCCAATTAAATGTTTTCTTTTATACGAGTTACTGTGGCATGATATCTCTTTCACATAGAACAGTAAGACATTGGCCAACATTACATGCTGGGTGTATGAGGAGCTGAGAGTATTGAGAATTCACCAGAGTTTGTTCAGTAAGAAAATATTGCAATGAACAGGCAAAAATTAAGTGTGTGGTAACATGGGCAGGAGAAATATGTCATTCTGATTTTAGGAAGCCCAGATTCTAGGAATGTATTAAAGAGGAACTCAGAATTCCTGGGAAAATAAGAGGCAGAAAACTTTGTTGTAGAAGTGCATGTGAGACAAGTTCCCTCCATATTGATGAGTATTTTTGTCTGGCTTAAATATTAATTTTAAGTATAGGTCACCAAAATTTCAGATTTTTTATGGCATGTGTACCTCTGTATTAAAGTTTATATAACATGAGCTGTCGCAACTTAGTCTTCATGTCTTATTTAGGATGTGCTCTAAACCCATGTGAAGTTCAGAATTAGACAGCTGCAGAAATGAGACTTTGAGAAAGACTTAGATAAAATAGTGCCCTAAGTGTTTTAGATTCACCAGCTAGAAGCTTCATTGTCAACACTACTTGTATTATCCGGGGTTTAAACAGCAGACAGAGGTTGGTTATGATCGCCTTATTCAAGGTGCGTAGATGCAGAGATGATCCTATATGTAGCCTCACTTAAATCCAACTTTCAGCTATTTATTGATCCATAAAATGTACAATACTTTGACAATCCTACATATTCTGAATGTTATACTTGTAGGTATCTCCTCGGAAGTGTAATATTGCCAATGCATTCTAAGTCTGTGTGATAAGCTTACAATCCTCCTTGGATGTCCTTCTGTGACACTGTTGTTGTTACTGTTGATGCTACTGTTAAACTATTGAACAACATGTATGTAGTTGCTAATAAAATTTTCCATGTTCATTTATATATATATATATGTTATATATATATATATATATATATATATATATACATATATATAAACTGTTCATAAAATGTAGAAATTTGATATTGGAGTCCTATACACTTTTCATTTGTGCAGTTTTATGATATAAGATATTTTGTAATAATTTAAACCTGCCATTTCTCTATTCAGAAGCAGATAAAGGTGTAGCTGGAGGCCAAGAAGAGGCTTCTCAGAACCTCTTCTGAGACCTCCATCCTTTCCCTTACTGCTTCATTACTGAATAAAGCTTGTTAGACTTTTATAAATTTATATATGCTTTATTTTAGAAATTGCTTGGCTTTTCTCTGCCATCATTCAAGTAAATGTTCTTGTTATTAATGTCTCTGGAGGTCACATGTGAATTACGTGCACAAACCTTCAAAGGGCTGAGAATGCAAGGCGTGGTTACACTTAGACACTTCAGTCAAGCTTTTGATCTTGGATATTTACTAACTACTTGTTGCAATAAGTAGATGCATACTCAGTATTACTAGGAATATTTGTGGAGAGAGTTAATCATAATGTTTGGGAAATTGACTGTTCTGAGTTGTATTGTTTCTTCATAATTGTTTTTAAGCCTACCTAGTCTTGATTCCTTTGTTCTGTGAATATTCCATGAGAACCTTCAGCTTTCAAATGAGGGCATGTAGACCTTGCAGACATCCAATAAACATTTAGTATGACATTATATTTCTAGTGAGAATAATTCCGAACAAAATTAGGCTTTCTTCAATATGGCTCGCTAACATTCCAACACAAACACTTAGTAGAATCAACATAATTCCTGGCACTAAAAGACAGTGGAAAATATATTACCAAAAGTCTCAGTCCTGTATCATGTCATTCTTCCAGGTGGAGGAACTTGCACCTTTATGGGACAGTCAGTTCATAGAGCTAAGCAAATGAATGAACCAGGAATGGAATGAAAGTGAGCTGCGTAATTAAGTGTGCCTGGTTGTATAGAATCTACCTGGCAATATAGATATCTACATGAATGGTAAATTATTGGCATTGGTGCTTTATTCTGCTTATAAAAGGCTTTCAGCATACAGACGATAGAGTTTTTTTTGTTTGTTTGTTTGTTTTTTTGCTTAAACTATCCACCATCTACTGTTAGATTTTCAAGCCCTCTGATGAAATACCACTATTTTTATTTAAGGTATCTTTTCTTTGAAGTTTATTCGACCTGTTATAAAATATGCATTTCAGTACTTCTCCACGACACTCAAGTAAAATTGTTTTCTAATGTTTTCTAGTTTACCTGTTCTAAGCTTCAACACATTTGCAAAAGCTCAATGCAAACTTATTCTGTCACATGTAAATGATCTGTACGTTAAAATAACATTTTTGGAAGTTTTCGTGTTTAGAAGCTGAACATTTTTACAATACTGTCTGTTTCCCTAACAGTTCACCTCACTGTTTATGTGTAACTTCGCACAATTGTTGGACAACTAGAATATTTTTAAATAACAAGAGGAATCATGCCTATTCGCTCTGGTTTTGGTGGTAAGACATAGAAGTAAATTGATCAGAGCCAACTTTGATCAAGATTTTTAGTTGAAAACCAATTATGATGAATGTTATGCCTAATGATATCTGTGAGAAAAGAATACATCCCTATTTGAGAAATTGCAAAGATACCCATTCCTGGAAAAAAAAAGTTAATTTTAATTTGGAAAATTTATTGGCCAAATCCTAAAAGCAAAGTCATTATATCAAAGAAGTATGTTTAAGTTTTATATTCATGGTCAACTCTTTGTATAATCATGGTTAAGAAAATAAATGCCATTTAAATGATAAACACTAACAGAAAATTAAAAAAATTGGCAATAATGGCTCTCTTAAATATGAACAAAGGAGCTGTCCTGATTGAATTTTGTGTTAGCGTAATAGTTGGTATTCTCTCATTTCATGCAGAGGGCAACGTCAATTCTTATTTAGAATGGCACTTGAATAGAATTATCCTCAAAAGAAAATACATGTTCAGTACCCTGTCTGGCTTTAGAAAGCTTATTTTTAGTTATGTGTAAAATATTGTAAATATGTGTAAAAAATCATAATTTATCAAGCTCTTATAATCTTATATTGTTAATTTCAGAGTTTATAATTAACTTGTTAGTTCTTAGGGGAATCTACATAAATCATTATCAAATACCACAGATATTTTTTAAAATGTAAAATCTGCCTTAAGGAATATCCTCAACACCATAGCTTTATCTTGTTTTAAGAAATAAAACTACTCAAATTGAACCAAGAACTACCACCGGAAAATACCCATGATGAGTTGGAGAACTGTAACAGCACCTAATGATCAAAATAAAATCATCTGACTGACAGCTGAATCATTAGGCCTTTAGGTGATTTTTTATTTTAGTTTGTATGTATATATTGTATGTATATGAGTGGATAAGTGTATCTCTGTGCATGTGACTATGAATACCATAATAGATTGTTGTGTTCTCTTGAAACTAAATTATAGGTGATTTTGAATAACCAGATAAGGGTTCTGAGAATAAGACACAGGACCCCTGCAAAAGCATTAAACATTCTTAACAACTAGGAACACAGACCATCTCTCTAGCCTCCATTATCTTTCCTGAGAGATGATTTTGAAAAATAATTGTTCTGTATTTTTCTGTGTAGTTACTAATTCCCACATCTTTGTCTTTCCTACAAAATAATGCAGCATTTAATTCTCCCATTGATACATTTTTTCTCAGGTTACAAGATATATTCTAGAATAAAAATGCCTTTAAATAATTTTTGAAACATATAATCACCTCATATTCATTTCATATATATTTTTTACAATTATTGATGCTTCTTTACCTGACCATGGCACACAAAGAAAACCATTGATAGATTCCTACATCATTACTCTGACATAAGTAGGAACATTCCACACATTTCAATATGGGCTATGTTATATCAACTGCAAAATAATATATTTTATTTTTCATCATTTTTTTTCTTTTATTGATAAAAATTACACAAAAGCTAAGAGATAATTAAATTTAAAAGCAATATTACACATCATCTTGAATTTATAAATTCATTTCTTGACAGTTTCATACACTGGACCTCTATCCATCATTCACAGTAACCCTTTCTCTGCCGAGGGTAGTTCTCAGTTTCTTCTGTATGCCAGATATGCCAGGTGTTCACAGGTCTGGTTGTCAGATTTCTTTCCATGATGCATACCAACAGAGGAATTAACCAGAGCTCCTAATACCACCTATAATGCATACTGAATGAATATACACTTTGATGTATTTAACTCATTCCAGTACTTTATTGTATGTTGTGGTCAATTTATTTTTTATTTTTTTATATTTTAGGTCAATGCAAAACCAAATATTTTTTTGGTACCAAGTAAGTACTCATATTTAGAAGTAGAAAGTCATTCCACTAGGAAATTAAGAAAAAAAAATAAAATAAAAGACTAAATTCATATTTTAAAGAAAACAAAATGAAAATATTAAAAACAGGTCTGTGAGTGTTCTGCACACCTTACAAGGAAAACTATATTGTTTCTGGAATACTCCCACCCTCCCTCCTGCGGTTCTCCAGCCCAGGAACCATGCAGTGTAGAAAAATCAAATATACAAACAAACCTATGGATAGCTAGAGTGAAATCTATTTTTTTTTTAAGAACTTAACACTCTTTACTATGTACATCCGAGAGTATTTGTGTTTGTTTTATGTTTTAAAGCAAAGAAAGTTCTATGTTCTCCCGGGTTGGTGGTAGGTTCACCAGCTGCTCAACCTCATAAGCAGTTTTATTGTTCTTGTTTTTTCTCTATGGCCTACACTTCTGTACAGGAGCAATGAACTCTTGAGGCAGGAGGGTGCTGGCCACCTCATCTCCTTTGTGATGAAGGCTTCCCCCGTGAGCTCTGCATTCAGGAGTTGGCGTTACTGTTAGTTTGTTATTCTCTCCAGATAAATGGCAGGTGCAGCCGATCTGGCTATGGTGGCGATGAAGCTGTGGTCCCTCCCAAGCTCCAGGCTGGGGCTGTCATCCTGATCTATGGACACAGCCTCATAGGCCTTATTGATGTGGAGAGGCTGGTGGGCCTGGCAGTACCCGATCACTGGTTGGTCGTAGCTGTAATACGGCAAGGGCTTCAGGGGGTGAGGTATCTGTATGTGAGAAGCAGAGAAAGCAATTGGTTAGAAATAAACTTTAAAAAGACAGGTAAACCTTCTCCTGGTTCTGTTCTTATTTCCCATGCTGGTTCATGCTAGAAAATAGCAATTTTAGTAAATAATAGTTGTTATTTTGGTTACCATAATTCACTTTTACTTTACAGTTAAATTATATATATAAAGTATTTTCAATGCTTTATTTTTGATCCCACTTTCACTTGTCCTATTAACATAAAAATGTTAAGAATAACTTAAATATCTATGAACACAGACAACAGCCATCATACCAGTGGAAGGCAGCTGTGCTTACCACTATGCTATCAAAAGCACTCCGCAGCCTACATCTGAACGTACTAACTACCAAAACAGGGAGAATCTGTTATAGTATGGCACGATAGGTCAAGTCTAAAATAAGACACAAAAGAGTGTATAAGGCCTAATTGGTTCTGTGACCTGTGTTCTTGTGGTGTCCTTTGATACCCCTCATACCCCCCTTAACGCCTCCAACCCCTGGTCCTCTGGGCTATCCAGCTTCTGGCTCTTGAACCTCCAGGTGGTGTCAGGCACAAGCAAGCTCCCTTTTGTGTCCTGGGCCTCAAACTGGACCAGTCCTTGATTGGCCACTCCCACAATTTCTTTACCACCTTTATCCCATTACATCTTACAGGCTGGACAAAATTTAAGTCAGAGGTTTTGTGACTGAGTTGGTGCTCCAGTCTCTCCACTGAAAGCCTGACCTGATTACAGAACATGGTTGGCTCAAGCTCTTTATTTCCCATTATTACAAGTCTTTTGGGGCCAACCTCACAGATTTCAGAGAGTTTCTGTTACACTGGATTTCTACCTCACCCCTGAGATGCTTCCCCATTCCAGTTGTCTCTCCTGGTATTCTCACCCTCTATCTCTCTCACTCTACATGATCCCTCCTGTTACTATCCCCTCCAAATCCATGAAATCTATTTTCTTTAATCTTCCCAGGGAGATCCATGTGCACCTTCCTCCAGTCCTCCTTGTTACTTAGCCTCTCTGGGTCACTGGATTGTAGTATGATTATCCTTTAGACAGCTAATATCCATCTATATGTGAGTATACACCATGTTTGTCTTTCTGGGTATGGTTACCTCCTCTGGATGACTTTTCCACTTCTATCCGTTCACTTGCAAATCGCATGATCTTATTTATTTATTTAATAACAATGGAGTAGTACTCCATTGTGAAAATGTACCACATGTCTTTAAAATTCTTAGGTTGGGTGACATCTATGCTCTTTCCATTTGGGGGCTATTAAGAATAAAGCTGCTATGAAACAAACATAGTTGAGCAAGTATCCTTGTGGTAAGGTAAAACATCCTGTGGGTATACACCAGGAGTGGTATAGTTGGGTCTTGAAGTAAATCAATTCCTAATTTTCTGAGACTCTTCCATATGTTGATTTCTAAACTGGCTGTGCAAGTTTGTACTCCCACCAGTAATGGAGGAGTCCTCCTTTTGTTCCACATGCTCTTCAGAAAGAGCTGTCACCTACGGTTTTTATCTTAGCCATTCTGACATGTGTAAGATGGTATATAAGAGTCATTTTGAGTAGAATTTATATGACAGCATTTCTTTAACTGTTTCTGGACAATTTGAGATCCCCTGTTGAGAATTCTCTGTTTAGATCTGTACCCCATTTTAAATTACGTTACTTTTTTGTGTCCGATTATTTCTTTATATATTTTGGATATTAAGCCTCTGTAAGATGTGGAGTTGATTTTTTTCCATTCTGTAGGCTAATTTTTTTGTTATTGATAGCGTTGTTTGCCTTACAGAAGGTTTGGAACTTTATGAGAGCCCATTTATTGTTAATATTAGTGCATTCCGTTTCAGCATTCCTTTGTGACAATATTTTCAAGATTATTTCCAAGTTTCTCTTCTATCAGGTTCCACATATCTGGCTTTATATTAAAATCTTTGATCTACTTAGACCTTCACTTTATACACGGATCTATTTGCACTCTTCCACATGCTGACATTCACTTAGACCAGCACCATTTGATGGAGATACTTTTTTCCCCATCGTATATTCCTGGCTTCTTTATTAAAAATTAGATGTCTATGCGTGTGTGTATTTGTATCTGGGTCTTACATTCAATTCCATTGATCAGACAGCCTAGTTTTATACCAAATCCGTGTGATTTTTATAACTATGGCTCTATAGCAGATTTTGAAGATAGGAATCATGATACCTCTGAGTTCTTTTATTATCCAGAATTGTTTTAGCTATGTTCTTTCTTGTTTGTTTTATTTTGCTGTTGTTTTTTTTTGGTTTTGTTTTTTTTCCATAAGAAGCTGGGTATTGCTCTTTCAAGGTCTGTAAAGAATTGTGTTGGGATTTTGATGGGGATTGTGTTGAATCTGTAGATTGTTTTCAGAAAGACGGCCATTTTTATGACGTTAATCCTACAGATCCATGAGCATGGGAGATCTTTCCATCTTCTGAATTTCCTTTAATTTCTTTCTTCAAAGACCTGTTAGGGATTTTATTATTAATTTGTTAGAGATAAGAGCAAGAGGCATCTAGGAGAGCCCAGCGCAGAGAGAAAAAAAAAAAAAAAAGAAGAAGAAGAAGAAGAAGAAATAGACTGAACAGGGCCAGCAAAGGGAACATGGTCAGGGTGAGGGTAACAGAAGAGCACAAAGAATAAAAGAGATATCAAGAGATGGCATAATAAGAGAACAGGCTAGAACTGAGAGCAAGTGAGAGAGAATAAGTACGGGAGAAAAGAGGATAGCCAGAGAAGAAGAGTTGGAGAGAGAGGTAGAGCAGTAGGGATGGGGGAAGTTTCCCCTTATAAAGAAAAGTTATGTATCTTGAAGGGAATGGGAAAGAAGCCCATTGAATTGAGAAGCACTAGGATCTTAGAATATGTTGATATGGAGTTTTAAATTCAGAACAGGGAGTTGTGATACTGAGGGTGCCTGGATATGATGCCATCGGCATATGTCAATGGAGGCATATGTCTCTTTTGCCACAGGCAAGGAAATCAATTTGGCATTTGGCAACCAGTTTTATAAGTTCATGAGTAATGCTCTTTCTTGTCTAGCCATCAGTAATTATTCTATAGTATACTCTGAGTTGGGCCTAAACTCAGTTTTTGGTAAATCAATATGGCTGCCCTTTTAAAGTGAGTAGTATTCCTTGAATCTGACATTGAAGCCTTTTGTTGATGATAAGGGGCAGTGTGGTCTCTTTTGCAACTGTGCTTCTCACCTGAAATGAGTATATAATTGTCAGGATTCATTATGGCTAACATGATTGTCAAAGGTTGAAGATCATAGAAGTGCATCATACAATGTCAAGAGACATTTCTTAGAATCATCTGGTTTAGTGACCCAGCCTGAAGAAATAGAGAGTAAATACACTGGCTTCACTGGATTACACTGACTCATATCAAATCCACATCTGTTTCTGCAAAACCACCTGAGGATGGTGAACCCTTGGTCATTTTGGAGCAGTTAGCAGGTCTGTGTTTAATTACTTGATGGTTTCTGTCAGCTGCGTGAAAATCTTCTGGGATAGATAAAGACTAGGGACAGAGGTATAGTTAAAGAGCTAGAGGAAAATGTTTATTTTGCATATACACTTGACACTTCCAGACCTGTGGTTCTGGATTTTGGCAACAGATGCATAGTCAAGAAACCAAAATGGCCACTCTATGTAGTAGAATAAGGAAAGTGTATAGCAAACTGCCATGGGTGTCTCTTGGGAAAGCAATGAGATGTGACATGGACAAAAAAAAAAAAAAATCACAAAGGTTATAAAGAGAATGAGAATCTATGAGGAGGGGAGCCTTTGAAGTAGAAAGGAACTTTGAAATGTAAAAGAAGTACATGTGAGCAAAAGAGCTCAAGGAACCTGGAGGCTACTATGGACTTGGATGTGATAATAGATGCTACAATTGAAAAGTCATATGTCTCTTCTTCTATATATATAAAATGACTCCTTTTAGAAGATGAGGATTGTTTTTACAAGTTCATGAAGAATTCTGGATTTTATAATTTGCCAGATTGCCAAAAATCCTCCTGTAAATTAAGCTGAGCCTTGACTCAATTTAGGACCAATTACTGAGCTTGCTATTTTTTTTTTTTTTTGAAGGGATGGGCAGGGTACTGTTTGGCCATGACAAGTTGTCTGGTTACCATGTTAAGTAAGAAAAGATCATGAAAATATAAGTCACAAATGGGAGTGAAAAGGATGGGAAAAACAGTAATGATCTACACCCACAGATAGGCACACAAAATAAACAAAATGTATATATATATATTAGAAAGTAGGAAAATGAAGTGTTGTATAAGTGTGTAAAAGTGTTATGATGAAATGAAACCCATTTCTTGCTATGCTAAATAAAAACATTAATTTAAAAATTAAAGACAAAGGATAGATCTTTATCTAGTTAGCTGTTTTTTCTTATCACACAGTGGTTGTATAGCAATTTTTGCTCAGATAAAACCTTCCATCTTGGAAGGAAGCTGTTAAGACACAGGATTTTTGGAGGGGAAGTGAAGCATTCCATCCTTCAGGGCAGCTCAATAAGCCCAGAAAGTAAACAGCTCAAAGTAGCTTCAGGACATTCCTGAAACTGTTCACATTCTCAAGGACTTTTAACTTCCCAAAATCAGACATAAGTAGTAAGGACTTCTGAAGACACCCTACCCACTATCCTCTGATACAAAAAGTGAGGCTACCTAGAAGACTTACAAGTCTAGCAGCCTGGAAGAGGCAGAGAGCTACACTCTTAACTACTATTTCACATATCCAGCTCCATTTTTATTCTTTATTCATTCAGATATCCCTCTATAAGCCAAAAAATTATCTAAACTCAAACCGTTTGCTGCCATTTCTATTTGAGGAAATCCTGTGTGAATTTTGAAGTGTGTTAAATGGTAGAGGAATGATTGGTGTCTTGGGTCAACACAGCTCTGAGAAAGCAGAGAAATAAAAACAGAAAACTTTGTTCAGGGAATTAAGAAGAAAAATGTCTTGGGAAAGACCCTTCTAAGGATACTGTGATCCGTTCTTCTCTTGTTTTTAATTTGTGGAGGATAACTTAAAAATACCATAAAAAATTACCAAGTAACTTCCAAGTACAAAAAATTTACTGGGCACAGAATATTTATTCTGTACTTTTTTTTTCTTTCTCTTTCTTTCTTTCTCACTTACTTACCTAATTTTTTTATTTATTTTGTTTACAATTTATTAATTTACTTTTTTGTTCTGTAACATAGGTGTGGTGGTCAGAGTACAGTTTGTAGGAGTTGACTTTTTTTTTTTTCATTGCAGTCCCTGGGGATGAAATCCATGTCCTCGGATAGACAGTAAGTGCCTCTTCTTGTTCAACCATCTTCCCAACACTTGTTTCACATTTTTTCCTTGTAGAAATGCCTCAGTTTTCTCTTTCCAAATTAGCTAGATTAGTGTAAAACACTTAAGTCCACGTGAAGCACTGGATGTGGCTCTGTTGATACCTTCTGTTGTTGGGGGTCTTTCCTTTAGTTATGTAACAGAAAGACAATGGAATCCAAAGGTATGCAATAGTCTCCTTTGTGAGAACTAAGTTAGAGACATATGAGCCCTCTGTACAAACAGACTCATAGGAAGATAAAAATCATATGTCAACATCACTGGATCTTCCATGTTTGTTTAAAGCTCTTATGTTTAAAATACTATGTAAGAGAATAATTTCATAGCTAAAAAATATGATATTCAACTTTATTTTCACTCATATATCAAGGAAGCTTTATTAACTACAAACTTCTAGATATATATGTCATATCATCTCAGGACACAGGAAATTTGTGTTTGTTTTACAGTTGGACTAATTTTTGCTGTAGTAAGCAGGAGCTCATGGCATTTTCTATATTTGTGCCTAAAACAAACTCTTACAAGATAGAAACCTTTGTTACATTCTTTTCTTAAAAATTGACCAATGGCAAAATAGGTAGATAATCGAAAGCTGAATGAATTGGCCACCTTTGAAAGGATAACTGCAACATTTGCTCATTGACTCTAGGAGTCTTTTCTGTGGGTACCATCTAATCAATTGAAATTGTGGTTTTGGAGCAGCTAAGAGAAGGAGGCCTTGTGCTTTGTACTAATAACGTACAGTACATTAACCACCTGGGTCCCTGTGTGGATTGTTGTTTCCAGTAGTCAGAACAAAGTGTCCTTAAGTTCCCCTTCTGTAATTTTGGTATTTTTGTAAATGAGTTCTTAGTGCTTTACAAAAGGATCCCCATGCTCCATCCATTCTCTCCTGGGCTCTACTTTATAGCTCAGCAGAAAAACACTATTTAAAGATGTCCTCATTAGCATGCCTGGCTACTCATTGGCTTCACTGAAAGCTGTACTTTATTTAAAGACAATTTCGTGGTACACAGAATAAACAAGAATCTGGGAAATATGTCATGCTCCTCTCAGTTCTGACTTTCCTGGGATATATATGCTTATGAACGTAAGTCACATGTAGACTTCCATAGAGGTGTATTTCATAACTGCATCTGAAGTAGGTTACAGAGGGAAGAAGAATTTCTATGACTTCTATGATTAATTATAAGTCATTTTGATTCTCCTGATTGCTAGATATTCCTTTGAAAATGGAGCAGGCCTAGCATCTCATTGGCCTCAAGTAACACTAAAAGTTTTTTCTCATCTTTAAGAAATAAGAAATCTCCTTAGAATACCTATATCGTTTTAAGCTGAGCACTGCCCTTACAATTTTTGGAAAGCATGCCCTTTAGGTCTTCAGTTTCTATTCAGAGAAATGCAGGGATCACAAGGGTGTGTGCATAGTTGGTAACTAAGGCTCTCAGTCCTATCCTTATATCAAGATGAAGTTCTCAATCATTAATGAATCTTCTGATCTTCAAAAACAAAAACAAACACTTCATGTACTGTACTATATACCTAGAATGTGTTTTTTTCCCAACACAGCAGAAAGGTGTAAAAATTAATAAATAACAAAAACAACAACAAAAAGCCCCAATGAAATTCTCTAAATTATGAAGGATGGTTGTATTAGTGCTTCAAAGACAGAAATTAGAGAAGTGGCATATTTTCTATTTTTGGAGTAAACACTGAATTATAGAGGGTTATAGAGAGATTCAAAACTTGAATATTGACTGATTCCATAATTTTATATCTTCAAGAATGATATTTAAAAAGATAAATTAATGTGTCTATACAATTAAGTGTGAAGTCGATGTGAAATTGATCCTTGATAAATTTGGACAAAGACTTTAGAAATATCGACATGGAAATCCAATAGTGTTTCTTTTTTTTTTTTCCTCAAAGGTTGAAGCATTAGTTATAAGTAGTTGAAGTGTTTGATTGTTCTTAAATTACTGTGGTCTATCATAAGTCTTATTTATTAACTTTTCATGGTCATTGTTCAGATTTCAGTATGAGTTCTTTCCACTAAAGTCATAAAAAGTTGATTTTCAATTTCCTGAATGACATTTGAATTCTAATTTACAGAATTAAAGGGTTGTATCAGGCTTTTCAGACCATTTAAAAAGTATCATCATATAAATCCAGAGGAAGAATTCAATATAGCTAAATTGCTTAATGAAGATGGACACTTCATTTATTGGAAGTTAAATTGACTTAAAATGAATGGCAATTGCTAAGTGAATGTATAGCTTTGACTTTATTCCTTTTACCGTGTTAATATGTGATGAGAATCAAACATGTACATGTAAACAAGTCTGTGGAATTGGGGAACGTTAATTAAAAGCTAACAGAAAATTAATCCATTTAAGTTATTTGGGTAAAAGGGAAACTTAGTTGTCCCTTCAGTATATGGGAGGTAGAGATGGAAAAATCTTACAAAGCTCATGGCTAAGTGACAGATAGCATCGTGTCTTGTCTCAAACAAGGTGGGCAATGAAGACTGATCCTGGGGCTGTCCTCTAACCTTCATGTGTGTACTATGTGCAGACAGTCACATCACGCCATGCCACGCCATGCCACGCCATGCCACGCCACACACACATACACACACATACACACACACACACAGAGAGAGAGAGAGAGAGAGAGAGAGAGAGAGAGAGAGAGAGAGAGAGAGAGAGAGAATTCTAAGAAGTACCTGAAAGTAGAAAAGATTCTTAAGAATTCAGGAGTTCACAAGAAATTCAATGCATTAAAACAATGTCAGAATTTACTACTAAGTGAAACCAAAAACATAAAGTAAGAGCTCTTGGAAGCTTGCCACCTCAAACAATGCCTAGTAGAAAATTTATACTTTCTCCATTTGTTTTTAAAGTGAAGTTAATAATAAATGTGGCCTAGCCACCTATTCAACTTATCAGATCTTCAATTACATGTCATGACATTTATTTCAGAAACTTTCCAAATGAACAAATAAAGGAGAGAAGATGAAAAATACAACTATCCTGCTTCCATTTATTTGCTAGGTTAAAAGATGTGTAAGAATGCCATCATGTAAGATCCACCATTTGTAGAAGACAGCAAGACGATGCATTGAGTAAATGTGTTTGACACTCAGTCTGAGAAGCTGACATAAATCACTGAGATATACAAGGGTGGAATGGGAGAATCAACTCTTGCAAATTGTCATCTGACCTTCACACATGTTCTATTTCATTCATGTATACATACATACAATAAATAAAATTTATTTTAAAATAAAAGTAACTAAAAACCACCATTCTGAACTCAGTGAGTGTTGGCTTTCAATATTGACAATTCCTATCAATTTATAACTTAAGTTCCGATATATCTAGTATAGATTTGTTTTTCTTCCTTCTCTGTTCTTATTCAGGGATTTGACCACATTTGGCTATGTACGCACTTTCCTTCACATTTTCATTTTCAAGTCCAAGCCACTAAAACTTGTGGTTTTAGTTGTATCTTTCCAGCATATGTTGTTCCAAGGTATCTAGAAACTTAAGCTAAGTGAAGAGCAACTTAGACTGTAAAGTTAGGGTTGATTTTTATTAACTTAGGAGTATATTATATTAGCAGTGTTCTTAGAATTCACAAAGGTTTTGGAGTAATAGGGTGGATTAAGTAAATAGCATTAATTTTTAGAGGCTTCTTGTCCAAAGATCTGGTCCCTGTTTGGGAAAAGTAATGTGTTCTTAGTGGTGTATAATAATCAAAATATACTTTCCCAGTATATTTGACCCTGATTCCAAAGTATTAGAAGATGGTGATATTTTAAAATATGAATATTTCATTTGTTTGTGGAAAAAAGGTAGGATTTCTATGAAGTGTCATGATATATAGAATGTTTATCTTTAAACAGGAGACTACTGTGATCATATGTGAACCCCAATCCCTCATTACAAAAGTTAAATAAGTAATATAGATGTAATAAAGCAGAAGTGATATTTATCAGCACATAAAACAATCCACAATCCAGTTCAAAATGTTTTTTTTTCTTGAACTGGAGCAATATATCATTCATATAGCACTTACGTCAGAGATATAAGGGCATAAATTTGGTTCTAGAAGCTGGGTATGGTGGCCCAAATTTGTAATCCCAGAGCTTGGAGGGTACAGACAAGAGTATCCCTGGGGATAGTCTAACCAAAATTTAAGGCTTATGAAGACCATTTCCTAAATATCAAGGTGAATGGTAGGTAGACAGCTCCTGAGAAGGAGCACCTTAGGATAATCTTTGGTTTTCACATGCATGCATGCACACACAAATACATATGAACTAGTGTGTTTGTGCTCATGGAAATGTACACATACAAACAAACACACACACATACAGAGAGAGAGAGAGAGAGAGAGAAAGAGAGAGAGAGAGAGAGAGAGAGAGAGAGATGTGTTATTGACTCCGAAGTATATAGAAGGAGGTGTGAATACAGAGGCAAAGTTAGCACTGGTGCCATTTCTCAGTCAAATCTCCTTGAGTTTTGTCAGGGAATGGTAGTTTGCTCCAGTGTCCATGTGAACTTGGGTGGCATTCTATTTGGATTTGCGTTAAATAGTTTACACTGCTCTATACTCGTTTTATGCAAGAATATGACTTTTGGCTAGCTTGAAAGTAGTATTTTCTCTTTGAACTTAGAGTAGATGAGTCTCCAGTGCCTCCTCTCTAACCATGTAGTGAGTATTAAGTAAAGAAAAAAATATATTACAAATGTAAAAATGAAATAGAATTCTCTCATAAGGGAGGTGCTTGAATTTCTCCTCGTCATATGCCTTTGTAAAACAGAATTGTGTACCCTAAGGTAGAAATTCAGAACCAACTAATAGATGCAGGGGAAAAACCCCAGAAGGTTTATAAGAGATTGACAGAATGAAATGACTGCTCTGAATCTAGAACCATTTAAAGAAAATACTAGGAGTCTGGCTATTTAGGAAATGGAGGGAAATGTTGAGGTACAGGTTTAATTATGGAAATAGAATATACCCATTTAGAAAATGCAATGATAAGTTGTATTTTAGAATATCAAAGTTGAATGGTACATAAATAATGTTGAATTTTATACTTTAAATGAAATGTGTACAGATCTAAGGTAATGGCTGGACCTCTGCCATAAAGTATATACTATTAAGGTACAATTATATAAAAGTGAATTTGCTATCATAATTCACTTATTTATGATTTCATTCATTCATTTACATGACAGATACTTATCACAGGGCTGCCAAACTCTCATGAACCAGTGATGGTTTAGTCTTTCAGTTCACACAGAATCTATTGTTAGTTATTGGCCTTTCTTCTGACAGTGCGAAAGCAGACATTGGCAAAATGTGAATGAATGTTTTTAATATAAATTTACTTAGTGTCACAGTTAGAGTTAACTGTTAACTTGGCAGAACCTAGAGTTGACTGAGAAGAAAGTTTCAGTGGAGGGATGGGCATCAGATCAGAATGGCCTATATGCACATCTGTGAGGGATTGTTTTGGAAACTAATTGACCCAGGAATGTCCAACCCGCTGTGAATGGCATCGTGTCATGGGATAGTGGTCCTGAATGGTATAAGAAAGCTGATCAAACATGAAACCAAGTGAAGCAAGAGAGCTAGCAAGTAGTATTCTACCATTGTTTCTACCTCAAGTTCTCGCTTGAGCCCCTCTCCTGACTTCCCTCTGTGACAGCCTGTAACCTGGGAGTGTAAAGTAAATAAACCCTTTCCTGTCTTAAGTTGCTTTTGGTTGATGTTTTAGTAGAGTGACAGGGAGCTGGCATACTTATAGAGATGGAATTTTGAGTTTCATTTAAGGCCCAAGGGTTACAGTATATTACTATCATTACCAAAAGTGAAAAATCATTTAGCTTGTTTTGGTAATTTTCAATAATCTAGGCATACAACAGTGCTCTGGTTCTATAAAGAAGAAGAAAATAAAGGTGCTTTATTTGAGGAGATTATTAACAGCTGAATAAGTGAGATGAGCCTGGTCCTCCCTGCCTGACATTGAGGTTGAATACTGTGAGTCACGAGAGCAGAGAGGGAAAGAGTTCCCAGCATGTGAGCACTGTGGATTACCAAGTGAAGACCCAGGTCTTGCCCAGAATAAAGCTTTCAGTGGCTCCCAGACAAAAAGCTGGACTCACACAACCTTGGTACTTGGAACTCAGACAGGAAACTTCAGGTGAGAGCTCAGAAGTCACCCCCGAGGTCATACTGGATCAAACATGCTATAGGAGGATCAAGACCGACTGCCCTTTGAGTGAAAAGCTTATGGGATGATCTTAAAGCAAACAGTGAGCTCCTGAGCTGTGCAGCATCTAACACACGGGAGAGAACTGTGGCGATTATGTGAAAGAGGTCACTGCACTCAAAGGTCATTGAATCATAAACACATGGCCCACCTCTTCTTCTGCTTGTGACAAAGTTAAAAATATGCCCCTTTTTTCTATTTCTCAACCTCATTCAGCCCTCTCTAATACCTAGGTCTTGGTATTCATAATTCTCTCTTTTATAGAGCATGCTGCCTTTTCTTCTGTTTTCATTTTCTTTCTTTCCAACCCCACTGGGTTTATGCTAATCTTTTGATGCTCTGTTCAAATGTAATGTTTCTGGAGAGGTCTTCTCTAAACACCTTATCTATAAGACCATTCCGTTCAGATTTATATATGTAAACTATCCCCTCTTTAAAAGTTCCCTCTATTTTCTGCCTAACAGAAACTTTTATCAAAAGGTAATAGTCTTTACGTCTTGTTAACTAAGATTGGTTATAATTTAATTATTTCTATCTCAGCAACTTGGCTGCATTCACTTGATTCTATTCATGCCATCATTGATGGTACAGTCATTCTTCAAGATATCATCAGTTTCAAGGAGTACATATTTGGTCTGAAGTTCGGGCTAATTCAGTTGAGTAAATTTAACGACTATCGTTATATACATGTTTTCTAAATAGCTACTTGTAGATAAATATACCTTACCTTAGTAGTGAATTGCCCATAAAAGTTCAGTCAGCTGGAGAACCCCTTTAGTTAGATGTTTTTACCATCTACTCCTTTTATTTTTTAAAGTAATTTAATTTACTGGGATGGCTGTAATGGCCCACTCTGTTTTCATTAGCAGGAAGAAAGGATATTTCTGTGTACTTAAGAGCCAATAAAGACTCCCACATCTGAAAAATACTCAAATCTCCTCATTTCTATCAAGTAATAAATTTTTAAAAAGGTAAAAGAATGAACTAGCCAGAGTATTACCAAATAAACAATGAGGATGTGGTAAATATATATATATATATATATATATATATATATATATATATATATATATATATATATATATATATATATATATATATATACTGAGGACTAGTATTGGAAATATCAAAAGTCAACACAATCGATGGCATTATCCATCTCCTGAGGTTAGTCCTAGGAAGAAATGATGTGTGTGTATGTGTGTGTGTGTGTGTGTGTGTGTGTGTGTGTGTGTGTGTGTGTACATGCTTGTGCTCACATACATGCTCATATAAAGAAAACAGTTTAAACAGCCCACCTTCCCCTTCTCCTATCCCCTATATCACTAAGGACTCCAGCTGTCACTGTCACAATCACAGGCTCTCCTTTCTGATTGTGTGTCACTGTATTCCAATACAAACCACCATACTCACATTCTCATGGTCTTGTAGAACACAGAGCATCAACATGGCATACTTCTCGGTTCCTTGTTTTCTAGAATGAAGCTATATCAAACAGCAAGATATTCTTATATTCTCCAGTGAGCTGAATCAATCTACAATCATGCATTTTATTGTTTATCTTGGCTAACACCCCAAATATAAAAGATCTCTATGCAGTGTGCCTAGAATGTTTGCATCTGTCTTTGCTTCAATTCTCTTCCCCTACCAACACCACCTCACTGAGTCTTTAAACTCTAGCATCACTACTAACCACCTGTCTTAAGTTTCTAGTCTGTTGCTCTGATAAAATCCCCTAGAAAATGCATCTTAAGAGAGAACAAGTTGATTGTGCCTCACAGCTTGTTACAGCAGGGAAGTTGAGACACAGAACTGTGAAGCAGCTGGAAGCATCACATCCAACCAGAAAGAAAAGAGTGGAGAATGCACACTGCTACTCATTTCTTTATTCTCTATTAATAGAGTCAAGAATCTCAACCAGGGAATGGTGCCACCCAGAGTAGGCCAGCTGTTTATCTCAATTAAGATAATCAAGATAATGCCCACAAGCACATTCAGAGACCCCTCTCCCAGGTTATTACACTGCATGTGAATTTGACAACTGTTATTAACTATCACATTATACTTCATTCCAAACAAATATGTGTAGCTTCCTCCTAGTGCTTCAGATGTTGTGTACATCACTGTGAAGAGTTTACATCTTCTTCTACCATGTTCTAATTCTGAATGTTTGCATCCTAACATGTGAAGACTGGTCCCCATCACTGCACTTATTCCCGGTTTCTACTTTCTTACTACTCTCAACAGAGTGAAGCTCTTGTTACAAATAAGATTTTCAAATAAATGCACCAGACTTCCAGCAAGAAACCTCATTAGGTAGCACAAGAAAAGCTCATCATTTTTAAACTCACTCAAGTGACTAATGTTTTACTCTTCCACTGCATTGTGGTTCATTGATTTGTTATAAATATTAATACATTACTATTGAGAAAATATAAATGGTATTTTAAAAATATTTTAATATGTTTACTAAGCAATAATACATGACTTCATAATTATTCATGAACATAGACCCTCAGAGAAAACATAAATGCATGGAGCAGAGCCTAACATCAGAAGTGGTAAAGGGCTCATTATATTTCTTCAGAGATTTAATTTTATGTGACTTCTGATAGCAACCTTCAAAATCAGTTAGCAGATAATGTATATTATATTTCCTGCAAATAGGAGTCTAGAAATATATTTGTCTATTATCTATCTATTGATTTTTCAATCAATTTATCTATCATGTTTTCATCTTCCTTCTATATCAACCTTTTGAACTCTCTACTGTGTTTTCATAGATCTCTACTATCTAATATCTATCTATCGATCTGTTTGTCTATCTGTCTATCTTTTATTTATTTGTGTGGTTTTCTCCTAAGGCCAAAAACCATACTTGATCTCATGCAAAAACAAAAATGGCTTTTTCAGTAACTAGAAGCTCCACTTAAAGTACTTCTTTGAAAAATAGATAGTAATAATATGAGTAGGCCCTCAAATGCATTCAGAAAAAAAATTTCGAGAAAGATTATGTGTGATTTAAATAACTAACTGCAACAAAACTTCCAATTATGTAGTGAATAAATCTATGTCCTAGAAATGAAGATAAGGCTTAGGGAAATTTAGATGATTGCACATGAGATGTAGAGGCTATGACCAGTAATTCACTATGAGAATAAACATTTGTAGGTAGGAATATTAATACTTTAAAAGACACAGGTGGAAGTTAACATTACTGCTTGGTAGTTCTAGGCAATTAATTCCCTTTTTTTTTTTTTTTTTTTTTTGGTCTCTCAACCACTGTGATCCTATCCACACAAATAATATTCCACCTTCCGTTTACCCTGAAGTGTTGAGCAAAGATAAACTCTCTGATAAATTTGATTTTTTTAATTTATCTTTAAAAATAAGGAAAAAAAAAACCACCTCATTTTAAAATAGGGATATTTTATAGGATGTAAATGAATTCTTTGTCTGAAATCACATTACATCACTAATATATCTAGACTTATTTATCAGAACATCCCTTATGTTCTAATTATTTTGTTTCTGTAACATTCTCTGGCTTCAAACCTCAAGGCTGATGTCTATTTGAGAGTCTGAAACTATCAGTACTTATGACTGCAACTTTGACTCCTGAAGGATTCCCAGACTCATCCTGGCACTGAGTGTCTTGCTGCTTTTTGTGTTTTCCCATCATTCTTCATTCCTCTATCTCCTCCTTATTTTGGAAATTTGGTTAAAAATTGGGTCTGTCTCACAGCCCTAAATATCATTGTTGTTCTGTTAGTTTTAGTCAATATGTTGTTCAATTCACCATGACTAGAAAGCTTCCATGATATGTTGTTTAAGCCTATTCCCAAGATTTAACAAAATGCTAGGCATAAAAATTAGTCAAACATTAGTTTTTCAAGTGCCTATAATTTGGCATGACAATATAAGCCAATTTTATAAAGAATTTATGACATACAGTCAGTTGATTCTTGAAAATTATAATTAAGAAATATATGAGAAGCAGTATTAGTTTATGAGCATGTTATAGAGAAACAGAAAGTCTTTGTGAAAAGCAAGTGATATGAGTTTTTTAAGGTTTTGATTTGAAAATATAGAATGCTGACAGTTGGAATTGCCAGTCTCTACTTTCTAAAGAAGTAGGAGAGCAGGAAAACAGAGCGAAGTTGCTTTACATGCAGAACCCCTAAGGGTGATAACTGCTTTAATTCCTCACACAAATATGCATTTCAAAACCTAATATCAAAAGCTGAGTCTGGCTGACACCATGATAAATGGATCTACAAGTGGATGAAGAAGGTAGATTTTTTATATTATGAATATTGACCTTTCATTAGTAGAGTTTGGTGTCTGCTACATACAAAACCATACACAGACATGATAGCTGCTTCTAGAAGATTTAAATACTATATACAAAGGTATACAAGGTATTCTTTCTTTCAGCAAAGTAATTGAACGTTATGTCTAACTGTGAGTGGTACATGAAGATGGAAAAGCTTATGAATTCATGTTTTTAATTTTAAGTAGAATATACTTCAGTATTGTCTTCTTAGTATGATTTTACTCTTCAACCTTTTTTTTTTTCTTATTTGGTTTTATTTAGTGCCAGGGATTGAACCAAAACCTTATACATGCTTGGCAAGTACTGCAATACACAGTTACTTCTTCATCCATTTCTCTCCCTGTATATATAAATATACTTGATATTTGAGAAAGGATCGCCTGGCTAACTTTGAACTTACTTTTTTACAATATATGTATGTGTATGTATGTATATATATATATATATATATATATATGTATATTTAATACAATATATTCTGATCACTTTGTAGCCCTGGTTAATTTAAGCTTGAATCCTTATGCTTTGGCCTACTTGGTTGCTGGGGTTACAAAAGTTCAGCACCTCTGTCTTTATTCTTACATAAAGTAAATACATAGTCTGTAATAACTTTGGCAGTTTCCCTGCAAATATCTCTCTAGCAGCATAAGAAAAGAGACCTCCCTTGTCATTTACATGTCTTTATTTATCATGATTTCTCCTACCAATAACATTTCAAGATCTAACTTCAATGAGAATAACAGCCTCTCCTCTCTACTTGCTGTAGAATTTAGAAAGGGGCAGGCAAACTATTGAAATTTACCTGACTGTGAAACATATAATGACAGACAGGCATTGAAGTGTGGAATGAATTATGTTGTTTTCTTTTCAGTGTTTATTTATCTTTTATATGTATGTGTTTTTGTCTCGTGTACCAAGTATATATATATATAATGCCCACGGAGGGCAAAAGATGACACCAGATTCTCTGGAACTGGAGCTATGAGTAGTTGAGAATATCATGTGGGTGTTGGGAATTGAGTTCAGGTCATCTGCAAGAACAGCTAGTGCTCTAAACTGCTGTGACACCCCGCATTCTGCCCAGACTCATTTATCTTAGCAGACTCTTGATAGTTACCATGTACTTTTAGTAAACTTGGGGTTCATAAATTGTATATTTTAATATATGATCACCAAGTAGGGGATGGGGATCACTAATATGTCCATAAAATTAGAAGAGTCCTTATGTTACTTGGTTTAGTAATTTAGTAATGATACTCAAGGTGCCATTCCTTATTTAGACTATGTCTACCCTTAAAATCCCCAAGAAATAAAAAGGTTTCCAGTGATAAGACAATGTTGTTAATACAGATCAGATGCAAGACGAACAAATATATCCTGAGAAGTGAATTGAGTTGCTTCAGAAGGCAAAGTCCATTTTTGCCTCTCTGTATACTCTGGTTATTTATTTATTTATTTTTGTTCTTCTAAGAACACAAAAAAGTTCTTTTCTGGTGAAAGCAAGCAATTGTGAGAACATAAACTTTAACTGTGAAATTCAATCACTTTTATAGAGAAAATATTTGTTTTCCAATACCCACATCTAGCTGCTTGCTGCCACCTCTAACTTCAGTTCAAGGGATCCACCACAATTGTCCCCATGGGCAATTGTACTTATAAAAATCACCGACATATACACAGAATTAAATCTTATATATTAAATACACTAAACAAACAAAACTAAGGAACACTGGCAAGTTTGTTAAAGCTGCCACACCAATGTCCTCTGGAGTCTTTATCTCTTAGTGTAGTCACCTTACAAAGGAGTTTGATTGGCATGTGAAATCTCAGGTCTCACTCCAAGTTCACTGAACATGAAAAAAATGGCTCCTATTTGTATTCCAGTTTGTGAAGCGCAGCTTCATGCATCAGTTGCTTGAGAGTAAACATCTACGCGGATGGCAATGATATTTAATGTGTGAGGGCAGCTCTGTGTGTCTACACTGCCTAGATCAAAACTGCATTAAGTCAAAAGGAAGAGAGATCATAAGCTCCTTCAAAATTGATACTTCCTATGAGGATCCACAGTGTCCACTGTGGATTTGTGGGAAATAATAATAATTGTCTGATTCCATCTCAGACCCATTGAATAAAACATCAGGCTTTAAGGCTCAGTTATCTATGTTTGAGCAGAATCTATAGGTGACTCCTAACCAGTATGATTGCAGAATGAGAGAGACAGTAGGTCTCAGTGAAGTTATATGATATCCAGAAAACACACACTTCCAACAGGCAGTTACATGAAATACAGACTTTTCTCTCCCATATAGAAAACATAATGCGCTGGGTTAAGGTACATGAAAGAAACTGGACTTGTTTTATTTTCTACAATTTACTATATATTTCTGTCTTTAGAAACTCACAAACAATACCAATTCCTTAGAAGAAGCTGTTCCCCAGTGATATGAGAAGGCCCACAGAAAACCCAACTACTCCAGATAGTCCTTCTTGTGAGAATTTGTCTGTTCTTGGTGGGACAGTGCCCACAAACTCCTTGCTTTGGGTGATTTGTCATCAAGGACATACTAGTAGAAAAAGATACCTTAAAGGTATTTAAATCTTAAATTGGTGTTGGGTCCAAGGGAAGGCCAGTCCATCCTTGAGGTGACAGAACAGGGGGGAAGAAAATCCATGACATACTGTCTCATACATGTCTGAGGCAGTATAACCAAATGTATGAAATGATGGAATCTTTGATCATCTCATGTATAGAGACTGTCCATACCAGCCCATATATTCGTCGGAGTAAAGATTCACCCAATACTTGTCAACGTGCATCAGATCTTAATTCCATCTAGACTTATAAAAAAGATCCCCTAAAAAAACTCTATACACTGAGCCATATGCTAGTTAGCTTGAATGTGCTATCACTATAGGTTGTATATTTTAGTCAATGTACTTTTTTTGCTGTGTCTTGTTCAATTCTTCACTCAGATATAGAATAACTTGAACATTACATCATAGAAAAAAATGAACTACATCTAGTAGCGCCAGTTAGAAGGATGCTACTGTGAAGCTCCAATCCCTACTGCCTGTTATGATCATGTAGTCTTTTAACTTTAAATACCAGAGACCACTGGAGAACAAGAATATATGGACATTAGGCAAGGATGTTAGACAAATATCCATGTGACTTCAGATGTATAGGACTATAATCTGAAAGTCATTTGATAGGTAATTAAAATGTGGTTTTATTTTGTGAAAAAAGTGTTTGAAATTGAAGAAGTTGGTTTCCTATTTCAGAAGTCATTTTTCAAAATTAAAAAAATAAAAAATAAAACTTTAATAAAATGTATGGAGATGCTTTTATTAAAAACAAGTAGTATTTAGTAAATCTTCTATATATAAAGTACTAGCAAAAGAAATTAGTAACAAAGTCATGGAAGGTCTTTTACCCCCAGTAGTACAATTGAAACATGTGACATTACATAAATTATGTCTCCATTTTCATGCATTTAAATTTCTAATTGTTTCTCTGTCCCTTGGAGAGCCTTTCTAGGTCAAATAAGAACTCACACTGTGCTACATGTTCCCAGAGTCTAAGTTGTTCTTGACACTGTAAAGCTCCAACAAATTGAATACTTGCACAGGTTCTCATTTTTACAATAGTTACAATGATTTTTTTTTATTTTTTATTTTATTTTGATATTTTTATGTGAGGATGTTTATTTTTCAAATGCAAACCATAGCAGCTGTTAGATAAATGCAATGGATGATATTCCCAGACCTTAAAATGTTTATTTTCCTTCAGCTTACATAGATTCTTATTTAGGTTTCTTTATAAAGATTAATTTCAACATGTGTTATATGGTGACAAGAATATTAGCAGAAATTTTGGGGAACTTCACTTGGGTACCATGTACTATCTGGAAATCAAACAAGATCCACTCAGGCTTCTTACTCTCGTTAATAGAAGAATTTAAGAACAGATTTAGAAGGAAGCTCAAGCACAGTTTATTATCATTTAAAGAAAAAAACACTGTAACTATTGGAAGGTATTCAGGGGATGGGGATGAAGATGGACAGATAGGATGTTCTTGAGAATTCATGTAGAAGAATACAATAAGGCATCTTCAGAATGAAGAGATAAAGAACAGATATCACTAGAGAAAACACACTTAGGCTCTGGTCAACACTTTAAAGAGCATGGCAAATAAGAAAATCGAAAGTTAGAGAAATGGTTGAAGACAGTGATAGGAAGGGTGTGTGGTTACAATGACTGGATCAGCTATTTGGAAAGATTTGATAAAGCAATCGTCAGATTGAAGATAGGAAACAATGTGTGATTCATAACTACTCGGTCCGATTTAGCTGAGCCAAGACAATGTTCCCACTAAAGTTACCTGGTTTGTAAGTCTGAGGAGCAGAAGGATATAAAAAGCACAGTGGACTCCACATGCAACCACCTTAGCTGCTGTGCTTCCTCAATACAACTAAACAGTTCCTTGGGAGATCTGAAGCTCATCCTGCAGCTTCAAACAGCACTGGAAAGAGAATTCTTCTAAAACATAAGTCTGTGTGTGATCTCCTGAATCACTGCCAGTTGAACTGAAAAGTAACTCATTTTCTGGCTGTTTTCCCATGCATCTGCTGTGGTACCCAGAACAGGGGTGAGTCAGACCTCACACGGGGCATCTTCCTCTTAGCGTGCACAATGATTACGCCTTCTTTTGTCTCTCTTGCATTGAGATCCTAAATCTATCCCTTTTCTTAACCATCACCTGATTCACATTCATTCTTTTGAATAATGAATAATTAGTGGTAAATTCACCCACATGATTTTGAAAAAAGAAAGAAACAAACAAAAAGGTAGGGGCTTTTATTTTACTTATTCCATCAAAGAAAGAATAGCCAATAAATATCAAATTCGGGACACTAGGTGTACAAAAGTAAAAATACCTGAAAGAAATTAAATAAGGATTGATTTTTAGAGTGAATGTCTATTCTCTCCTACATTTTGAGAGCATTACCTATATTTGGTATTGAGAGTCCATGCCGGTCAGTTACACAGGAGAAGCCCAGTGCCCTTGCAAAAGGCACTTAAAAGAACTCATTTACGCCAAAGGGGACAATATGACCCAATATTACAGAATGCACCAGAGATGATAGGATTGGTCTCGAATGTTGACTCTACAGCCCTGATCTATTAACAATAATTTAAGTATACAATACTTTCTGTTACAGCAACTTGAAGTAAGGTGTCGGGTGAAAACAATAATAAACTTGAAAATGTCTAAATTAATGTGGATAGTGTAGTATGGAGAACTGAAAAAAAGTATTGTGGAAAGAAAAAATGGTCAAAGAAAGTATCATAAGATAGTTATGAAACTGATCAAAATTACCTATTGTTTACTTCAGCTGGATTAAATTTTAAACATATTTCTTCCTAATGTGTTTCCCTGATTCCTTATTTAAAATACATTTATTTATAAAAATGTTCATATTTAAATTCTTTCTCTGCCCTTAAGGCTTTCCTCGGAACCTTGCCTAGATGATGCCAAGCATATTTTCCTCAACAATCTGGAAGCAATCATTTCAAAACGTAATTTCCAAGAGATGGTACTTCACTCAGACACTGCACAATGACAAGAGGTTGACTTCTCTAAGTGTCTATTAGCAAAAACCAGTGGCTTGAACTGTTCTTCCCACAGCACTGGGAAATCTGAACTCCTCTAATGCAATAGTCTTGAATAAACTCTTCCTTGTCCACTTTACTTTATCTAGTTTATTTTATCTTCCACCAAAGTCCCATGATTCAGTTTAAGTTGGCTTTTGTGGATTTATATAATTTTAGCATTGTTCAATTTAGAAATGTGGTTTCCTTCCAAAAGCTGAATTGGAATAAAAGGTGTCAACTACAAAGGTGATTCAAAGCAAAATAAGAGGAAATAATAAAATTTCCAAAGATGTGTTCTTTTCAAACACACACACACACACAAAGTGTGTACAGTGCATCTTGAAACATTATAGATCAAAATTTAAGCTATTTAAAGATTATAGATTCCTTAATTGTGTTTTTAATCTTGTTTATCCTATATTAACCTTAAGCATATGCTAGCTTAGATACTTAATATGTTACGTATAAAACTTGTTCAAATAAGTAATTACAAAACACTTGAGGTAATTGTTATTGGGAATGATTTTATCCCATAAGCATAAAATGAATAAATAAATTGTATTTTTGTTTTTTAAAGGTAAATATAGAATTTTTAAGTCTTAACAAAGAAAACAGTGAAAGTAAAGAACTAATCATTTATTTCAACAAACTAGACAAAGAAAAATCATAAAGTAAATTTTGAAGGAGAACAATTTCAACATGAGATTTTAATGTCATAGAGCAAATTAAAATAAAATTATAACCACTTGATTAGTTAGAGAAACCATTTAACTCATATACTGAAATAGGCTTTAAATAAAACCTTTTTGCCTATCTATGTGTATTCGCAGCAACAAAATGAATAGTTCTTTGAATTTATCTTCAGTATTCCATGGGGATTGGTTCAGATTGAGACATAAGAGGGAATGAGTGGGTTTGGAGGATGAGTCTGCTGACAAAAGCCTTTCTGCCATCTGAGTTAAGTGACTAGGTGGGGATAACACAGTATTTGCATTTTAAAGCAAGGTTTCTATGTGAATTTTCTTTCTTTGAAAAAAATGGGAAAATGTAAATAACTGCTTTGGGAAATTAATTTTCAAATAAAATGGTCTCTTCAGAGTTGAGTCAATTCCTCAAGTCATGGCGTGTTCAACTGATTTAATGTTGAGTTCTAATTACAGCTGTTTTACTAAAGAATATATTAGTACCTGCTCATTAACTATTTGAAAAAATTGGTTTCTTTAGTTTAGCTCAATTCATAAAAACAAACAGGACAGTAATTAATTTTGTATTATTCTATGTAGACTTCAGAAATTATGGGATAGAATGAGAATGTTCTATATTTTATCAAATGAAAAGTTGAGGTCCTAGATTACCTTCTACCTACTAAAATTATGTGAGACATTTTCATGTTTTTATTCTTATTTATTATTAATAAAAGTGTGGCTTATTTGGGCTATGGTTCCAGAGGTTTGGAGTTGGTGATAGAGGAGTGAGAATAGTAGCGGGCAGACACTCTTCTGGAGCAGCAGCTGAGAGCTCACACCTTGAACAGCGAGTTTGCATTGAGCAATGAGATTAAATAGATACTTAGGCTTTTCTCTCAGGTAACAACATAAAATGAATAATTGCCACGTTTTCAGAGTTAGGAGCTCTGTGATCTTTCATTTCATTTAAGTTGTGTTTATTATTGGACAGTGCTGGTTTTCTGATGCTGAATATAATAGTCTCTTTATACCATGCATGGATGACTTTCTATTATCATACTAATATCATTATTGCACATCTGAAAAGATTCATAAAAACACGGCAACATAGGTAGCCAGCCATTTAGTCACAACCAAATTTCTATGTTAAATTTTCTATACTCAGTTCCACAAAAATGCAATACTATGAAAATAGAAATGCAAATGTACCACACAGAAAACTGTATGCTCAGCCACAGCTATTTTGAATACCTTGATTGTAAAATAAATTATTCTGTACAGAGCAAATTCAATTCACAGGCAGGCTCACAATAAACTTAGTGGCAGATTGCACTCTAAGATATACTACATTAATTTGGGACTTTAATTTTATTCTATCCTATTCAAATTCCCTAAAGACAGTGCTCACAACCCTTGTGGTTGTAATATGGCTATCCCAACATTCAATTTACCAATAGTTTAGAAAATAAATTATTTACATGTGGGTCCTCTGAAAGCAACTTGCTGCTTAGGTTATCAGAGGGGGAACTCTAATAATGTCATTGAAAATTCTGATCTTTTGTTGACTTTGGCATCTGCTCTGAATAATTTGAATGAAACTCAGGATAGAAACCTCCTGCATGAGTGATTAGCAGTATTTGTAACAGCAGAATGGTTTTCCAAATGGTCATACCTTAATTTTTCTCCTTAAGTTTAGCTTGTAGAAAAATTAACATGCTAAAATAAATTAGAAGAATTTGGCAAAAGTAAGAATCAAATTACAATATTGTAATTTATAACATAAGGTCTGCTTAATAATTAGTGGTGCTTGCATAACTTTCTGAGAAAATAGATTCTGTGACAGTGACCTTTGGCTGAGAAAATCAAAGCAGATAATTTGACACCTTTGGGATTCCAGTGCTACTAATCACTTTCTTTATGGTAATCTAGGACACATGTTCACTGCTCATTTGGAATGTATTTTTAGTGTTTGTTTTTTGTTCTAGTTTGCTTCTCTGTTTCTGTGATAAAACTCTGGCCAACAAAATTTGGAGAAAAATGAGTTCATCTCCTTGTTAGCTTCCAAGTGACAATCCATCAAGTGTAGCCACAACTTGAAGTTGGAGGTAGGAACCATGTTAAAGGTCATTTAAGAGTGCAGTTATTCGCTTGCTAACCCTAGCTTGCTCAGCTATCTTTCTTAAAGAACCCAGCTCCATCTGCTTAGGGAGGACACCACCCACTTTGGGCTATGCCCTTCTCTGTTATCAATCAAGAAATGAAACCCCAAACATACTATGTCCAATCCACTGGAAGCAGCTTCTCTAGAGAAGTTTTACTTTTCCACTACGTTTTCAATAGTCCTAATTCTAAGTTAAACATGCATTTGTGATATATTTTTAAAAAGGGTTATAAGAATGGTAAAATATTTGCTAGTGTATGTTTAATGAAGAAAGAGCAGCTAGAACCTCATAAGTCCAAAAGGAGGACCTATTGCTATTATTTTGCTAAATTGACCTAATATTAAATAAAATCTTATGACTTAGTCTTATACTCATAGATTTTTATGGGCTTCAACCATAATTAGAGAAGCTTCTATTTACAGTTACAATTGGTCAATGTATGGAAAATAGAGACTGAAGAATCCTTAGACCTAAATGGAACATTCATACTATGCTTCTTTGGGGTTTTCCTAAGAGGGGGAACAATGTAACAGCCAGAGGTAGTAGAAGACTATAAGGAAACAGTGTTTTGGACACATGTGACCTCAGCAGTTGTGACATGAAGCATAATACCAATACAGAGCAAATCTCATCAAAAACAGAGAGCTGAGAATCAGTCACACCCTTTACCAAGGAGATATTGGCAATCAATAGCTAATTAAAGAGGGAGTGTCAGTTGTTTCTAGGAGTATAGTCCTTTTAACTTGAACGAACTTCAGTGGAAGGTCACACGTGCAAGAATATTTGGACAGCACCAATTGGACTTAATAGGTTGAAGTAAAAAAATGACACAAAATTGGATAAGCAAGGAAAGGTGGCTGTAACTGGAAGGAACTGGGGAAGAAGGAGTAAAATTGATCAAAACACATTATGTAAAACTCTCAAAGAACTAATAAAATTTTTATTGAAATACTAAAGTAAAAACTGTCTTGTTAACATATTTATATAACTAAGATGAATATACCCTTCTGATTCAACAGCATGGCTTTACACAATCGTTGACTTTACTTAAGATAGGTATTAAAAGACCGAAAGCCAAATAGAGACTATGGAGTTGTCTGTTGGTCAACCAGAACCAAAATGAGCCGTGAGCGAGTAAACTGACCAGTGGAAGCCATCTTGAGCTGCACACTTGGCTAATTTCTTAACAACACGCATGTGAGCTCCAAGACCCCTTACTACTTCTACCCTCTCCGTATCTTCTGAGTCCAAACTTGTGACCTGGAAGAGTCTCTTGGAAAGCTTCTTCAAGTTTTGCCTCCATTTGTCTTAGAAAATGTGCCTTCTTGGACAGAAAATATATATGTCTTTCTTATTCACAGAGCAGTAGTGATGTTTGTGATTTACTCTCCCATATTTAGCAGTCATCAACTACCAATGATTCCTCAGCTAGCTTGAGGCATCCAGAGCCCCTCAACATTGAGCGCTAAATAATTAATTGGCATGATATTGTGCAGGTCTCATGTAAGTAACCACAGCTGTGGTGCATTTGTGTATGGAAAAGCTTGCCCTGTCTTCTCCAAAGAACCAGTGAAAGCTAAACAGGTATAAATGATATTTTCCAATTGATTGCTTCTCTTATGGATTTGAAAATTGCAGAATACATTTATAACAATGAAAGAAATACAAATGATAAGTCAAAGTTTGTCTGCTCCACTGAGGCTCCGTAATCAAAATCATTAGTATTTGTTTATTTTCAACTTTGTATTTCATTGATATAATACTTTAAAATAAAAATAATCATCACTGAATTTAATAAACTTTGCAAATATGTATTGTAATTTTTTTTTAATTCATGGGATGCACTTTCAAATCTCTGGGGTTTTCTTTTTGTTTTTTTTTGTTTTTTTGTTTGTTTGTTTTGTTTTGTTTTTTGATTTTTTTTAACCAAATCTTGTCTATAGAGAAGCAAAATAACAAGTGAATAAACAGCAAAGGGACAATTTGGCATTAAGAATATCTGCAGAAGCTAAGATAAATGATTCTTTGACTCTTTCTTTTTAAGTACTCCCAATGTGTTTATCTTGAGTCAACCAATTCCTAGATTACTGCAAAGAAGTACATCATTTTCCTGGCAGACAAACCAGAGCTCACTTGAAGCGTGGAAGAAAGGCTGAAGATAGTTCAGCAGTTAGGAGCTGCTCTCTTCAGGAGGCTTGGATTCCCAGCACCACATGGTGGCTATCACCTAACCATAATTCCAGTCTCAAGAAATCCAACTGCGTCTTTACTGGACTCTGTGGGCACTGCACACACGTGGTACACAGACATATAATTAGGCAAAACACCCACACATATAGTAAATTAAATAATTACTTTTAACAAGAAAGAATATAAGACTGAAAAACAGATTGCAATTGCACTTTGTCAACTGTTTCCTTTCCTCATGCTAATTGGATTGAATACAAAGCCCTGCTGGTCAGTAAATTTCTGATCTCAAGACTAGCTGAGCTTGGTGAAGACTACAGGAGGGTAAAATTTAACTGCCTTTCATTTTGTGAAACCAATTTTTAGCATTAGTCTGATGACTCATAAACCTAAGGCACACCTAGGGGAGGTACACAGGAAGGTAATAGAGATAAAAAATAAAATAAAATAAAATAAAATAAAATAAAATAAAATAAATTTTTAAAAAATGATGAAAGGAAGACATAGAAATAAGGTACCATCAGTGATCTGTTGGGTAAAGCTAGGTCTAAGAAAAGAGGGCTCTAGAAAATAAAACTAGTCTCAAAAGCATAACTATTAGGTGGGAAATTGTGACTACAGACAAACCTCAGTATGTGAATAGTCTAGATCTTAAGTGCCCCTAGGAGGATCCAGGCTGTAAGGGTTGTTCCTCATGGTGACACTACTGAGACCTGAAATAACTGTAAAGGGAGAGATTGCATTTCAAGTCACTGAGGGAGGAGGGTATGCCTTCTAAGGGCAGTGCTCTCCAAAGACTGTGCCTTGCCTTTCCTAGTGTGAACTTCCCCAGTGGTTTACTCTCTTCCCTCCATGCTGCCTCACCACTGACTCTAAAGCAAAGAGAAAATATATTATAGATTAGACTGATGTGGGAATGTCTTTCTGGATGCTGTGGATATCAATCTTTAAATAAAGCTGTTTTGGCCCATGGCAGACACCATAGAAAAAGTAGGAGGGGAAATCAGAGCATAAGTAGGAGAAGGGCGGAGTCAAAGCAGATCGAGGCAGCCACCCAAAGAAGAAACATGTAAGGAACACAGGTGAGCCATGGGCCATGTGGCAGACAGATTAATGGAACTGGGTTAAGATTAAAGAGCTAGGTAGCAATGTGCCTGAGCTATAGACCAAACAGCACGAACATAATATAAGTGTCTGAATTATTTTGGGGGCCCTAAGCAGCGGCAGGTGATTAGGGGTCTGGGGCGGCAAGTCTGTGGGTAAGGACCTCTGGTGTCCGGGGCTCAGAAACCTTATTGTAACATTAGACTTTTGACTCCATGGGCCACAGTAAGCCCTTGTCTTAATGACTGAATCATCAGATGATTGATGCAGCATACAGCTAACACAAATCTGCAATTGTCCTAGGGAAATTAGAATTTGCTTTTCAAAGGTTGTTCTGCCATTGTTGTCAATTTCCAGCCCATAATAACATTTATCTCCTCTATCTCCCTTTGTGCTGCTCTATCCAGCATGCTCTGATTGGCTACCCATTATGTTCTAATGCTTTACTCATGGCCAGAGTACAAGCTCCTCATAACAAACAGCTGATTATCTACTGAGGCCATTGCAAAACCTGAAAAGTCAACACTTTTCTTTGTTAAAAATGGATAGTGAAGGTTGGAGCTAGAGACCAGGAAGACTAGATGGAGTTAATGGGAAAAGTGGTTAAATCAAGAAACATATCATTCATTTTATAAACATTAGAATATTTTTTAGAAACGGTATCATAATTGAATGGAAAACTTTATGTTGTATGGTGTACATTTCTCCAGGACACTGGATTCCCCCCTGAAGTGACTCATTTTTACAAATATGAAAGTGAATTTTGGGGCCGAAAGACAGGGCTACTAGTGTTGAAGCCCTTGTCAAACATGAGTCCTAGAGCTCATGTTGTACATGAGTACTAGGAGTGTGTGATGGTTTGCCTATTCCTGACTGACATGCAGGGAACAGAATCCTCAGTTAAGCTGGCTAGCAAGACTAATCATGAGGTGAGTTCTTGGTTTGTTAGGGAGGCCCCGACTGAATGAATAGGATGAAACAGCAATCAAGGCAGCTTTCCAACACCATGCACACACACACACACACACACACACACACACACACACACACACACACACACATTTACACAAATGCAAACATCCATACAAGTGCATATAAAATGTATGCACACACTTGGAAACTGGAAATGTTTAATTCTATGTGTCTTAGCAAAGTATATCAATTTTTATTAAGGAAAAGTAAAAAAAAAAAAAACTCCTGAGAGTGGCCAAGGGTTCCAGGGAAGGAATTTATTTTGATAAACAAATATTTTCCCAATATACAATTTATTTCTTTTATCAGAATAAATTTCACCATATACAAATGAGCTACTAAAAATGACAGCTCTTTTTATTTTCCTGTTTATTTTGGCATTTCCATTGATGTCACCCTTATTTAGCTTACATTTGGGTAGTCATGTTAGTGGGATTTCATGGAGTAACTAGGAGACACAATGTCAGAGAAAATTCTCTACTCCTCCAGCTCTTATAAACTTTACAACCCCTCTCTGCAGTGTGCCTCTGTAGATATACAGGTACACATACACAAACATATACATATATGCATGCCAAAAAAAGCCATATGTTTGAAGGTGCGCAGGGGCTATATGGGAGGGTGTGGAAGGGGAAAGGAGAAATGTTGTACTTGTATGATAACCTGAAAACTAAAAAAATAAAACTTGCTGGTATTATAAATCCATATAAATATCTGATGCATTTTTGAATGTGTAAAATATACGGGAAGTGAAATTTCTCTCTGAGTTATTGCTGTTGTTTTGAGGAGAGCAGGAGAGCATTTTTTTTTTTTTTTTTTTTTTTTTTTTTTTTTTTTTTTTTGATCTGGAGTGCCGGGATACAGTCATCATTAAAACTGAAGAAGGTCATAGGGCAGTGGGAGAATCAACAAATAGATACTCCCAGCATAGTGTGTGAATGCATGTAATTGAACTAAGTGCAAGGTCCTATAGGAAAGTGCACAGCACAGCAATTGACTCTGCCCTGAGGTTAAGAAAAAAAACATGTGTGTGGGAGCAACTTGTGAGAGTTAGATTACGGAAGGAGTTATTCAATCACATGACCTTCTCTGCCTCTCCCCATGTCTCTATAATCAGATATTGTAATTTTCAATATAGAATCAGGGCAAATGCAATGAGAGAATAACCTGTCTTTAACTCAATCAGAGCAGAAACGAACTTGAATACAAGGTCACATTTACCAAGACTGGAACGTCAGCAGAGACACAAAGTTTAATGCTCTCTACTTAACTCATGTGGATTCAGCAATGACTGAGATTAATGATATCCAAGAAAATTGGGAGATAATTTCAAAATAGGTGCAGGAAAGTTTGTAAAGCAAAATCAAGTTTAGATCAAATTTTATGCTGACTTTTTAAAGGTATCCACACAAGAGATAAAATAATCATATGATTCTATAGAACTGTGTGTCTCTGATCAATGCCCTTTGATTTATTTTTGTTTTTTATTAAAATAGTTTGTTCTTTGGGCATGTTGCCTGCATGTATTTTTGTGCACTACATTTATCCTGTGCTCATGGAGAACAGAACAACCATGAAATTCTCTGGAACTGAAGTTCTAGGTAATTGAGAACCACCATGTGGGTGGTGGAAATTGAATACAGGTCATCTGTAGGAACATCTAGATCGTTAACTGCAGAGCCACCTTTCCAGTCCCTAGTGTCTTTCATTTTTATTCATTTATTTATTTTATTCTATTTCTTAAAATCTCAGGGGGAAAAATGATCCTAGGAGTTGGTTTGTGGAGAAGAGTATTTGGCACATTTACAATAGAGAGAAATGTTATTGCTTTTAAAATATTTTTAAGTTATGTGTCTCTGTGTGGCTTATACACACAAGTGAAGGTATCCATGGGTAAAAGAAAATGGAGTTACAGTTGGGACCCACCCCACATGAATACTGGAAATGAAAGTCAGTCCTCCTCAAAGACAGAAATTATTCTAACCACTGATCAATCTCTCCAGCCTCTGCAGTGAGGACTCTTAAACACAAAGCCAATTTTGTCTGTGATGACTGTGTTAACTGTTTTCATGTCCTTCTATTTATAAGGTTTGTCATCTTTAATATACCGCATTTTCTTGTTCCATCAGGAACACTGGTTCCTGAATGACGACTGAGACCGATGCTATCTTTTATAAAACAAGAAAGCTGTCTTAGAGTGATAACCTTTTTGGCTCATTAAAATAGTGAATAGTTGGCATGTTGCCCTGTTGGTTTGTAGTCTATGCCTATTTTTTAAGAATCAACTTTGCTATGAAGTGTATGTGTGTGTGTGTTTCAGAGCTAGTACTAGTAGAGATGAGAAAACAGCATCACCTGAAGCTGGAGTTACAAGGTGAACTGAAGCCAAATTTGGGAGCTGGGAAGAGAATTCTGGTCCTATGCAAGATGGGGAGGCCCTCCTGATTGCTGAGCATCTCTCCAATCTCTCCAACAGGAAATTCCAGGCCTTTTGTACCACAAGATGATTCTCCACAGAAAACTACACTTACATTTCCCTGGGAAGATACAAAGTGTCAAGGACATTGGGCCTGGATTCTCATTAGAGTTATGTTAATTTCAGTTATGATTAGATACTAGGAACTTGCCTTAAATGCTAGGAAAATTACCAAAAGGCTGATCACCACTGAGCCGATGAGATTCAAACCAGAGTCAAGACTGACCACTGTACTTTCTTCACCCCCATACTACACTAAATCGAGAATACAAAGAATTGTTTAAATTATGTAGTTTGCTTCCAACACTGTCATCTTCTTTTTGTCTTTGTTAACTGAAATAAAAGCATATCAAGTGTCAACCAAAGGTACAAACTTTGTAATTACCTGAAAAGGGTTTGAAGAAAGCAACCATCCCCAATAACAGCCCTCCTTCGTCTATGAATGAGTAATTGTGATTTGAATTTGGAATGTTTCCTATAGGCACATATATTTGATCACACCTTTATGAGCTGGTGAAACTACTTGGTAATGCTATGGAACATCTAGAAGGTGGAACCTTGGTGGGGAAATTGGATCTCTAGAGGTAGAGGCCTTGAGGTTTTGGGTTTTTTTTTTTTCTTTTTTTTTCTTTCTTTTTTTTTTTTTTCTTTACAACTGGGTGGCAGTTTTTGCCTGCTCTAGCAATGTGATGACAGGCATTCCATGCCTGCCACCCTTGCTTCCTCCCATTATGCACTGTATTCACACAAGCTGTAAGGCAATACCTAACAAACAAACTGGAAAATGCTCACAAACATCAAAAGCCCACAGAACTCTTTCTCCTTCAAGTTGTTTAAATACTTGCTCACAACAATGAGAAAAGGTTCTAATAAAAGTGTCTTCGTTTCACTTCTGTGGCTGTGATCAAACAACCTGACAAAAGGTAGCTTGGACAAGAAAAGGGCCCATCTGCACTGATCTAATTTCTCCAGCAAGGTTCTATCTTACAAACGTTTCACAACATTACCAAACAGTTTCGCCAGCTCAGGAACACATGATCAAATATAGGAGCCTATAGGAAACATTTCAAATTCAGTTATTTGCCTTAACATTATAGGTAACAGACATCTTCCATGGAGGCCATGGTAAGACCTCAAGCAGCTATTCACAACACATCCACACTCAAGAGCAAAGAGAGAGAGAGAGCTTGCTAGTGTTCGACTCAGTTTCTTCTCTCTCGTATAATTCAAGATCTTTTACCCAAGGAATTACGCCACCCATGGTATCGGGGTCTATAGATGGATTAATTTAAGAAATCTTTTATGGAAGTTCCCACAAGCATACCTTTTAGCTGATCTCAGGTGATTCGAGATTGTGTCAGCCACTCCTTGAAATCATCAATCAAAGAGAATGTTATAACAGACAATTAATGTGATACTGCAACAGTCTACCTGGTACCTGAAAGGGCCAGTAGGTGACCAGTGGGCAGATGACATTATAGTGTAGAACTACCCGGCAAAGAGAAATGTCATATTATGAGAAGGTGAAAGGGAGAGAGTTTTCATCTTACTTCTCTGTAGATCATGTGTGTTTAAAGCAAGGGACTCTTTCTTCCTGGATTTTTCCCATTGACTATTTTTGTACAGTGCTTGAATACAGGTAACATAAGCAACAGACAGTGAAAGTAACAATAATGTTATTACTGTAATGTTTAGTTTCAGTTACTACTCAACAAAGAAAACTATACAGTATGAGCTTAAATCTTAATTATCTTTATTACATATAATCCATGCTATGATTTGAAGGCAGAACTCCCTTTCTGTCCTCCAGTTAATATTTGGTCCAATATGTGGGTGATAGAGTCTAGGTAGAGAAGGTAGGTCACTAGGAAGATATTATCCTTGGCTGCTTCTTCCATTCTCCGTGCCTCCATTTGCTGTTGTATGAATGGATATTCTCTCCTTTGGTCTCCTGCAGCCTTAATTTTCTAGTACAGACTGTGGGTGGAATTAACAATGAGACAAACCCTCTGAGCCACAGTTAGCATTTCTCCCTTAAATTGATTCTGTTGGGTATTTTGGTCATAATCATGTAAAAGTAACTAATACAATCTGAATCCTAATATGTTTTTTGGAGCCTAGTATTTTAATTGTGCATATCATCAATATTATATTTTAGCAATAATCTGCAAATGCAAAGAGTCTATCAACATATTTCCTCTGAAAGTTGTTATTTGTTTGTCATTCAAATTATAAAGCCCAATTCTAGCCAATATCAGGCTCTTTTTCCTGCCTCAAGGGAAGGGAAAATCCCAGAGATGCAGCCATATAAAAGAGGTGCTTAGTGACATCCTCTTTGAAACACAGTATACATACATCAGCAATGGAAGAGTAGGCAGAACAGACGAGAAAAGATAACATAGTTGAGATTCACCATAGGAACTCCACCTCCACATTTTGTACCAGCTCCTGCTGACCACCCACTTCCTCTCTAGATTAATCATCTTTCTCTTCCAGGAAAAAGTATTCTGTAAAGATATATCAAACAGCACACTCATTGTAAGCCTCCCTAGGTAGCTTCCATCTTGCAGGAGAGGGCATTCAAACAAACACAGAAACTCTTTCTCAGGTTCAATGTTGTACTGTTTTATAAAAGTATTTTGAATATTTTAGTTCTGTGAGAACATGAAGCATTAGTTTGTAACACCCTCCTCTATCCCCGCTGTTCCTTATTCATCTTTGAGTGTCAGTCACAATCATGACAAAACTCCACACTCGGAGAGAAGGGTGCTGACATGGGAGAGCCATATCTAGGTCCCTTGGCTTATGAGTAAAAGTTCTGATGGGAAGAAACTCATAGAGAAGAAAGGTATGATCTTCCACAGCCCCCTTTCCCTTTTTCCATGGAAGGTAGACCATGGAGATTTGTTTACCTTGGGGTGATCCTGGATTTCTTCTCTTCATCTCTAGTTCTCACCTGTCTCACTTAAAGGTAGATTGAATATTCTCTCTGATTTGGAAGATCAAGAGATCCCCTGCCTGAATGACCAGCCTGAGGCATGTACCCTTGCCCAGCTCTAATGAAGGGAATTTGATACTATCCTGCTCATTTTTTCTCCTTTCTTACTTCGAAGAAGATCCTTTCTTACCTCTGACACATTCTCTTTCTCTTACAAGCTTGAAAAAAATAGTTTCCTACTGTTAGTAATAAGATATATGGCTTAATTTCCTCAACTGCTGTTTTAGGTAGGGTTCAGTCTTGAAGGCAAGTTATAAAGGCCACTGTGGGTTTTTCTTTTTTCTTAAAATATGAAGCCAACATACCTACTCTTCAATACCATCCTGGAGAGTTTCTATTACTGATCATTGCTTTTTGCCCTGAACAAAGACATAGTAGGAGTTCTCAGCCCTTCTCTGGTGAAGAACATCTTTCCAATGTCTACTGTGATTATTTTAGAAGCACTGCGAGACATCATCTATTTAAAAAACAAATTTCTTAGCTCAAATCTACATTCATTAGTATATTTGAAATTCATTGAAATTATTTAGTCTGCCAAAATTGGAAAGTAATTCTTATAGGTAGTTACCAGAAAATTTATCTGAAAAATTAGAAAGCTAATATGAGCTTCATGCAGATATTGAGATATAAGACAAAGAACAGGTTCAATTAGTTAAGAAAAAAATGGGTTACTTCAGCACTAATTCTTTTTGGGGGATAAGTCTGTCTCTGCTGTATTTCCAAGGAAATACTACAGGATAAGAGGAAAGCATGGAATATGCTGGGCACTGCTGAACTGTGTATAAAACAGTATTGAGCTAAAGGGGAAACCTAAATGTGGAGTTTAATAAAAGATCCAAAAGTTTTGGAGATATCAGAGGGAATCTACCCACAGTCTATGTGGGGATTTAAAAGGAACTCCAGAAGTTTTGGAGATATAAGAGGGATCTAACCACAGTCAGTCTTGGAGGATCAGAGAGTGTTGATTCACCCTTTAATCCCAGCACAGGGAGTATCCCGGGAGTGGTGATCTACACCTTTAATCCAAACTGAATTTGAGGTCATCTTAGTTTGCAAAAGGAGTTCTAGGATCCCAGGCCAGCAGTGGTGGGAGCACACCTTAATTTAGCAAGAGAGTTTTTAAGGCTGGCATAGAAAGACAGAAGGAGAGGAAGCCAAGAGAAGCCAGGCTGAGGAAGCTGGAAGACAGCTGGGTAAGATCTGACTGTGGTATTTACTCTCTCTAATATCTCTGACTTCCTCAGAGATCTGTCCCTGAGTCTCATGTATTCATGCAACACCTAAAGACAAATCACATCATTCATTATTTTCTCATTATGTACACTGGTGACACAATCAAACCAGGGAACAGCACAAATACAGAAATACTGAGTACACAAGCCACAGGTTCCAGACACAGATCTTTTATACTTCCAACAGTATTGGCCATTGGATATCAAGTCAAAATATTGTAATAAGCAATTTTTAATATGAAATAGACTTGCAAACCCCAGCGAATTCTTGAGCAAAAGCAAAACAATAATCTTAACTACTTTACCTTATCACCCACTCAGCTTCCTGTATTGGATCTAGGTCACAAATATCATTACATCCCAGATTTTTCTATTATATTGTTTTTCATGTATATAATTTGTCTATTGTTTATCTAAGCATATAAACCTGGAGGCAGATAGAATACTTAAAATATAAATGCCCGTACTTAAAGAAATAACATTTTCCTCAGGAGAGAGTAAGATAAAGAGAGAGATAGAGAGAGAGAACTAAATACTACATACAAATTTTCTATAGTATTCAAGCTGTATCATGATTACATTCTAGCACTTAAAAATGTAAACTAAATCAACATAAAATCAAATCAAATAAGTGAATATAAATACCAAGCCTCATTGTACAGTAATGAAGTGAGGACAAGGAGATAGTTCCTTATATTAAAAACTTGTTCTGTAAGTGTCAGGACCAGAGCACAGATATCCCTCATCCACATAAAAATATGAGCTGGTGCAGTGTATTTCATGCACTCCCAGAATTGTGTAGACAGAGGTGAAGAATCTCTGCTGCACGATGGCAAGTCAGGAAGAGTGAGTCTCGTGTTGCTAGAAATTCACTTAATAAGACTAAAATAAAAATCATTCAAGGAAGACATTTAACATCATCTTTTGGCTGTATAAGCTCTTAATTAGAGTACAAACACCTCTTCACACATATACATCAATTCACATGTTTATACTAATATCACATGTACATATTTCACATACTCACAGGTATGTACACACAAAATAAAGATGTGAAGCATAACAAATACTAATCTTTGTAGATCAGGCATAGGTACAACCAAGTAACGTCATTGTTGAAGGCTTCAGAGAGCATTAATTAGACAATTATTCCACCCAAGACACAGTGGGCAGGACTGTGGGAAATCTATAAACAGAATGGTATGAACCAGTCATTTGGAAATGCATATCACAGCTCCAGGTATTTGAATCAAAAATGTCTGTCATAAGATCAGATACCCAAATACTCGGTCCCCAGTTTATGGTGCTATCTGGGGATTTTTAGAAGAAAATAGATCACTGGGAGAGATTTGGGGGTTAAATCCCTCCTCACTGTACTTGCAGCTTCCTCTCTCTGCATCATGCTTTTGGTTGAAGACACAAGTTCTCGGCTTCCTGCTCTAACTGCCTTGTGTGGTGTTGGATGCTGCCCTTACCCACCACAATGCATTCTTATCCTTTTAGAGCCACAAATCAAAATGAAGTTTTCCTTTTTAACTTTACTTGGTCATAATATGTTATCACAGCAACAGAAAAATAGTCAATAGAAGGGCTGACCAGATGCTTCAGCAGATAAGAACACCAATGACCTGAGTTTAGGCCCCAGGATCCATATAGTAGAAAATCAAATACTGACTCTTACAAGTTGTCTTCTTACTTTTCCAAGCACCCTATGGAATGGAATACACACACACACACACACACACACACACACACACACACACACACACACACATACACACACATACACACACACACACACACACACACACACACACACACACACACACTAATTAAAAATTGAACCATACTTGCATGTGTGCCCTATGTGGGAATGTCTTTCTATGTGTGAATATCAATCTTTAAATAAAGGAGCTGTTTTGACCCATGACAGGCACCATAGAAAAAGTAGGAGGGGAAATCACAACATAGGTAGGAGAAGAAGGGCAGAGTCAGAGACAGACCGAGCCAGCCACCCAAGAAGCATGTAAGGAACACAGGTGAGCCACAGGCCACGTGGCAGACAGATAATGGAAATGGGTTAAGATGTAAGAGCTAGCTAGCAATATACCTGAGCCATAAACCAAACAGCATGAACTTAATATAAGCATCTGAATCATTTCTGGGGGCCTGATCAGCTGTGAGTGGCCTAGGGGTCTGGGGCTGCAGGTCTGTGGGAATGGACCTCTGGCCACCCAGGTCCAAGAAACCTCATTGGAACAGCCCCCCCCCCATTTGTGATTTTTTTTTTTATTTGTGTGTGCGTATGTGTATAGAGCTTATTTAATAAGGCACTAGTGGCACAATGTAAGTTATAATTCTTCTAGTGACTATCAAAGAAAGAGATACATCCAACAGAAACAGCTTCGTAAGGGGTAATACTGACAAATTTAGTCACCAGGCATATACCCTTTAGGAACCTTTCAAGAATGTGTAGGATTCTCTTGTTTTCCAAAGGTCCTTCCTTTAGGATATTTCTCTGTAAGTTACCATTACTGGTAACTTCGATTGTGTTTTGTTTCCTGATGAAGAGAATCACATGACTCAGCCTCATTCTTGCTGTGCTGTGCTTGGAAACTTTTAAATCAGAAACTCCGGTGATTGTACAAATCTCTGACCAGTTTTATGTCTCTGGTTGACCATCATCTGTTTTCTAATATTTCATGTTCGTTTGAGTTAGATAAAAGGATGTTTTCTAAGCTGCTCCTTGCTGATAGCAAATGATATTCTTCACAGATTCCTCACAGTCTGAAAATATTACCCTTATGCTGGTGAGAAAAGTGAGTTTTAGTGGTGGTAAATACGTGCATAGATTTCGAATATAATATGTAACTCTAAGTTACTACTTAAACTCAATTCCTTAGGCAAGTAGAGACCAGGAACCCCTTTAATGGGGTGAATTGTGCTCATGCTGCATAGTTAAAGTGTAAACAACAATTTGTCTTACTATTCTTCACAGGGGTTCATTGCCTACTTACTGTTTTCTACCATCACTTGGTGGTAGATGCTAAGGGTGGAAACCTAACAAAAACGTTTTGGGACCAGCCCCAACAAAGTTTTCTCTCAGGGTTCAAGAGATTTGCTGGACAATTTTGGAAATCTATAGGATTTAATCTCATAGCAATTTCTTTTATTTTCTTATTTCAACCTTATGGGCTTAATGACTCCAACAGTGAAGGCACAGGCACTTCTCTGGCCAAGCAATGTGGGGCTTGAATTTCTGAGGGTCATAGATAGGATAAGATTCACACACAGGTAGTAACTGTCAACTTTGGTTTATGACACAAAGTGGGAGTGGCTAGTCAAAGTTTTTCTGGTGGGGGTCAACTAAAGATTAGAGGAAGGAGGCAATCTAAAGGGGAAAAATCATGTGCTCTAACTACAATCCTAAATATGGTTAGGCATAAGGTTAAAGGTTTATTAAGGGGGGGGGGGGGGGGGAGATGAACGAAAGTCCTGTGCTGTTTCAGTAAGATTTTCTCACAGCTGCTTTTCTGATGGGGGGGAGGGTGGTGTTCTTGGTTGCTAGGTTACCTGAGTAAACAATGAAGGGAAGCCTGCAGCTTTTGTTCTGCTAAAGCACTTTCCTTAGGAGGGAGTCTTACTTTTAAGGCTCGATTTGCACAAAAAAAGAGACCTGTTATCTTTTAGCTTCTCTGGTCTGGCAGTGCATCAGAGTAAATGTTTGTTTTAATACCTGCAACTAGGAGTTGATAAACAAATTATCTTTTTCCTTCTATTACAAACAGTAAATCTTTACATTAGGATCCTGTGTTGATGAATCCAGGTACTAGTACAGGGAGTTAAAAGGACTAAGATTAGTGGTGTAGCTCTGGATAGTTACCTTATCTGTAAGGGGTGGTGACCTTAGAACATACCTGTGTGTCATCTATCTGTAACTGTCCATTGATGTCTGAGAAATGTTTCAAATGGATCACTTTGTCTGAGGGCAAGATAATTGCAGGAAGGACAGACATTGAGTCTTCCATGGGCAGAAGAACAAAGACCTGGTTTGTGAAAAAAGAGTTCTCCTCAGTGTGACTGCTTTCACACACAGCTAGGAGAGGTTCTCCATATGCCCCCAAATGTATGGGGAAAATTGTGCCCGATAAATGATCAATCGCACTGCTAAAAGTTCCTGAAAAATAAATTCCAAGGAAATAACAAATGGGGACGCTATAATCACACACAGGAAATCCTCTGTAGGGAACAGCTAACACATTCTAAGACAATGAACACCAACCTCCTTGAGTTTTTGCCTTTACGCCCACCATGGCCCTTGGCTCTGATGGGTCAGCCTTGCAGGTGCCAGTTGAGTTCCTGCTTCATACTACGGTGGCTCCTAGCATGAACCATCATGATTTGGCAAGAGTGTACTGCATTTCAGATATGTCTAGACCGGGAAACCTAAAATGAATCTAGACTTCTGAGTGGAGTCAATCTACGACAGATCAAACATACTCTAATTAAATTGACTGTGTCTGGGGGATGATAGTACTCTCACCAATTGCACAGGATACCCCGAGTTCAATCTCCAGCGTCAAATACACTGATCCAGAGGCTGCAAATCTGTGATCCCAACCCTAAAAAGGTGGAGACAAGAGGAGCAAAAAGTTCCTCTTCTATCGCAAAATGAATGTGAGGACAGACTGGAGACTTTCAGAAAATTTAATTAAATAATTAATGTGCCTGTACTAATTATATGTATCTAAAACCTTGCTCTTGTACTACTGTGTTGGAATGAAGCAAGAAACAATTAGAGTTTTCTTGATTTAAAGGTTTTACTTTATAATCTTCTTTAAGCCAAGTAGGAATTTGGTGGTATCTTTGTTAGGAAGCAGTGACATACTTCCATAAGGGAACCTCCTGGTGGCCTAGCGCTTTCTTCTTTCTCTCTTGCTTTAGGTAAATGCTTCAGGACGCTCAGGGTTGAGAACACGGAGGGGAGGACACTGTCATAGATTAAGACTCATCATGGGATAAAAGAGCCTCGCAAAGTAACTTCTATTTCACCATAACTGTGCATTTAGAAAATCTATACATGACATTATGAAGAAGAAGCTGAGATTTACAATTAGACCTCTATAAAGTATCAGTGCTTTTATAAGCCTGTAAAACTTCAGAAATAAGATCTATACATTCCACTAATATATTATTAGTAGGGCACTGTTTGTTCCTATGGATCACAAAAAGAAAAAAAAAAACTTTGAGACTTCCAAACTACTACCATAGGATGTCCATGTATATTTAGAGACCATTTGTCCCTCTTAAAACTACTCATATAGTGATCTATATGTGCCAATAATGGACTTTTTACAGGCATGGGATGGCTCATTGGGGACTAAAAGCTGAAAGCACTGGTGTCGATCCTTCAGCAGCATCTCTCGTGGACTGGAGTAATCTGCTCTCTTGAAATGATTGATAAGGCTAGAGCTGAGTCCGTCTTAAATTAAACAGAGGTTGCTGTGTAAGCTTCATAAATTGTCTATTTCTAATACTGAAAAGACCACAAAAGACTGTATCTTCTGATCAGACATAAGTAATACCTGCATTAGTGTGAGAGGAAGCCAGATCTCCGAGGAGAAAAGTGAGCTTTCAAAAACATGATGATCAACTCTGGCTACCATAGTCTTTACAAATGTTGAGAGACTGGCTGGGGAGATGGCTCCATTGGTAAAATGCCTGCATCGAAAGCACGAGGACAGGAACTTGATCCCCAGAACCCAGAAAGAAAAACAAAACCTGGACTTTCTGATGCATATCTTTAACTCCAATGCCAGGAACTCAGAAGAAGACCAATCATTAAAGCTTATTGGTCAGAAAGCAAGCACATTAATAACTACATACAAGTCTCTCTCTCTCTCTCTCTCTCTCTCTCTCTCTCTCTCTCTCTCTCTCTCTCTCTCTCTCCCCTTTTCTGGAACACCCTCCACCACACACACACACACACACACACACACACACACACACACACACACACACACACACACACATACACACACTGAAATAGACTGTGAAATATACTGGGTATATAGCTCATTTGGTAATTGACTTGGCCTGACTTTTACTCTAAAACTCAGAGAAAACAAAGTACACTTTTAATTTCATCACTGAGGGTTTGTGGAGACAGAAGAATTCTCTTCTCCCTGGGGTTCCCAAGCAAGCCACTTAACTTAAATGGTGAGTTCCAAGACAAGGAGGGACAAGGTTTAAAAACAAAACCCAAAACAGTGAAGTATGCCTCCACAAACATACACAAACACACTTATACACACACATACAAACACACCACAAACAGACCACACCACACACACGTACACACATGCACACAGATACACACATACTTCTTGTTGCAAAGTATAACTGATATACTTTACAACGTATTTTATTAATTGAACTACAATCTTAAACGATATAATCTTTCTATTGTTTTAAATCACTTATTGGTATAGGAAATAACTTTATCTTTAGTCTATAAACTGAAGGATAAATAATTCTCAAAAGTGTTGTTAATTTTGATAGACTATAATTATACTGGTGCCAAAACATTATTTTTTCCCTTTTCCTAAAACCTCAGTTTTAATTTTTTTCCATATTATTTTACAGAAGCCTTTCGAACTTAATATTATTGATAATTGACTTATCTCCTGTTATGGGTACCATGTTGTACCTAGTATGATGCACAATTTCATCACAGCCCATGACAACCAGACACAATAGCATCTATGCCCAATACTATAAAGGGCAAATGTGTCCTGAATTTAAAAATCACATAGACATAACAGTTAAAATGCTGTCCAATTTAAATAATAATTTACGGAAATTATAGGACAGTATCATTAACCCGAGTAAAGGTATGAATTCACAGAAAGAAAACATTGGAGGTTTTACTAAAATGTCTTATACTTGAAATATAAAAAGCTAAGCAATTAATAAAAATCTATGACATATAATGCCAATATATCCAAAATATAGGCATACTATTAAAATAACATAAAACTGCATAAACATGAGTAGTCACTGGCCAGAAAACATAAAATGTACTATTACACAGCATCCATGTTCAGTTGCTAGCACACACACGAACAAGCATACAACCGATCACCCATCATTCCAGGGCATTTGTTTTGCACTCAGTGGACACTGCTTGCACATGATGAAATACATACATGTAGGCAGTCTTGTATATACCTATCATTAACCTTGTTTGGATTGGATATGAATTTTACAGTAACTGAGTAGGGCTATTTAATGTAAGCATTCCTTCTTAAACTCATGTTTTCATTGTACAGATTTTCAGTAATACAGTAGTACTGATTGCCATAATCAAAATGTTGTCCATCAGATCTCTGGAACTTGTTCTTTCTACTGAAATGAAACTTTGGGCTTGACAACCATTCTGCACAGCCTACTCACACCCCATAATAACAGCCATCCTACTCTGTCTTTCTATGTGCTCAGCATCTAAATATGCTGAATGTGAGGTCTTGCATAATTGGTCTTTCTACATTTGTTTGACATACTCGATCAGCGCCTGTGCTGTCATAACAAGATATACTTTTATTTAGAATCTGAATTGTAACTCCTTGTGTACATGCACCACATTTTTTTTATTCATCCATTGATAGATATCTAGATTATTTCCATCCTTTTGCTAATATGAACAGTGCTGCAATGGATATAAGAAGGTAACCATCCTTTTCATATACCGCTTTCAATTCCTTTATCAATATTTTATGAATCTGGCATCACACTAATATGAAAGCCAGAAGATTTCATTACAAATAATAAAAAATTATTTCATTACAAATAATGAAAATTCTAGGCCAGTATCCTGGACATGAAAATGTTTGCATTGATTATATCAGTGTAATAAGAGATTAATTTTTAAGAGCATTCTGGATCTACTATATAGCAGTCACAAAATGAAGGGTGTGGATCACATGCTATTCTCAAATGACTAGGAAGATATATTTGATGAAAATCAACATTCTTTCATGATAGAGCTTCTTAGCAAAGGAAGGTTCAAAGAAACATCCCTCAATACAGAGAGGACAGTATAGGACGAATTCCCATCTAACATGATATCCATAGTGAGAAAGAAGAGCTTCTAATAACAGCTGCTTATACAAAACACAGTACTTGAAGCACTAGTCAGAGTAACTAGGGAAAAAGAAATAAATAGGAAAAATACTTCTAAAAAAACAAAAGCATATTTTTTCCTACTTGAAAGATTGATTTTATATGTATATATGTATCTGTGTGTGTGTGTGTGTGTGTGTGTGTGTGTGTGTGTGTGTGTGTGTAAGTCCTGTGGGGGCCCTCAATGAACATTGCCACTCAGTTGACATCTTCAAACTTGGATAATGAAAATGTTTCTATTAGTATAAAGGATGTGATTGGACTCTCGTGCCTAAGACACCCATGCAACCATGTGCTATATAGAACTTTTTCTGAGAGGCTGATATTCCTTTGTGCGAAATGCAGGTGGTGAACACCTGATCACTTTCTACTGAAAAGATAGAAAACAGAGGCATTCATGGTCTCTCCATGGTAGAATTTCATATGTGTTGTTGAAGTTCTTTGCTCCAGAAATTAAGGAAGCCTTCTGTGTTTCTTTGAGAGAAGCTTATGAACTACATATGCCTAGTTTTCTTCAATTTATTTCAAGTATATATTCCTGTGTTTAGTTTACTTTGTATTCTCTTAATTCTAGAAATAACAGTTGTTGGTACATCTAACAGCTGAGTCTTACAAGTCCTCTTGGAGAGGAAAAAGATGGTTTGGGCCTTCAATGATACACAGACAACAGCCTCAGTAAATGACATCGTGTAGTAACAAGCACCCTCTTGAGAGAATTTTGTTTCATTTGGTCTAGATAATTTCCTAATAGTCTATATCAAAATTAATCATGCAAACATACAGATCTTGACAAAATTATTCAGAATATTGCAATATTATCAATGTTTCATTTTGTTATAAAATATTTTATAATATAATTTTAGAGAGATTGACCATCAATACAGGGTTGAATTAAGGACTAGTGGTACATTAAGCTTTCATGCATACTCTGGTCTGGAAGGCATTTGATGTGCCTATTCATTGCATACATTAATACAACACACATCTATGTCATATGTATTATATCACTATACCATGAAATTTTAGCATAAGCCCTTTCAAATTGCTTAGTGCTAGGCATATTCAGACCATATGAAACCTCCCATGAGATAACCCAAAAGAAGCAGTTATATAGGTTGGGGCAGAAATTGAGAAATTTCATAAATATCTGATATTCCTTTTATTTATGCTAACAAAGTAGGCACTCTTGTAGTAATAACAGGGTTAATCTTGACTCCTGTATTTTTATTGTTTTGTTTTTCTTGTCTGAGATAGGCTTCTCTCCAAACCACTTGAAGGAGCTCAGCTTACTTTTAAAGATCAGAAGCTCCTAGAGGAAAAGAATCAAGGTCTGAATGTCCTTCTTCGTCAAGTAAATGTTCTGAAATTTCAATAAATAGAAACTATTCAGTCACAGGTTCACTAGGTGGGAAAAATTCCTTAAAAGCATGACTTAAATGGCTTCCTCATTAGGCAAACACAACGCCTGTTTTTTACAAGTAGAAGGGGAGGCTGTGTTCCATGCGCCCTTCTAAATCATCCCATGTTTGAGTGCAGGTCCCCCATTGCTTCTCCATATTGCATCAAAGTTTATCATGAGTATGTAAGCTCATCTTGGGAAGTGAGGCAGGAGGATCAGAGGTCCAAGGTCATCCTAACCCGTAAAGCAAGTTTGAGGATAAAATGGAACACGGGAGACCCTGTCTCAGAAACAGCCAAGATTGATCAAGATGATTAATTTTTTTTAAAATTTTATTCAATCTGCCATTCAGCCATGTGATTTTTCAGTGTGTTTAAATAGGTATCATCTGAACCTATTCATATTTTACAATAGTTTGTCAGTTGGACACTGGAGATCAACTTATTTAGGTAAATGCTTAAAAAGAAACTTCATAATTTTTTCCCCTCAGTTATGGATTCTCTAGTTATGGTAACAAAATGGTTGTCAATTCAGGTTTCCATCCATCATAAGCAAACTTATATTTTCTTCTCTCCATCTACAAAACCTTACTCATTGTCTTTACTTTTGCAAGTCAAAGTTGATTTCAGGACATTCAGAAAGGCAGAGCATAACTGCCATGTTTGCATCAAGGCCAATAAGTTGTTTTAGCATTAATATAGCATCATTCCCAATACCAGGGCCTTTGACACCATTTTATTTTATGTATAGATACTGCTTTTTTATTCTGTTTCTAACATCAGGTATATTGTTGATGCAAGCAGATGTTCCTACCAGTCCATCATAGCTTTCATGCCTCCAGAGTCCACCAAGACCACAGTGACTTGAAGTTTTGCCATATACATTTTGTTACAGCACATGAACTATTTGCAAGAAAATAGATATCTGGTCATCAATCATGCCAATGTAGATAATCTAGTTGTAGCCCCACAACACTCTTTCTGCTAAGTTCCAGGGTGCAAGAAGCACATATAAGTTTATGAGAGTAATTACAATTGTTCGTGTTTTCATTTATGTAATCTTCATTTCAGTTTTAAATGTCCTTTTTATATATTTCAGGCACAGATTATTGAAGTAAAAGTGAGTCAATTTGTCTGATTACGCATACACATTCATATATATATTCTTAAAATCTTTTTAAAATATTGGAATACCTTCAGTAAGAGAAACCCAAGTATTTGAGGAAATATGCAGATTCAATTAAATTGATAAAGTAAGATGAATTTTCTCAAGTTTGTCAGCATGCTTTAGTAACTGGACATTCACTATTCAATAGGTTAATTTGAGTAGTTGATTTTTTTTTAAGAGAAACAAATTAAATATGTTTGCTGTAGATCTTGATAAATGATTGTGAAAAATTTCTAAGCAAATAAAATAAATGTGAGAGACTGATGACCAAGAAACAGACGCAGTTAAGTGATAAATCAGAATTACAATGAAAATAGGCAAAGAAATCTAGCGTGGTTCTTAAATTGCTTAAAAGTGAGTTCTATAATAATGCTATAGTAGCTGCTTCCTGGGACTGCTGCTATCAGCTAACTTCAGAAACTGAACATTTGTAACCCTAAGGGGAAATAAAAAAGCTAGCCAGGTGTACACCTCTGAACACTACAGACAGGACACTTCTTTACTTCTTCTAGCTTTGAGGAGCAGCCAGCATTCTGGGTGTGTGTCTGGCCATACTATTCCATTGTCTTAACACCTACACAATTCTACTTCCATTCATATGTTCCTCTATGTGTGTTCAAACTTCTCCTTGCCTACTTTTGGGAGGGGATGCTTCGTGCTGTGTTGGTTCCCACATGGATAAGCCAGAACCTTCATCCCATCTCAAAATTCTTACGTGATTGTATGTGCAGATTTTTTTCCATATGAAGGTAGAATATGCTCTTTCTGAAACTAGAAACTAACAAAATGGCAGAAGTTTGTTCTGTCTATTATTGTCATAATAATATAGCCAACATGCTAATACAGAATGAGACAGCATACAGAGTCTAGAATGGAGTTAAGTGCACCTAAGTACTTTAGTATGCAATGAAGAAGAAGCTTCAAATGCTTGGGCCAGATTGTGATCAATAAATGATTATGTATGCTAAAAGAAAATAAAAAAAGAAAGAACACATTTTAAAGTAAAAAAAGATTCATTTTAAGTGTTTTAATTAGTAGTATAGGTTGAAAAATGAACTTACTAAAATAATATATGCTGAATATTTGTATAAACTTTCAGTAAAGAATTTTTCAAATGTAATTAAAGATGGAAATTAGAAAGAAAATAAAGTATGGATAATGCATTTTAATTTCCAGTCAATGGCAAGCTCAAGAGCCATAAGGAAAAAGAACTTATCAATCTGGCAACATACTTGTAATGATATAAAGTTTATAGATCTGGTATTTTTGTGTGTCACTTTCAAGAAAACAGATGAATAATTAATTTTTACAATAATAAGAAAATAAGCAAAGAAACTGAGAATGCTATTTCATAACTGGTGGTATTCAAATGACTCATAAACTTACAGAAATGTACAATTTACTGATATAGAAAAATGTGGATAAAACCCAACTAATTGTGGTTAAGATCATCTACTGCTCTTGCAAATAAATCTGGAGAATAGTTATCAGCACACTCATTGGATGTCCCATTACCACCAGTAACTCTAGCTTCAGGGGATCCCATACCCTTTCTAGGTCTGTACAAACACCTGTATTCACAAGTGTATTACATACACAGAGACTCATACATACATATACATCATTCAAAATTAAAATCTTTAAATAAACTAATGGTATTTCAAAACATTTATAATGAACACATTTTTAAAATATATTTAGAACACACCATAGAAATGAAGTGTGGGCAAGCTAGCAGCTACAATTATAAGTGTATAGAAACTAAAAATTCTACATATTGAAGTTCTGAACAAGAAAATATTCTTTCTTTTAGTATGTATTGTGAGAAGGAGCTGGGATCAATACACGTGTGTGTGTGTGTGTGTGTGTGTGTGTGTGTGTGTGTGTGTGTGTGTGTGCTAGTGAGTATGTGTATGTGTGGTGTGGTACATGCAACAAACAGCATGTGAGTGGAGGTCAGAGGGCAACTTACAGGAGTTGTCTTTCCCCACCATATGGGTTCTCAGGATCAAACTCACGCTTTCAAGCTTGTCCACAAGCACCTTTATGGCTCAGTGTTTCACTAGTCCTAGCATTCACTAAGTCTACTTCAAAGAACTGAAGCAGATGCAACGATAATTCTGTTTGGGCATAGAAAGCCTCGTAAAATACACAACACATATGTATTTTATATCTTTTAATTTTTAAATCTTATCATTTTACATTTATATTTATGAATCTGAAGACATGTCTGTGTATAACACGTGTATCTGATGGCCTTGCAACAGAAGAAAACACTGAATGTTCTGGAAGAAGAGTTACATATGGTTCTGAGCTGCTATATGGGAAGCGAGAATTAAACCTAGGCCCCCTGGAAGTGATCTTAACTACTGAACCATCACCTAGCTAGAATGTAAAAGTACTACTAACATTATTGAGAGTCACTGTGGTAATTTGGATGTAATTGCTCCCCATAATCTCAAAGGGAGAACAGTATTAGGAAGTGTAGCTTTGTTGGGGTGTGCATGGCCTTAGAAGAAGTGTATCACTGTGAGGGAGGACTTTGGGATTTCTTAAACTTAGGATGCTGCCATGTGTGTCAGTTAACTTCTTATTGTCTTCAAGCCAACCTATAGCCAGCTCCATGTCTGCCTCCATGCCACCATACTCCCCACTATGATGATAAAGGACTGACCCTTTGAAACTGTAAAGGAGCTCCCTCAACTAAATATCTTCCTTAGAAGAGTTGCAGAGGTCATTGTTTCTCTTCAGAGCAATAAAAACTGTAACTAAGACCCACAAAGTTTCATTTTTCTGAAAAGCAAGTCCATATATTCTGAATGCTAGCTCCTGTTTCCTAAACAATGGATTGTGGTTATACAACCTATCTCAGTGACGCGAATATTATGACCAGTGCCTTTCCCTCCTGCATATTCCCGAGGAGTCACAATGCTACAACTTACTAAGAATATTCTTCTGAATTCATATACTTTAGCTCAACTCAGAAAATAAATGGCAATATTTTTAGTATAAATGGATGTTTCACTCAGTCTCTTTTCCATTTCAGCAGAGATACTTAATTCACATTATATAATATCTTGTCCCCTATGGCAGCTGTGTTTTGTGTCTGTCAGCTGCTTCAAGTGATTTTCTAACAGCTGGGATTTTTTTTTTCTTTCAACCACATTTTACCCCAATCATCTTTCTTCATGATCTTAAAAGCTATTTCAAGTGATTTTTTCCTCCCAATTCAATACACATGTTTATAGTACAAAATTTAAAAAATAGAGAATGAAATGACAAAGGAGGTCAGAGTCATTTGTAATTCTCCAACTGGTGCAAATAATGTTGCTTCTTTTTATCACTGGTCATTTTCCCACAGAAGTGCAGCAGTCATATACATACACATGGGTACATGTTCATATAAGCATATCAGATCATACACTCACATAGACACAGATACACAGATCTGTACTCCAGCTTCACACACAAAATCCTATCATTATGACCTTCCCACCTGATAGCAGTGTGTTATACTTTCCAATTCTGCTAACCTTTGCGTACAGATGAACCGCCAACAGCCATTCCTACCTCCTCATTTTCTTCATCAGGATCTACCTGTTATTATGTTGGCTGCATCTCTCACCAGAGGTCTCAAATTAGAGACTCTTGTGTGATTTTTTTTTTCTTACAACCCACAACCTATGCTATGAAAATCTTAGTATCTACAACAGCGGTTCCCACCTTGTGGGTGCGAACCCTTTGGGGTTGACCAGTGCTTTCACAGTACTGCCTAAAACCCCGGGGGATATACAGATATTTACATTATAAATCATAATAGTAACAAAGTCAGAGTTATGAAGTAGAACTAAAAATGAAATCTATGGTTATGGGCCACGTCATAAACTGTGTTTTAAAGGATGGCGGCATTAAGAAGGCTGAAAAGCAGTGCTCTAAAAGAAGAACTTTAATAACATAATCTGATCACTGTCAAGTACATCAATATCCCACTGCCAAGTCCTGACCCAGGTAATCAACTGTTCTTTTCTAATCCATGAAAGAAATTTTCTATTTCCACCCAGACCACCCTTATCAGTGATTGTATGTCAACCTAGACATGCATTCCTGTTCAGAGCATCCCAGATGCCTTCGTTCCTTTTCCTGTCATTGTGAAAAATACCTAGGCAGAAGCAACAGAAGGAAGGAGACATTTATTTCAGTTTAAAGTTCAAGGTACATTCCATTGAGGCAGAGCTGAAATTGCAGTCAGAAGAAGATAATGTCAGGTGACTTTTTGCTCAGCGTCTTTGCTAGGCTTGAGCAGTCCAAACAGACATTTTCACAGGTGCTCTGGGGCTCGGTTCACACAATTATTCCCACTTTATTTAAGTCTTGTCCAAATGTTGCCACCTAAGACACCCCTTCTTATCCAAACTCTTAACAAAAGCCATTACCTCTCACATTCTGTCTATATTCTGCTAAATATTTCTACACAGCATTTATCACCAGGCCTTATGGTATATTGATTTTTTTCCACCCATTTCTTATATCTCTATAATATAGACTGAATGAAAATAGAAATATTATCATTTTTATCAGTGTTTCCAATGCCTTGACAATGGGTCATGCATAGTATGCTTTCATGAATTTATGTTACAATCTTCCTTTATTAAAGTTTTTTTTTCTTTTATGTGAGCAGTGACATTCTTTTTTTGTGTCTTATGTATAAGTTAAAAAGTAACTCATATTATTGAAATGACTTGAAAACTCACAAGACTATACTTAATGTTATTTTCCTTCTAAGCGATGTTTCTCTCAAAACCCTTTGAAAACAAGCATTTTCTTATCATTTTATCAGCACTGAGTTTTATCATCTCCTTTTATTTTCCGTTAGCTTTGGAAATAAGTGTTTTAATCTCTCATTTAAAACAGCACTACTTTGAGCTCATTTATGCAATAGGCCTGAAACACGTGGAAAACTACCTGTACAGACAAGAGATTTTTAGTTTTAAAATCACGCATCCCTTACTCCCCACATCTCTCTGTTCTTGCAACTTTCCCCCATCCAAAGCAAAACAAAACTGAAAAGAAAAATTGAAAACCAAGCCAAACAAACAAAGCATAACAAGAAGAGAAGAAGAGGAGGAGGAGGGGGAGGAGGGGGAGGAGGAGGGGGAGGAGGAGGAGGGGGAGGAGGAGGGGGAGGAGGAGGAGGGGGAGGAGGGAGGAGGAGGAGGAGGGAGGAGGAGGAGGGAGGAGGAGGGAGGAGGAGGAGGAGGGGGAGGAGGGAGGAGGAGGAGAAGGAGGAGGAGGGGGAGGAGGAGGAGGAGGGGGAGGAGGGAGGAGGGGGAGGAGGGAGGAGGAGGAGGGGGAGGAAGAAAAGAATCTCCCTGTGGATGCTGTGGTGTGGTGTGGTCTGGTGAGTCACACATACATTTCACCTTTTAGTCCTTCATCTACACTTACAAGTGTTCATTAACACGAGTCATGATCTGGTTATAGGCCTCTGTGCTCTGCCACACAGATGACACTTGGCTCTCACTAAGGCTTCCCTGTCTCTGCCACTCACCCCACCCCACCCCTCACTCCTCTGCCGTTGTCCTGCCCTGGAGATTCTGAAGTTTGGGATCTGAACCCAACCCCATTCTTGTATGCCCCCTACAGCAACTGGGAGAGAGGGTCCTGCACTTCACAGTGGAAATGGCCCTGGTGGTGTGTGTGAGAATAAGCTGGACCCAAGGGCTTGAGATCAGAAAAGGCTGTGTTGGACTGGGTGGCCAAGGTGGAGAGCATGCATTGCGGGGGAGGTAACAACAGCGAAAGTTGGCAGGATGACAGGTCCAGCTGACAGCCAGGCCCACAACTCTGGTCCTGTGACTTTGCTCATCCCAACATCCTCCTATGAACTCTCGGAGTATGATAAAGGGACAAACCTACAGAGTAGTAAATTTAAAAGAAATTTTGCCAAGATGTCTTAAAACATATAAAAATGCATTTTAATATTTAAAAAATCTATTTTGAATTCTACTGAAATGTAATTTCCTTTTCTGATTTTTAAAGTTTTTTTTTTTTTCCCTCACTGTATTATCAAAATTTGGGCCTTGGTGACATTACTGGTGTCCCAATGAAAACTACGGTTTGATGTCAATGGCTTAGCTCCATAAACATAATGATAAATTAGGTCTGGAAATGTTTTCATAAGAAAATAGAATGCAAAGGGCTGAGAACCAGTCACTATTCTGTAGCACATATTCCCTCTTACTATACACATGCACCATTGATTATGTGAGAAGTTCTGCTCTGTTAAGTGATAACATTAAAACGAGAAAAAAGTATTGGGATGAGAGAGCAAGACAGCAGCTCAGAGCCCCATTGTTCTTGCAGAAGACAGATTTAATTCTCATCACCTACATGGTAGCCAAAACCACATGTAACTAAAGTTCTAGGCGATTAGACTTTTTCTTTTGGCTTCCTTGGACATCAGGACATGTACACACATGCACACAGTCAAACACTTATGCACCTACATTAAAACGAATACATATTAAAAAAGCATTTTTATAATTTCCAGTCCAAGTTAATAACAAAACTGTTGTGATTCATTTAAAGTCAGCACTAATTTGGAAAATTCAATGATTCAGACCTAACTCTCCCTTATTGCTACCACCCACTCTGCCTTATCTTTATATCATTGTTTATACCTAGACTTCAATTCCATAAAACCATTTCTTTCTTTTAATAATGGGTCAAAGAAATTTTCTTAAACACGAAGTTTCTGACACTTGGTAGGTATTAAATAAATATTATCACAGTATATACACGTTAATATTACCAGGGACGAAAGTCCTATATTCCTCTCATATTGCCTCCAAATCTGTGCAGTATTGGAATTGTCACTGAGAGGCTTCCGAAGGGTCTAAGAGAGGTGAACAGGTATTTTAAAGAGGATAAAACAGAAAAGGAAAAGAAACTAAGATTTCCATGATAATGCTAGCACATAAGGAGTAGAGCATATCACTTACAAGTTTAGAGCGGAGCAATAGGTACATTATTATGACTCCTACATTGTGAACTTGTCTAATTACATCCACCTGAGGGGAAAATATAACTCTTCCTTGGCTCTCATTATAGGTTGGGTATCCAGTTCTGATGCTGCTACATATCTGTACAGTACAGTATATGTATATGTCATAGAGGTCCATAATACATTAGTGTTAACACTCACAGAACTGCTGTGTAAGAATATGGTGTGCTTGTGTGTGTGTCTGTGTGTCTGTGTCTGTGTGTGTGATGTGTGGTGGTGTGTGTGTAGTGTATGTGTATTTTATGTGTATATGTGAGAAATGTGTGGTGGTGGGGTATGATGTATAATGTGGGGTATGATGTGATGTCTTTTTGATAAGTTATGTGTGATGTGTAATTGTGTGTGTGTGTGTGTTCTTGTGCACTCATCTAAGACAGAACTCTCTCCTTGCACTTGCACTTGCACTATTCAGCAGTTCTTGAGCAAAATACTCAGGTTCATTATTTATGCGTCCTGACCAACAGTATTGAAGTGTTCAGCTGTAACACAAGTTCAAAATCATTGAGAATCAACATTCTTTTTTTTGGGTGGAAGTTAGAAAATTATAAGCTACAAAAATGGAAAGTTACAATGCTGTGTTTCTTTATCCTTGGCTCTCATTCATTGTTTTTCATTATCTACTAAATCCACTCATTTATATTTCATTTATATTTTCTTATATACATCTTCCATTTTCTGTACTCCCATGACCCTCAATATATTCCATAAGAATTATATTTCAAATCCTGAGCTTATTTTTCCCATAGCAATAAAACATTGAAATAACTTATACTCCTTTTGATAAATGGAGTTATTTGAACTTCATAAAGCACTAAGAAAAAATTTATAGTGTAACTGAATAATAAACACAGCTATTGGAAGTCTTGGAGGTCTGGAAGGGAAATGAAACAATGTCTGCTTCTTCCCATCTCGTATATCTAATCCAATTCTCAGATCCAAGATCCATTCTACTCATTTAAACAGCACATAAACTTCTTTGACATTTAATTATATTATGTATATGCCTGGTAGGATAGGAGACCTGACAGAATGAAGACGTCATTGAGTGTTTTCCTGGCTGCTAACCAATGAAATGCTCTCTAATACGGGACAGTGGTTAACAAATGCAGATAGGTGTAAGGGCACTAGCAGTAAATTCTCCATCCTTAAGAGACTAGAGGGGACAGCTTGCTAAACTGTGCCTTTAATTGACAGGGAATTTTTGTTAGGATTGAAATGAGTTTTAATAGGCTCAGCATGAGCTTGATAAGAGCTTGTATCATCAAGAGACATTTAATTCAGGGTAATTATTGGCTTCAGGTTGAAGGCAAGTCACCCCTGCTTTCACTACTTGCATGCCACAGGAAAAAAACTGGCGTAATGGTGTTTTTCAAGAACTTAGTCTTTTTGTGCAAGATAGAATATGGGATGTGCATTTATAAGAATGTGTGCATCACGGATGCCTGTAGAAGTCAGAAGAGGACTCTAGATCACCCAGAACCACAATTGTAGGCAGTTATGAACCGTATAGCATGGGTTATGGGAACTGAATTCAGGCCCTTTGTAAGAGCCTCAAGTGCTCTTAACTGCAGAACCATCTCCTGAGTCCCATGGGATAGATATTAAACCCAATTGGTGCTTACATTGCATTTTTAAACATTAGAATAAGGTCTTTCAAGGTTAGAGTTAGAGAAAGTTGGCACATCTTTGTGCCATATTCCAAGAGAAGGAATATGCAGACATATTTCATCTAGAAAGGTGTACACGGAAAATCATATCACCAGGGAATTGTTTATGGGGACAATCTTTCTTTACTTAAATCATCATGAGTAGTATAATCTAGCTTCTGTCAGACAAGGCCCATCTCTCAGCTTCTGTCTGTTCAGATGTCTTTTATCAGCCAGGGACTTGCTTGTCTTTGGCTTATGTCAGAGAATTATGAGTCCGGTCAGCAGACAAAATCGGTGAGAGTCTCAGTGGCTTCTTTGTTCTTTATGTACCAAAGTCTTTGTTTCTATCCTGTTGTATTACTAAAAATAATCAATGAATTTTAGGTGCATGTTGAATTTATATAAAGGGTAATAAAAGTCATGTCTTGAGACCATTGGGCATTAATGTAGGTGCCTCTAACACCAGGCAGGCTCCTCTTGGTGAGAACTAGATGGAGATTGAGCAACTTGTTTTAGGTTTTTCAACTTCTGCCGGGGGATAATAAGTATTTTGTAAATACTCACATAAAGGTTGTGGACATGGTATAGATTTTGCCAACACCACATATTCTATTTCACCAATTCTTTTGTTAACATTTATTTTTACTCTTTTACTATGTGCATATATATGTGAGGATGTTATGTATGTGGGTAGAGGTGGCTGCAAAGCCCAGGGGAGGCAATCATGGAGCTACTGGAATTTGTGAGATTCACTCTTGATTTCTAGGAACTGAAACTGAATCACATACAAGACCAGTATGTACATTATAGCTGAGTCATCTCTCCAATATAAACTTCACTAAATTTTGCTATTTAAAGTTCTGAAGGCATCTTTCTTACATTGTCCTGGTTAAAGGACCCAAAGAGTACATGTGATAATCCATTAAGATTCTCAGAATCTATATACCATTATCCTGGCATGTCTCATGACCCCTGGTCTTGATGCCTAAGCTACCTCTGCCTATGTGGGTATCTCTGATTTCCCATTTATTTATTATTTATTTGTTTGTTTGTTTGTTTATTTGTTTGTTTGTTTGTTATGATGGTCAAATGCTCATTACTAGAGTCAAAACCTCTGATGTCCAACTTAGAAGCAAGGTTTATTCTGGTCATACCTTAAGAGGTAGGGTGGGGGAAATATGGCTTACTGTAACACAGAGTAAAAATAGCATCTATGACCCCCTCACCTCCAGAATACACTTCCAAATATCTAACAATCACTTAATATGCCCTACCCCTTAAAGACTTCAACCTCCCTGAGGATCAAGCTTTCAATACATGGGTCATTCCCCATTTCAGATCTAGTTTTAGCATTAAAACTTTGAGAATTTTGAGCAAATGTTCTGTGGCTTACCCTAATTTAGGATTAGTCTCATCTGTGTTCTCCAATTTTACTGAAATTCTAAAACTGAAAAAAGGAGTAGGTAGGTTTCCAAAATGTTTTGTGAGTTTATGTTGTCAGTGAGGTGTGCCACTGTTTCTGTAAACTGTGATTATCCGCCTAAATTAGCACACATTTCTTTTATTCACTCTTAAGTTAGTTACTGTTTATGCTTGTTAGTGTTTTGTTGGTGAGTTCATTTGTTTGTTTGTTTGTTTAAAGCTGGACAGAAGTTAGGATTATCTGGGAAGAAAGAATTCAATTGAGATAAAAATGCCTCCATAATATGGTCCTATGGACAAGTGGACAAGTGGACAAGTTCCTGGTATATTTTCTTGATTACTGATTCAAGTGAGAGGTCCCAGCTCACTCTGGGAAGTGCCAACTCTAGGCAGATGACCTTACAGGCTAAAAGGAATCAATCTCGGAAGTCAGGGGGAGCGATACAGTAAGCAGCTCTCACGAATGGCCTCTGCTTTAATTACAGTCTCTGGGCTCCTGTCTCAAATTCCTGCCTTGACTTACCTTCATGATGGATTATAAAATGTAAGTTCAAATAAACCATGTCCTCTCCCTAAGTTGCTTTTGGTCAGGATTTTATCAAAGCAACAAGAAGCAACTAGGACACTGCATTTACAATCCCTTTCACAGGTACTCACCGTGAAAGAAGTTACTCCACAGAGTCTGCCCCTAAGGAGACAGAGTCATGTTCTACCCATTTTTCAGACAAATATTTACACGACCTATTTGCAATATTTTTCTAATCGACGTTTTCATACTCTGTTTACATTTTGCACACTCCTTCTCTTTCTCTCTCCTTCTCCCTCTTTCCTCCTCCCTCACTCCTTTTCTCTTTTTGAAGCAAGGTTTCTGACTCACTTCAGACTTCTTATAAAAACAAGGCAAGCCTCACACTTGCAGATATCCACCTGCCTCTGTCCACCTTGAGTTCTGTGATAGCATTAAGGACTTGGGTCACCACACCCAGTGCCCTTATGCTTCTTATTCTCTTGCCTCAGTCTCCCAAGTGCTGGCTTTACAGGTGTGTGTACCCACACCTGGCTCATGTGGTACAGGGGATGGAACCTAGGACTTCACGCATGTGAGACAAACACTTTATCAATTGAGCTATATTCCCAGCTCTGCCCTCTCCCCTTGTTTTACATTCAAATTCTTCACTAATTGTAATATGTAAACATTAATGTATAGTTAATAATTTGGCTCTCGGTATAATCTGGTGGATTATTTTTTATCTGCTCAAAATGTTACAGTTGAACTTTCTGGGAGTCTGTGACATGTGCTGCACTGACTCTCATGTGGCTTTTCTGTTTGCAATGACATAATAGCAGTAGCAGTACTGCAAAAGCTTCAAATTCCAAACAAGAAAGTACATTAGATGAATCATAACTCCATCAATTTCACCTATTAATATTGACTGCCAGTTTAACATGACTAAGGAGCACCAGGAAATCACCATGTAAGAAATCTCTGAGACCAACTTGGAGTGTATTTCTAGGTTTGGTCAACTGAGGAAGTGTTAAGAACCGTCCTGCGAGTGGGCAGTACAATCCCATGGGTGAAGTCCTGGACTTAATAAAAAAGGAGAATGAAAAGTGAGAGCTAAGCATCACCAATCGTAGCTCCTTGCTTCTATGCTGTTGCTGAAATGTGACCAGCTGCTATCATATCTTTCATGTCACACAGGACAAACTGACCAACTTTTCTTTCCTTACTTGTTTCTGTCAAGTATTTTGTCACAGCCACGGGACAAATAACTAACACCATCAGAGGTCAGCAGTGAGTTTCAGTGAAGAGTGTCTGCCTCGGATACACTTCTTTATATAAAAACAGAAGCCAGCCTTAAATCACCTCCAGTTGCTCATGACAACAACCCCACACAGTAGCCAGTTATATTACATGGATTTCTCCACCAGAAATAAGACTGCTAGCTATAACAGGGTATGTGTTCACTTATGACTTTTATAGACTCCAATGTCTATGAGTAGATCTTAGATTGAAAAGCATATTACATTTTCTGTGTAAATAAAAGACCACACAACAAAGGTGTAAACAGTTTCTGAGTCAGAGGGATAGATCTGGCCCTGACAGTATCTGGTCAACAATGACTCTTGGTTGAGTCATCTGCAGATGAAACCCAGGTCAAATAAATCCTTTGATTTTATTTATTTGAGATAGCCTCTTTGTTTCTGCTACCTTTTTCACCCATACGAGAAGTAATCTCATCCCAGGACACTTTATGATTGGTGAATTTTACATATTTTTTTAAGCTGCTTATCACACTTGAGGGGACATTGTCTCATAAACAAATGAATGCACCACCATCACCTAGTGTCTGATCTTGAACTTCTTGCTTCTTACTGTAACTTAGTGCTATTCTATCTGGCTGATGTTTATAGAATAGTGATTCAGTGCTCATCATGGGTCCTGGGAAACTAAGCAAAGTCTGTACAAAGAGAAGGAAACATAAATAACCAGGATTTAGTTAAGGGTTATCAGTTTAAATGCTCTGTGTTTTAATTTTCACGGTGACACTTGTACTCATTAATAACAATCCACAGAGTAAAAAAAAAAAGATTACTCTAAATTAAACATACATTATAGGATTTTAAGGTCATCATTCAAAAAATGATCATAGACAATTTTCAATTCACTGAGATTCATAGCTTAACCACCTCTTCATCTTCTTACACATGCATACATTCTTGTGTTTGCTTCTGTGTTCCCAGTACTATGTGTGAATACCACTTAATCATACAAAGTGCTCAATTATATTTTTAGTTATGTATTTTTCTGATTCATTTTATCCTTGTATTAATTTCAGAAGACAATAATTTTAGAACAGTTTAAACTACAGAAACAGTGAGTCATGAGTATACCCACCCCTATATATGGATAGATAACTTGCCCATCTCTGAAAATACAAATGATTCTTGAGAATTAACTCTACAACTGAGAATTTGTCTTATAAAAAGTTCAAATTTGTATTAAATAGCAAAATCCAAAGTGATATTCAATATTCTCATGGTTTATATTAGTTAAAGACAGTAAACAATTCAAATCCTCACATGAGAAGTCAGACTCAATAAACTTCAGCACATTTATTAACATGGATTTAAATAAAGAAATTTTATTGAGAAAAAAAATTGTAGGATAATAAGTAAAAACATCTAAGATATAATATCAAGTAGTTAAAAACTGAATCAAGTTGCAAATTCATGATTTTGCTACACCATTATTGATATAAGAAAACTAAAAATAATGGTGTATACAGTTACATGTTCTTTGTTCAATAAAATACCACATAAAAATGAAGGACTGTGGCCAATGATATGGAGAATTGTGGAGTGGTAGGGTTAATGGAGTGAATGGATTAATTAATAAATTAAATTATTAATAAATTATCAGGATGTCTATTGTTATAATAGATTTATTTAAAACTGGAAAATATCTAGTTAAGGAAATGAATAATCAGCTAGAATATACCTTTCTTTGTAGTAGATATTTAAACTGTGTCATACATCTTGTTTCAATTTTATTTAAAAAAATGGTATCTATAGTGTGTTAACTTAAATGTTTTACACAAATAGATTTATTCTCCTTTGACTTGTTGGGTTCCTTACTGGGTGGAGAGCATTGTAGCATTTACTTAGTAGCCTAAGTTCCATTAAAATAACCAAAAGGAGGAAAGTTATACCATAGATGAGAGCCATGCTTTCCTCATGACCACAGTCTTTCACAACACTCAATATGGAGTCTGAAGGGAAATGGTTCCCACACGTCTTTGCAATAGCTCGGGAATGTTAAGATAGCAAATGAGTATAATTGACAGGGATGTGCTCACCAATGCTGCTTTTCTCAGCTCCCCACCTCATGTTGTTTTTAACAGTATCTTTTGCAAGAAAACACTCAAAGAATGAAAACCCAAGTCTTAGACAAACATGAATGTTTGTGTCAGACTTACACCATTCTCTTTGATATTTCCACCATATTATAAGTATTATTAACCTAGACTTGTGCATAGACAATCAACTGAGAAAAATAAATGATACAGTTTAGATTTTTCTTAATAATAATGCGATCACTATGATGTAGTCTTGGAGTGGAGATATCATTGACCAGATATACACAGCCATGAAAAAATAAGAAAGTTGAGTCCAGGGCATGGTTAGTATTAGTAGAGTTTTGAAATCCCCTAATAGAACTTGAGATAATCATAGGCTCCTTATCTTAGATTCTAGACATTACCCTCTTCTGTACCTTTCAGCACAAACTGACCTTGGATATTAGAAGTGGAGAGTTAGCTGCAAATGAGACTCTACGATACAGCTTCCTTAAGATCATCCATGATGTCCTGGGACTTTGTGGGTAATACAGCTGTTTTGGAGCCACCCACACTTTTGCCAGTTGCCCCTCTCCAATACTACTGTGTGTCAAAAAACTCATGGGTTAAAAATCCTGTACTTGTTTCTGCAATGGTGCCCTATCTGGGGTGAATAGATATTCATGTCTCCTCAGGAAAAGTTAGTACATTAAAAGAAAACGTCTTGTGGAGTGTGCTTACACTTCTGATTTGTATTGTCATTCAATCTCCATGTCAAATCTCCTTCCTTCCTTCCTTCCTTTAATATTTTTTATGTGTTTTTATAGGAGTTCACCACAGCTATTTTCTATTTTTACAGGTGTTGTAACTCAGCAGACCTCAAACTGTGGTCTGAATTTTGTACTCTCTATCTCCATGGTCAGGTGACAAGGTTTAATAGTTTTCATGTTGGCAGTGGGGTCCACTGAAACAGGAGAACATCCTCCAACCCTCCTAGTCATTCCCAATACCCACTCAGTTACTTTTTGACCTTTAGTCACCTTTTAACTTAATTAAAAAGCGAATTTGGCACATTTCCTTTCTTTCAATTCCAGAGGTTTAACACAAGCTTCTAGTCATCCTGCTGCTCTGATATTATTGTATTAAATACATTTACTTGTGTTCAATGTAATCCGTATATTCTTATACGTTTTCATTTTCTAATAGCTCTTTTCAAACTTCAGTGAGAGATATATCTTTCCTATCTGATTTCTTTTGTCTCTCTGTCTTTGAGTCAAGGTCTCATGTAACATTCGACCCAGACTTTAATTTGCTACATAGCCAAGGGTGACTTTGAATGTCTAATTCTGCTCACCTTCCAAGGGCTGGGATTAAAGTTATGTACTACTATGTCTGCTTTATATAACAGTGGCATCAAAACCAGGGCCTCCAGTGTGCTACATAATAGCTTAATTTTTAGTTTTCACATGCCAATTTCAGGAATTTTTTTCTTTCCTTTTTTTCTGTTCTGTCCCTGTGTCCTCTAGCATCTCACTATATCAATTAAGAGGAGGTGATAGAAGGGTAGGTTATGTCTAGTGCCAAAGCAATTTTAGATGTCTTGAAGATAAATGAAAAGTGAAAAGCATTATTCCAGAGTTCCATCAAGTAAGGGAGAAAGAAAAGGAGAGGAGAGGGTACATTGACTTTCATTTTGCTTTGGTCTCTGGAATAGTTTCATGGTCAAAACAGTGGATTATTTTGTCATATGTTAGTCTTAGAGGAATATATGTTCCCAAACATACAAAGTTGATAGAACAGGGTTTGTTTGAAGGGAATTCCTTATAATGCACCATCCAGTATCGTAAAACTAACCAAGAAAGTGAAACTCTTCTATAAAAAGGAAATAGGGAAGTACGTTGAATTACTAAGCTGGTAATACTGATAATGAACGCTTATATTTTCATGGCATATACAGTCATGAGTGCCGTTTTTGTCTTAATAAAATGGAAAAGCATTGAGGCTCAAAAGGAAGCGGTTGTGAGACACACTCACTCCATTTCATTTAATCAGTTTTCTGGTGGCAGTGCCAGTTAGGGCAGATGGTTTAGGAACAATTAACATGTGACATTTATCATGCTTTTGCATTAAAATCAAAATAATTAAGCACATTTTGAGGAAAAATATGAAGTATTTTGATATATGAAGAAGCAGCATATATCTTACTGATATGGTGATAAAAATATAATAGATATAGAAGAAGACAAATTAATTAGAGACTGTAGTCTGTGAATAGACTATGAAGAAATGTGGGATAGATTTACACAGCGACACAAAGCCAAGCTCCAAAATCATGAGTTTGCTTATTTATTTTAAAATAACGACTATGCTTTGTTTCATCATGTCCCTAGATCTGTATTCACAGACAAGAGAACCATAAAACGTGAGTAGAGAAATTTTTGCCCCTTCTCCAATGCAGTGGACACCAGTTTAAATAGGAAAGATTGGGGCTTATCCCCAAGCAATGGAAATATCTAGCTCCCTTTCTCCTCAATTCTAATGTAATTCTACAGTATTTTTTAAGAAGAAAATGTCCTTTATAATCTCTGAAGCCTCATGAAAAAAGTTATTATTTTTAAATTTACAGAACTTGAGTGAGAGAAAAGGCCAGGGATAATTCATTTCAATGTATTTGGAAAATGGTACAAACAACAAACCACCACCACCACCACCAACAACAACAATAAACCCAAAACAAAACACTGTTGTTGAAACCACTTTTGAATTCCTGCTGAAAGATTTCCCTCAACTGCTTTGGCTCTTGGCATGGTGTTCTTTGCAAAGAAGCCTCCTAGGAGACATGGTAAGGATACATTCAGACAATGATAATCTCATTCAACTGAATGATTGGGTAGGGTTTTCTTTGAAAACTACAATGTCCCCCTTTTGTAAAAGTGATACATGAAGAAATTATAATATTTTTTTCCCAACAGGTTGTGAAAAAAGCTCAATGCAGAATTAAAATGTAAGAATAGCTCCATAGATAATTCACTTCTCTCTTGGCTTCTTTTGGTTTTACACAGGAGAGCCTAGAGTCCAGGGTGCATTAGCACAGAGTCTAATAATTTCTGTTGAAGGACACCAGGCAGAAGGCAAGGATGAGTGTGAATTCAAAGATGAGTCAGCCAAGGCATAATGATCTCCTGACTATTACTTGAAATTCTTCCTCTACAGATAGCTGGGAATCTTAATTCTTAATCCATAGATATTATACAAAAATGTTGATTTTCTCTAAGACAACAAGTCCTAAGTAATTTGTTATATACGGCGCGTATAGTATAAGCACACAGGAGTTATGTGTGTGTGTGTGTGTGTGTGTGTGTGTGTGTGTGTGTGTGTGTGTGTGTGTGTGTAAGTGCCTAAGCTGCTATGTAAGAAGTGTATGAGATATGATAATGTGTGTAGCCACTTACACATGCATAGAACACATGGGAACACTTTTGCATACATATATATAAGCATGTGTTCATAGAAAACAGCCAAGTGTTTAAAAGCATAGTAATAAACACAAAAAAGCAGAGAGGAGGTGATGCGGGAATGCCTTTCTGTATGCTGTGAATCTCAATCTTTAAATAAAGGAGCTGTTTTGGGCCATGACAGGCACCATAGAAGAAGTAGGAGGAGAAATCAGAGCAAAGGTAGGAGAAGCAGGGAGGAGTCAGACAGACCGAGCTGAAACCCAAAAGAGCAACATGTAAGGAGCATAGATGAGCCACGGGCCACATGGCCGACAGATTAATAGAAATGGGTTGAGTTAAGATGTAAGAGCTAGCTAGCAATGTGCCTGAGCCATAGACCAAACAGCATGAAGTTAATATAAGCGTCTGAGTCATTTTTGGGGACCTGGGCAGGCGGCTAAGGGGTCTGGCGCGGCAGATCTGTGGGTCCAGGCCTCTGGCCACCCAGGACCTAGAAACCTCTCTACGACAAGGAGGGGTTAATTGATTTAATTATATAAAAACATCTGGAAATCAAAAACATAAATAAAATTAAACACCACAGAGATGGACAGTGTAGCAGAGAACTCAGGTGCGAATGCATACCAGATATGAGATCTTAACTAAGCTTAGTTGTCATCTACTCATACACAAAAGAGAAAACACCCAGTTTGACTATGCTAATGACTGCACTGAGGATCTCTGTAAGATGCTGGGAAGTGTGAAAATGAAGTGCTATTGAAACTACAAAACCAGAAATATTTACTAGTATTTTAAACAAACTGCATTAAATTAATATCTCTTGCCTTTCAGAAGTGTTGGGTCAGCCATAAGGACACAGATAACTGTTAGAGTATTCTCCAACTTGATTATTCAGGTACCCTCTCCACTTATAACTGAAGCTCCAGGGGTCCATCACCCTTTTCTTGCCTATACAGGCATATGCACTTATATGCACGTAGGCACGTGTAGATATATATGCAAAACTTTAAAAACATAAAACATAATAAAAACATCCTTGGCAAATTATCTACTTTCATCCCATTATATCCCTCTAATAATGTTACAAGTGTTTCTTAATCAGAGAACCACATTTGAAAATCGTGTAATGGGCCTCTAAAATTTTTGAAATTTCCAAATATACTTGCTACTCAAGTTCTCCAAACATATTATTAGGGCTTAAAAAATGAATTCTTGTCAACTGAAATATCCACAGATTGAACCACACAGGACCTTCTGGTTTATTGTTTCACAATGGTAAGTAGTCTCTTAGGCATTAAAAATACCTAAAGTCAATGTGACCAGACCATTACCTTGTCAGTGGTCAGACACTATGAAAATCCATATCAAAGTCAGAACACACTTTATTTATTTACCAGGAGCAAGAAGGTTCTCAGGAGAGAAATGTACCCAACAGTCTATGATATGAGTTCATTCTCCTTTAGAGATGGACTTGTCCAGGATTCTAAAGGTGGTATTTTGAATACAGAAACAAAATAATGAAACTTTCTGCATTGACGTTTCATGAACTTACTCGGAATAGGTGGATTCCCTTTAAAGCTTAGGATATCCTTCCCCCTGCTAAAGAACTGTGTACCTGTTTCTTCTCTTGAGATTGGCTCTGCTTAGCACACAGATATTATGAAGCTCTGGCTAATGGATAATCTGCTATTTGACTCTCATCAAAGTGATGGACATCTTCCCTGTGACTGTCCCTTTATCTGTGTTATTAATTTTTACTTAAGGATTTTCTTAAAAATCCATTTTACATATCAATCACAGATTTCCCCTCTCATCCCTCCTCCTGCTCCACTCTGCCTTCAACCCATTACCACCCATCCTTTCCTTTGAAAAGGTAAGGCCTCCCATGAGGAGTTAGCAAAGTCTGATATAGTCAGTTGAGGCAGGTCCGGGCCACTCCCTACTGCATTAAGGTTGTGCAGGTGTCCCACTCAAAAAAGCCAGCTCATGCTCCAGAGACAGATCCTGATTCTATTGCCAGAGGCACCTTAAATAGATCAAGCTGTATAACTGTCTCCCACATACAAAGGGCCTAGTTGGGTCCCATGCAGGCTCCACAACTTTTAGTCTGACGTTCCTGAGTTCCCATCAGCTTGGTCCAGTTGTCTCTGTAGATCTCCCCCTCCTGATATTGAGCCTCCCCCTCCTTGCTCATATAATTCCTCTTCCCTCTTTTCAACTGGTCTCCCAGAGCTGGGTCTGGTGTTTGGCTGTGGGTCTCTGCATCTGCTTCCATCAGTTACTCTGGGATGGGGCTGAATTTGGGACTCTTGACCACTTAACCATTTCTCTGGCTCCAAAATAGTCTATTATTTGATTTTTCTATGTTATATCTGAACTCAAATAGCTATAAAATATCTACCATTATTTAAACAAAGAACAGTGTACTACCCAAACTTCTTAAGAGTGATAATGATCCTAGAAACTACACACGAATAAAGATAACCATTTAATGAGCTGTCATGTATCTCATAGTATCAAGAAAAATCTCTTTGATTCTAATTATAAGCATTTCAAGCAGTTAATTAGAGAATTTTGTAGCAAAGGTGTATATGGGCATAACAAAGTCATCACTCTAAATTGTTAGATCATATGTTGAAAGTCAATATATTGAGTGCCAATATGTTTCTAACACATCAGTATAGTTTGGGACAACACCACTGTCTAGACTCCACCTGCTCATGGTTGCTTTTCTTCTTCCTACCATGTATAACATCAATGCTATTTGTCCATGAGAACTAGTTAGTAACACTAATATTATTGGGTTTTGTGGTTGCTGTTATTTGGAAATCACAATCTCTACTTCACGGTTATTTATTCTAAAAAGAGCTATCTAGTTTAGGAATACAATAGAGAAAGGAAATGACATGAGAAAATTCCATTTCATTGAGAAGATGTTATGGTATGGGAAATCTTTAGTAAATAAGGCATTTGTTGCCAAAGTCAGAAAAATATTCCAAAGGCTTCTGTGTTCACATACCAAATTTGAATAAATGCTACAAGGAATTATCTCCTTTGTCATCTATGTCATTGTCATTTTTTAGGATTAGACTTAACTTCTGTGTGTTTATCTTTAAGAATAAACGGTCAATGTTAATGGTCACTGATTGCTTAAGTATGTCATTTAGGTGCTTCTGAGTTCTTTGAAGAGTCTTAGCTCCCTCCAAGATTACAGTAAAACAGGAAAGCTCTTAAGAGTTCAAGAGCAAAGACCTTTAGTTCAACTCTTGTATAATTGCATCTTATTAGGACTCAAGTATTGTATATGCAGTGAGTAAAAATGAATCCCTAAAACAAAATAGAAGACGTATTACTATAATGCACATTTCAAAGAGAAGCCTCTGGTTTTACTAACCCTGTGCTTTGAAGTGTTCTGAGAATAAAATGTTGCTACTTAGGAGAGAGAACTCCAAAAATGTCTTCTGGAATATTAGTGCCATGCTAACTTTGAGAGAGTATAAGAGAGAAGTGTATAGACTCGTTATACAGTTAAGGATTTCTTACCACAACTATCAGATTGTGGGTGATAAAAATACTAGTTCCAACTCAATTTGTCTTTGTGTTTGTCAATATCAGTTACACCTTTGCTTGTTTGGTTGCAAGAGATGCTTTAATTGGAATGCCTGTAAGTACAGACCTTCCCCCCTCTTCACAATGCCTGAAAGCAAATGAATCTCTCAGCTCCTGGATTCCTTTTAGTCAGGAGCAGTAGAAGAATGGTACACACTTAGTCCACATTGCACAGGGCTCATTAATATCCCCTACTCACTCTTACTCCCTTTGCCCTCCCACATTCCACTCATCCTTCCTGCTATGTTTCCTTACCGCCTAGTCTGTAGTATTTAATTGGGCCTGGGGGTTCTTATCCTTTAATTTCCTGTCACAAAATGCACTCATTAAAACCTGCATTGGCACCTCAGCCCTGAAGGCACTAGTTCAGTCTTTATTTTAGCTGTGATATTCTCTCAGGTACCCATGGTTCTTGTAGATATAAAATTTCCCCACAGAAAGCTCATGCTTTCCTGTATTCCGTATTCTTAAAGGTTGTGATCTTACACTGTTGCTTATATAAGCCTAAAGTCCACTTCTGCTTGAGATTAGGCACTATGGGTAGACCTAAAAAATAGCCCACAGGTGACATCTACTAGGTCATGAGCTAGTCATAGGCAAAACCTCAGTCTTAGCTGGAGGAAAGCCATCCATCCACACTTACCTGCTCTATTAGCTTTAATTGCTAATAGAATGTACAGTCACTAAGAACAAGAGTCTTAATGAAGGATTGTCTGCTCTAAATTTACACTCTGGATGATTGTATTGAGTTGATTGATGTGGACAGCGCCACTCCACAGGCAGAGGATTCAGAACTGTGTAGGAATTGAGAAACCAAACTGAACCCAAATAAGCAAAAGTGTGCATGTGCATTAATCTTTTGCTCATGACTGTGAGTGTGACATGTGTGCTTGATGGTACTTGCCTTACTTCCCCACAGTGATGAGTGCAAGTTGAAACTGAAAACTGAAATAAGCCCCTGTATCCTCTCATTCTTTTTTTCACCTTACATTATTACAGAAATGAAGTTACAATGGTAAGGTATTTGATCACAGATATCAGATGTTTACTCTGCTATTGTAATCGGAACTGGGCATTCCACTGCTTTGTATATTGCAGTCCACTGATTAGTCTGTAAACATTTAAGCATGATGACAAGATTTATACTTTAATTAATCTACTTTTTATATATTTTTTGCATTATGGATATTATTTCTGTCCCTTAAAAACTGCAGAATACATATTCTAAATTGTTAACACATTCTTAATATAACATATGTGAAAATATTAGCTATCTACATTGTATTCAGTTAGTCCAAACTATCAATTTGATCTCTTTCACTTACATATTTTGACAAAATTTATTTTAAAATAATAACATCATGAGGACTGAAGAAGTAAAAACGGCCATTTAGTTTGTTTTACTTTTTGCAGGTGTTCATAGCTACCCTGATAAGTGACTAACCTACTTGCCTGATCATCTTCAGTGACAGACATCTAACATAATCCTTCCAGAAGAGAAAATTATAAAAAACATTGATCAGTTTACATGTCCTTGGCAATAACATTATCCCAAGACTATGATGTTGCTCTAGGAAATGCTAGAGATTCTTTTACAACTAGTGGATAGTATGTTTTTGTTGTTGTTTTTTTCTTGTTTTGTTTTTTGTTTTTATTTTTACCATCACCAGAATCTTCAAATTCTACAAGAGTCAAGGCTTGCATGCAAGCCAGCTATTTCTACCCTGATTTTTAAAAAAATCTTTGTTTCTATGTCTTCTTTATAATCCTCATCTGAAAACAAATTTTTAGCCATCAGTATTGATATTTCTTACTCTTTAATTTACCTTATGAATCCTAAATTAAATAAAAATTCAATAAAAATTTTAAAATTATTTTCTTTTATTCTTTATAGAGAGTGGGACAATAGTAAGAACAGAAATACATTTTACACATGCCACCCTTTGGTTTTCTATCTTTCAACATAAATTATTTTCATGTGATAAAGTATACTATTAATTGTGTTTATGTGTGCTTTTATGAATCCATGTACATGTATATTTAATGTGTACATTAATCTTTATATTGCCATAATATCTTAGAACATAGGTGCAAAATAACTTTGAAAAACAAGAAAAGGAAAGATTTTGATTTATTAAAATCCAGTGAGCTGTGAAGATGGCTCAGTGGGTAGAATGCTCACACTGCATGAAGACCTGCATTTGCAGCCCCACTCACCCACATAAAAAGACATGGTGGCATCATGCACAGATAAGATCATGGAACTTAGGGGAAGGTTGACAGAACCATGAGGCTCAGTGGCCAACTATTATAGACTCCACAAGGAGTTCCAAATTCAGTGAGAGACTTTGCCTCAAAAACAAGATGAAGTCAAATCAAGGGAGACATATGATGTCAACCTCTGGCTTCCACATATGCACACATGGATGAGCACACCCATGGTGACATATACACACATACAACACAAAAAAACACATAACGAAAAAGAGATAGGAAGTAAATGTTCTTATATTAAAATCTTATATATAAAGAAAGGTGTGGTAGCACACCCTTTAATTTCAGCATTTGGGAAGCAGAGGCAGTGGCTCTCTGTGACTTCAAGACTGCTTTGGTCTGCACAATGAGTTCCAGGATGTGTAGGACTACATAGAGTACACAGTGATATATTTTGGATGCTAAAGATAGATTCTGCTGTATGTCTTTGCTATAATCAACAAACTCTTATCAGTGCCATAGCTATAATAATTACCCTCTTGGAAGACAGTAAATTTTTTTCACATACTATTAAGTATAATTTTGTTTAAGCTTCTAACTTATTTACTTTTAACAACTTTTGCAAAGTTAATGTTATTTCATCTTCTATCTTGTTTAATGGTGAAGGTACTATCAAAGATACAAAATTATATTTGAGAAACAATGTCAGAGATAACAATATTATAAATTTGCAAATATACACTCATGTATGCATATAATTCATATATTATAAACATATATATCTATACATATATGTAGATAGATATATCTTGACAAAATGGGCACACATACATAGTGATATGGTTAATATATATGAAGAAGTTTCATAGTTTTAACCACTGTATACTGTTTTCAAATTTAATATTTGTTTCTGTAGTCACGTTAATTTATGTATTTCTATACATAAATACACATTTACTTTTGAAGATAAACTCTCTACATAACAGATCCTTGCCACACAGTTCTACATACACCTAGGCATGCTTCATCTATTGATTAGTTATCACATAAGTATGTTCCTCTCTGTCTCCTGTTGAGTCTTACATTGTCCACGACCTTTGTTTGTGTAGCTCATGACATTCATAACCATAAATACAAAATATAGCAGCTGATGAAAACTTGCATCCCTTAGTATGTAATCCCTTTATAGATTGTCATTTGCTATAATGACTTACTAAATGATTTATCCTGAATCCACAATCTAAATTGAAATCCCGCTCTAATGCATATGCTCACACACTACTGAACATGTTGATCTAGGAGAAAGGCTGTTAGGATGCTAACATGTCGGTTTACTCCCTCGCAGGAACTACAACTGATGTTAAACTCTGTTCCAGGATTCATGGAGATTTAGTAGATCATGAAACAAACTCCATGTTGCCCAAGCACTTACGAGTGATGTGATTACTATATTTAGTATTTCCATATTTAAAAAAAATCATTTGTGTTTATTTGTTGTTTCAGAAATGAAATACATTCTATGACTGGCATGCATGTTCTGTCACAGATTTATATTCTACACACAAGCCTACCATGCTGGTTTACAAAATTTTAGATAATTTTATCATTGGCATCTGAATGCACTATATTTTGTAGGAGCTCAAAGAACTGTTAGACTAATATTATATACTTTCCCGTGATTTGTAGGGAGGTGTTGAAGGTTTGCTTATTCTGGGAACCCTATACATACATAACTTCTGTTTAAAATATTGTAACAGAAAGTTCCCACTTTCTGAAAATTTGATCTTCAGAATACTGATAGAGCAATTTAAGTTTTGATTCTAAGAGATATACACTTTTAATTTATTGCTTTTCTTTATCATGTGTTGCACAAATAAAGAAAACTCCCTCCGGGTCAGTTCTATGGGAAGTCGGAGATATTAGAGAGAGTAACACCACAATCAGATCTCACCCAGCTGTCCTCCAGCTTCCTCAGCCTGGCTCCTCTTGGCTTCTTCTGCCCTTCTGTCTTTCTACGTCTGCCTTAAATACTCTCTTTGATCAATTAAGGCATTGTCCCACCACTGCCTGCCTGGGAGCCTTGGAACTCCTTCTGTAAACTAAAATGACCTTGAACTCAGTTTGCATTAAGGGCATAGGTCACCACTCTCAGGATACTCCCTGTGCTGGGATTAAAGGTGTGAATCACCACTCTGATCCTCTTAGACTGACTGGGTAGATCCCTCTGATATCTCGGAATGTTTTATTATATCCCCACAATCATGTCTGAATAGCTTCTAACCAATTTGATTACAAGCAATTTGGAGGTTTGTCTTCAGCTTCCTTGTCTCCATACTGAGTCACTTCTGTGCAACACACACTCTCACAACCACACATATTAACATTGACACCCAATCATTCACAGTGCATGCAAATACTTATGTACAAGTATATAATCATGCACACAGAGAGAGACACAAGGACATAGACACATACTTATTTGATCACTAGCTATCGTGCATATCTCATCATTTACAGGGGTCCATTCTCTGTTCTCATGCATCCACATCTTGAATTTTCTTTCAATTATAATTCAAATGGTCAAGACAATTAAGACTTTCTTAGGTACTACTTAAATATTTTCTAAGAGCAAATAAATTGTTTAAATGTTTTATAGCAGTTTAAATTTTCTCAACATATATTGTTTCAGGCTTACTTCCTTTGCTGTGATAGAACACTTTGACGAAAAGCAGCTTAAGAGAGGGAGGGTTTATTTTAGTTCATAATTTTAGGTTACAGTCCATCCCTGCAGGGAAGTCAGGCAAAGAACACAAGGTTCCAGTCACATCACATGTGTAGTCAAAATCAGAGAGAAATGAGTGTGTGTCCTTACATTTTCAGACTTCTTGTACTGAGGTCGATTCTGATCAGGACTCCCACCTGCCAAACATAGGGAATGATGCTGTCCACAGTGTGCTAGGTCTTGTATTCAAATCTACTTTATAGTCACTTAAAACATACTTAGCTTATTATTTGTTTACATTTATACATGTGTTCCTTTATGCATATGTATGTGTGTATGGTTCTGAGTGATCAGGAGAACAAAGAGGACATTGGATAATCTGGAGATTGACTTACATGTGGTTGTGCATAACCTAGCCTGGGAACCAAAATCTGATCCTTTGCAAGAGCTTTAGTTAGCAAGTTGGCAAATTCTAAATTCATCAAGGAAGGAAATGTCAGTGAAGGACTGTCTACCTTGGGTTGGCCTGTGAGCATGAGTTGGGATTGCTTAGATTAAATTAATCAATTGGGAAACATACAAACCATCAGGAACCAGGATCATAACCACCAGAGGCCAATGCCAGGTTGTTAAAGGTTGTTAAAACTGAGAGAAGCCCATGAGACATGAGGCAGCCTGGAAGGGAGCCTCATATGTAAACAAGCTTGCAACTTGGGTGAATGATTGTGTTTGGAAATATCGATTGGGAGTTCTTTTACATGGACATAATGGTTAGTAGCATAAAAGTAAATGAACTCTGCAAGGGAGTGATCATAAATGGTGAAGAGTTTTATTTCAAAACTCTTTTTTTTTCCTTTACAGTAATAGTCCCCGACTTAGTAATTCCCAGCCCTGCAGTAAGCTTAGCTTGTAAATATGTCAATTGTTTTCCGACTTTTTATGGATGTTCTAAGTGGTCAGTCTAGCTTAATATATTACTTTGTCTCTTCTTAATATATTTTATCTAAGCTCAGAAGATAACTTTTATTAAGAAATTGCTTAAGATATATAAGGTGTCCTCACATACAAAACATCTTTAAAATGTGTGATGGAATAATCATAACTAAAATGATTTGAAAGCTGGTGGCTGATTTTCTTACTTTAAATATATTGTAAGATCTACTCGTAAATCAGTATGTATGTTATAGTATCGACAAATACAGTAGATATAAAAATGTGTTATTCATGATATTTAAAGTTATTTAGCTTAATATTTTCCCCATAATATGAATTTTGTGACTTAAAATACTTTGTAAGTAATTTTAAAGGACATGGAAGTAGAGATAATTTTCAACTGTAGCAATTTTCAAATTTTTCATCTTAAGGAAATTTAATACTTTTTTCATGTGCATGTAATATTCTATTTCAGCACAAATAATGAAGTCAATTTATTCAGTTTTACACTGAAATATTTATTTCCCACAATGTCATTAGATAAACTTCACAAGAAAAATCATTTTTTTTTTTTTTGAGACAGGGTCTCACTATGTATCTATAGCTTGTCTAGACTCTATATAAACCAGGCTGGCCTTGAACTGATAGATATCTGCCTATATCTGTTTTCTGAGTGCTGGAATTAAAGGCAAGCATTACTATTTCAATCTCACATAAACCATTTTTCAAGAATATTCCATTTTTCATTCAATCGGCAGTAATGATTTATCTAAAGAAGCTACAAATTTTGGTTACAGAGCGTATTTTCAAATAATTACTATTGTGATAGTTAGTTATGGCATCTTGGCACAGCCTGTGATCCACTGTGAAGTTCCTTACTGAAGAATTGTGTACATTAGGTTGGTTTTGGGGAAACTGTTTTAATTAAGCTAACTGATGTGAGAAGACCCAGCCTACTGTGGGAGGTGCCATTCTCTAGGCAGGTAGTCATGGACAATATAAGAGAGGAAAACAAACTGAGCATGAGCAAGCAACTAAGTGAGCATGCATGCATTCACAAAGCTCAGACTTGAGACTATCATATTCACTGGGTTGCAATGTTTGTGCTGTACAGCCAAAGATGTCTGCTGATATATCAATATAATTTTTTTTCAAACTTTTGATCTACTATATCTCAGCACGTAAGTATCAAATTAGTAGAGTTTTTAATTCCATTGTATTAAAATATTTGTTTTAAAAGTTCCTTTGAGCTGTTGACTTAAACGTCATAAAAGTTAAATGAAGTGAGTATTGACTTTAAAATCAAACACCTCAAAACTGAAAATCTAAAATTAAATCTACTTCAAAATCCATGTTTATTACTTACCTTATATCAGAAGGACATCTCATAATTTTAAGAAATGATGAACATCATGATAAGCTACAATCAAAGATAAGGTGGATATGAATTGTGTATGTATCTTTGCTTTGAGGTGAGATGTCATCCTTGAGAAAGGATGTTGGAAAAAAGCAAGTATTTTCACATCAAGTACTCCCCTGTTTTCAAGTATTTTAGACAGGGTCATTCAATCCCTAATTTTTTCTTGCTGATAGCACATTATCTACATTGTAAATTTTCTCCAAAACATAGCATTTCTGAGTTTCAAGTTTTCTTTGTTTTCCCAAGACAACAACATTGCTATATCTATATCTATCTATATATGTTATATCAGCTCTGGCTGTTTTGGAACTCACTTTATTGTAGACCAGGCTAGCCTTGAACTCACAGAAATCTTCCTGCCTCTGCTTTCCTAGTGCTGGGAATAAAGGTGAACATCACCACTGCCCAGCCTCTGAGTTCCAGTTTTATCACATGAAATACTATGACAAACTGTTACCATGTTTCTGTGCATGGGATGGGTTGCTTCAAGTGAGTGCACATTAGAAATTGTTTGCCTTCTTTGTTGTTTTATCTTTAATCATGTGACATTTGTAAAAGTGTACTCCACCAGACTCTCTGAGCTTGCTGTCTCATCCTGACTTTAGTTTCTTCCACAGATTTTCCCCAGACCCCTATCTCTTGTATTTTCAACCAATTTTTGGTTGTAAAGACAGTGGTGAGGATAATACTAACAATAACTACAGGTTTCTGTTCTGTGTTTGGTTTTCTTCGTGACAGAACCTCACTTTGTAATAATGGGCTGGGATAGAACTCACTATCTAGCTCATCTATAATAAAACTTTTAGTACAATTTTTCTGCTTCCAATTTCCAAATGTTAGGATTACAGCTAGACACTACCACACTTCACTGTACCCTCTAGATAAATATTAAAGACTGTAATAAACAATTTTCTCTGTAACTAAAATGACAATGCTCTATGAAACGTGCATTTTCTGGAATTTAGCACAGGAAATAGTTAATAGAGATAGAGCACAAAGTCAACCCAGAGATCATAGAGTCTGCTCAACTTACATAGAAGTTACATATATGTTTTCTGACATATAAAGTAAGGAAGCAGAATGTAATAAGGGTATAGGTACGAGAGCTCCAGGGATTATTGAAAGTTGTCTAAGAAATCATTTGTACAGATTAAGCCCCTTTATCTGAGAATATTAATTTAAATCCTATTGCTCTGGTGACTCTAAATAATCTACAATATCATGAAATCAGAAGACTTTAAGATGTATGTAAACAAGGTGAACATTAAGTTGAGATAATTCTGTCACTCCTAAGTTCCTCAGGAGCTAAGAATGGAAACTCAGAATGAGGAAGAGGCCCAGTTAGTAAAATCCCTTACTCTGTAAACATGAGAACCTGAGTTCCGATCCCAAGGACCTGTGTAAAAGCTGAGGAGGTGGTGTGCCTTTATCAAATAATTGCTGTGGACAGGCAGCTCTGTGCCCAGAAACAGTCTAGCAAGTCATGAGAGCTACATCTGTGAGAGACTGGGGTCTCCAAATATACACAGAAGTGTGTAGATAGGCATACCACACACTCATAGGGTGGATTGCACAGCAATAAAGCTGGAGATCTTGAGGTAGAGTGTCTATATATCTCTTAAAAGTCAGTAAAGTAGAACACACGGAACACTATTAAAATGACTTTGTTCAAACAACTCAAAAGTCTACTCTCAACTCTTTTACTCTGAACAGCTTGATAACTGGTTCCCTACATCCATGATTGGAATGATGTCACCACATGCTTCCCTCCAACAGGCAAGCGAATGAGTAGGAGTTTCTGCACACATGCACAGTGCTCTCAGAAGCCCGAAGAAGGTATTGCATCACTTGGGCACAAATTTGCAAGTGATTATGAGCCACCTGATGCAGGTGCTGAGAGCCAAACCGGAGTCTTCTGCAATAGCAAAACACAGTTTCAGACAGTGGACCAGCTCTCTAGTGGTTCATTGCCTCCTTGTTTTCAGTTTCAGTTTCTTTATGTGTATTAAAGAATTGTTGATTTAAAACACTGTAGACCTCAAGGAAAATAAAAGAATTGGGGTACCATTATGGGATACAATTTACCTCCAGTTCTCTGCAATGTAAATGTTCTACACTGAAATATTTTGCAGCATTTTCAAAAAAAAAATAAATTCGCCGCTGTGTCATTTTAATTATGTAAATGTTAAGAAGAGAGATAAAGAAATTAAGGTCTATGTGAGGAAAATATGAAAGAATTTCCAATTATTGTCAATAAAAGATGGGGAATCAGTGAGAGGAGAGAGAAATATTTTATCATCTAACAACAATTTCTGAAAAGAAATTTCTCAAACCTTGAATACGAGATTGCATTCACAGTTCCCGTAATGTGTCAGAGAAGACCAGGCTCCAAGAGAAAGGGAACAAACACTTGGATGCTTTTATAACTGACAACAGTTACTAGCCTTGTATTCTCAAAGGGTGTGTGGATAATAAGAAATCTGTGGCATATCTTTTTTATATCCTAGCTTGAAAGTACTGTATAATATCTTTATAAACAATAACTATATTATTTATAATTAAGACTAATTATATTTTCCACTATTTGGAGCCTCAGTTGGATATCAACTAATCTAGTGATATGATTTCAAAGCTGTCATTTCTAATTAATCATAGGGACAATTATTGTGGGAGAATGTCATAGAGATGTTATTGTATTATTAAAATGCTATTAACTAATCTGCTTTTCCATAAAATAAGAAAGATCACATTTGGAAGCATGCAGTTATATAAATCATTCAACCGTTTCTCTATTAATAATATTTCACTTATAATTCTAAAAATATTCTGGTAAATTCTAAATATATTTTGTGTTTTCAAAGAAGAATCATAGAATGTATGGAAGAGACATTTGTTACTTGAACTTGTATGACATTTAAATTAAAAGTTAATATTATATTTGAGTACTTTTTACTCCAGCAAACAACTCTGAGATTCTTCCTTTATTTAACTAGTCATCACCACTGAGAGTGTAGACCAGGCCTTCCACCCTGCCCTTAAACACAAGAATGGTAATGTTCTGCTGCCCAAATGCTTCTTCCATTTCAGAAGAGCCCTTTGTTAGTTTTGATGTTCGAAGCCTTTAAGTCTGCTTGCTTTGCAATTAAGAATGCCAATAACTGTTTCTCCATTGAAAACGAGTTTTCTTGCAACATAGTATGATGTGGGAACAGGAAAGGAGTACTCTGTCTTATATTAAGTATTAGTGGAACACAAAAATATCTATTTGGCATCCTTTCTTTCCCCATCTTTTCAAACATAGCTTAAACAAAACCAATAAAAATCTGGGCAAGTGATAAAGGTCATCCCAATAATAACTTTTGAAAGGTTAGGCGAAGACATCTCCCCAGTTTTTTTTTTTTTTTTTTTTTTTTTGCAGCCTTTAAATGCACTAGTTTCCTAAAAGGAACTGGGTGGAGTGTTAAGAATCATCTGATGAGGCCATGGGGCCATACCAGGGAGTGTCATAGTTCCAGAAGAAGCAACAGAACCAACAGGAGAGTAAGCAAAATGAAACAAATCATCAATCGGATATGTTATCATCAAACCGCTGAAAACGTGGAGGTTTTTCCATTTTTTCGTAAAAACAAGGAAAAAAGTGGGGGATTAGGAGCAAAGAGGAAATGTGAATATATCAGAGTATCAGAGTTCTTTTAACCATATATTGCAGTCTGTAGTATCACACTTCCAGGATGATGTGGCTTTTAATTTACTACTTAAAAGGGCACATATGACATTGGGGGGGGGGGCTAATAAGAATTAATATAATGACTTGAAATCATTAACTTTTGTGATACATTTAATTCCAATTATTATTGGTATTCAAGACTAAAAATGGTTATCAAAATGATAGGTTAAGCGTCAGTTTGGTAAATTAAAAAAAAATAGAAAACTGAGCAACAAATTTATTAAAACTTTACTCAGCATTGAAGGTACAAATAAAGCAGTGAAGATTGCTTTGGCACATTTTTCTTAAAAGAACATTAGAGAAAGACACCTAATATGAACATCTGCATGCACACATCTGTGGATCTGCACACATGTTCATACTTAGAAACATGAATTTCAAACCTAGTGTGATGGAGAGCTTAATGAAAAACATCTGGGGCAAGTGTTCTAGGAGAAAAGACTGCTATTCACAACAGAGAGACCTGGAAGCTGGCATGGGAGCTAATTCACACAGGCAAAGGGGAACACTGAGCATGCTTAAAATATATCTCTTTGTACACACAAGTTTTTCTACACAGTCTGATTGTCACCAGGGAGCTGCCATGAAATATTTTTGTCTCTTTTGCTTCAAAAAGTGAAATGACTATTTATAAATATGTCCATAGTGGGGACAGTATTCTTCCCATGAGCAGGAAAATATGAGACTTTTGATAAGGAAGTGGGAGACAGAGACCTCTAAACATGCCTGGAGAGGGATATTTCAGAAGTAAGAGATGTTGGAAAAGATCTGGAAGGCTGCAGATAACATTAAAGATGAAAATAATTTCAAAGAGCTGGGTTATAGAGACCAGCAAGTGCCAAGGTTGAAACATTTAAAAAGTCACGGATGCTCAGAATGTACATGTGTTCAGAACTGCCTCACAGGGTGAGGGAGCAGCCCAACTGGTAAGTGTTTTAGGGTTATTTTCAATCCCTGAAAACCACATAAAAAGTGAAAAGTAGTAACATGTATCTACAACCCCAGCAATCCTATGGCTAGATGAGGGGAACAGAAAGTTCTACTTAATTTTAGTTTCTGTGATAAGATACCAACCGAAACCAATCAGTGGAGGGAATGGTTTTTTTTCCATCTTATAAATGATAGTTTAACATCCAGTGAGTCTAAAACAGGAATTCAAGACAGGAATCTGCTTGCAGAAACTGAAGTAGACACCATGGAGGAGCTCTGCTTGCTACCTTGCTCTCCATAGCTTGCTCAGTTTGATTTCTTATGCAAGCCGGGATCACCTGCCCACAGGTGACGGTGGCCATATTAATCATTAAGAAAACATCTTAAAAAGTCCCCACAGGCCAGTTTGATGGAAGCAATTCCTTAATTTAACTTGCTTCTTCCCAGAGGACTACAGTTTTTGTCAAGTTGACAGTAAAATGACCTCCCCCCACTCCCCCCCAAAAATGACAGGAGAATTAGACACTAGCCTGCTTGGAGTATGCACAGTGGCCTAACCAGCAAAGACACTGATTGAATCAATGCAGCTGAAGAAGAGCAGAACCCAGATAGTTGTCCACTGAAAACACTCTCACGTGCCTATATGTACATGCACACATTTAAATTAATAATAAATAAAAATATAAAATAAAACGTAAAATATCAAAAGAAATAACTTTACAATCTTTGCTTTATTTTTTCAATGCATCCCAGAGCTCTGGTCCAGATGCCACTTCAGCAGGATGGTGTGGGGATTTAATAAAGTTTCAGAAGTTTTGGAGATATCAGAGGGAATCTACCCACAGTCTATGTGGGGGGTTAGTAAAAGCTCCAGAAGTCCCAGAGCTCTAACCACAGTCAGTCTAGGAAAATCAGAGTGGCATTCAAACCTTTAATCCCAGCACAGGGAGTATCCTGGGAGTGGTGACCTACACCCTTAATCCTAACTGAGTCAAGGTCACTTCAGATTATAGAAGGAATTCCAGGCTCCCAAGCAGGTGTGGTGGGGCCACGCCTTAATTACCTAAAGAATACTTAGGTCAGGAAGCAAACACAGAGAGATCCATTCCAAGGGAATCCAGGCTGAGGAAGCTAGAAGACAGCTGGGTAAGATTTGACTGTGGTGTTTATTCCCTCTAGTATCTCCAACTTCTTCAGAGATCTATTGCCGAGTCTCATTCTTTCCTGCAACAGGATGGCTTTGCTTTGGCCTAACACAAAATGCTGTAAATAATTGCAGGAAATAGCTATATGACCCAACTTCACGTATCAGGTTGAAATTTTGTATTTTATATGTGTATATACATGCATTGTTTCATGATTTGCTGATATGTATCATCTGTTATTTAACCATCTTCCATATATTTAAATGTTCCTTCCATCCATCCAGCCATCAATTTATCTATCCATCTATCTTTTACAGAAATAACTGTCAAATAGCATAATAACACTTAATTTTAGGAAAAAAGTTAAAACATTCCTTGAACTGTAAATATGATTTGATAGGACACAAACTTGCCTTTCCTACTTAGTCAAATCACATACAATTGTTATGTAGATTCATGTTCCTATCAGTACATGTATATTGAGATCACCTTTTATAGTCTGGTACTTTGAAAATGAATCTATTTAGAAACTTTTTTGGATGTATTTTTACATGTGGTAGAAGAAAGCTTAAATGTTCATATTTACTCATAAACAACATTAGAGAGGAAAGTGGTCACATAATCAAGGCAAATAAATATTTACTACAATTGAAAAGAAGTACAATCATGTTCTTATGACTGATTGACTAATAAAAAATTTTGAAGAAAAGATATTTCAGTTATATTTTGAAAAACAAACAGGGAATTATTTATTAAACCACCATCTTCTAGGCAAATCAGACACCAAAAGGCAAGTATGAGAAGTTGATCTCAAGGAAAGTCCTTTGAAAGTATAAACAACTGATTCTTTTGGGAAATCGGTGCTGGGAAAGGGTTGAGTTTTCTGAAGTAATGTCTTTGGTATTCTACACATTTCCTTTCATATGCACACCTTGCACTGAAAATTCTACTTGACACAATATTCCTCCTTTGGAAAATAACATTCAACAAACTACTTTTTTCAATACAATTGCTATTATTCAAATACAAGAAAGATTCTATAGGCCTTTTTTTGAAGTCAAAAAGGAATATGCCTACCAAGTGTCTTCTGTCGGGGGTATTCAGTGTTGTCAAAGTATGCTCTTGTACTTTCTCTTGCAAAAGTTTAGTCTCACCTCTTGGTAAATGGAAATCCATCTATTGTAATATCTCAATCAAATAAAAGGAAGACAGAAAACACATAATTAGAGTATTTATGACAGGCAGGGAGGGATCGCAGAAATGAGTTTGACAGAACAAACTATTGAAAGTAAATTCTATACATTCTGGAGACTGTTCATGACGCATATGATGTCATAAAGCAAGTATGTTGGCAGTCATATTTAAAGGAGAACTTAAGCATATATAGTTCAAAGAGGAAAAAATGAAGATCAGTCAATAGTCTGTCAACTTCTCTCAGTAAAATATAGACAATTTTCATATTTGAACATAAATTTCATAAGTCATATTTGGACACGAATAACAAATATTTGGGATAGATTACAATTCTTTTGTATTTGAGACTATTTTGTGCCACTTCAGATATGCAACAGTATTTAAACTAACCTTAAATGACCTTTCAAAACTTGAAGATAGCTAGAAAAACAAAACCAAAGTGAAACAAACATTATCTGAGGAAATGCCAATGGAAATATGGTTTCACACAAAGAGATGTATTTGCACATTTGTTTTAGTTTTTAGTCGTGTGTGTGTGTGTGTGTGTGTGTGTGTGTGTGTGTGTGTGTGTGTGTCTGTGTGTGTGTGTGTGTGTGTGTGTGTGTGTGTGTCTGAAGAGTCCAAAAGAAGATGCAGATACTCTGGAATTTTTGCTAATGATGGTGGTGCTTAGCTCCCTGCTACATTGCCAATTACTGGATTTGGCTATCTCTCCAGCCCCCATTTGTCTGTTTTTTAAACACCGAATGAAAGGTGATTAGGAGGTGTCAAGAGAAAGGCAGGAAAAGAGTTGGGCAGCACTATAGAGCTTAGAAGGGTTACTTTCTTTCTTTCTTTCTTTCTTTCTTTCTTTCTTTCTTTCTTTCTTTCTTTCTTTCTTTCTTTCTTTCTTTCTTTTGGTCACCAAGTGACAAGTATTCAGCACTAAATTATAATTACTTATCTTTGAATTTTAAGTCTGCATCAGTTGAGACTTTTATCAATTTACCTTCAACTTTCCAATTTTTCTGTCCTGCAAATCTTCAGACTCGGTAAGACATTTCCAAACTAGGATTGCCATGCTGGATAAGCAGGCTTTTCGTATCATAGAAATATTCATGCTTTTTTTCTTTTTTTAGCTATTCATTTATTTTCTAATTTTCCAATCCCAGCTAAAGTTTAGTATTTCCTCCATAAATAGAAATATATACTAAAAATGCAATGGACAAGGAATCTGTTACATAATGAAGGTAATAAAATATGATAGCATAGGATGACTGGACTTCATCCACTAGGGAAAGAATATTCCAGTTTTCTGCTCCCATTAATAATCCATAAATATTGTGTAACCAAAAAAAAAAAAAAACCCTCTGGTCCACTCTTTTTCTATTTTGTAGAGATAGAAACATATGATGCCTACAGTTTCTTCGCATATTTGTCCATGATAGGTTAAGGATATCCCCCTTTGTATTAACTTTCAACTTGATATACACTAGAGAATAATTACAAGAGTTTCAATGAAGTAAGTGTCTTTAACAGGTGGGTCTCTGGGTCTTTGGTTGGTTATCTTGGTTGATATTTTTGTAAAAGTACATAGCCCATTTTGAGCAGTACCTTTCCCAGGGTGGGTGGTCCTGGGCTATTTAAGGAATTTATCTGAGAAAAAAAGCCTGAATAAGTCAGAATAGTAGCTGCAGCAACATGCTCCACTGACTGTGTGATGGTGAGTGAGTAAGTTCCCTAGTTTCATAGGTAATGCTAACAGGAATAGCAAGCAGGCCTGTCTTTTTGCTCTGACTTCTCTTAGTGACTGACTGTGACCTGAACATGTAAGGTAAAGTAATCTGCGTCTTCTCTCCAAGTTTCTTTTAGTCACAGTACTTATCATAGCTACATGGAAAACACTAGAAAAGTCAGAAAACTCTCTACACGATAGTCAGCTGTCGGCACTCTCTCTCTCCATCTCTTTCTCCCTCTCTCTTTCTAACCCCCTCCTGTGTGCTCCTTTGCTCATCTGAAAATTTTATGTTCAAATAATGCTTCCTAGAGTATGTTCCAGTATTTTAAGTATTATTATAATGAGAAATCAATCATGTTTGATCAGTTCTTAAAGTTTGTTAATCCCTAATAATTAAAGGGTAAGTTAAAAAGTTGAGGGATACTAGGAATTAATTAACTACACACAGCCAATGTTTGTTGCCTATCAACTGATATTCTTCCTGTTTTATTGCAGACTTTTGCAATCTATCTGGAAGACTGACTCTATCTCTAAACATATGTAAACCCCCAAGCTCCAGTTGATTTCAGTTTAATAGACGTGTCCAGTGTGGGTGTTTGGAATCCCATTGGGCTGAGAGCCCAGCTTTGTTAGTCCAATACATTGAAGGGACAGTCTGAGCAATTCTATTTATATAAGAGTTCAGCCTCATGCTCAAATTTGCAGGTGTGGACATAAATTTTAGATGACATACAGAGTGGGAAGCACACCAAATCTGAAATTGTAACAGAGCTCAAATCTCACAGAATCTTTTGTGAGATGTTTACGTTTTATGATTTGGGGTGGGTGTCACATTTTTTTTTCCTTCCAAGTTCAATAAAGCAAAAAAGGATGCTATTGAAGCTGAAAAGCTTAACAACCACTTTGCCTTTATTGAATCTGTAGCTAATGTACTGAAATATCTGGGGCTTTACTGCAAATGTAATTTGGGTTTTTGTCTCAGCATTTCCTTGTGGTGAAAAAATAGAGTTTGCCTTCAGTTTCCTACAAGAGGTAAAAGGTGAAAACACAGGCATCCCCTTCCCCACATAGACTCAGAAAACCCTCTTTAGAGATCATGAAACATGCTCTTGAAGCCTTCCAGCAGGAAAACTATGGGTTCAGGTCCTAGTGTGACCTCAGTATGGCTTTGTCTCTTAGTAATCTGACAGAGTTTCAAAGGTGATTCTCTGTTCATTCTCAGGCCAAAATTATTCTCATCTAAAGAAACGATGGTGCCTAGCCTTTTCATTAATTACTTAGCTTTGAAACTCATTTTCATGTCCTTTAAAAACCTGTACCTGAAAGTATATTATATTCTTGAGCTGGAGGAAGAAGCTGAACTGTGCTAAAAGTGTGACATACTAATCACACGTGAACTATTTCTGACCACACTTGACAAACACAAAGGGGAGAACACCACATTCAGGGCTCTGGGCATTTTATGCAGCTCAATTTTACAAAGGTCTCTGTGGTTAAAAATCTAGGGAGTTCCAGGCTGTCTTATATCGTTCAAGGACAGTTGATAATAATGCTGAATTGCAATCTGGCAGGAGATTTCACCTGGATTATGAAATGTCACCTCAGATACCTTATTTAAATTCCCATGGAGAGAAATGGCAACTATAATCCTATAATCCAAATTTATAATCCTAAACAGAGCTTCAGATCACCCTGCATATGATGCCCACCTCTCATTACTACTACCCAGCACAGTAGAAGGACTCAGTTGAGACACCCACAGTCAGCACTGAGTGCATTCCAGTCTTGAACACCCTCCTGAGCTCTAACACTGACATGCTTCTTTCTTCCTCTATGATACAAGCTCCAGGGTTTTTTTGTTTGGTTTTTTTTTTTTTTTTTTTTTTTTTTTGTCCAACCTAAATACTTCATGGTTGTGTCAAGGTTAAGTGAGGAACACAACTTCAACTAACTTTTACATACCCTTTGAATATTGTATATGACTCTCTCTCTCTCTCTCTCTCTCTCTCTCTCTCTCTCTCTCTCTCTCTCTCTGTGTGTGTGTGTGTGTGTGTGTGTTGTTGCCAGAGGTCAATCCAGGTGTTTTTTTCTTCAGATGTCATCATATTTTTTTTCACTCTTTCTCAGACATGTACATAGGCTATTTTCTATGCCAACTTGGCACAAGCTAGAGTTACCCGAAAGAGGGGAACTTTAGCTGAGAAAACTGAGAAAAGATCTAGCTGCAGGCCATTTTCTTATTAGTGATTGATGTCGGAGGGCCCATCCCATTGTGCACGGTACAATTTACTGGCTCTTGGTCACAGATTCTAAAGAAAGCAAGCTGTGGAAGCCATGATGAGAAGCCAGTAATCAGCACCCCTGCATGGCTTCTGCATCCGCTCCTACCTTCAGGATTTGGTCCTGCTTGAATTCCTTCTGGCCCTCAAGCTTTTGATGACAAACTGTTAAATGGACCTGTGAGTGAAATAAAGCTTTTCCTCCCCAAGTTCCTTTTGGCCTTGGTGTTTCATCACAATAATAATAGACCCAACTATGGCACGGGTCTCTTTCTGAAGCTGGAGCTAGTGGATGGGCTGGCTGGGCAACAAGGCACTGGGATCTACCCGTTTCTGCCTTTCCAATGTTATATTACAAGTCCATGCAATCACAATTTTTAGTGTGTATTTTATTTTTAATTATATGCGTATGTGCTGCAAGGCTCGGTCCCACTTCACCCCAGCATGTTGGGACTATGGTGCACTAAACTAACCAGGGGAAGATAAAGGGACCTGAACATGAGCACCAGCCAGATCCTGAGTTGTGGCAAATATGATGAGAAAGAAAAATCATGGAGATTGTGTCAGTGGATGGCTAATTTATTCAGAGGGGTAAAAGAACAATTATACCAGGGGAAAAAAATGGTCAATTGGGTCCATAAGGTGGTTTGTCGTTGGTCGTGGTGAGAACATTGAGGAAGCTTCATTTACCTACTCGTGGACAACAGAGGCCTGGGGAAAGAACCTAATAAGTTCATGTAGAAAAGGAAGAAAATCCAGCCATGGATGTTTCAGAGGGCAAATAAATAGTAACCAGTTCCTGTAGCCTTGGAGACCTGAGAGCCTATCGTTACTACTTTCGTCTTGGCATGTGCTCATTCAGAGAAGCCCAACTGCTGAGGTCTGCAGGCATCTGAGCAAGGTGGGGAAGCAGCCAAAATGCTGCTCTCAGGATGAGAAAATTTGGAGTTTCAGGCATGCTTTCAGGCCAGCCCTACAATGTAAGTCAGAGGGTTATATAAACTTGTGGGTAAAGGGACACAAGAACTCCAGAAGAGGGTTTGTGGACCCTCAGGTCGGAAGCTGTGAACCACCTGACTTGGGTGCGGAGAATGGAATTCCTAAGCCTTCTTAACTGCTGAGTCACCTCTCCAGACCTCATACCAAGCTTTATTCACAAAGTTTATGGGTGTTAAACTCAGATCTTACTCTTGAAACACAAGCACTTTACTTGAGTGAGTTGTCTGTCTAGTGCATCTTTGAATAGGTTTAACCTAATATGTATTTCTAGGATGCAATTCAAACATCTCTTCAATTTTTATTCATTAATATTTGCTTCTATGCTTTAAAACATTTGGTATGCAGTAGTTTATAATATTTGTTTACTGTTCATAAACTTATATCTTCAACTTTCTTCATCCTAATATCTAATATGTGTGTGTGTGTGAGACAAAGAGACAGAGAGACAGAGAGGGTGTTGTGTTAGAATTCAGGGAGTAAGACAGAGTATATAAATACCAAAACCAATATATTAAAATACCCTGGAAACCAATTCATGTGTAAACTTACTTTACTGACATTTTAAATATTGTTGGGAAAATAATTTTTTTGAGAGGGTTTAGTAGGTAAGTGTATGATTTAATTATAAGCTTAGAACTTAATAAAATATGTGAGCTTTTTTTTTTTTTTTAACAGGGATGAGTTTGGGTAGAATATCTATTGGTATCCCCCCCCCCCCCCCGTGTGTGTGTGTGTGTGTGTGTGTGTGTGTGTGTGTGTGTGTGTGTGTGTGTGTGTTTGTGTGTGTGTATGTGTGTGTGTCTTTCACCATCTATATTTTGTATTTATGTATTTATTTGTGTATCTAGAGATAAAGATGTTGATATATGTGTGTATATATCAGGTACAAGTGCTTTTCTTAAGTGAAAAAGAATAAGATGGAAGTTGGGAGGTGAGAGCTGGTAAAGAGAGCATGACTGTTGGAAGCTTCACAGTAGGTTTAAAAATCAGAGGTTAGTATTGGATGGCATTGCAGGTTCCTCACTATGCTTTTGGGGGTTGATAAGGATTTAATGTGATCACATTAACTGGTAGGGAGACAATGCCCGGGACAGTGTGGCCAGTGAGTTAGGATGGAGGCTATGGTCACTTATACACTTGTGTTACAGAAAGACAGGTTAGAATTGACTCAGGAGATATTTAAGAATTATAATCAACAAAATGAATTGAATTGAGATAGGCTCATGGTCCCCAGAGACTGTTTTCTTTTCTTTTCCTTCTTTTTTTTTTGTTTTTAATATGTCTGTCTTTGCTCCAAGACCCAAATTTTTGACTCTAAATACAACCCAATTGCTTTCTTGCTTTTTTTTTCTCTCTTAGAACAAAGAATTAATAGTTCTTGCCCTTTACATGTTAAAGTGACCTTAGAATGCTAACTCTTCTTAGTTGGAGTTGGTTTATCTAAGGGACCCATGCAAGTTATGTGTTTAAACTTACTTCTTTATAGCATCATTCCAAATAGACTGAGTCGTAAATACTTGTGGGTAAATAAAGATAACAAGCAAAGCTACATTAATACCAAAGAATAGAGCTCTTTAAAGTAAGTTTTAAAAAATGTTGTGAGTATTGGCCTGTATGTATGTATGAGTACCACATGCATGCCGTACCCTTGGAGGTCAGAAGCAGGTGTTGGATGACACAGGATTGGAGATACAGACCATTGTGACCTACAATGTGGGCATTGGGAACTGAATCTGGATCCTTTAGAAGAACAACCTGTGTTCCTAACTGTTGAGCTATCTCTCCAGCCTTTGATACACTTTAAATAAAAATATAACATATACATATATATTTCAAAAAGTATTAAGATATGTATCAAGAAGATTGCATTTTTTAGAGCATAAAAACTGAAAATGTATTATGTTGGTTTTTCCCCAAACCTAATGTATGTACAATTATACTTCTGACCCCTCATTTAATATCCACTAGGTCTGATTTCTCATTGTAAAAAATATCAGTAGCTTATCTCTTCCAGTTGTGGAGATTTTGTTTTAATTTCATGTGTGTCTATTTCATGTAAAATGTCCATATGTTCATTATCTATCTTTAAAATGTTTAATACTTAACAACATCTCCCTTCAGGGGCTTAATTTTTACATCAGGCTTTTTTAACTTTCCATATCCACACACCCATTTCTCTTTGGTAAGCACACTTTATTTCATTTGTAGATGTACCTCTATTATCAGTAGACAGGCTATGCTGTCTGCAACTCCTCCAAGTCACAGGTGAGAGAATACCGCCTCTAATTAATTACCACTATCCCTGCAATGAACCAATTAACGTGGGCCAGTGAGAGGCTAGCAATGATATTTTAAGAGGCTCCAGGCAAAGTAGTCTTTCAACTCTCATCAAGTATCATATATATCTTTAAATAAAGGTGTGATATCCTTGAATCAAGAGTTGTTTTCATATGATAAAACGGGGCAATAACCAAAATCTCATGTAATGAAGATGGCTGCACAAAAGCAGTAAGTGAACTGGCTCCACAGCATATGCGCATGCAAATAACACTCAGTGTCAGTGTTTTTCAGGGACATAATCCCTGGTAGGTTTTTCATGCCTCAATGGTCATCTCTATCCATGCACATGCCACCTATAGTAACTGGGTTCAGTGAGCTAAATGCCTAAATGGGCACAGACACATCGAAGTACTTTATTGCATGAAACACACACACACAAACAAACACCACACATACACAATAGTCAGACACACCATACATATACAATACACATATAGACATACACACATATACACTGCATACATACCTTACAGGTATACATGCACACATATATACCACACATATATCACAAATACAACTTACACATACACCACACTTATACACACATAGGCACATGAAGACATGCACATAAGGTAAAGAGGACATTCGGTTAAGGGTTTGTGTGGGAAAAAGTTAAATTGAAGAAAATGAAAAGTAATTAAGATCAATGTTTATTGTATTGACATATGAAATTCTCAGAGGAGAAAAATAAAGAAAACTATGAACAACCAAACCCCTTTCTAAAGAAATTAAAAACAACAACAAAAACCTAATAACAGTGACAGAAACATAATTCTATCTGGCTTGTTGGAACTTACAGTTATAATGAAGTAAATACTTAGTACTCAGCAATATTAATCACTGACTTTCTAGTGCACACAGCTTCACAAAGCTGAGTAATTGCTCTTACTGAAAGACCTTCTGCCATAAGGTACTCTGTATTATAATTATTTAACTGAAGTCCATCTGCCTTATGGTGTTCTGCATTCATTCATTTACGAAGTATTTATTGAGAACCAATGATAAGCCTGGAGCCATCCCAAACATTTGAGATCCATCAATGTGGAAAGTAGAAAAAGAATACCGCTGCTTACGCGCAGCTGATGCACAGAAGGGAAAGAAGAGAGAGAATCAAAAATACATCACCATGTTATACAATAAGTCAGAGGTTGACCAATGTTAAGAAAGAGAAAGAAAACAGAGTCCATTGGCCTAAGAAAGACAACTTTGATAATACATAGCACAGTCCAAATGGATGCCTGGAACCTTGACAGTTGGCACTTTCTGAAAGAAAGTGACTGTTTAGACCCATAGATGGCAGAGGTGAGAACTGCTGTCAGGGATAAAGCTGAGGCTAAGGCCCCTTGTCATGAGGTTGAGTGACCAGAGGGAGCCAACTGAGAAAGAGGAAAGAGGAATCAGAGATGTGCTTGTTCATTTGGAGATGGGAAAGTATTGATGAATAAAACAAAAGCAGGGGCAAGTGACCTACTCCAGTCTAGAAGAAAGACTCACAGTAACAATGTTGTGCCTTCTGTCTGAGATAATTGTTGAACAACAACCTAGCTCACAAGGTCAATTTCTTCTGCTACCTTAAAACACTCATCCAGAAGACAGGCATGTTTTCTCTTCCGTGACAGAGGGAAAGCAATAAAACTTTATACATTTTTATTTTATTTTGAAGGAGAAAGCATGCACTCTAAATTCCTTTCGTTTAATAAATAATAGAATTATTGTAAATATTTTTATCAAGTTTCCTTTAAAACAAGACTACAAAACATATTCTGGGAAGAAATTGACATTATAAAAAAATATGCTCCTTCTAACAACTTGCTTCTTTGTCCTCCACCCTCAGCCTAACAAAACCACAAAAAGCATATTAATTTTTTTAATTTAATTTAAATTTTTATTTAGAAAGTCATCTCCACCAATGGCTCCCAGTCCCTCCCAGCCAGCCTTCAGCCTTATCCCTCCTCATTCACCCATCCCTTCCCCCAAAAGGGCAAGAAGTCCCAAGGTGCATGTTAAAAAGTCAGATGAGATTTGCTAGAACCTGAAATAAAACTAATAACAACAGCATTAGTATTGTCAAAACCCAGAGGACATTGATTTGGAAGAAGAGAGAAGCATGGCCCTCTTGTAGACATTTTCTGAACTGTGAACTGTGCTGTATTGTTGAGAACTAGAATGGGTTTATAGCAATACTTCTAGCTGCCAGGGTTTGAGTGGTTTAAACACAAAGGGAAAACAAACTCCATCTCTTTAGAGGTGAAAATGATGGTATAACTCATCCTGTAGGTGTTTAATATAGAAAATATTGTAAAGCAACGAATAGAGATTTATATAAACAGACATTCTAGATCTTAATTGCCACAGGAAATAAAAATAAAAATTTATAAGATTAAGTAAAATATATATTTTCAATCAAAAATATGTCAAAAGAAGTATTTAGTTTCATTGAAGTGATGTAAATAAAGACCTTTTTCAATCAGTCTACCCAAAGACCCAGCTATACAACTCTTGGGCATGTACCCAAAGGATGCTAAATCACACAACAAGGGTACTTACTCAACTATGCTCATGGTGGTTTTATTTGTAATAGGCAAAATCTGGAAACAATTTAGATGTCCCTCAACCTAGGAATGAATAAAGAAAATATGAAAAACTTATAGAATGGAGTATTATTCAGTCATTAAAGACAAGTACACCAGGAAATGTGAAGGCAAATGGACGGAAATAGGAAAAATTTATCATCAGTGAGGTAACCCTGACCAAGAAAGATAAACATAGTATGTACTTATAAGTGGATATCAGCTGTAAAATAAAGGATAACTATACTACAATCCACAGACCTGGAGTGTGAGTAACAAGGAGGGCGCATGGGGGGAATGCCTGGATCTCTCTGAGAAGGGAAAATAGAAAAAACATAGTGCAGTGTGTAAACTGAGGGCAGCTGAAGAGGAGAGCATGCTCAAATGGGTTGGGGGGATGAAAAAGATTACAAAGGTGTGTGCATTCGAGAGTCAGGTGAAAACCTGGCACAAGAAAATCTACCAGGAGTCAACAAGGATTACAATAGATAATCCTCTTAGCAACAGTGGATAAGTAGCCTGAACTGGCCAACTCCTGTAAACCAGATTGATGCCTAGTCCAACTGTCATCAGAGAGGCGTCATTCAGCAAATGATGAAAACAGATGCAGACTCCCAGCCAAATATTAGGCAGAATTCAAGGAATCCTGAAGAAGAGGGGAAGTAAAAAGTGTCAAGGACATCACAAAAAAACTCCAAATCAACATAACTGGGCTCAGAAGAGATTACAGAAACTGAAAAACAACAGGGAACCTGCAAGGGACTGATCAAGGCATCATGCATATGTGCTACAGTTGTATAACTTGGTTCTTTTGTGTGATTGTTAACAGTGAGAATGGTTGTCTCGACTCTTACTGGGCTTTGGGAGCTTACACTTCATACTGGGTGGCCTTGTCCAGTCTTAATATATGAAGGGGTGTTTAGTCTTACTGCCACTTGATATGCTGTTTTCTTGATGCTCACAGGAAACCTGCCCTTTCCTAAACAGATGGTGGAGGAGTTGACTGGGGGGGTGAAAATAGAGGAGAGAACAAAGGAGACACTGAGTCCCAGATGTAAAATATAAAAACAGAATACATTTATTTTTAAAAAAAGTAAAAAAGAAAGACTTCCTTCTTTGTAAAAGTCAATATTGAAATAGGCAAGTTAGTTTCTAAGAAACAGTGATCTACAACCAGCATACATTGCCTAAGTCCTGACTAGATTCCAGATATTTGGCTGCTAGAACCCATATCCGCAGGTTTGAATCTTTCTTTGTCTTAAATTATCTACAAAGCTCTTTCTAAGAATGTTTGAGATAAGTTGATACTTAAAATAATAGTTACTTATCAAGGAAACATAGTATTGCCTTTAAAATATGTATCAAATAACTTGAAAGCACTTATATGTCATTAAACTAAATATAGTATTAGATGCAAACATATATACATATATGGCTGAAATGAAGGCTACGAAAATTCAAGAAAGTTTCTGATTGCTTAAATTATTTATGGTATTTTGGGTGACTTTTCTTCTGCTACACCTTTCCAAAAATAAAGATAAAATGGATTCTGTTACAAATAAAACAAAAACATCAGCATGTTTCCACTTGTGCACAAGCCAAACATTCTCCTTAATCTTTCAATATATAAACATGTTTGTGATTTTAAAAAGTACTAGATGCATTTTTTAAATAAGTTTATAGACTTTCAAGATTGGAAGCATGCCTTCACATAACAGTGTTCAGACCTGCATGTTTGTTCTGTAAAATGAGAGTCTTACTGTTCTTGGCATCATACTGTTGGGTCTGTAGTTTTGCATCTTTTCTGGGCTTTTCTCTAAATGGGTGTTTCTAAGTATGTTTCAATTTTGGGGAGGGTTAGCATTTTCAGAAAAAATGATATATTACCACTCAAAGGACACTGACAGTCATAGTTATGTGAAAACTGAAGTTGATAATTGGTATTTTTCATGGTTGATTTTTTTTATGTCAGTTTTACCCCCACTGAGAGTGTCTGAGCCTTCACCCAAGATTCTGATTACTCTTGTGAGAGTGTTTTTGATGACATTAGAGTTTGAATTTGCAGACTGAATAAATCAGAACTCCCCTTCAAAGTCACACCAGGAGATGCCCCAATCACACAAAGCTTGGACTGGTATTAGCTTCACAATTGGCATAGTAACCCTTTCTAATTAATCTTTTATTTTTCTCTTATTGGACCCTATAAACCTGGAGGAGCTAAGTATATTAACTTACTGAGAGCCCCAGCAGAAGAACTGCTTCCCGAGACAGTCTCTGGAGAGTTCCTTCATAAGAGCTCTAGCTGCAGATCTCAATTTCTCCTTGAGACACAGACTCCAGTGCGTCAGAGCCCTCCAAGAGCTCCAGTTGCACCAAGAGCACCTAGTGGACCGAAAACAGCTAGCAGAAACACAGAGAACACTTGCACTGACCATCAGAAGAGATGAATAGACACCAGGGCAAAAATTCATTCGAAAACATGAAGAACAATATGCCACCACTATAACCTGAACATTCTAATGTAGAAGAAGTCAAGGAAAATGATCTTAAAAACATCTTTATGAAGATGATAGAAGCCTTTAAAGAGAAAATTAAAGAAGAAATAAAAAGCCCCCTTAAGGGAATAGAAAAACAAGACAATAAAAAAGAATTGGAAGACAACAATACATTTTTTAAAGAAAGACTGGATAATGAAGAAAAAGCAAAGATGCTGAGACTGACAAGACAGGGTTACTGTAAGGGCACGGGGTCAGAGGTTCATCAGTCTCAGCTCAGTCTGCAAGCCATGTCCTCCCTTCTTCTGTTTTACAGTCATGAAATAGGAAGAAGGATTCCTAGAAAAAGAAATTTCTGGCATTGAACACTGCTGATTGGGCCTAGAAGACTTGCCTAACAACAAAAGCTTGACTCAATATCTGACGTAGTCGGGGACAAAGGGATGGACTTTTATTATTTCAGAGAAAAATGGGACATAAAAGGAGAAACTTGTATACTGAAATGTAAGAGCTGGTCATTTGGTTATTACAAAAGTTAATTCACTTGAAAGTAACCTTTTTTCAGTTCCTTTCACAGTGTCTACTCTATAACATTTCCTAATGCCCTAGACTTGTAGTACTCTCATTGGGTGTTTTTGAAAATAATAATAATCTTATTAGCTGACAAAAATTTCCTAATTTCAAAAAGTATTTATTAGACTCAAGTGATGTCAATTAGAAAGGCTGGAATACAGTTTTAGATTACCTCTTTTCTTCTCAGGACAACGAAATCTTAAACTTTCTTTTCAAGTAATCTAACCTACTCTGTATCAATGTGATTAGATATTTCAGAACCTTTAACATTTACCTCACATTCAATGACAATATGAATTCCTCTTTCATAAATTGACCAAAATAACATGTCAAAGAACACTTCCAACTCTCTTACCAAATCATAGTCCATAGAATGCCCAGATGCTGTCTAACACACACTATTATTTTCCATTGTGCCATTTCATTTATCTTCCCATTTAACCCTGAGAAGTAGAGAGGTATCATCAAGCATGATGATAATTTAAGAAGACACACAGAAAATGTTAAAAAAAAAAAAACCAATTATTTGCTGACCTTAAAAATTATTCTCATAGTCTAAAATGTAATATTATAAATCATAGACAAGTTGGGCTAAATTATCTTATTGCTTCACTTTAGGATCCAGAGAACTCTATACAGGGCCTTACCATTAGGTGAGAGCTTAGGGGCTATTTGAGGTCCAGTAGTACATTAAAGAGCAGACAGAGTAGTCAACGATATGAGTCTGAGATCAGAAGATTCAAAAGTCTCCCTGATGTTTATAAATGTATTATTTCTTTACATGTAAAAAAGTCCACATGGATAAAAGTATATATCAAATCAAGGCACAGCTCAGGATGGTTTAGAACATTGCCTAGCTATGGGAATTATATTTCATCCCTTATTTTATGTTTGTCTTTAAATTAAGGAATAGTTGAATGAGCGAGAGACAAAATAAACAGAGATAGACGAAAACAAATAGATATATAAAGATAGAGCAACACACACACACACACACACACACACACACACATACACAAAGCAAGAATAAATAACCTTGCTTAGGAAACTCCAATGTTGATTAATGTTGGTTTTCTTGTTCTTTCTAAATTACGTAAGAATAAACACTTGGCTATAAGAGGAGATTTTAGGTGGTAACTTAGATACAGAATCAGTTTCTACAAACTCCAAAGTTATGAAGATATTTTCTACTTCTTTAGATTTTGACTACTGTACAACAAGCAAGTGAAAACTCTCTTGGAGTTAGAGACAAGTAAGAAACACTAGGAATGTGGACAAGAAAGGAATGTGCCAGCAATTGGGATCGATGACCTTTCAGAGGCTGAAGAAAAGAAACCACATGTAAGGAGAGGCCCAGCCATGACATCTCACACTGCAGAAGTGCCAAAAGTTGACAGGAAAACAAATCAAAGCCATTAGCTCAGGAAGTGTTTGAAACAGTTTCTCAAGGCATACATTGTTTAAAATCTTTTCAGCTAAAAACAGGAAAAAAAAACATTTAATATTAAATGATATAATTTTGTACATCATTTTGTCTGTCTAGATTTTAATTTCCATATATCTAAACTCAGACGCGTGTACTCTTTGGAGAATGAGATTATTTTCATTCTACTCACACAGCATTTCAGTTCCTTTTTCAAATTTTTTGAATTGTGCTCCTCTATTCCATTCACAGAATGCAGGTGACTATTAAACACCTTGAGTGTGAGCCTATAATTGCATGCGACTGTTTTAGTATCATCAAAGATTATTTTGTAAGTCAGCAATGGATCATCTTTTTCTACCTCTCTCTGATAGGACTCTACTTTGTCTTGAGAGACATGGGGACCTTCCACTTCTGCATGAAAATGGTCTGGTCTGTTTGCAGTTTTGATTTTTTTATGAGGACACGTATAATGCTCTGTTTGCTCAGCTCTAGTAGAATTCATTCTAGTCACTGTACACTACCATCATCCTCTACATGGAAAGGTGAAATCATCTCAGCTTCTCCTCCTTCTTTACAAGAGCTTTGGAACCCTCTAGGCTGAGAGAATATCCCTTCAGTTTCTTCCCTTTAGAAATATTATAACAAAGCAGGGATTCTAGGCTGTTTCTAAACTTATCAGTTTGGGTCATGGGTACAGAATCTTGATAATCAATCTTGGACTTATTAGAAGAGTGGCAGCAAAACATATGCAAATCTGTGAGTTTTGATTCTCAGTTCCATGAACACCACATGCAGCAAAATATGTTTGTAAACCCATCCCTGGAAAAATAAAAGCAGAAAGGTCAGAAGTTCAAGGCCATATTCCCCTATACAGTGTGCTTAGTGCCTTAGTGCTAGCCTAAGCTATAGAAAACAAAACAAAAATAAACATAAAAACAAACCAGTATGTGTGTGTGTGTGTGTGTGTGTGTGTGTGTGTGTGTGTGTGTGTGTGTGTGTGTGTAACCTACTCATCTAGCACTTCAAGTTCTAGAGAGTGATAGGGAATGTATGCCTTATATACGGAGTCAAGGACTCTCACTTGAACCCAGAGCTCATATTTTCGTGGTAAGCACTTTACCCTGTGAGCCATCTACTCAGAATACAAGGCAAGCTTTAAAGCTTTACACTGCTATAAACAATGACCCTATTATTATTGTTGCAAAGGTATCAAATGATGAAAAGTAAAACAATTGCTTCCAAACATCAGCAGTGTTTGCCACACCCAGTGCCTTTGTGTGTGTGGTTGCTAAATCAATAGTAGTAAGACATGTCTTACTCCTGGAGCAGAGAAGGGCCTCTCAGTGAAGTCTTTGTAAGGCAAAGAGGTGAAAAGGACACAGATTAGAGATAAATTCAAAGCATCAGTCACAAAATGGTATCTTCAGGTTCTGGCAATTATTTTTCATTTGTTGACATCACCTAAAATTTAACGAAGTTTGATGTTTATCCAGATAGGGTCATAGAAAGGTTGGTGAAACCAGTTGCCACTTCTCAGGTGAGGAACAAATGAAGAGAAATTCTACAGTCTCCATACATCTCCCAAAAGTTATTGCTTTGGGTTATATTCAATAGCTTTAGAATCATGACCTTCCTGAGAAAAAGAAAAAGGGGATTGGACTTTAAAGAGAAGGTTGGAAATATTATACACGTGCATATATAAAAACACTTATTGATACATAAGATAAAGCGATGATAATATCAATAACATCAAAAGATGATATTTAAGTGCCACTCCTCTGTTAAACTGAATTCTATCCAATTTTGTTTGAACAAACTATGGATTGAAAATGAGCATCTAAATCATATTTATTTGTAGACTTTGAAGGAGAATTGAAAGCAAGTAGAGAAGTGTAGCTTTAACAAATGAGAACATTCAGCTGGCAAGGTACTTCCTTGTGTTTATGGAAAAATCTCTGTTAGAAATAGCATACCATCTGTATATTAATTTTTAAAAATTTTTAACTCAGAGCTGATACTGTTACTAGATTATTTTTCTGCTGCTCAGTTACCTCCTTTTGAAGGTACAGAATTTCAGAACACATTCTACTACATTAGTGTTCCGAATTGGAAGCACTTAGCTGAAACTGTGGTTTGAATTTGAGCTTTCTCTCTGATCCTTACAGGTTCTCAATTAAACACTTGATTCTCCACTGGTGACACCATTTTAGAGGTTTGTAGAACCTTAAGCAGCTATAGTACCACTGGAGGAAGTGGATCACAGAAGGAAGTGAGTCACTGGAAACAGCCCTGGAAGCTTCACAGCCTGGTCTTGCCTACTGTTTGCTCTAATATTATGTGTGTGTTTGTTGGTCTGTCTGACTGTCTAACTCTGTGTATGTCTGTGTGCATGTGTCTGTGCAATCTGAGCAGGTAGTCTGTTGCTTCTGATATGTATCCTTCCAACAGTAATGGCAACATTTTCCTGAAACAATGAGCCAAGTAAGTCCTTTGTTCTTTAATTTGCTTTTCTTGTAATGTTTTATAGCTTGGGACTCACATTTAATCAGTACCTGGTACTTCAGACTTTTGGCTAGCACTGTTTCCATGGAATTCTTCTGCTATTTGTGAACATGTCTATGTCTCACAGCCCTTTCTAAACTCCAGAAAAATAAAAATCTAGCTTCTATAGTCAGACACTTTTCTCAGAAAGATGTCTTGATCACTTGGGATAACATGCTTGTATTTTCATGTCAGAAAGTCTAAATGCGGAGATTGTTTCACCAACATCTTCAAAGTTTTGTAGCTTTGTAATTAATGTGGAAATGAACCATGTACTACTTAACATTAGATTTGATATTGCCTTTGCTTCCATCTCAGGCAGGTAGATTGTACATCCTTGCTTCCTTTTACCATGTCTAAAGTCAAATGCAGGACAGTTCAAGTAGTAATGCTCAATGGAGCTTTAGTTACATATAAATAAATAGCTCTAAGAGACATAAAAAAAAAGATGCAGGGAAGTGAGAACAATGTTGATTCTGTATTTATTACCAGTTTAAAATGTGTAACTATTTTTGTGGGGTGTATATGGCACTGCCATCTCCTTAACTTGTGGTATTTACATTTGGAAACATCAGTTTTCGGTGAGATACATAACACTTATTTCCTTGACAAACTGTAAATACTGGTAAATCTAATTAGAATGAATTTTTATCCTAAACTTGGATGTTTTAAATATACTAAAGATTTAAATAATTATCAAACCATAGTTAGATAACCACATTTAACAGGAGAAAACTAGCAGGAGCTATCCCACTTAAAAAATACTAATTGGGGTTTCTACAATAATTGGGATTATATCATCCAAGAACTAGATATATTTATTTACAAGGGGGAACTCTGGATATCCTCTATCCAGTATTTTAATATAATTATAGAAAAATGATAATTGAACAAATTAGAGCCCGAGGAGATGTCTAAGTGCTCAGGAGTGCTTGGCATGAAAGAAATTTAAATCCCTAATACCACAGGTGTCCAGAGATAGGATCTCTGGGAACTGATGTCCAGGGCCTTAGATATAGGTCTAGTCATTATTCCATCTCAAGAGATAAAGGAGGAGGGGGTAGATCAGGACACCTGAGCTTCTCTGGCTTCCACCAGCATAAATCTATTCTCCTCCCCTTCCCTTCCCTCCCCTCCCCTCTGCTCCCCTCTCCCTCCCTTCCCTCCACTCCCCTGCCCTCTCTCCTCTCCCCTTCCCTTCCCCTCCCTGTCCTGTTTCTCCCCTCCCCACCCCTCCCTTCCCCACCACTCTCCTCCCCTCCCCTCCTCTCCCCTCCCCTTCCTTTCCCTCCACTTACCTGCCCTCTCTCTTCCCCTCTCCTTCCCTTCCCTCCACTCCCTTGCCCTCTCTCCTTCCTTCCCCTCCCTGCCCTGTTCCTCACCTCCCCTTCCCTTCTCTTCCCTTCTTTTCCCTGCCCTTCCCATTCCCTACCCTGCTCTGCCCTGCTATCCCCTCCCCTCCCCACATTGTACTTTCCCTCCCTGGCCCTCTGCTCCCCTTCCCTCCTTTTTCCTCCCCTTCCCTTCACTTCCTTCCCCTCCCCTCTCCATTCCTCTACTCTACTTTCATCTCTTCTTGTCTCTCTCTCTACTTATCGTCTATTTATCTTTCATCCATCTATCTATCATCTATCTATCAATCTATCTCTTATACACAGAGAGAATTATACATGACATAGAGAAATATACACAAAAAAATTATCTAACTGTGGTTTTTTTAATGCATTGGTTTTCGGAAGTGTTGGAATTGAGGTAAGAATCTCAAACCAGAGCAAGAGAGCTCCATCCTGGTGTAGAGTTCTACCATCCAAAAATGGGATAAAGTACTTTCATAAAAATATTCAATTCACTCTTGAAAAAGGCTTGTCAGAAATTTTAAAATAATTAATGAAAATTTTATACAAGTGATTTGATCCTTCAATGGTGAATAATGCTTAAAATCCCACTCAAATCCTGACTTTTACTGCTTACTTGGCATAGTGTTCTGAGAGACAATTGCTATGTCCAAAGGATTTCACAGCAACAGAGACACGTCTTTCTCTGTTGAAGAATTTGGTGGTATCCTACCCATGACGAATGTCACATGCTTACTTTTCTAAAGGTTAGCTCTCACTTATAGAACTTAATAGGTTTGTGGGCCACTACACACTTGTGAACCTCAATGAGCATCAGTTTTTTTTATCCTTCTTTTTTGTAGCTCAAAAGAGCTCACTAGTAGGAAAGATTTATACGCCATCTCACTTTGACCATTTTCCTCAAAATTTTCAAGGTCTCAGCTGGGTATCATACTCTCCTGACAGCAATCTCAGACTCCTTATGACTTGGCAAGCAACATGGATCGATATGTGAGTTTTTTCCTCTTTCACGTTTGCATTCTTTATTTGGCTTTTCTCCTAAACCAAATTCAAAAAGAAACCTTTTATTTCCAAAAGAAAAACCTTTAAAGCTCCAAACTTGGGAAGCTGGAGTAATAAGAGGTTAGAGTAGATTGTGAAGGAACAGGATGATAGAATTTGAGGAGGGATGGGGAGAGAACAGCAAAATTGATTTCTTGATGAAGGAAACCATTTTAGAGTTAGGGAGAAACCTGGTACTAGGGAAACTCCCAGGAACCCATAGGAATGACCCCAGCTAAGACACTGGTGGAGAGACTGCCTGAACTGGCTTTCTCTTGTAATCAAATTGATGACCACCCTAATTGTCATCATAGAACCTTTATCCAGAAACTGATGGAAACAGATGCAGAGATCCACAGCCAAGCACTGGGCTGAGCTCCCAATCCAGTCGAGGAGAGGAAGAAGGGATTATATGAGCAAATGGGTCCAGGTCATGCTGAGGAAACCCACAAAAACTTCTGACTCAATGATTCTGGTCTAAGAGTTTAGAGACCTGAGTGAGGCTGAACTAGGCCCTTTGGATGTGGATGACAGTTTGTGGCTTGAGCAGTTGTTGGGGTCTCTGACAGTGGGACAGCCCTGACACAGCAGGAAGGGCTTGGTCCTGCATCAACTTGATGTCTCACTTTCTTAACTCTGCATAAGAGGCCTTATCCTCTCTGAGGAGAGGATGTGGAGGGGAGCTGAGGATTGAATTTTGAGTGGGAGGAAAGGAAGGAGGGAGAACTGTGGTTAGTATGTAAAAAATAAACAAAAAATATTTTAAATAAAAAAGTAAAAAAACAAACAAACAAAAACTAACCAAACCCAAACAAACAAACACCAAACTATCCTTTTTCCAAACAATTCCCATTGAATGTATTATATCTGGTAAAGTCATGCTCATTATATAGCTCTTGTCTCTTAGTATCATAACAGCTAGGTGTGAATGATGGGCTAGTTTAACAAGGGACTTCAGTATCTAGTGTGCTCCTCATTAGAAGGCTTTCTTTGAGGCTTCACCAGAAATTCTGCCACAGACTACAAATATAAATACTTTCAAACAAAGCTGGTTAAAATTTAATGTGAGTAAAAAGGGTTTAAACCAGAATGCCTGGAATAACTCTTAAATTCTGAGAATAACATTTGTTGTCAGTTTCTTTCTGTTATATCTGACTTTGTGTGCTAAGTGTGTTAGTTTTCATTGTGGTTTATTTCTTTTTATAAATATTAAAAGTTTGCTGTTCTAATAGATCCTCCAGGGAATTTTAGTTGAAGAGATATTTGCCTTTATCTTCATATATAAATGATGCTATAGTGATTCTGAAACTACAGGCAAAAAACCTTCTGAACTGTGTAGTAATTTCCCTACCTGATTCTACTATTTTAAAATAGAACCACTAACTTTACACTGTGAAATATATTGCTTTACCAAGTTCAGTTTTCAGCACTATCACGTTTATGTTGTCTATACTGTCTACAATAGAATACATTTTTAAGATTTATTTATTTATTATGTATAGTGTTGCCTTCATGTATGCCTACACCAGAAAAGTGCACCAGTTCTCATTACAGATGGTTGTGAACCACAGTGTGGTTGCTGGGAATTGAACTCAGGACCTTAAGAAGAGCAACCTGTGTTTTTAACTGCTGAGCCATCTCTTCAGATCCGGGAATACATTTTCTATGCAATTAAAATACTTACTATTTGAAATGGAGGGATATATCAGCCATTAAAAGCTAGGCTTATAACTAAAATACTTGATATTTAAATTCTTTGTCATGTAGATTAATAATAGAAAAAGTATGTGTTCTAGGATGTAGGGGATTGGGATCTCAGTGACTTGAAAACTCTTTGTAACTTTCTAGATTGATCAGTTCATAGCTCTTCATGCTGATTCCTACTACCATATTGACAGAAAGTTCTATTGAATCAATCCAGCAATATAGACATTTCTTCTTGACACAAATATCTGCAGGATATTAGGAATTCAACAAAAGAAAGTTTCAGGAAAAGAACATAAAAAACATATGATAAAAATAAGATTTTTTTTCAACTGAACTGAGTCATTCTATTATAAGACTATAGGAAAAAAACTCTCACTCAAAATTCTTAAAATAAAACTGGATTTTAAACAATGTTAATATTCTCAGTTGGTAAATTTGATAGCTTATGATGTATTGGAACCAAGTTCCAGTCTCTACGCCTACACATGCCTGAATCACATATTAAAAATTCCAGTATCTTCTATCTATAGACATATAGCATGGTCAGTTTTCAACAAAACTCTTTGAGTGTTAACAGAAAAGGAAAAAATATCTCTCATGTACATAGCACCTTTCAATCAGTGTGTTCTTTGTACACCATACGTGGTTAATTTTCTCCTTCAATACACGTGTTAAACTCCCACAGGTCTCTCAGCAATTTTATGGGGGTTATTTTAAGATTATATTAGAGAGAAGATTTAGCAGAATAAAAAATGCTTTGTGAAGCCTTCTTTCAACTTAAGGAAGTTCGAGTTATTTTTGCATTGTGAATTCTATGTGGAAATATTGCTGAGGTTATAACAAAAATGTCCAAGGGGTTTGTAATAGGCCATGGGTAAGCAGGGGACTGGTCACTTAAATAAGAAGTATAAAATAAAATAATAAAATAAACTCTTTAACATAAAAGAAGTTGGAACAGGTGTATAAGCAGTCTAAGGGGCATTTTTAGATAGTCTTTATGTGTTGCACAACCCACTAAATTACCCTTTGTCCCTTCCTCTACTCGTGTTCTCTTAATAGCCTTACTGGCCACAGAGTTGGATCACTTTCAGAAAAGTTCAGGAAATTAAATCATTTAACGCTATAGGATTATGAATTAGTTACTTGTCTCCTGGCCTAGAAGGAATAGCTGACAAAAGCAACTTAAGGGAGGAAGGGTTGACTTTGCCTCACAGTTCAAAGAGATACTGTTCATCATAGCTGGGAAAGCAGGGCTGCCTGAAAGATTTTCACCACATAGCACCTATGGTAAGGAGCTGGTTGCTCTGTGCAGTGGAAGAAATATCAGGCAATACTACACCCAGAGAACATTTCTTTCCATAAGCCTTCAGGTTCCACAATTTTCCCAAATACCAGATGAGGAAAAGCTGCAAAGACTTGAAAGAATGCAGGATATTTCACATTCAATTCTAATACTCGACCCTCTGGTGACAGTTTTACTTTACCTGTTTCAAGTGTGTGTTCAAATCTAAGTAAGGCCAGCAGGTCCAAATGTCAGGATAAAGAAGCTTGGCTTTCTCTTTGCCTCTCTGTTATATAACAAGACTGGTTATCCTTTATCTTGTGTTTGTTTTAGTAGGTTTACCTTAAACAAACAAATGCAGACCAAAAACTCAGACATCTCTCTCGACTGCTGTTCGGTTTATTCTGAGGCTGATTTGAAGAATGTTAGGGAGGTGGGAAAGGAGATGATTGATACTGAGATGATGATGATGATGACTATAATTATTATTTTAGAAGGTCATACCTCTAGCTGAAACTTTTCAAAATGGTTTCTAACCCTAGGTACATACTTAAAGAAATGGCTGCTGCATTGTCAGATAAAATTAAATTACTTTATTAAAATAAAAATATTTGACGATCAACTACAAAATAATTTTTTTCTATCTAAGGAAAAGAATTGAGAGCTTACATCATATGGCCCTAAAAGAACTTGAAAGAAAGAAAACAAAATAGATGCTGAGTAATGTTGGTAATAGCCTTGGAGTTACATAGTGTCTTACCTTCCACCTAATAAATTTACACTTGCACCCTTCAAATGCCTTCTGAGTGAAGGACAGTGCAATTCATTTTAGAGAGAAAGTGAGATATTCTCAACACAAATGTAAAGGAGGGTGATTTAGAAAGACAGAAAACAGTTACCCAGATTGGAAGAGTGTCAGAGTGTATAGATTAACAGTTCCATCCTGTGAGGAGTGGCCAGGCCTCTCTTTGCTCACTTGTCATTATGCTCTTTCATGTATTTCTCACCCAAAAGAAAGACAAGCCTCTCTCCCCACTGAGTCCTGCAGGGCTTCCCACTTAATCAGCATTTTGGCATACTAATGCAGTTGCTTCCTTCACCAGGCAGAACACAGAATATGGTCTGGACCTGTACAGATGCAGACTGAGCTATCCTGACAGTGCCCAGAGCTTGCGATGCCCTGTGGTGAGGAATATACAAATCCAATTGTGTTTATGTCGTTATCATCATATAACCAGAAATCCAACTCTCCATTGACCATTTCTAAATACATTCAAGGCTTCGGGAAAGGAGGGAAGGCAGTTCAATTTGAGGGTGGCAAGAGGGACGAGAGAGAGAATAGTGAGGAAGAGGAGGAATAAGAGAAGGAAAAGGTGAGGAAGACGAGGAAGAGAGAGGAGGAGATATTGATGGGGGAGGGAGAGGAAGAGGAGGAGTGGAGAAAGTAAAAGGAAGATGAGGAGGAGGAAGAGATGAGAAGAGGAGAAAATGAGGATGAGGAGGGGCAGGAAGGTGAGGGTAAAAGGGAAGGAAGGATATGAGAAGGGGAAGAAGAGAGACGCCAGCAGCAGCAGCTTCTAAGTAATGGATTTGACAGGTGCAGGTCAAGAGGAGGTGAATGAACGTTCTCCAGGCATCTCTCTACGGTGTGTGTGATGCTTCTGTTACACAAGGTAGCAAGTACACTGGCTTCTCAAACCTTGTAGAGAGTTGCCATTTTTATACCTTTGCATACGTCAAAAGTATGAAAAGCTAAGCATGACTCCTTTTCAAATAATTTATCTTCTGTAGAAAACATTACAAAAATTCTCTACACTGTTTGTAATGCTACAGAAGTGGTATACTGATAGAAGGGCCTCATGTTTACTATGCTCTAACAAAAATCACTACACACAGGCAGGCCACAATGAATGTGGACACAAAGTTGTGAAATGTCAGCACACCATACACAGGGATGTGTCCATTCAGCAGGTCTCAGAAGTTCACACTTCTATCGCTTTTCCTTCCTAGTAAGGTTGCTTCTCTGAGTGACCCAAGCACACTGCTTTAGACTGTGTCTGCAGAGTTCTGCATGTTACAGATTGTGCAATTAGACTTCAACAGAGTACCAGAAGCACTGTAAAAAACCTTTGAAAAAAATCAATACAGCATCAGTGTGAACAGCCATATTTTAAAATGGCATATCTTGTTCGGTATTGATCAACTGTTGTCCTAATTTTCATCTTAAAAAATTCTGTGGTTGGATAGGAACTTGCCTTGACCTTATTTTTCCAAACTTAGACTGCTAAATTCTTGTACTTTGTGTATTTAATGGAGTACTCTCCTTAGAATGACCTGGTAGATAGCTCATCACTTGTTGCACAATCATGAAGACCTAAGTCCAAATACAAGTACCTAAGTAAATCTAAATGTGGTCTTCATCATACATTATTCCAGTGTTGGTGTGGTAAGGTGAGATGCACATGCAAGAGGGCAGCTCATGGACCAGTTGTGTTGACATATACAGTGGTGAACACAAACCTGGTGTGTGATGAGGGCTGATATCCAAGGTTGTTCTCTGATCTGCACACATGAGTTGTTGTATGCTCATATCCAGAAATCACACACACTTACATGCTCACACACATGTGTACCCACCAGTGTTAGCTTTTGAGGCTTATAAATGACTCCGCCAATAAAGGCATCTGTGATAAAAGTCTGAGAGGCTGAGTTCAATCCCTAGCAATCAAATGACTGATGTAGGAACTGACTCCTCCAAGTTCTTACTCTCTGAGATGTGTGCCTGTGAGTACATGTGCACAACAACAACACACACACACACACACACACACACACACACACACACACAAATGTGAAATGAATTCTTCTGAGAAGTTTCCTCACTTTTTTTTTATAGTCCAGAGCTGGCATGGAACTCATAGAGATCCATTTGCTTGAACCTCCCCGTGTTGGGATTAAAGATAGATATCACCATGCACAGCCTAAAATGAATTGTAAAATCTCATTTGTTTTAGAAAGCTTTCGATGTGATTCCTCCATGTATCCCATTTTGGAATAAGAGGTGGGCAGGACTGAAATCTTATCCAACATCACACACTCAGTTGTTAAAATATCTAGAGCTCAGACTACACTAACTAGGAAACTAGTTGCACAATAAATGTGGTGTTATATAAGACACATTCACAAGGTAATTTACACAACCTAAGCAAACTTGTGTGAGAAACGGACTCTACATATTATACAAGCAATGTTTATCGACCTTCATAAAGCTACCACCCTTTAAAAGAGTTCCTCATTTGTTTTTAATAAAAAACAAATTTGGTTTTGCTGTGACTTCAAAACTAAAATGTTGCTACTGCTATGAATAATAATGTAAATATCTGTGTTTTCCAATGGTCTTGGGTGACCTCTCTAAAAGGGTCGTTTAACCCCCTAAGGGGTCTTGACCCAAAGGTTGAGACTATTGCTCTAGAATGAGTACTGGCCTAGAACTCCTGATCTTCCTGTTTCCACCTCCCAGTGCTGAGACTATAGATGTGTGCCTCTATGTCTAGATAGCACTTTTTTTTTTATTGTAAAATTATAGAAACCTTGGAGGTGGTCTTTTCTACATGGTACTCAAATTGTGCTTTATTTCCTCTCTGAGAAGGCAGAAATCGCCACTGAAACCGGACAGAATGCTACCAAGTTGTATTCGCTTAAACTAGAGGTAATTCTAATTTTTCCTATTGCAAATGCATTGTCTATCTCACTGCTTTCAGTGAAGTCAACTACCATACGATGAACACAGCTGGAGACTCAGCATCACCCCTGACAACCAGGAAAGTATTAATTTCTCCAGTCACACAGCCGAGAAAGAACTGACTCTTCCCAGAATATTAGTAAAAGATTTCCTGTGATCTTCCCCCACCAAGTGTTCATCTTAAACTTCAGCATAGAGCAGTAATATTTTTTAAAACTTTTCTTATCAGAGTCAGGCTGTGGTGATATACTATATTTAATAAAATTAATCTGGAATATCAGAATCAACCCTAGAACCAAGCCAGATCAGATAGTGGCAATTCACACCTTTAATTCCAGCTTTAGGAATGTGGAAAGAGGAAGTTAAGAGAGCTGGGCAAAGCAAGAGAAAGGGTTATTAGTTCTTTCCAGACACTTTGCCTATACCTTTTCGGCTGAGGACTGAGAGGCATTCAGTTTGAGGATTCCTGAGGAGTCAGCTGGATGGCTGTGGATTGTTTCTGACATTCCAGTTTTTTCCCCAATGTCTGTCTCCGAGATTTTATTTTATACTAACTACATTTTGTGCAACATCATGCCTTCATGATATTGCATGGGCACCACATACAACTCACATTTTAGTGGGGTTTAGGGATCCTAATTCCAGCCCTCACACTGGTACAGTAAGGACTTTCATTGCTGATCTATCTCCCTAGCTCTTTGTACTGCTTGACTTTTCCAATTTGGCATAAACCTAGATATATTTGGTGAGAGAGAATCATATCTGAGAAAATGATTCGATAAGATCAGCTTGCAGTCAGGCTTCTGAGACATTTTCTTCATTACTCACTAACGTGGGAGAGCCCAAACACTGGTGGATAGTGCCATCCCCAAGGATGTGGTTTCAGAGTATATTAAAAGGGTAGCTGAACAAATCATGTGGGGCAAGCCAGTAAGCAGTATTACCCCATTGCTACTGCTTCTGTTTCTTCTTCCAGGCTCCTGCCTTGAGATCATACCCTGATTTCTTTCAGTGACAGACTATAAGCTATAAGTCTTAGCCACACTGCAATACAATGATAGGTTGCTTAACTTTTCAAGCCAATAGGTTGCTTGTCACAGTTTTATTTCCCATGACCCCACGCAGTTGCCTATATACACAGCCTGGCTAGAAAACCAGCTTTAGGGGTGTAATGTGCAGTCTTCACAGCAAGTATTGACTTTGCTTTTGTCATTCAAGGGGGTAATTAAACTAATTGTCTAGGCTTTAAATTTTGTGATTGCCTTGTGACCCTGACATGAGTAGGATGGACCCATGCTCCTAGGTGTTAAAACAGCATATAACCTTCCAGTTAATGCCCATGATCTGCCACTGGAAGTCAGAGGTTTTAGAGGATGAAGCATGTGAGCCAGATTGATAGATTACAATACCAATATTGATGCTAATGTCCTTAATACATAAAAGAACAGCTGTGTACAGAATGAATTTAAACATCGATTACTTTTTTATAAGGCTAGCCTCTTTAGATCATTAGCATTTTTTGAAAATATATAGTATAAATGTTTCCTAATATAAGAACAAATTATATTTATTTTAACAATACTAATTTAAAAGCTCGAGGGATGGGTGGATGGGGAGGGACGGGGCTGAGGGCTGACTGGGAAGGGTGAGGGTAGGGGGAGCAGAAGGATACAAAGATGGAATGACATTTTTTAATGAAAATAAAAAAGAAAAAAAGATTTAAAAAAAGCTCAGAAATTATGTTTAGCTTCCAGGGAATATTTCATATACCAGACCATACTATAAAGAAATGTACATGTTTATCTTTCCTACATATTTGCATATTATTTTCATTCTATCATAAGTGCTCTTCTAAACACTTTTTAATCATAATTATCCTTTATGTCTTACCTTACACTACACTTAAGAATGCCCTGACTTTGATTCAAACAGCTTTTTTCTCAATTTTTCTTGTAATTTTTCTAGTATCTTTCTCTCTCCTTTCATTTTCTATATTATTTAATTTCTTTGAAACTTTTTAATTTTTATGCCTATAATAATACCCTAATAATATTATGATTTAATTTTGTACTCCTAAATCAACTATCAAACAAACATATAGAAATACATAAACGCAATACATGACTGGGGTTAATGAATATTATCATTTGATAAATATAAATGTGATCGTAAGTAGATTTTATCTGATTATTAAAAAGAAATCAAATAACTATTAATATTTCATGAAACAGGTTAACCAGTGTTTCTCTGTAAAAATTTATGTTATTTCTAAGGCTTTGGTATTTTATGATGTTTAATGATGTTATTTGTTTAATGATGTTATTTTAAATGCATTGTTATTTTAGTTATCAGTATAATATCTAACTTTGTAATAAAATCTTTGTTTCTATTTCTGCTACTCTCCAAGGAATAATTTCCAAGGGATAAGATACTTTCTGCCTGAGATTATTGCCAGAATGTGTTTTAGAAAGATTAGATAATTATAATGGTAATAGTGTGTTTATTTACTTTTATTTATGTGTATGTACATGTGAGTTAAGGGCTCCTGAAGGACAGAGGGCACCATATGCCCTGGAACTGGATGTCCATTCAGGTATGAGTAACCCAACTTGGTTGGTGGGAAGCAAATTCAGATACAGGAACAAACACTGTTAACCTTTGAGCTATTTTTCCAGTTTCTATTATTTTTTCCTTAAACTTCACTTATAATATAAATGTTGAATGTGTTCTTCTTATGTTTTTATATATTGATTATGATGAGGACTTGCCTCTCTCATTTGATTACAATCCTTTGTATAGCTATTGCCAATATATCTATTTGGTCCATTGTACCACTGGAATGATAGTTTAGAAATAATTTTCAATCCCATCTATTTTGCTCACAGCAAGAAATTGTGAAATCTGAGGTAGAAAGCAAGGTGGCATATGGGTTAAAAAGATAGCCAGGAGCTCACTGAAGCACAAGGTTGTTAGTTTTTTAGTGCTGAAGTTTTTGTTGGTCATCCCATATTACTGGCATCTCCACAATACTGCAGTGTTCTGCAGCTACTAGGCTGAATTTTCACCAACAATCTCTTCTGGGCTGTCTTAAATGCAAAGTCTCAACTTTCTCTGTGATCCTTCAGTTCCTTCAAAACCAGTACCACCTGGTTGACTCCTGCATTTTTAAGGTTGGCTGCTAGCATAAAATTTAGCCACGACCTGAACGTAGCCTGCGTGTGCTGAACTTAAGAAAATACTTCCCAAAAGATTTCACCTCCACTGCTGTTTTCTTCCTAACCATTGCTAATTCTTAGCTCCAGTTGACCAGTTTAGTAATGCTAGTCTTTTCCTAATTATGGCTAATTCTTCAGCCGTACCTGACCAGAACAACATATCCTCAATTCAAAATAGAAAAATTTCCCGAGTCTTCCGTCTGAAACTACAAAAGCCAGGCCTTCATCACCAGCATTGTTCTCAACATTCTTATCTTCCAAACATGCTTTCTTATAGAACCCAGGACCACCAATGCAGAGGTGCCCCACCCACAATAGTCAGGACTCTCTTACATCAATCACTTATTAATAAATGCCCTACAGATTTGTTCTAGCCTGATCTTATGTGGGTGTTTTCCTAATGGAAGTTCCATCTCTTAAATGACTCTAGACTGTGTCAAGTTGACATAAAATAGCCAGCACACTCTGAGGGCTTAATGTTCTCGGATATGTTAATGTGCCTTGACAGATCATGGGTAAGCTAGACCCTCAATCAATTCAGTTTTCCCAAAGGAATCAGTATGTGCTGACAGTGCATTGTTTGGATTGTGACCAATTGCCGGAGGCAGACTCTTATTTCAGCTGAATGTGATTAAAATGCCGTTTTGCAAGTCAGAACAATGGCTCAGAGGTTAAAGGCAACTGAACCTGAGGTTCCAGGTTCAATTCCCAGCACCCACATGGCAGCTCACAAGCATTTATGACTCCAGTTCCATGTGATTTGATGCTTACTTCAGGCCTTCTTAGGCATTGTACCCATATATTTAACATATATACATGCATATATATATAATCTTTTTTAAAATCCATGCTTATTTATGTGAATGTCAAAATGGTAAATCGTCCTAAACCAACACAGAATTCCACCCATGAGCCAACCATCTTTCAACTTCCTCCTGTCTCTACAATAATTGAATTTAAAGGGTTTTTCTGCAGTTCCCCCAAGGAATTCAATCTCTAATTGAGTCTAATTGGTGTTTTCCCATGAGATGAGAATTAGTTCACACGCAGGAAAGAACTTAGATTGCAGAAAGAGATTTGAAAAGGAAGATATTTTCACACAAATGAGTCAAGTTTATATTAATTTCTATTAAATTCTATATAGTTACAATCAATGTAAAGATAACATTTTCTTATAACATTTCTTAATTTTAAAAGTCACATAAAATAAGTATAGTATGTAACTGAAAAGATATCAAGTTATCTAAGACCTCACATTAGATTATTTTGTCATCTGTGATATTTTAAAGGTCTGACAAAAATATTTGAATAGATATTATTTCACAGAAAACGTTTTGTTAAGGCACTTTGATTCATGAAAACCTGTTTCTTTACCTTTAGTTGAAAAATATAGAAAAGTTCAAAAGGTATACTAATTAATACTCAAGTGTATTGAAACTAAAATTATTTCCTGTGCTGATAGTTTTCAATTTGCTCATAAAGTTTAATGACCTGCACAGAAACTTGAATGTGGTTCCTTATGTTCCATACTTTCTCCTGCTCCTCCCTTACTTCATTATTCTGTTTTTAAACTTTACTTACACATATTTATTTATTTATTTATTAAGTGGTGTGAGTGTGTATGTGTGTCTGTGTGTGTATGTGTCTGTATGTGTATGTGTGTGTATGCGTGTGTGTCGGTGTGTGTGTGCATGTTTGTGTGTCTGTACATATCTCTGAGTTCTCTCTCCACCATATGGTTCCCAGGGATTGATCTCAGAACATCAACCTTGGCACCAGGTATCTTTCCCTGCTGAGCCATCTTATGAGTCCTTACTCCCTTTCTTATGAATAGCAAATACTTTAGATGCATTTTCAAGAATTATATGTCATAATCAGTTTCAGTTGTCAACTTGACACACTTGGGAAGAGGTAATCTGAGCTTAGGTATTGCTTTTAACAGACTGGACTATAGGCATGTCTATGTGACAGTTTCTTTGGTAATTGATGTAGAAAGTCCTAGCCTACTGTGGGCAGTCCAAAACCTAGGCTCTGAGTCTCTGTTGTATAATAAGGTAGCTGAGCAAGCTGGATGAAAAAAGCCAGTATGTAGTATTATTCCTTATGTCTCTGCCTCTGTGTTCCTATTTTCAGGTCCAGCCTACCCTTTCTTTGGCTAAGAGACCTGTAAGAGTAAATAAACCCACTCTTCCACCAGCTGCATCTGGTTAAGGCCAGATAAAGGAATTGATGGGACAATGAAACATAATGATTGCAGTTGAAGCAAATGTTCCTAATACCTAATTTTTAGAAATAATAAAATATGCATCTCATATTTTGTGTATAATAGGGTATACTTTAAGAAGAGATAATACTATATAATTGAAGATACTTTAAAAAATAAATTAGAGGAATACATAGAGAGCCTTAATATTTTTGTCATTGTAACCCATTTTGTGACAGTTACAAATATGCTACATTGTATATTGAATACTTTATGCTCTACTTGATTAATAATATTTATTAATTAACTCATAAATTACAACCAAGTATTCTTCAGATGGTCGATTGGTTATTCTTTATTAATTAATACATTTGTATTTTCATTAATTGGAATGATTATTTTAAAATGTTATACAGTTAAAGATTATTTTAAATTGTTTTGCTACTGATCTTTCTAAGGGACTTTTGGTGTTTTGTAATGACTATTTTGCTTTTATGAACAATGATTAATCACCTAACTCACCAGCACTGCATAACCACTTTCTAGTTACTATTTTGAGGCCAAGTGAAAAATAATGTTGCTGTTTATTAAAATATTTTATCAAATAATCAGAATTGAAGTATCTTATCTCTGCATTTTATATATTTACAGTGCCTTATCATAAAATTATATATGTATTTATTTTAGGAGTATGAACAGAAAAGGAAGTGTGTTAATTTCTTGTTTTAGAGGTTTTCTTTTCTTTGTGATAGACCCCTTTTCTGAGGTTCTTAGATATGGATTCAATATTAGGCCTCAGTAATAAAAAGAGCATCTGAGACTTGAGAGTTTGGGTCAGAAAAAAATTTCATAAAGTGGGTGACAGGTTACAGGGAGAGAACATTCAAGGGGAATGCAAAGGGCATGATGGGTCAGAGAAGTCATTATGGCATCATGTAACTGTATTTTGGGGACAGGCATAGTAAGATAAAAGAAGAAGAAAACCCCAAACTCATTTTTTAAAAAGTTAACCCGTTGGGAGCTGAACAAAGTCAAATATTTCAAACTAGTCAGAGCCCTGAACCTACTGGATGTTCTACAACAGGCTTGTGGCTGGGGAGATAGATAAGTGAATGAATTTTACAAAGAGGGATCCACAGCCATTACTACTACCAACCGTTACAGCCTATTAACACCCTGTGTCCCCAGGCAGTGTTTGATTTTTCAAATTTACATTGATGATAATAATATATGATTGGGATTACATCTATTATATAACTATTATATATAAAGGTGAGACAAACTTTACTGTTTTCTTCTCATTGCCTCTTTTGACTGTCTCCATTTTTATTATTACAGATAGTAAATTTATTCTACTTCTATTGTATTTCTAATCTTAATAGTCTACTTAAAATGCTGCCATGGGCTATATCTGGGTCTGTGGCCCCACAGCAGCCAAGGTCTGGGCTGATGTCCATGGTTTCTGTTACCACAGGGAGGTGATAGGAACCATGCCTGTTGAAATCCAAGGGTCAGGCTAACCAGCCTTGTTCCTCACTGACTTCAGAATGATGGGTCCTATCCCTCGCTGGACAATGAAGCAGGAAAGCTGGTACCCAATCTCCTACCTCCATAGAAGGTCTGACCCCAGAACTAAGGAGAAATGGCCTACCCATTACCACAGGCTTTGGAAAGCTGGCCCAGATGGCATGGGCCTAGGACAGCTAAAGCTGCTCCCTGTCTGAGGGGGTGGTCCCACTGGCTTGGACCAACCAGCTTGGCTCCCAACCAGACCTACATCCTGAGCCTCGGGTTGGCCCACCCTTACAATGGCTCCACCTATGATCTGTTGGAATGCAAAAGAAGGAACAGGTCTTGTGGAGCTATAACCACAGCATCTCCATGATTCAGGGCCACAACAGCATATCCAAGAGGAGTTTTGATGAGGGCCCAGTGACGATGGTGTATCAGAAACCAGAGGCCTGGAGCTGGAACAATGACTCCTTGCAGTAAATATTATGCAAGTGGGCCTGACTGGACAAAAGGGGTATACATGGCATCCAATGCCACCAGGATGAATACAGAGGTGTTGGAAAGATGGAAGATTTATCTGGTTTGTCTGTTGTTGTTTTGGGTTTTGTTTTTGTTTTTAAATTAAATTTTGAGGGCATACCCCAGGGGTTAGATGCAGATATGGAGGTACTGGGTGGTGAACGGATTGAGTGCTTCATGTGAAATTTCCAAAGAATCAATGAAGGATTATGTTAAAAAATTTCAGAAAATAACAATAATTGTGAAACTTATTTTTCTTTTAATAACTATCTTCAAAATGAAAATAAAACATTTTAAGTTATTTTAATTTCTAACCTTAACATACTTCATTTTGAAATATATAGATTAAATTTAGAGTACAATTGTATAGATATGTAGTACAGATCACAGAAATACTGTTTTCACTTAGTTCTAATTAAAAATGAGTTTTATGAATTGTGCTTTATGCTAAAATATACATTATGGAAAGCTGTAGTATTCTTCTGATTGGAGAAGGACTCAGTAGAGGCTAAGTGACCTCACTGAATAGCATTTGAGAGACATTGACTACAAATCATAAGTTGGTTTTCAGTTGAATTCCGAGTATGAAAAGTCATTCCCCAATAGTCCTTCACATGTACTGCTTTGCTCCAGTCTGAAGCAAAGAATGACGAACTAAGTCAAAGATTCTACCTAAGAAATCAATTCTCATTCTCTCTCTTTTTCTCCCCCCTTTGTGTGTGGTTAGGAGTTTATTTATAAAACCTATTCTCAAATGTGAAAGTTCTTTTAGTTCATAGCACATTTTTCTTAATTAATTATTATTGAAAAATTATTTGCTTAGTATATTTTAGTATAATAAAATAATGTAAAAAGTGTGCTTATCCTGTCATATTTACTTTTCAAGTTATAAAGCAACAAAATAGACCATAATATATTTTACTGAATCAAATATATTCCACAATGGCCATATTATTACCTGAAAAATTATAAATTAATGGTGTCTATGAAGAAGGGCATGCCACTTAATCTTGAGTCATTGGAATCGGGACATTGCAATACTACCCTGATTTCTACTGTGTCTGAAACCAGGACCAGTAGTGGTTTCTAGAAATAGGCTACCTGAACAAAGAAAATTCAGCTTCTGAAAATAGCAGCTTGTCCATGAAACAACTCAGAAAAAAGTTTATCACTCTTTCTTTGCCTAGTCATTGGATCCCCTTGCCAGGAGTGCTGGCTGTGGCTCCCTATGAATTTCTAAGATTTAAATGGCCTATCTCCAATTGATACTGCAGCCACACAAGCATGCTTAGCTTTGCTAACCTGGCTATATCTCATTGTGGCCACAAAGAGCCAATGACTCCAAGTGCTGCTTCATGGATCATGCTTCTGCCTCCTAACATGCAGTACCTCTAGACCTGTGTGAATTCCACCTGTGGTAGTTTGAATGTTTGTGTGTGGGGGGGGGGGCACCCAAGGGACCAGAAGAGTGAGTTAGATCCCCTGAAACTGGAGTTAAGGGAATTTGTGAGTCACTCAAGGAGATTGCTTATAACCTAATTCAGGTCCTCTGCAAGAGCATCAAGGCTTTTTCCACCACAGAATCATTTTCTAATCCTCTGTACTAATAGATATCTAGATGTATAAAGACCAAAAGAAAAGAAATTCAAGATACAACACCTAATACATCCAAGGTGTTTCTGACAGTGCCTGGCAGCAAAACAGCCTAGGTTCTGTACACATGTTGGACAATTACACTGAGCTCAGATTCCAGGCTCTGACATTCTGGACTGTCTTGCTTTTGCTGTGATAGAAACGATATTTGCCTTTGTAGAAACACAACAGTTTCACTATGGATAGCAAAGACACTTATCTACTGGTGCTCATCAGTCTGTAAGTGTAACATTAGTACATCTTCAGGTTTGAGTATATGTGAAGGTTTTGTCTTTACAAACTACTGTTTGAGAGTTTCTGACTTGAGTTTCTTTTTCTTTTTAATTTTTGTTTTGTTTCGTCTTTTGCTTTCTTCCTATTAATTGTTTTTATTTATAATAAAAGTCATTTTGTCCATGTGTCTCCCTGCTTCCTTCCCTTCCCTCCTCCCAATCCTTCCCAGTCAGCCTTCAGCCTGCCCCCATCCATCTCCCGACCCCCTCTCTCAAAAGGGAAAGAAATCCTAAGAAGGGTCAACTCAGTGAGACACATCTATTCCAGTCAAGTCTTATTTCCTTATCCTGAAGTCAAGACTGGATTAGGTGTTGAGTTTCTTAACAAAACCATTGAATAAAGGGTGGCTTGGATTAGGTCATAATTTCCAAGCATTTTTGAAATGACCTATACTTTTCTGCCAGTTTGTACTAAGTTATTACAAGAAGCAGCAGTGGTTATGAAATCCCAATACTGATCAACTTTGAAAGATGTTGAGGATGCCATATGTCCTGCAGTTCCAAATATCCAGCCAGGATTTAACTATGTGAGAATAAATAGGCACATCAGCTCATTGATATGTAATACGGTTTTTTCTTTAATGAATGATAAAATTTTATATACACTAACTAAATGTTTTGAAATAAATCTGAAATTTAATATGAGTGTCTGATTTGTGTACCTATTTTATATATTAATAAATAAACCTAGGTTTGTGAAGGTTTAAGATGCATGCTCTAACACACAGTAAGTATCCTAAAATATTGGACAATTGGGTTCACAAGATGATTCATGATATAAAGGTCCTTGCTAGCAATGCTAATGTCCTGATTCAATCTCTGAGACCCACATGGTGGAAAGGACTTGACTATCATGAATTGTTCTCATATTTCTACATGTGTATCATGGCACTGACCTCTACACCATGAAGTCAATAATTATGATAAAGTCATTGGACTAAAGGTCTCTTTATTGAAGGATGGTGTCCAAAGCAATAATTTTAGCATTTTTCTGGCTCCTAATTCATTCTCTCCTGGACACTGAGATATTTTGCTACCATGTTTCCACATCATAATGAACCCTGAAAAGCCAAGGAGACACACACAGCCTGAGGAAGCTAGCAGTCTAGTATACTTACTTGATAGTGATGATTGACAGCACTTAGTATAGAAGCAAACGGCTTACAAAACCAAGCTGGGCTTTGAAAGCCCCAGCTCTATGAGCTACACCATACAGCTAATCAACCAACCTTCAGGGAAGTGTATTACTGTGGGAACAGAATGAAGAGCAGAGGAGGCCCTTAAGAGCAGAAACAGGTTAAAGTTCCTTAGACTTGCCTATGTTCCCACTTTTTTTCACAAATCCTTGCCTCAGGATATAGAGATTTGAAATACAGAAAATTTGTTAATACTTTTTGAAAACTTCCTTTACAAGCTGCTGTGACTGCTATGATCCGGAGAACTGAAGCTGCTTCCTGTGTGTCCAGTCGAATACAGACACATTCTAAGCAAAAATGAAGAACAGTCTTCACGCTGATTTAAAGCTAACCAGGATTTGGATGTTTTCCTGTTACCAGATTTAAGTTAAACAGAACAAATAAGGAAATGTGAGCTTCCAAAATGGGCCTTTTAATTCTCCTTTGAGCAGAGGATCATCTACATTCTTCTATATTGTTGACATATTAATTTAATAATTTTTTATATCAATTTAATAGCATTCCTATTTCCAGAAATTCTTGTCTAAGAAGAATAAACTGGCTTACAGAAATATAAAAAAGTTGCCCAAGTTTAAAACTAATTAGAAGTATCAGAGAATTCAAAATCAGCTCACAAAATATATCTACTAAAATTCCTAATTAAATTTTTAAAAAATCATATACTTTATAATTTTCAAAATTTGGGAAAGACTAAATGCCAACAATAAACAAATATTTTAAAACTCAATAATTACACTAAAGATTGAATATATTTATTAAAAGGGTTATAGTATATGAACAAACAGAAAACAGACTAAAGATAAGAAATATTTGTTATGACTATTGTGCGTGTGTCTGTGTATATGTATACTATCTAAAACAAAAATAATAGATAGAGTGGTAGAGAAACACAACCCAAGCCAGTTCAAGACTTGTTCTTTTGAAATACGTCCAGGGAGATTTATAAATGTTGAGATATTGAACTCAGTCATTCCATTCTTCACAGTGTTCTCAAAGTTGATCATCAAAAAAGTAATACAAAATAATGAATAAAAACATTATTCAAAACAAATTCTTCAATGACTGGAGAGATGGCTCAGCATCTAAGAGTTTGTACTGCTCTGGCAGAGATTCAAATTAGTTCCCAGTCTGCACATCAGAGAGCTTAATCTCATCTATGGCATTAGCTCCATAGCATCTGATTCTTCTAGTCTCCACTGGAACCTGTATTCAGCTGTAAACACTCACACATACACACATACATAGTTAAAAATAAATCTCTAAAAACGCTTCACATTAATCTATATAAACAAATTAAATGTCTAAGCGGGCATAAAATATTATAGCATGTGTGTGTCAAAATACAACAGAAGACAGAATTATCTTGTATAGGAGTGTGTGTGTGGTGTGATTCTAAAATGTAAACAGACTAAAATATACTTGTTATAAAGAGTTGAATACTGATGATTTCTGGGGAGGGAGGGCAAAGTTACTTTTTTTTTAATCTATGGTTTTTGTACTGTCATCATGAAACATTATGGCAGCTTAAGACAAGCTAATATGACTCAAACTTTCTCTAAAAGACATAATAAAGCAAATACAAACATTTGTAAAGAACACTTGTATGATAAGTTGGTAGGTGAGATTTTTCCTTCTAGAAGTAAATATGGGGCCTTAGCTGTCCTCTGCTTTACGCACAGCCAGCAATACTGCAGCCAATAACTGCTCATTGAAGGAATACTAAATCCTTGGTAGGGCATGAGCTGCCCAATAAACAACTTTTACAGAGAGACACTAGAAGGAAAAAAGAAAAAGAAAGAATCCTAAAAATTTTACCAGTCCTGCAGATGTTCATGGAATATTATTTCAACTGATAAATAACTATTGCCCACAAACTTTTCATATTAGAAAAAAGGAAGAATTTTCTCTAATGTTTTTGAAGATTATAGAAATAGGTAAAAAAATGAAAAATTAATATTCTCCAAATAAAATATGTAATACTATGCAAAACAAATAAAAACTATGCCTGGAAATAATGTTGATTTCAGTTATTTACTTACTCAGAGACAGGGTCTCACTACATAACACTTTCTGGACTAGAACTTGATATGTAGATGAGACTGACCTTAAGTTCACAGATCTCTTCCTGCTATTGCTTCCCATGTTAGTGCTGGAGTTAAAGTCACTCCCAACACATATGGATAAATTACAAATTTTCTCCTCGAAGAAAACTGAGTGTCATTGGATTTAATAGATAAACTCCATTAAAATGCAATGAGAAGCAAAACTTAAGAAAGATGTCTTTAAAATAATTAGATATTTTAAAATGTATTATGTTCCCCATGTCATAAAAAGGAATATCTATTTCAAACCCATAATGGTGTGATTAATAATGATTACAGATTCTGCCCATGTAATGGTTCAGAGGGTGAGGGCAGTTAGTGCTGAACTTAACATTCAGAGTTCATTCCCTAATCACATGAGCTATCCTCTGATTCCAAATGTATACTATGGCAAATATACCACACACACACACACACACACACACACACACACACACACACACACACACACACAGGTAAATGAATACATTTAATTTAGTGAGCAATGGTGTTTGGCAATCTAAGTAACACACAGTTCTGGGAATTTGGCATTAATAGAGAGTGTGAAATGTATACATTCAGTGTTTTAATGTGAAACTTGAAGAAGAATATGGATTTTCATAAATGTTAATTTTCATTGAGTTAAAGATTTCATATTTCTACTTTGCAGATGTTAATTTATTTTTAAATTTATTGTTAAAACTTAGCAAGTGACTGACATGATGTCCATCCAGAAGAACTAAGTTAAATCTTTACACCAACATGATGGAAGAAGGGAACTCACTCCTGAAATTTGTCCTTTAATTTTAACAAATTCAACATGGCACCTACCACCTCCCACACTACATAAATATACACCTTAACATTTTTAAAGGTCAATAACAATCCCTGTAATTTTTGCTCCATGCAACTATTTGTCTAGTAATAAAATAAAAGAAAGTAAGAATGTACTGTGGTTTGAATCTGGAGGAAATGAAGTGATACATGTTCATTTGAACATGGAATAGTTCACACACGGAATGTTCAAGAAAATTAACTGAAACAAATAAGCAGATTCAGTGTGAGTTTTGTTAAACTGGCTGGTTATAAAAACAAATACTATTAACATAACTTTCCTAGAAACTATAAATAAGCATTTAGAAAATAAAGCCATTAAGAAGGATTAACAAATTGACATATTCAACCTTTCCTAAGAACTGTTAGTATTGTAGTCACATGAGCACTGAAGGAATCCAAAGGCCTACTTGTGACATCTTGAAAAGAAATAGAGAAAACTATAATGTCTTGTAATGACTATAAGGCATGATTTCATATAAGGACTGTTGCTTATATAATTAATTTATATTTAGAATGAATAATTTCAATGTATAATGCTAACAGATTTTTTATACATCAAAATTGAGTAATGAGGAAATGATTTCCTGTGAGCTTTAAATTTTTATTTTCTGTAATGTTTTCGTGCGTGAATGCAATTTTGCGATTGTGAGTGTGAGCATGAATACATCTTGGTGCACATGAGGAGGCTTAGGAAAATCTCAGGTGTCAGTAACAACTGTGACTCAGTTTTTTCTTTTGCTATATGTGCATCAAGATATAGATCGCTCAGGTTCTTCTCCAGCACCATGCCTGCTTGTATGCTGCAATGTCCCATCATGATGATAATGTAGTAAACCTCTGAAACTGTAAGCCAGCCCAAATTAAATGTTTTCCTTTATAAGAGTTGCTTTGGTCATGATGACTCTTCAGAACAATAGAAACTTTAGCTAAGATACATTACATAGTAATCAATATATTTTGTATCTGAACTTCTGGACATCATCCCTTAAAGGATAAATGTTGACTCTTGATGACCTGTCGACCAGTTAGTGTCAATAGTTATGGTATTTGGTGCTTAGATCATCTTTACTGCTCACCAGTGTTTATGAAAAGAATTCTAATATTCTATACATATTTTGAATTTTTGTTTTGTTTGTTTGCTTAAGAAAATTGGTATACTGAACTAAACCTTTCCCTAGCAGTCTATCTATTTTAACTTTGGTCCCAAATGAAAATAATATACAAAAAAAGAAGTTATAAAATTGAATACAAAACATTTTAAGTATTACTAATTTTAATGAAAAAGAGGTAAGAAGTTGTGATCCTTATTATGGTCAAGTTAACTGGAATTAATAGAAAATTAATGACATTGTCTTAATTAGCAACTCTCTTACCTGCTTAGGTATTTAAAGCTTTGATTTTTAGTTTAAGAATATTCTAGCATAGAGCTCCTCTCTAGAAGCAGCTTAGATCTACTTACTAGAATGTATCTTTAAGAGAGCTCTTCTACACAAGGTACAAGAAGCATTGTGGAAAAGTAGATAATATTATCAGAGCCAGAGATTTTGTGGAGTACCTTTGTGAAATAGTGTTTCCTAAATGTGGCATGGATCTTGCATCCATAAACTCACAGTAGTTGTTGCTTACCCAAGATATGCACAAGATCAAGCTGGTCAACATTTTAACACAGAAAAAGGATAAACCTGTAGTTGGCAGTTTCTGAGGCAAGAGTAGTCAGTTACTTTTCCAAGGTTATGGTGACGGTGATTATTTTACCCTCCAGTAGATTTTCTATCTATGCACATAAAGGCAGTATTAACTGAACAGTCATTTTTCTTAAGATGTTGAAATTGGGAGGGAAAATGGTGGCAAAAGATCTGGAAAGATTTGGCTGCAGAGTGAGGATATATATCATCAACATATTGTATGCATGTATTATATACTTAAAGTTTTATATATATTATCAAAGACATTTTTGATAAAAAATAAACCATGTACTTATGGTGGGAAATGATATTTTTATAGTCTTCAAATATGTGCTTTCTTTGTGTATTATCTTACAGAAATGAAATAAAGATGTATCTTAGTAGAAATATATCTTTTGTTTTCAGTGATATAAAAATTAAAGTTACTTCAATGATATCTCTTACAGATTACATGTTTATTGTTAGACTTACATGAATGAAAAAATTAAGATTTTTTCGGATGGGAGAGTAGAGCATACACATATACTGAAAGCTCAGATACAGACAACCAGAATAATGAGGGAGACAAAGACACTGTCAAGATAAGTATAATTCATCTAAGAAGAGTCAAACAGGCATAGGATTTAGCTCCCTTCTGACCTGTGAATCCCACCACATTCTCAGTGGATACCTAGAAGGGGAGGAGAGTCTGTATGAGTAAGGGGATAGGGATTATGAGGAAAATTCCCATAGTGATGGCTTGCTGGAGCTCTGGGGGTCTCGCTGAATGAAGAATAGCCACTGAAGTTCCATTAGGAAACGGAGCTAGGCCCTCCAAGGGTAAGCAACTGTAGATTGGCATGAGATTGTGTTCCTGTGCATGGCTGGCACCTTGGAGCCCATGCCCTGCAGAGAGAGGGACACTTAACCCAGTCTTGACTTTGGGAGAAGTAAATCACACTTGCTTGCAGTGGATGTGCCACGCTGAGCTGACCCACCTTGGAACTTCTTGGCCATTTGGGGAAGGGGATGAAGTATGGGGAGGGGGAGGCTGAAAGCCGACTGGAGGGGATTGGGAGGAGGGAATGGAGGGGAAGCAGTGAGGATACATGGATAAAAAAGACATTTTTTAATAAAAAATAATAAAATAACAAAAAATTCATTAACCTAAAAAATGCTGATAAAGGAAAACGTCTTTACGTCTATGTCCATTTGTTTTGTTGAAAAGAGAAACAGAGAGGGTGGTGAATTCTAGAGGAGCAGGGAATAAAGAGGAGAGGAAATGAGAGTAAATGGAATTAAAAGAAGAGAGGAATAAAGGACACAAAAAGAAAGTAGATGAGCGGGAAGAAGAGAGAGGAGAGAAGAAAGGCCAGACGGGGGACTGAGACTGAGCTAGGGTGAAGAATTGTCAGGCCAGCAATCAAGATCTATGAATTCCAGCTGAAGTATGGAACCTAAGTTCATCTCAAGGCATTTTGTTCTGCCACCTAGCCTTAGATGAATGACTGCAGGGACATTCAGAAGGTTTTTTCATTCTGTCAAGAGAGAAAAAAAAAGCTGAATTCATTTACTGGTGAAGGTCTCACCTAGGATCAATGAAAAGAAATGAATGTTATATACTTTCTGTCAAAGGCAAGATAGGATGTGAGAGGCCTGGACTGGGATTCCATCACACTACCATTTCATCCTGATGAGTTTGTGCTCAGAAGCACAAAAGGTATGTTTGCCATGGGCCAGAGGGATGTTTCCCAGTCCTGCGACTTAATGAGAGCCCAATCCTCATGAACAGAGTCAATGCAGATAATAACACATTCTCCTGTTCCCAACAGAAAAGTCCAAGTGAATGTGAGCCAGTAATGAGAAGAAAGGACATTTTACCCTTAATATTTAAAACTTCTGTTGTGCATTATTTTAATGTTTGACAGTGTGTGTGTTTGTGTGTGTGAGAGAGAAAGAGATGACAGAGAGAGAGAGAAAGAGAGAGAGAGAGATGTATACTGTTGTCTAGTCATAGCAGCTACAGAATCTTTCCCAGAGCCCCATGCATTATTCCTTTGAGGAATAGTCTCTCCCTGAAACTGATTCTTGACTGTTTTTGGATTACTGTGGACTCAGAACCATGGCAAGGGTGGCCAGTATGCACTAGACTATACACATTTCAGAGACTGGGCAATGTCATCTGAGCTCAGGGTCTCATGGTTTCACAGCCAGTGTTCTTACCTGTTGAGTAATCTTTAAGTCTATGGTTAAGCATAATTTATTTAATTATAAAAATTGCTTTAAAGGAAAATATGCATACATGATCCTGTTGATCATAAGCACATTGTCTAATTATTTTATATTTCTTCTCCCTTAACTCAACCAAGGTTTCATATTAGTGCACATCACCTCAGAAAGCTTGACTACAGAAGATTTATATATAAATTTGTATCTACAAATCATAGATATTTGCATATATATATATGTAGTGAGATTCTGACATTATTCAAAAATACCTAGAGATATAACTTTTGAGTCTCAAGACCCTAAATTAGATGTAGTCAGCCCCAGTTAAAAACTCTGTTACATGCTGCATTTCCTTCCGGTTTGTTCCCTTGTTCTCCAGGATTGGCACCATCACAGAGTGAGAGAGTTCCACTCTCCCAAAATTCTCTTAAAGTTCAATTTATATTAATAAGTATTTATATAACTCCTTAATAAATAGTAATCTTTTATATAATCAATTACAAATAAATAATTCTCCAATATATATGCTTACATATTCATAAATTCTGCTTGACAAAAACTTTAGGTAATAGCAATGTCTAGCTAGGGGAGTATCCAGTTAACTGCTCCAAACATCAGACATATCAACAAAAATAGCTTATTTAATTTACCATAACTCACACTCTAAGTACAGCTATGTGTGGCATTAACAATGAATCTTTATTTATATGGAAGAGATTTTAAAAAAAAAAAAAAAAAAAAATCCTAAATTAGCAGAGTCAATTCTACCTGCATGTCAGAAGAGAGTTCCTAGCATAGCTGATGGTAGCAAGAAGGCTCCAGGGACCCTAGAGAAGATCCCCAGAGAAAGAAAATCTTCCTGAGGAAGGAAAGACAGAACAGATATGAAGGGAAGGGCAAGCTGTCACAGGAGTTACTATAGGTGACAAAGTTGGTGACCTGAGAATTCCATATTGGATAAAATACACCCTGCAAATTCTAGGACAGACAAGATGCAAAGGTGAAGATTTTAGTATAAGGAACATTGGTAGAGAGAAAGAACAAAAGGCTGTATTTAAAAATCAAATATTAGTTTTCAACTTTCCAGAAAATAGAAATATAGAAAAAATCACATTTTTCTCCATAAAGTAAGCTTCACATTGAGGTAAAAATGTATAGCATTTAGAAATGTACACATAAAAATTTTGTCATTATATTCAAAGTGACTAAAAATTCCTAATAGTGTAAACTGTTAACATTAAATACATTAAAATAATATGCTGTGGTCTAGTGTTCTCAAAAAGATAAGACTACTTTAACATTCAGTTCTTTGATAAAATTTATCTTCACATATAGTGATAGAATAATCATCATTGTTTCTGCAGATACTAAGATCTTTCATATAAAACATCACTTCTCTCTGATAGAAATATATTATAAAAAGTTATGTTTTAATAATCACATAATTGTTAGTTATGCATCAAAATAATGTCCTGTCACCTAGTGTTCTCAAAAAATAAAGGTACTTTAACATCCTGTCCTTAGATAAAATTTATATTTATAAATAGTGATAGAAAAATCATTATTTCTACAGATACTGAGATCTTTTAGATAAAATAGCAATTATATTCATGAATAATTCCAGAGCAGAAGGTATCAGATTCTACTTTGATCCAAAAATCAACTGTTCATCTCAAAATACTTTACATTGGTATGGATTTTGATTTATTGATAAAAATTTAAGGCCAATTTTGTTATGCAGTATGTATATTTTTACTCTTGTTTAAGGTATTATGTTTATATAACTAATTTAAATGTTTAATATATAATTAATAAATATAGATTTATAATTAGTCATCTATGGTAATCAAACTTACAGTCATGTTACATTTTCTAGGTATACAGAGATATATTTCAATTAGGTAGGTAATTTTCAAACACTTCAAAGATCTCCAGAATATGGCATTTAAAATGTTTTTAGAACTTAGACTTTGATGGACAGTGAGACATGTCTGATCCTATTACTTCAAAGAGGATGATGGGCATTGAAGAAATTTTTTTTATGGAGTTGGCTTACAATATGGAAAAGAGTAGCCATTTGGGCAAGAAACTGATCTTTCTTGTTCTGCAGAAAGTATGTTGTATAGACTAGACATATTGGATCTATAGGCAGATGACAATTGAACTTTGCCAAACAATCCAGGATGGTCCTTCAGGTTCCTGATTTTCAGGAGAAACCACCAGAAATTCTACAGAACATAGAGGAAACTACTGGTAAACTTTGACAAAACAGAAAAAACAGGAGCTCTAATGTGCAGCTTCACTGAAAATTATGCCAGCTATTCTAGGCCTGTAGGCTGAAGATAGATGCCCCAGTGTTACAGAGGAAATTTGGGTGAGTGTCCAGATAGCTAGATGTCTCTGCCATTTCTAGAATTTTGGAAGTTGCTTGCAATGCACTTCTTGTTTACTGAGAAAATTTTTTATCCTTCTGAAATCTTTGATGGAGTTGAAGACGAGATAGTTATAATTATAGTTTTCTTTAGTTAAGATAAAAGGTAAATTATATATGAAACTTTAGACTCAGAAATATAGGATAGATGATAGGGCCTTTTCTTTAATTTTGCCAGATGCAAATAGACTAGATGGTATACCTATAATTCTTGCTTACTATCTATTTTGTTCTATGTAATTTTACTATGTTACAGTTAAAATCTTCCTTTTTCATTAGACAGAAAAGGGAAAGTGCCATGGAACATTCATTATCTATGCTGTGGATCTGAGTTGTCACCATTGATTAATAAAGAAGCTACTTTTTGGCCTGTGGGAAGACAGGATACAAGCAAGTCAGGAAATCCAAGAAAGAGAGAGGAAGAAGAAAGATGGAGTTAGAGAGATGCTGTGAGCCATCAAGGGGAGCAGGATGTAATGGAACACAGGTAAAGCCATGAAGCATCTGCAATGTGTAGATTAATAAAAGTGAGTTAATTTAAGATGAATTAGCTAATTAGTAATAAACCTGGTCCATAGAAAAGTCAGTTTGTAATTATTATTAACCCTCTGATAGGTTATTTCAGTAATGGCAGGCAGGGGAGTTTTGATGGCCTACATAGACCCATTGGATATAGTTTTATGAAGGTATTAGGCTGTTCAATTATTAGCATCTAAAAACATACCCATTTGTGAGATGGGTAGATGTTTTTGGCTGATGAAGATGCTTACCAGAAAGCCTGAGTATCTGAGTTAAACTCCCATTCCCACATGGTAGAAACAGAGAACCAACTGCCCCAAGTTGTTTTCCAGCCTACACACAACTACACACACACACACACACACACACACACACACACACACACACACACACAGAGACAGACAGACAGACAGACAGAGACTAAAGCAAAGAGTTAAGGGTAGACATATATGTATATACATACATATATAGAGACAGAAAGAGTAATGAATGAATTATGTAATTCCATTTTAAGTATACAAATATGGATTTATGAAATTCTAAATTTCAGTTGTATAGATATAAATTTGACACAAACATGTATCTAGAAAATATTAATATACTTGTGATAATACAAATAAAAATACTAATTGCTATTACATAGAAAGTCTAACACATAATTTTCATTGATTTACATGTTTCCACATGTCATCTCCCTGCCATTAATATAAACTAATGAATTAGTATGTGATCAATCCATTTTACATTTGAAGTGCAAAAAGCTATTGAATAACTTCATGAACTTGGCATTCTGAGTACGAAACTATCAGGATTCAATCTTGCTATCTCAGCTCCTAACCAATTACTTGCCAATATTGCTTCCTATAACCTAGCATCAGCAATTTTCTGAGCAAAACAGACTTAAGAGAACTGAGGGAGGGAGGCAAGGTTGATGCCAGGCATGGGTGATCTCCAGGATGATAGGAAATGTCTCAAAATGCAGCATATCTGTCAAATGCTGATTCTGATGACTGACAAAGCTGTCCCAGGCTTATATTGCATCAACTCGCAAGCACTTTAGGAAGTTAGTCAATGCTATTTGTCTGCTGCCGCTATCTGTGTGGCTTGTAAACACCCAGTCCTGACACTAAGCAGGGAGCCATTGAGAGGTGAAGCCATATCTCCCCTTTGGCAAATATTAAATTGTTTAGAGATGTATATCACTTTTATTTCTGTTTCTATGTAAAAAAATACCCATAAAAATAAATAAATAAGAACTGAAAGAATAAGTGAATAAATAAACAATTTGAAGGAAAATGGTTTTATTTCAGCTTACCATTTCAAGTTACAATTGAAAGAGTCAGGACCAGGACTTCAAATAGCCAATCACAAAACATTCAGAGTCAAGACCAAAGAGACAATGAATGCATTTTTCCTTGACTGTTCATGTGTGCTCTTTTTCATCTCCACTTATATAGCCCTAGAACCTCTGGAAAAAGGTACATGGCTCCTGTAAGTTATCTTATGACCACTGGATGTAAGCTATATGCTCATACATATACATATATAAATAAAATGTGATACTACTTTTAAAGAAATCTGAAAAGGATAATGAACAAATCCTTTATGCTTAAATTAAATAGACTCTGGACTCAGCAATAAATAACTATGCTCCCCTCTAACCACACCCTACTCTTCCCTGATAAACTGACCTCCACCTCTCTGGGCTAAGGAACTGCCCACTGGGTTTCCTTTATTGATCTCATCTAGTTCTCTCTGTTAGAAAATTATTTAATAGTGCCCCTGCTCCACTTTAAGCCTTGAACAAGAATTCTAGAAAGAGAATCACTCTGTCTAGCTTTCGAGGTAGATGTGACAGTGGAGAAATATTATGTTACTATCTCTGGCTATCCCAAAGCTCTTCATGGGTCTGTGATATATTATAGATCCCACCTGGCTTTTTGGCTTCTAAAACAGATGCGAGGAACAGTACAGGTATGAAAGGGATAGTTTCTCACATCTTAGACCTCAAAACTTCTGTGTATAAAAATTGTACATTTTAGGGAATGTGTTAGGCCACAGACAGTAATATATATTAAGATTTCCATGACACATTTCAAGATGCTACAGTATGTGACTTATGTTTGATTTCAAAAGCAAAAGCCATCAGCATGGGAAAAGGAGATTCAAAGGGAAATATATTTATAAAAAGCTGGCAGTTGATCCAGATTTTAAACTCAGAAAGGCACATATTTCTTTTCTTTTAATATTCATCAAGGCACTGTAAGAGAGAAATGAAGTGTAGAGTATTTTCTGAATATTCTCCTTCCCCAAGTCATTTTTCAAGGAACATCATAAAGAACCCTGCTCCTTGGGAATGTGTTTGGGAAATAAGAGTTTAAAAGGAAGTGCAATAAAAATCTTTAATGGAGAGTACTACTGAATTCTGTGTGTGTGTGGGGGGGGGTTAAGACTTTTCTATTACAGTGTTAAAGTCCCCCAAGAGATGTATGGATGTTAGAAACCGTACATAGAAAATAATTATTTAATTTCAATTTCAGAGAATCAGGTATAGGTGTAAGCACAAGTTATAAAGAAAATATATGTGTAAAAATGTTTGAGAAAAACTGACCAAAGAGTTTGAATATATAAGTAAATTATAAAATAAATTAAAATTCTTTATTGGTGGTTATCATTATTATCATTCTCTCTCTCTTTCTTTCCCTCTGTGTCTTTCTCCTCGTGTGTGTGGGGGGGGTGGGGAGGTGTCATAAGAATATGTGTGGAGGTCATTTATGTCCTTCTATTATGTGGGACCCTGGGATTTAACTGAGGTATTTAGTTGTGATCCCAAACTCTTAATCACTGAAGTCATATTTCCTATCCTATATAAGCTTAAAGAAAAAAGTATTGTGTCATGCAACTACAATGTATTTTTTTCATGACATTTTGTATTAGAGGAAGCATATTTACTAAGTGACATCTGAAAGAACCTTAAATTTTCTTTTCTTAAGACATACAGCAATGGTTGGGAGGTGGTGGCACATACCTTTGATCCCAGCACTGAGGAGGCAGAGGCAAGAGATCTCTGTGAATTCAAGCCTAAGTTCTAGTCTACAGAGCCAGTGACCAGGACATTCATGGCTACAGAAAAACTGTGTCTAGAAAGAACAAAACAAAAAAGATACGAAAGGAATTGAACTTTTCAAAAGCTATGTGTGAGGCTAAGGAGATGGTACAGTGTGGGTAAGAAAAATAGTAGCTTATCCAGCATGAAGACCTGTGTTAAGATGCAAGCATCCATGGTATACATATAAAATCCCAGAGTTGAGGATGTATATACTAGAGGATCTCTATTGCTTCTTGAGTAGTCCATCTATTGAAAACAGTTGGTACAGGTTTAGGAGATCATGTGTAAAAGAGAAAGATGGAGTGTTGTGGAGGAAGACATGTGATGTTGACCTCTACATGCACATCAAAAATATAAGCATGAAGATCTCTCTCTCTCTCTCTCTCTCTCTCTCTCTCTCTCTCTCTCTCTCTCTCTCTCTCTCACACACACACACACACACACACACACACACACACACACACATACACACACACATACACACACATATAGTTTCATACAATTGAAACCTATAATTTTTTAAAGTGAAAGCGCTTGTTTCAAAACATTCTTAAGTTTAGTAGACATACAGTAATTTCTGATATATGTACTTTGATATCACTAAAGTGATTATTTTAATTTTATTATATTTCTCTATCAGAATTTTGTGATGACTTGGTTTTAGTCTTTGCAACATAGGTAACTGTTTATAACTTATTTTATTAATATACATGTAATCAGGAATTTTGAATGTCCAGGTAGCCAAACATCTCTGTCATTTTTCAGAATTTGGAATTTCCTTGAAATGCACCTTCTGTTTATTTGAGCAATATTGTATCCGTCTGTTGTCTTTGAGGAAGTTAAAGATCAGATAGTTAAAGTTTTCCTTAGATATAATAAAAGGTAAACTCACATAGATAATAGATTATTATCTGTAATTTTGCTAAATACAAATTGACTAGATGTTGTAACTGTAGTTTTTGCTTGATATCTGTTTTGTTATATGTAATTTTGCTGCATTAGAATTGAAACCTTTCTTTTTGATTAGATAGAAAAGGGGAAGTGATGTGGAGTGTCTTTCTGTACACAGTAAACTATCATTCAATAATAAAGGAATTGTTTGGCCCATGACAAGACAGCTTAAAGCAGGCAGGAATTCCAAGGATAGATGAAGAAGGAGCTCATAGTCAGGCGAGACACTGTGAGCTGCCACCCAAGGAAAGAAGATGTAAAGATACACAGATAAGCCATGAATTCTGTGACAATACAGAGATTAGTAAAAATGGATTGAGTTAAGTTTGTAGAGGTAGCAAGTAATGATCCTGAGTTATAAGCCAAACAGCTTGTAATGAATAATTTGCTTCCGTGTAATTATTTGGGGCCTAAGCAGCTGCACGATTGCAGATCTGGCCGTCTGGACCAACAGACCAGAAACTTCTGACTACATATATATACATATGTGTATGATATATGTATACATATATATGTGAACACACACACGTATATTTCACAAATTACTATTCCCAATTAGCCACATACAGCCTGAAAAACAACTATCCCCAAACAGTCTACTTTAGGTAGACAATTAGAAAAATATTTGTAATTGCCACCAAAATCATGCAATTATATGTACAAGAGAATTTATTTACAGTACAACTCAAAGAGATCTTAATGTAGGCCTATGCCAGTGTGTGTGTGTGTGTGTGTGTGTGTGTGTGTGTGTGTGTGTGTGTGCGTGTGCATATGTGCATGTATGTGTGTGTGTCCATGTGCGTATGCATGTGTATGTGCATGTGTGCATATGTGTGTCTGTGTGTATGTGTGTGTGCATGTTTGTATGCATGTGTGTGTATAAATATTGAATAGATGAAGTTGAGTCTTCTGCTAGATTTAAAGCAGAATTTCTAAACTTGTATAGTCAAATACTACAAACTTTCTAAGGAAAATTCATTCTTAAAAAATGGGCATCTTCTCTGGCAATCCTATAATACATAGAGAGAGGAAGGAGTGTAGCTTTCCTAATATACCCTGTCTTTATAACTGATGTGCTTAATAAATTCATATACTTATGCTTAATTCTTAAGACTGAGAAACATTTGAAAGAGAATTAAAAATCTCAAAATCCCCAACATCTTTAGGATACTCTCTGCTCAAACTTTAATACAAAGATGTCATCTTCTCTCAGTAGTTAATGATAAATATCTATGTACAGTTTTTCCTAACAATTATAGTTGATGTGTCCTATGAAGAGATTTCTAGAAGATATTCAGTGGCTTTAACCCAAAAATTTTGCAGAATATCTGATGCAATCAACTTCATCACTTAAACTCAAATGCACACATTGTATTGAAAAGCATCAACCAAGTACTTTTGTGCAAATGTAATTATGAGAGTACTTGTCACTGTATCATGATACAGTGTCACAAACATGAACAATATATGGAATATTTAGAAAGACAAACTTTAACTATTCAGACCTCTTACTCTTAAATGTTTAGTCTACTTGGTAAATTAGGGTTCCTCAAATCTGTGAACAGTATATACCTAAGGAATTAATTTGTAGCCTGGTCACTCTTCTGATGACAGACATTCGTAAGTGTCTAAATAAGTAGATAAGTGAATATGATTGAGACAGGATGACTTATTTGAGCTGATTTTATCGTCTGATAATATTGTACCTACGTATAAGCTTTGTGTGATTATGGTTTCCAAATTGACTGGTATTGGAGAGAATGTGTTTGGTTCACATTATTAGTGAATCTCGTTGTACTGTATTAGAATATTTAGATTTTATGTTAACTTCATAACTTGTCTCAGATGATATTTAATTAATCAAATGTCTTTATTTCAAATTAAATTAAAACTATTTAAGTGTGTGTGTGTTGAAGCCACTTCCAAATATTTTCTTGACATTCCTACTTTTAACATGAGTAATGTGTAGTATGAGGTTTATGGCCTTGACTTTTGGGCCTTGCCTCAAGGTTTAGACCCACAGACCCACAGTCCCACAGTCCCACAGAGACACCCAGATGCTTTCAATAGTTTTAGGCTGATCGACCTAAGGCCCAGGCATATAACTTGCTAGCTCTTTACCCTTCATGTAACCCATGACTCTAATTCTGTTCAGCCATGCAGCTGGGTATCTTTTTTTAGAGCAACATAGTTGTCCTCTGCTTCTTTTGGCTTCTCTCTGGCATTCTGCTCTGTGCTGCCTGTTCTCAAGAGTTTTCTTAGTCTGGTAGCCCCACCCAAACTATCTGCCTGCCTTTGGCCAATCAACACTTTTTATTAAATCAGTGGGTGGGACAATTATTTACCATGAAACAACACAATCCCCTACAGTAATGTATTAATGGTCTTAGAAAAATAATTACATTTAGAGTAATTCTTCTAAGGGAAAATAATCCTTGTAAATATTATGAAAGGTGTTATGATTTATGGCACGTAGCGGCCACATAGTAACCAAACATGGTTCAGGCACAACATGGCCTACAGAGGGCATGCCCCTAGGTATGGCTAAGTAAATCTGTGCCTACTCAGTTAAAAAGCTATCTGTTGTGTGAAACTTTTCTTACAGCTTACAATTATGCTGCTTAGTGAGCCTTGACCTTCAAACTCTCCATGTAGCTCAGCCAGACATCTTACTTGAGTCCCCCAAACTCCAAATGACCAGTGAATGCTGCAATAACAGACTTGGTACTGTGGTACCATGGCCAGCTTCAAATTGCTGATATAACTATACTTCCTCTTCAACTCAAAAAATCTTTGATTATTTGATTCTCAACGTTCTCAACAGAAGAGTGTAAGTCTAATGTGTAGATAGGAATACACATATATTTTAAGTATGTGAATTTACTTGTCCATGATTCTATGTTATTTACAAGCTAAGTATACATGCATGAACATAGGAACAATAGATAATTAAAACAGTACAATTCATATGATAGATTTTTGCATATTAAAAATATATTATAATCTGCAGGTTTTCCCTCTTCAGATAATGTATTTATCAAATATTGGGGGAATGGCATTTCATTTTACAATGAAAAAAGGAAAAACACTTTGCCAAACAATGTGATTATTTAAAAGATGACAGAGCCAGACTCTATTGAACAATCTTAGGTAGATATCTTCCCATTAACAGATTCCACAACATCATTTGCATCTCTATTCATGGCTTTCTACTTTTTATAGCTTTCTGTGCTATTAGCCAACTCTATTTATACAGAACTCGTGGAAGACTGTAGACTGATTTTTAGCTAGATAAAAATACCTCAAATAAGCATTGAAAGTAGACTACTTGAAAATTCTTTTTTTAAAGCAAGATTATTTTATTTGATTTTAACTTTATGTGTATGGATGGTTTGGTTTGCATGTATGTATGGGCGACACGGGTGTAGAGTTCAGAAGAGGGCGTCTGATTCTGTAAGTTATAGATAGTTGTGAGCCACCATGAGGGTGTTGGGATCCAAAGCTGTGTCCCCAGGAAGAGTAGTCAAGTGCTCTTAACTATTGAAAGTTCTCTTCAGCCTCTACTTTTGAATTTTTTCCCCCCAAAATCTAACATTAAGTTGTTATATCATTCTGATGCCTCGTCTGTGTTTTTGCAATCTTGTGCATTTTATCAACCCACTTCATAGGTATTGTCTAAATTTGTGATACATTCTCAGGACAAAGGCTGACTTGGACAGCATATTAACCTAAACTATTTATCTTCCAAAGTAGAGGAACTGAAAATGATTTTGAACGAAGCATCATTACCAGATATGTTGGGGAAAACTGGTTATACAAAAAATTCATTACTTCTAACTTGAACTCTATAACCACCTTATCTGTCCATAAATGCAGTAAACTCTTCAGTGTGAACAACTAAGAGAACAACTTACCTACCATCCAAAAGGAGTATAAGGAGCCACAGGGGTAAATACCCTGGCAAAGTGCATTGAGGTTTGTAGAGCCCAATGCTGCTTTGTTATAAATAATTAAGGAAATGGCCTACTTCCACACCTACTGTGATGGGCGGCAGGACAACCCCAATTACTTATAGTGACAACTGAATTAATCTTCTTCTTTTCTTCATCTCTTCTCAGCGACATATGGGCTCCACTCAGCTGTGGAAGGCAGTGGAACCTCACTGGGATCACATCTGTCAGGTTACAGGTTGAAGAAGTGCTCAGCAGGCTTGTGTGCTACTGTGTGCATGAAATCAAGTACAGACTTTTGACAAGCAAGCCAACGTCCTTGGAAAAACACTTTGCCTTGCCCCATAGATGTTACATGCAATTGATTCATTGGCTGAAAAACCATGAAATGTTTTGTGGTTGAATTTAAAATACTGGCTCTCTATTATTTATACTAGGGAAAACTACATCAAACACTTTTTCATACGCATAGTGTTTGAGCATTTTACTATAAGAAATGTCTTTTGCATGGGGTGTCCAAATGATCACTCAGAAGTATTTTTAACATTCAACATTATGATAATATAGGCTTTAAAATTTTTTTGAACATCTTTTGTTGCCAGAACATATGCTCTTAATAGAAAGAACACATCACATAAACAGGGCATCCTGGGTGGCTATCAGACACTGTCTAAGCCTGGGCAGATAGCTCAGTAGATAAAAATGCTTTCCGAATAAAAGCCATTGTTTGATTCCCCAGTTTCCACCAAAGAGTAAAAGCTTGTAAGGAAATGAATATCTATTAATCTGGAATCTCAGTGTTTCTTCAGAGAGAAGTGAGTATCAGAGCTCTGATAGTATGGTTCATGATGTTGAATATTTAAAATTTTTACCAAATTAGTAAGAATCCTACAAAAAAATATGGTCCACACATTTAAAAAACAGAAAATAGAATAAACCCAAATTCTGTAGGTGTGCTTCGTCAGACTATAGGATACAGTATTCTCCTGGTGGTGCCCAAGGAGTGTTAGCTGACAAAGGCACATCATTCTTGGTTATTTTAAGTTCAGAAAAGTGATGGTTGCTTAACAACCCTGTTGTCATTGCTTGTCATGAAACAATGCGCATTCTCTGAGAACCTAAAATGTGGACACTGACTGTGATTTGAATCTTAGCTGTTTATTTACTCAGTCAAGAGTGGCCTGCCTGTTAGTGTAAATACCTTCAATGCTGTAGGTCAGGGAACACGTAGAGATCTGACTTAAATTCATATGAGGACAGAAGAAAAGTAAAATGTGGCCAAATAACATTCGTGAGATCTCTGATTTTATTTATGTCTGCATCTAAACTGAAAGTGTAGATGCTATAGACAGTTTTGTTATGAATTATGTTAGGTATGTTATGTGTCACTGGAAAAGAATTGCACTCAGACGTTTTTATTTATTTTATTTTATTTTGTCATGGATGAGGTATATATTTCATGTGTCACTCCATGCATGTGGAAGTCAAAGAACAAACCTGGGTATGTTTTTTGTTTATCTTTTTTTTTTTTTTTTTTTTTTAACTCTGTTTGGAATAGTCTCTGTAGGGTCCCAATGTGTGCACTAGGGCAGGTGACCAGTTATCATTTAGTGACTCTCCTGTTTTCATCTGTCTATCCATAGATGTGTGCTTCTGTGTCTGGCTCTAAATCTGCTGAGAATGTTAGAACTGAGGTCCTCATGCCTCCACAGCAGTGTTGACTTACAATTTCTATAGCCTCTGACAAGAACAACAACCAAGGTAAACAGGTTCAGTGGGGACTACCTTTTAGTCATTAGCTGAATTATGATCTCATGAATGCTCTTTTCATAAGGATGATTTCTACTGCACAGGTCCAGTCTAGCTATTTGCTAATGCCCCTGTTTCTTGACTGTCTATCTCTTTCCCCACATGCACTTCTGCCTGCTTAATGACAGAGGTTTGATTTTACACAAAATTAGATGCAGACTTTCCATGTGGATGAAATTATATGACCAAAGAAATGAAAATATTATTATTAGGACTTAACATACACATATATATTTCAATATCTTATTTTTTTCAATTATAAATGACAATTTCAATTATTTTTTAAAGTAACCATAAATCCAGTTTCCTTAACAATTTCTCTTTAGAAATTAAGTAAAGAGGTCTAAGACATGAGCCTTAAAGCCTTCCTGGTGTAATTGAGTCTGCCCAGAAGAAATAAGAGACAGTATATGAACAAAATTGAAAAGTTGTGGATGAATTAGAAAATATTTGTTGCCAAGCCTGACGACGTGAGTTTGATTCTTCAGACCCCATATGGTGGAAGGAGAGAAAGATCAAAAGAACTTACAATATTAGTCCTCTACATTATCGTATGTGCTGTGCCATGTGACACAGTCACCAACACACAAACCTGCACGCATGCAAGCAAACTAGGTAAACAAAAAAATAATAACAAAAACATTTAGAAAACATGTACTATAGACCCTACGAAACCTACAAGAGAAGTCTAGCCAAGCCAGGCATACTGTCTAGCATTGTTGCTGTAAGTCTTAGCTGGCGCCTCCTTGTGGGTTCCTCTGGATTTTTCCAGCACTAGTTTTTTTCCTAAACCTATGACAGCTCACTCTTCCCTAGTTGTCATTTTGGAAACTACATCCCATGACTATTGGAAGCTGATGCATGCACTCATAGCCAAGCCCTTGGCTCAACTCCTGGAGTTCAGTTGAAGAGAGGGAGTTGCAGATAGAGAAGAGGTGATAAAGGGCACAATGTAGAAAACCTCAGGGACAGCTGACCTGAACTAATGGAAACTAAAGGACTCTAGACTGACAGTTGGAGAGCCTGGACGGGACCGAACGAGGCTCTCTGAATGAGGATGACAGTTGCTTAGATCAATCTGTTAGTGGGCCCCCTTTGAACATATTGAGACTGGGTGCCATTTGTAATAATAAATTTTTAGCCTTTCTGGCCTGCGGTCTAGACCCACAGTCTCACAATCTCATAGAAAAACATAGGCACTTAGATCAACTTTATCTTGATCAACTTATGACCCAGGCATATACTTGCTAACTCTTTACTCTTAGAACAGCTCAGGGTTTTTGTCTTGTTAGTCAGGTAGCTTTCTACGTTTCTCAGCAGCATTTTAACGTTTTCTACTCTGTCTGCTGGTATTTCATCTGGCGTCTCACTGAAGTCTCTCTGGCATCTCTGCTTTGTTTTTTATGGTCTCAGAGATTTTTGTTTTTTTTTTAGTCTGATAGCCCCGCCCACATTTCCTGTCTGTCTTCAGCCAATCGGCGTTTTTATTAAACTAGTAGGCAGGACAATTATTTACAATGTAACATAATCTCACTACACCCCCCTGGATATGGGACCAGGAATTATCCTGAGTACATGAACTGGCTCTTTAGAGATAATTCTTATGGTGGGATGCCTGTGTAGCCATGATACAGGGAGGAAGGAATAGGTCCTTCCTCAACTTGCTATGTTACCCTGTGTTGACTACTCAAGGGAGGTCTTACCCCCTTTGAGGGGTGGGTTAAGAGTAGGGATGGGGAAAGGTAGGGGGAGCAGAGAAGGGGAGGAAGGAGGAATAATGGAGGGATGTAAAAGAAATTTTATTAACTAAATGAAAGACTAAGAAAGAGATAGAGAAATTGATGGGTATTATTATATATGAATATTTTCTTCTCTGATCAGTAAAGACAATCCAAAGTATACAAAAGAGCAGATTTACTGAGTTATATATTGGTAGGGAATATGACAAATATCATCCACTGGGTACCAAGGTTTAGGAGACTGACAACATTTCTTTCTATTGGGGTCCTAAAACTGCACTAATATCATTTTTATTTTATATTATTATCATTTTGTTTAGAGCATGGCTTAATAATAAAAAACATGCTAAGATAGTTGGAATAGAGATTGATTTTTGTATATGTAGAACATAGTTCCTTCGTGGTATTTGAGAGAAATATTTAAAATGTATTCAAACTTCATGATATTTTAAAATTTATCTAAATTAATTAACTTATATTGACCTGGGCAATAGTTTCTGTTATCCGAAGTGATACATTTACTACATAAGAGATTATGTACTTGTACTGAGGACAGAAAGTTGTTAGTGATTGGAGGGAGATAAGTGAGGATGGGAGTCAGTAATTGGACTGTATTGCATATCTGTATAAAACTGTCAAAATATCAAAATTTTAAAAGGCTTAAAAATTCATAAATAAAACAAAGATTATTGATAGCAAAATGTTTAAAAATGGTTTATGATATCTCACATTTTTCTGAAACAAATTGTCTAATTTAAATATATTAAAAATTTACCTGTTTCTACAATATAATCTAACTAAGATAAGAAATGTATGCAAGGATATTTATTTTAGTAAAATTTGGGGACCCTAGTTGGCTAAGAGGAAAAAAATGTTTGCCTGTTGACCTGATTTCAGTTCTTAGAATATATAGTGAACAGAAAATGTAACTTCTCAAAGATGTTCTTTAATTGTGACAAACACATATGGCACGGAAATATTCACACACACAAACACACACACATTCAGCACACTCTTTAGGATGATAACAAATAAGACAATAAATACATAAAAGCTAAAATTTTGGAACATCTTTGTTTATAACATCAAAATAATAAAAATAATAATGCAGGAATTATTTTTTTTTCACAGATATTATGAGAGAATTCCCCTGCTATCTGTAAAATACAAACAACCAAGTACTAAATCAACTGATATTAAAATAACAGGTTTGGAACTACATTAGATAAATTAGAAGTTCCAAATGACAGAACTGTAAGAAAATGAAAAGACCCACTGAGCATGCTCTGAGAGTATATCTTTAGTTTTTGGTAAAATAAATTCTTTTTTTAGAACGAACCTTTATACAGCATAAACATATAAAATCTAGCCACAATATTTAATGATGAAAAGAAATAAAAAGTCAGAGGTCTATGTTCTAAATTTTAAATATTAATTGTTTATTATTTATCATGTTTAAATTATTTTTTGTGAATATGCTATGTGTATATAATGAAATGTGATCATCCTCTTCCCTGTTCCTATTCCAACTCTCCCCAGAGGTCTTCCAAGACAAAAGTACCAAAGGATTCTATATCTCACCATGGAAACACTTGTTTATCCATCTTTATTCACAATAGCTCAGAAATGGAACACACCTGGATGTCTATCAACAGACTGATGGATAATGAAAATGTGCACATGCACATGATGGAATATTAATCACATCTACTTTCATCTCCTATTTCTACTTTGTTATCCATGGAAGTTTTCTAATTCTTTAATTAAAAAATACATGGATTTGGAATATTTAGAATAATAGCAAAGATAAAACAAGCATCATTAAAGATCATAATATAAGTTTGATGATCATAATTTGGTGCATTCTTATGATTGATAGGTTCTCAAAATGTGTTTATCTGTCATGTCCTTCTGTATTGTTTATTCTGGTAACTTCCTAAGGGGTAATGACAGTTTATGCATAGGAAAACTGCAGATGTTGGGAAAAGGTACACTCATTGAAAATGGAAATATCGTTTAGGATTTCTTCTGTGAAAAATGAACATAAATCTGGAAACAACACAAATTTATTTCATAATATTGTAGTTGAAAGATTAGGTAAGAGTTGTAATGATGTGGATTAGGTAAGAGTTGTTTGAATGTGATAAAATTAAAGGCATCAGCAATCTTCTATCCCTTTATGCAAAGCCTTGGTAGAATGTTTTTCAGGGTTTTTGTGTTTTCCCACAGCTGAATATATTTCTTGTGCTTTTATTTTACAGTGACTTTATCTCTAACGGCGGCAGTGTTAGATGAAATCAAAGTCCCTCTATAAAGCATCTTTCCTTTCACGCGTGATGGTTCTTATGATTCCTGGATCAAGTTAGAGTCTTCATTGCCATGTGACTCATCCTGAGAAGTTGTAGCTTTCAAGAGGATAAAGATAGAAACGTCTGTGGAAGACCATCATAGGACGTCTAAGAAAGGACACATTAAAGAAATGCTACCTAGAATCAAGGATTTTGGATTCCCAAGTCCTTTTCGTCAAGACATAGAAAAGTCACAAACCTGAATTTTATTTAAAAAAGAAAAATGAACCTTACACAAATACCTAAGTATTTGTTAAATATTTAACTATATAGGTGTTTGTGTATATACGTGTGTGTGTGTGTGTGTGTGTGTGTGTGTGTGTGTGTTACACAACATCTTTGGTATATAGGGTACCAGGATACCTTGACCAAATCCATACATTCCTGCACTTCTTGGCCATATTGTTAATAGGCTATGTACATACTTCTTTCTTTCTGTCAGCCTCAGTAAAAAACAAAACAACCAAATCCTTTTCAGTAAACTGAACATACCAGTCCACATCTCAGCCATTTTTGGAACCTAGGTGGTAAATATTAAAAGTAATTTTCATTCACACTTTAGTAAGAGTTTTGTGGTAGCTTCTAACTCAGCAGGATTCTTGAACCATAAATTTAAAAGACATGAATTTTGAAGATGGAAGTCTGTTATTATGAGACAGAGCTTCAAGAAAAAAGATATGAACAGAACTATCTTAAGACCAAGAGCTAAACCAAAGGACAGCAAAACATTGTCCCTGGATGAAAACTACCTGTTAGGAAACTGATTCATTTACATGTTACCTGGATTTATTATTCAGTAAAATTCTGCTACACACCAACATTTTTATTTTATTGAAATACCTTGAAGACTGCAATCATTCTAGTTTTAAAATATTCTAATGAATTATGCATTTGATAGCTTCACACTGGTAGATTTCTCTTATTAGAGTTTTTATTAAAGTGAAAATGCTCATTGGCGTTCTTAGCATTTTCCACTGTCTCTTAATTAGCTCTATTTTCAGGGATTCTGAGTGACTATTACTATAATAAACCAATACTTTAGATGGGTCAAGGTTAATGCAATTCTAAACTGCCACCTCTATTCAACAGATTCTCAGCTCATTAGTGTGTGCTTGGTGACTTCATCTTTCAACTACATTTCATTATTACCACAACTTGATCATGTTTGTTGATGACATTGTAAATTTGAGCCAACAACAAATGTGATACATTTCTGGTAGAAATAAATGGTAGAAAGGGAACTTTTCATGTATCCTGAACATTCATGGAATTGGTGAATAGCCTGAATCTGGAGTCTTTAGAAAATGTACCATGCTTCTTTTCTTAATTATTTATTTTATATTTTATAATAGAAATATGCATTATATCTATTGCCAATAACTAATAATAAAATAGGCTGAAGGTAAAAAAGAAATCCTTGAAGTTATGGACAATTCTTCCAAAGCAGGAATGTACTACTTTTTCTAAGTGCAAGCTTGAGGCTCTGCGTTCAAATTCATTTAACTGTTGAAGCTATCCCGGTGGCCGGTTTTATTCTCATCCCTCATTAGAACTGAAAGGAAGAGGAGTGGCCATCCTACCCAATGTCTGTAGCTTTGTGGAGTTTACTACAGTCCCTCTGGAGACAGACAGCATAGAGTTTAATTTCCTGGGGAAGTTTCTTGTGGAATGATCTATTTAAGTACACCGAGTCAATCTTCCTGTCCTCTACTAGGTGTGTCTACTAAGAGCCTAAATTGAATTTAAAAATTTATTGGAAACATAAGATTTTCCTTGAGAATAAGAAAGGAGAAAAGTGGTTAAAGCCTTGAAGAAAGCCAGTGAGGTCATGGGACTGACAGGCAAGAGTAGAAAATCAGCTGCTGAAAATTATAATCTGATCTCCATTGACATATGTGCAGTCAAAAACACACACACAGACACGATCACATGTACACACACATTCCACTTACACATGCACACTCACCCGTGCATACACTCTCTGATACATAAATGAAATAAGTATATAAGATAAAATTCATAATTATGTAGAATTCGAAATAATTTTAAAATGGTGTGCTTGTATATAAAATCACTCACAATTTATTTTTTTAAATGTTAAGTTTACCTAGAAAAATCAATTGCAAGGAGATAGATACATTTACTTACAGAGAAAATGGACTAAATACTTGTTTTGAAACATAAAAATAAGAAAATACAAAGGATAAATGTAAACCTTGACTTGACGTAATTATTTTCAAGAAAAGTGAGTAATAGAAAAAAAAATAGTTATATTTTATACCAACATACATTAAATATTTTCCAAGATTACTCACTTCATGCTTATACTACCAGACTGCTTTCAGAATCTATGCAATGGACCTGAAATCACAAGATTTCACTTGATGTGAAACTCACCAAAGTTTATTACATGGCACAGAAACAAACAAAACTACATTACACCCAGGCATCCACCTCAAGTTAGACAATGTCAGTGGCTCAACACTTAGACTTCTGAAAGAAAATTTATCGCCATCATTTTTTTTCAGTCTCATAGAATCACATCGATTTTGAAAATTAAGACAGGAATAAATATTTATAGCTTTGTAGAACCAGGCACAGAATGTGAATAAGGTTGATGTGTTGGGAAGCTTGATGTATCTGTAGGCTACTGGCAAATGTAGTGAAATTACGTAGTTAATGGCTTATTGGAATTAACTTTATGAAAGGAAAATAGTGGCGAAGTAGCGAACTCTTCTGAATATGTAAGTTTACAAAGCAAAAATAATGAAGTCCAAGATTTAAAAACTACAAAAAGGTATCTTCAAAACTTTAAACTTTTAGCTTACACACACACTCACGCAAAAACTCTCTGGAGTGTCATGTAAGTTTAGGAAGTGCTTTACATCACAGTAACAGGTAGAAATTCTCCAATGAACATTCCGTGACCTGTTTGTCCTCTGATATCTCAGACTGTTTTTATTATATTTAAAACAGATCTGTACAATGACCTATGGCAAAAGGTTAAAAAGTAAACATGGATGGAGAACACATATTTGGTTAGTTAGTTAGTTATTTTGTCCTGGAATTTATATCTTATCATCAGTATGATACACAAGGACAGGGTTAGCTGTAGGGCATTACCTATTGGGTATGTCTGAATATACCTCTGAGTTACTGGACTTGTGCAGGGTGTGTGTGTGTAAAATTTACACATGTCAGTATTGTCTCATAGTACAAAATCTGCATTTCAACATCAAAGCTTCAATTCTACCCCTCTAGAGAGCTATTAGGAGATACAGAAAGAACATATTGGACAGTGAAAGGTGTAAGTTTGTGGGAAGACAGAGGCAGGGCTCTACGGTCTCCACTTATGCTTGTGGAGTTGAATGAAAAATTAACTTTTCAACTGGCTCTCTAGAGTCCCTGGAAGAAGTGAACATCGAAGGTGCTTGGGTAAAGTCTTGAAATAAAATAAAGCAGACAAGCATCTCCAGAATCAGAATTGTACTTGTAATAATATTGACTAAAGGCCACAGTTTCTGTGGAAGTGGAGACTGTATGTGTCAATTTGGGATTCCTGGGGTTTCCAGATGGAAACTAGGGAAATCTGGGGATGGAAGAATCCAACTGCAGGTTGTTCCCATGCTGTGAGCAAATAGTAGACACCAAGGGGATGGTTTGTGTATCTACTTAGCAGGAGATTTCACAAGTGTCATCAGTCAAGTCAAAGGTCTGGTCCACAGGGTTCAGTTCACCAGAGGCCTTTAGATAATTAAGCCTTTGTTTCGGACTCTGAGAACATAAAACAAAGGAAGCAAGTATTCTCCTTTTGTCTCCTTACTTAGTGAGCTAAACACAGAGGATTTACTTATATAGTGAAATAGATTCTTCAGGAAGGATGTAGAGGGAAGGAATAGTAGAAGAGAGAGGCACAGATAAAAGCCTGTGAGAGGAGATGGAAATTCACATATAGAGTTCATTTATAGGATAGAGGGATGATTTGTGTGGTGTCTCAAAGAACTGTGATGATTTAGCAGAGCTGAGTAGAATTGAAATGGGAAGGATGTCAATGGTTGGATAAGTTGGAAGAAAGTAACAGCTCATCCTTAGTGATTGTGAAAAGGGTAAGGAGATGGTAAAATAGCTGGGACAAAGTGGCATTGTCTTGGGAGGTCTGTTAGGGATTTAGGATTTGAAAAGGGGTCAGTCATTTTATAAAGATGTAGTCTGAGACTGGTGTGGAGCCATAATAATGAGAGGCCAGGTTCAACTCAGGAGTGCTGGACAGACAGACCCAGAAGTTGGATGAGTACGTGGAATTGGCATATTTTGTTTTTTGTTTTTTTGGTTTTTTTTTTTAACTGATGAGTTCTGTTTAAGGGTACTCGGCTGTCGTATACAGAGATTAAAGGGAAATACAGAAGTAGAGTCCATAGAAGGAACCTAATCAGGGAGACAAGGGGGAGATTGAAGGGCTGTGTCTAATGAAAAAATTATTTTACTTTGAGAAGACAGAGATTGTACAGGACCCTAGAGAGTGAAATAAGCATGTCAGATTATGAACCAAGGGTTGTAGTACAGACTATAAAACAGTTCTTGAAGAATGCTTTCCTTCCATGCCTAGTTATTTGGGGTGACAGTGTCAGGGGTCAAAGTTTAGGGACGAGAGTCTAGGGAGGGAGGGCAGAAGTGGAGAGGGGCATGGCACAGAATTGAAGATATCAAAAACCTGGCCCTAGGAAGCTGGGTTTAATCCTTCAGGGGTTCCTGTCTCAGTTTACCTGAAATACCTTTGCTCCTCTAGAGCATGCTGGTCTCTGCTTAGGTCACACGGGAGCCCCAGCAGGAGACATGCTAGACCGCAGATTTCTTAGGGAGTTTTAATGCTGGTATTAAGTAGGTGCCTGTTTGTCATACATAATGGATTCTTCTAATAATAGAGTGGGTGCTTCTAGGTATCCTCCAGCCCAGTGTATTCAAGTAATTATTCAAAAGTTACATAGTAAATATCAATGTATCTGTTGCCAACCACTCTATGAAGTACAATGGGAGAACCCACAAAGGAATTCTACTTCAAAAGACTTATAAGAGAACATGATTTGCTGACTCAAGGAATCATGTTTTCAAATAAAATAAATTAATACTAAAACTATCAGATTTGATTAAAAATTGTTGATCAAGAATTGGTCAAGTAAAGTCCGCTAATACTCACTGAGCATGCCAATTCTGATAATGGCCAATGTTTAGACTGCAGGTCTATAAGGTTTACAACTTGATGTACTGTTACAGTAAGATCTTTGTGAAAGGAAGTGCTCTGTGCCCTTTTCATTTTGGAAGAGAAGTGGGTGGATGTATCATGAGAGATCATGTAGGAATTTGTAATAATATAATAAATCTTTAGTGCCTCTAGAAGACAAAAAAAACCTCAAAACAACAACAAAAAAAATTAATTGACTACTCGGTGGGAAGTCTTCATAGGCATAGGCAGACGGCATAGTGGAAGAAACAGAGACTTTGAAGTTAAAAGACAAACTGCAAACATTATACATTGCTAGGGAGGGGGATTTTTTGTAAGAGGAGACAGCATAAAACGTCACACATGTTTATAGGAAGTGCCAGATGATAGATTAACACTAACAACCGTGAAATATTACAGTAAAAATTATGAGAGCCACAAGCTTCATGCTTGTCAAAGACACTTTCAAGATGCTTCATTCTTCATCCACATTACTAGAGAAAAATCCTGCTAATCGTATTGAAATGGGTTATCAATGTCCCATTGTGTCATAGATCGATGTACTCTTACTTGAAAAAAGAGATGACTAAGTGGTCAAGTGCTTGCAAGCAAGCATGAGGCCTATAGTTGGGAATCTACAGCCAACGTTTTAAAAAGCTTCATTGGCATGATGCATTGGCCTGTCTGTAACCACAGGGGAGGACAATTCCAGAAGATCTCTGTCAATTGTGTCCATCAAGAATATCTAGACAGTGAGAGCCAGGCTTAACAAGGAACCATTCTCAAAAAATAAGGTGATAATTGAGAAAGATAGCTAATATTAATCTCTGTTCTCCACATGTATAAGCATGAATGAATATGTACACATATGCACATGCACACACAAAAATGCAAACACAAGCAAATCCAGAATGTGTGTTTTCCTCCATGGGTAGAGATATTGATGGATTAATTTCTTCATTACTTACCCTATTTAATAGCTGTGTGTATGAAGAGACTATGAATTTAATAACCACACAGGAGCAGCTGAGTTCCTTAAATCACAGAATTACTCACTTATCTGAAGATAGTAGTTTACAAAATGTCAGTTGCTACCTGTTCATCTAACAACTAATTACAAACTATTAACTAACCTAATACATTTTCTGTGCAAAGTACTTGAAGTTTTTTTTTTTTTTTTTTCCTACAGAGATATGAACCTGAATTCTTTCCTTGGGTATTTTTGGTCTTTTCTTGATATTCTTGTGAATTCCATGGAAGTCTCAATTGACAGTAGAAAAGGTGCCACTATGACATTGACTCATTAAGCTCATTTACATAGATACCTTTACTAAAGGGATGTTTAATGTTAAACAGCAATATGGTGAAGCCATTTCAGATAAGAAAAATTGTTGAATAAATGCTTTTTTAACTTTTACCTACAATATTTATACATTTAAATAGTGAATAAAAAAGGAACAACAACGTGACTTCCTTAACAGTGGAGAAAATAAAAACAACTCTTTAAAACTTGAAAAAAAATCAAAATAGTGTCAATTCTTAAATGACATTTCTTGAAGCTGACTCATGAGACACTGACACTATTCAGAGAGACACTGAACCTTTGGTTTAAAAACTAACCATATTTAACTTTATATACTTGGACTCACTGCCTAACACCTATGAAGTGACCAGGTCTCTTTTACCACAGAACTCCCACAGTCATAGAACATCTCATCACACACCAACAGAAAAGTCAAACATCCAAAGCTCTGAAATCATAAGCCAAATTGAATCTTACCATTTTGTAAACCATTTATCACAGATATTCTGTTACAGAGACAGAAAACTACCATAGCTACTAAATTTAAATACTTAAAAAGCCATTCTTCAAAGTAAAAAATTATAAAATCCTAAAGAAAACTATGCAAAAATAATGTTTTGGAATAACGGCTCATGGCCCAAAACATCCTTTGTAAAATCTTTATTCCCGTTATTCTTAAACAATTTTAGATCTTTCTTCCTCAAAGTTAATATTTAGTTAGTTCATGTTTCCTGGATTTTTTATGAAGATCACCATAACATACCATGTGCTCAGTAATTTATTTTAATGGACTGGATTTAAAAACAGGATGCAAAATGTTTCTATTTATTACAATTACATTCGCTTTTTAGTTGTGTCTTTAATTTTTTATTCTTATTTTCTGAATTTTGTTGTGAATCAACCATTAATGCTTTGTTCCTTACATTTTTCCCCTTGCATTTGAAGAATTTTTCAATTTGGTATTATGATGCACAGTTTGAAATTTTCGATGGTCATTTCAAAATTGCATATTGTCTGTTTCTATAGTAAGTTAAATTGGTTTTTATCATGTCATGATCAAGAGGTAGCTATTGATGTTATTATATAATATATAAGTCAACTTAAACACTGAGTATTTTGAGAGTAAAAGAGAGAGATTTCCATGTTCCAATGTAATACGCATAGTTTGCTCTGCTTCTACAAATTGAAATATTATACTAGATATTAGTATATTGAACTTTATTGAATTCTAATTTTAACAATCGTTTTACTAGCTGTGTTTACATAGTAACAAAGATTATATTTATTTCCAAGTTCACCTAAGTGTTCTTTTATTTTACAGTAAGAGATATATTTTTATTAATTTTTTTGTTTTAATTCTTGTTAAGAAATGTCTAGACTCATGACACGTAACATAAAACCTCATATTTGAGTCACTTTACTTGCTCTCTTGGATTCCTCTGATATCACAGTAAAACACTCATAGTACTGAAATGGGTGTACATATAAGCTTTGTTGATATGTAGTATAAATATGTTAGTCTGTCTTTAATATACTATTTTTGTTGAGGATCATATTTTGACTAATTTCTCTATAATATACCAGACAACATTTTAGATATAATGAACAACATGTTTTTGTTTCAACAGTTTCTCTTTACCATTCTAGCCTTTGACAATGCACAACTGATTAAAGACGAATATTATATTAAATGATTTACAAAATACAATGATGGGTTGATTTGGTACATGAATTGTAATTTGCTAAATGATGGTACATAAAGTTTATCAAAATTACATAAAGATCATTTTAAAAATTATGTTCTTATTTTTTATATGTATATGCAGGTATGTGAATATAGAAGACAAGAAGAAATTATTATATGCTAGAGGGATGGAATTGCACACGATCATCAACAATCATTAGATTCCGGGAGTTGAACTTTTTTCCTATGCAAGAGTAATATGTATTCTTAATTGCAAATCCAATTCTCTGATATCTTTTTAATCTTAAATATTATTACTTTACTTTCCAGAATTATAATTCTTAAAAAACATTCCTTTAATAATATGTGAACAACATAAGGGATTTAAATTTAACACATAAATAAGTAAATCATAATATATAGCAAAATAAAATAAACTCTTTAATAAAAAAAATAAGCAAACAAAACAAATAGATTCTTCTTAAAAAATGAAGATGGCCAATAAACACACGGGAAAATATTTCAACATCTTTACTCATCAGGAAAATGCAAATTAAAATTTAACTAGGTTTGAATCTTAACCCAGAGAGTACTGTTGTTACACAGGGAAACTAATGGCAGCAAATGTTTGTAAAAATATGTGAAAAAGCAAAGTCCTTTTTGTACTACTCTTAAGAATAGAAACTGGTGCAGTCAATATGGAAACATCTTGGAGTTTCTCAAGAAAGCAAAAATAGAAGCTTCTGACGATTCAGCTATACTGCTCCTGGGAATATACCCAAGCAAGTTAACAGCATCACACAGAGACTTCTCCTCCATCTGTATTGTAGCACTAGTTACAATAGCTGAGTTATAAAATCATCTGAGTGTCCATCAACAGATGGAAAACAAAACCTACTACATATGCACAGAAGAGCTATATTCAGTCCCAAAGAAGAAAAGAGTCATCATTATGAGAAAATGGGTGGTAACAGAGATTTCATTAAGTAAGTTTAGCCAGACTCACAGATAAATATTACTTCTATGGCATCTATATACCCCCCCACACACACACACATACAACACACACTTGGGAAGAAGAATGGAATTAGCAATAATAAAAGATAGAGTCCAGAGAGAATAATAAAAGTTCAAATGGTAAAAGTATAGAATATTCTTAAAGAAAATTATTATTAGAAAACTCACTGATTCACTGATTTGTATAATGTATAATATGTATAACACATTATATATAATATATAAATTTACCTAATTTAAAAAATATGTTACCTTCACTTCATAAGGCAGTTCCTATTAGATTGTTTTTTAGTTTTTCAAAGCTTCTGAATCTTCCTCCCAAATCAACCGTAAATCAAGATGATCAAGATTATCTCTCACAGACAGAGCCAGAAGGCATTGTATCTGGGCAATTTCTCAACTGTGGTTCCCTTTGCCCAGAAAGGTGACTTTAGGTTACATCAAGTTGGCACAATTGACTAAGATAGAAAGTAAAGTTTGAGTTCAACTTTATCATCCTGATTGGTTTTACTTTATGATGTTATAATGGTGAACACATAGTCATGCAAATATAATGAATAAGCATGGTAGCAGATGACTGTAAGCCTCCAGGCTCAGCATCAGAAAGCTCAGTCTCAGTGATCTTGACTTATTAGACCAGTCAGAGAGAGGAGAGGAAGAGGGGAAACCAGAGGAAAGGAGAAGAGAGAGGGGAGAGAAGTGAGAGAGAATCTTCCATAGTTTCCTTTAGATAATTTGCTGTGGTAAATTGTGGTACAATTTCTATAAAGTAAAACTAGACTTTATAAAAACATCAGCTAAGCATCAGCTTTGGAATAAGCTAAAATTACAGCCAATAGGCAGCATTTTTCCATGGTTTCTACTTTAGTTCCTGCCTTGACATCCTTCGATGATGAATTGTGTTCCAAAGTGTAAGCAAAATGAAGCCTTTCCTTGTCAAAGATCAGGTGATCACAAGTTTGTTGATTTATGTCAGAGATTTCAACTTGATTACATTGATCCACTTGTCTATTTTTACGCTAATACCATGTTGCTTTTACTACTATAGTTCTATTGTAGAACTGGATAAATATTCAATGCAAAAAATAAAGCATCTTCAACAAATGGTACTGAGGTAACTGGATGTTGGCATTTCGAATAATCAAATTTCCTCTATATCTATTGCCTTGCACTAAACTCAGCTCCAGCGAATCAAATACCTCAATAAAATCCACAGTGAGCCTGATAGAAGTGAAAGTGGGAAGTAGCCTTGAGTGCACTGGCACCTAAGACAATTTCCTGAATAAAATGCCAATAGCACAAAGAAATTGATGATTAATAAATGAGATTGCATATAGCCAAAAGCTTCTGTAAGGCAATAGACACTGTCAATAAGACAAAGGGGAAGCCTATAGAATGGGAAATTATCATCAGCAGTTTCACATCTGACAGATAGATAATCTCCAAAATATATAAAGAACTCAAGAAACTATACATCAAAACACCAAATCATCCAATTAAAAATGAGGTATTGATCTAAACAGAGAATTCTCAACATAAAAATCTGAAACGACTCAGAGAGACTTGAAATATTGTTCAATATCCTCAGCTACCAGGAAAATACAAATAAAAAAAAATTCTGAGATACCATCTTACACATGTTACAATGGCTAAGATCAAAACCTCTAATGACAGCCTATGTTGGAAAGCATGTGGAGTAAGGGGAACACTCCATCACTTCTGGTGGGATTGCAAACTTGTATAGCCACTTCAGAATGGAGGCTTTCAAAAAATTTGGAATCAGTCCACCTGAAGAGCCAGCTATTTCAATCTTGAGCATATACTCAAAGGATGCTCAATCATACCACAAAGACATTTGCTCAACTATATCCATATCAATGTAATTTGTAATATTCAGAACCTATAAACAACTAGATTACCCTCAACCAAAGAATAAAGAAAACATATATTTAGACAATGGAGTATTACTCGGTTGTAAATAGCAATGACATTGTAAAATTTATAGGTAAATGGATAGAACTAGAAAAAAATCATTCTGATTGAGGTATCTAGACTCAGAAAGACAAAAATGGCATGTGTTCACTCATGAGTAAATATTAGCTGTAAACTAAAGTATAACCAGGCTACAATGAATATTCCAGAGAAGCTAGGTAACAAGGAGGGAACATGAGAGATAGGGTTGGGTGACTTAGGGGCAGAATAGAGTTGAAGAGCAATAAAGGAGATGTCTCAATGGTGTTTTGTATGTCGGGGTTACAAAGAAACCTGGTACCAGGGAATCTCCCAATAATCCACAAAGATAACCCCAGCTAAGGCTCCCAGAAACAGTGAAGAGGGTGCCTGAACTGGCCATCTCTTGTAATTGCATTAGTGCTTATTTATAAACCGCTTTGAAATTTTCTTACATAAATGAGATTTTCCATTATAATCTTTGAATACAAACTTATTTCCATATTTACTCTCAAGAATTTAGTCAATATGTTTATTTTTTATATAAACAAAATTTTTTATTTCTTTTTTTGGTACAAAATTTTTCTTCTCTGGTCCTCTCTCTCTCTCTCTCTCTCTCTCTCTCTCTCTCTCTCTCTCTCTCTCTCTCTCTCTCTCTCTCTCTCTCTCTCTCTGAGTGTTCATGTGTACTCCTGCGTGCCTGTTTGTAAGTATGACCAACAATATGGCATGTCTGTCCTCAGAGATCCTGTGGAGGTCAGAAGACAAACTTGGCTGTGTGTCTTTCACTTCAGCCTATTTGTTCTTTTGTTCACGGCTGTATAAACCAGGTTGACCCGGATTGAGTTCCTGTGGCTTCTCCTACCTCTGCTTCCCATCTCCTTGGTAGAGGCATGGGATTATAGACACTTGAGCTATAGTTTTCAGGGACATTTAAACTTGTTTTATACCAAACTGGCATGCACTTTTACCTATTTTGCCAGATCTCCTCAGCTCATCCTTCATTTTCATTATTGTGGATAAAAATCTACTGTGGAAGTTGCTTAAAAACTTCCTAAACATTATATAACTGGCTATCTGTCCAGGAGTTTATATGAAGCTCAAGTGAAAAAGAAAAGACTATCTCTTCTTTTAAATGATTTCATTGTAGAAGTACATATTTTTTGAGTATCACTTAACCAAAACACATACATTAAGAGCAAAGCAAGTTGTATACAATACAGGTGTTTCCGGAAATATTTAAATTAGAACTTAGGCAAACTTCATACTATTGCTCCTATAAGTATTTTCGTAAATTCTACTCCTTTTGTCTTTTAGAGACCCATTTGATGGCATAGATGAGTGATACATCAAACGTAGACAAATGTTTGAACTCAATAGAGCTAGGAATTGATGGACATAGCCTTTCACTTTTCTTCCTCAATTTTCAAAGTGTGTTTCATTTTTTTTCTATTTAAAAAATGTCAGTGTATGTCCACTGTATGTCAACTTTCTTTTAAGTATTCAAAGTGGTAGAAGGATACACAGTCCACTCTGGCATCGTGATTGCTTTAGCAATGCACATTAGATTTAACAGTACTGATGTATTGGAGGAATCTGAGAATATAATGAAATTACATGTAATTTCATCCATGAGAAACTCTAAGCACATCTAGAAAATTGCTCCAATTTGAGTCAAAACACCACAATGGAAAATACATACTTGACATATTTGCTCTTGCTACCATTCACTGAATGGGCTCTTAGCATCACTGAGCCACGTCTTACAGCCAAGAAGAGCATCCAATTTCATGCTGTCCTTCCATCTCTTCACAGTTAACTGGCCAGTTGAAGTCTTCCTGTTTTCCTGTTCTAAGTTGACTTCCCCTGATGCCGTCCTGTCTGATCACCTGCTCCTGAGTGGATAATACTTATAATTTGCTTCTAAGCAATAAAAGGCACGCTAGAGGTGTGGAAATACTGCTTCAAATTTCATCGCTTATTACATGACAAATGGTGAAAAAAGTATAAGAGGAGGATTATTAATTTGTGTCTTAATTACTTTTCAATTACTGTTAAAAGACACTATGACAAAGATAACTTACAGAACTGGGGCTTAGTTATTGAGGGTATGTCCATGACCATCATGGGAGAGAGCATGACAGCAGGCAGACATGACACTTGAGCAGTACCTGATAGCTTATAACTTGGCCCAAAAGCACGAGGCAGAGAGAGAGAGAAAGAGTAATGGAGATGACATGAAGCTTTGAAAGCTCAAGGCTTTCCCACAGTGACCACCTCCTCCACAAATCAACACTTCCTACTCTTTACCATATAGTTCCACAACTAGAAACAAAGTATTCGGGTTTATGAGCTTATGGGGCCATTCTTGTTCAAACCACCCTGGTTAACTGTAGTTATAAAGATAGAGCATTTGGAACGTGTTTCAACTGATAAAGTGAAGCCCTTAAAAATGGTGTAGATGAAGTCAGATGAAAGAGCTTATGTCTACCTTTCTGCTCATCTCAAAGGAGCAACAGTTGTGCTAAGAACTCCGATATCTATTATTTTATTATTTCCTATTCTTTTGCTAAATACAACTGCATGAGGCCTTTTGAAGTTTCTGTCTTTTCTAAAATGCCTATTTAATCAAAATTTGCAAATATCATGAGCCAAAATATTTATACCCATGAATTTCATGGGTTTTCTATATAACTGTTCATAACTAAATTTTTTCATAAATTATTCTGCTTTTGAAAATATTATTCAATCTAGTTGCACACAATAAATTTGTGTAGAATGCAGTTCATAACTATGCATAATATTTACATACTGCAAAGGGTTAAAATACTTTCAAATGGGGTTTGATACAGAAGTTGATTATCCTCACAGTCATTTTAAGGTAAAATCCAATTGATGTAAATTTCTTTTCCCATGCCTCCAGTCTTTGCAACCATCATGAGTTCTGTCTGGTTCTCTCTCTCTCTCTCTCTCTCTCTCTCTCTCTCTCTCTCTCTCTCTCTCTCTCTCTCTATCTCTATCTTGAACTATAAATGAATTTCTTTGAATACCTGTATATTTACAAATGAAAATTCATATTTTTTTTTTAATCTGTGTGCATTATGCTTTCCATTTAGCACTGTGAGTGATTACTGGAATGTAAAGTATGTGAGTCTGGCTTTTTAAAGAATTAACCAAGGTCTTAGAATTGCTTAGGAACTCTTTATAGAAAGTTACATTATGGCCCACTAATATTGTGCCTTAACAAATTAACTTACACTCAATAAATTAGATATACAAATGTTTTGATTCTCTCCTTAATGAAGAACAAGATTTTTACACTATTGAGAAATATAGTCATGATATGAAATAACATTTAGTTTTAATTAGTGGAAGTACTATAATGAACCTGCTTGTACATTCATTGAGTAAAGAAGAACTTGCTGTGGAATAATCCTCTTGTATACTGTAAAGATTTGTCACTTGGTTTAGTAGAATGCTGATTGGTCAGTAGCCAAGGATGAATAGAAGGAGAAGGGTAAAGTCAGGAGTCATCAGCCAGATGCAGAGGGATGTTGTGGGAATGTCACATGGCAGACAGATTAATGAGAATGGGTTGAGTTAAGATGTAAGAGCAAGCTAGCAATGTGCCTGAGCCATAGGCCAAACAGCATGAACTTAATATAAGCATCTGAGTCATTTCTGGGAGCCTGAGCAGCAGCAGCGGGTGGCTAAGGGGTCTGGCATGGGAGATCTGTGGGTCTGGGCCTCTGGCCGCCCAGGACCAAGAAAACACATTGCAACAGAAGGAGCAGTAGATGAATGTACCATGCTAATAAAAGCACTGCCAGAGTATAAGTAAGAAATATGTGTTAACTTAAAATGTGAGAGCTTGTTTTTATAAGCCTTAGCTATTGGCTAAACATTTATAATTTATATTAAGCCTCCGAGTCAGTTATTTGGGAAGTAGCTGCTATGTATTTAGTCAGACAGGCAGTAGAGATGACTACAAGAACTTCTTCTTTTGCATTTCTATCTTTTATACTTCTCTTGTTTGGGTGTAAATAACTAGTTCACATGTTTTTACCCTTATTCAGAATCACCTCTTGCAGTCTAACTATTATTAACTGAGACATTGGGCTCCAGATGACTGAGTTGTGCTGTAATGTGATAAACTAAGGTTTAGGGATCCACGAAAGGTGATTGTGCATGGGAAAAGTTCATGAAATCTCAATTCTGAACCTGAAAGCTAGGGGAAGAATGTTCTCACCATAAAGCCTCTGCAGGCTACTCAGTCCTCAATGCAGCAGTATTGGGAGATGAAATATAGTAATTGTAAGGGTTCCTGGTACATAGCAGCCACATGGTAAATCCAACATAGCAACAGATGAGATGAGAATTCCTGGCATGTAGCCCCCATGAGGTTTACCCAACATAGTACCAGCAGAACATGCTGAGAACGGAGGACACACTTCTTGGTATGGCTATTAAATCTGTGCCCACCTGCTCTCTTAAAAGCAGATACCAAATGAAAGTCTGACTCTCTCTCTCTTCTGCTTTGGTCTCTCATACCCACTTGGCAACTCCCCTTAATAAACTGTAATGTGGCATCTGGCAGTGTGTGTCTGATCTCACACGCAAAAACAACAGTAATAGATGATTTTGACAAAAGGCTCTGTCTTCACTAACATGCTAATGACATTAAGTACTGTGGGCTCAAGATGGGAGAAGAAGTCTCCTTATAATTGATAAGCCTAGACCATTCTCATTCTTTCTTACTCCCTTCTTTTACCATGGAAAGACACAGCAGGATGGTCGCAGCCTTTTAGCTCTTTGCTACAATCCAGAGTCACTGCACTTCTATTCATAACAAATGTCTTAGTCTGTCATACTCTGTATAAATACAGTCATAGTCTGCATGAAAACACAAAACAGACCAAATATACATACTTCTGTATATTGTTCCTCATATATAACTCCCCTATTATTTAAAAAAAACACAAAAAACAAAAAACAAAACAAAACAAAACAAAAAAACTCACCTAGATTGAAAAGTTTCTACTGGGTTCAGCAGAATCAAGTCAAACTTTCAGAAAAAGAAACCAAGATCAGATATAAGGACAGACATTATGCCTCTGCTTAATTTTTCCCACACTGAAATTACAATTAGGTAATATTTGTTTTAATTTTGCTTATGGCATTTACACTATTATCATTAGTCACTTGCCATGCTCCTGCTTCTGACTCAGTAGTGGCTCTCTGTAAAGATCTTCATCAAAGTCCCAAGCCAATTAAGAGAAGCCCCTCTTTTTTGCTTTTTACTACATAGCTGCCTTAGGAATTATAATAACGCCTATAGACCACCATAGGGCTTACATTTGTGCTCATAGTTGATTTGATTTGAAGTGAAGAATTCTGTTAAAATGAGCCAATTTAGCTCCTTCTTTAGAATTTGAGAGTTGAGGAATAAAGAAGCATACAAAGTCTTTACCTATATAAAAATTTCTCAGCCTTCATTTTTTTGATCATTGTGATTTATTCAGGCTTAGTGTGAGAAGTAATGAAGCAAGTATCAATGATGGAGGCAAATGATGAAGACAAAAGAAAATGATAGAAGCATTTGTTCTTGGAGGAACTGCCAGCCTTTTGATTTTCTTTCTTGTTTCCATGATTTTAAAAAACAGTGTTTCTTTGTTCCCATCTAACCAATACATTGGGTTTCTGTCACTTGCCACCAATGGAATGCTAATTAACAAGCTGGTTGAAAAGTCACAAATAAATGACCATACATCATTTATTGGTCTCATTTTTCTGTGCTATGTCTCCCAAGTCTACAAATGTAATGATGTTTTGGGTCTTAATGATCTTTCTATTTACTAGTACTCTCTATAGCTATCAAAGGCTGGTCAGAGAACCAGTGAGGCTAAACAAATAAAATGAGTGAAAAAGTAAGTAGAGGTCGAGGGTCAAGTTCTCCTCTACACAGAGAGGCAATAAGATTCATTTCTTAATGCAGCTTTGTCAGTGATTGTGGTGGTGAGTATTCATTGTCAAGCTGACAGAGACTAGAATGGCTGGAGGAATAGAGAAGCCTCTGTGCATATCTTTGAGGGATTATTCAAATTGAGTTATTTGATGTGGGAAGAGTCACACTAAATGTGATGGCATAATCCAGCGGGTTTTGGATGGAACAAAGAGAAGTAAGCAGGATGGGCACCAGCCTCCATCTCTCCTCCTTTATGACCCTGGGTATAACGGAATCACGTTTCTCAAGTTCCTGCTATCATGATATTCCCGATCTAATGGACTGCTACACCTTCAAATTGTGAGCCAAAATAACATTGTCCTTCTTAAAGTTGTCTTTTCCAGGTACTTTGACTAACATGACTAAGCCAGTAATCTTACCCCTTTATTCCCTTTAAAATGCATTCATACTGTATGACTTGGGATTGCTTCTACTCACTGTTTTCCTAATTCAAAATTCCAAATGCTGTAACTAAAGTGCTAGCTAGAGAACTGTCTCCTAAAGAGTCAAATAAGGTGACAAACTTTGTAAACTATGTACCTCAATTGCCTTTTAAGGTTTCTTGTCCCCAGGAGGTCATGGAAGATACCATTCCAATTTTGCATATGACTTTCCATCGCATGCCCAATAGCTGCACAATAAATGTTTGTTTAAATGAGAGGAAGGACAGGAGCCATGTGGTTGTGAAAAGCGGAGCTTGTGATGAAAAGTCACACTTTAGTATCACACTTAACATTTGATGCCTAAAACCCTTTACAATATTGATAAAATAAAAATTCAGTGCTAATTGGAATTCTCTATTTTGACTGTCAGCTCTCTTATTTAAAACATTAGAAGTGGCACCATGTATAATTGACTGTGTAAGAGTGCAAACCATTCTGAAGTGTTATGAATATGCTTAGGCGAGTGTGGAGTTGGGACTGGGGGTGAGAAGGCTTTCAATTTTGTGGTTTAAGATCACATCCTGCACTGTGCCGATGGGCCTGACTGCTAGTCACAAAGAAGCTTTGAGAATTTTTGATGATATAAAACCATCAGCCAAAAGAGATCAAAGGGTGGAATTTCCGGCTCTGGGTCATGCATTTTAAAGGCAGATTCACCTCACAGAATTTCAAGGACTAGGATGGAAACAGCTGGGTTCCATAAGAGGCATCATCTATCCCAAGATGGCGAGGAATCAGAGACACCTTTCCTTCAGATCAACAGGAAAAGGGAATTAGGATCCTGAATTCTAGCTTATCGGGTTCTTAAAGCTAACTGAAGAACCATTGGTCCATACAAAAAGGCAACATTTATTGACAAAGCTATGATATAATTTATGCAGCTTTTAATGTTTCGTGATTAATTATAAGTAAAAATTAAGAAAATGTTACAAAAGGCAGGAATTTGGAGTATCTATTTTACTTATGTTAACTATATTTTATATTATTTATTTGTGCGTGTGTGTGTGTATTTGTTAGGCAGGTTGTCATGTACATGGCACCAACTTCATGGTTACAAAGTTCAAGCAACAACTTTTAGAGGGCTAATTCTCTTCTTTTAACATATCATCCCTGTGACAGAATTCCTAAAGTCAGTCAAGGTGGCAAACACCTTTATTTCCTGAGAAATTCAACGAACACCAAAAAATTACTTTTAATATAAAATTATATTAAATTATTTTCTACAATTATTTCTATGTTACCATATTAGATTTGATGAAACCAGTACACATTTTTAAGCAAGGTAGGATGCTCTCAGAGAAAATTACATGGCAAAATAGAGGAACAGATTCTAGATTCAACTACTAAATGGCAGATGCCCCATGTGATATGGATGAACACACCATTGAACTTCAGTGCTAGAGATTGAAGTAGGTCCTTGAACATTCTCAGCTGACTACCATGCTGGTCCATCCGGACTGGTGATTATATTTTTATCTACAGGCCTAACTGATTTGTTAAGAGGAATTCTGGAAAGTTTCAAGGACTTATAAGCTAGTGTCATCATAGAGGAGGGTGTCTCAAATGAGAAGAACACCCCTTAGGAACAGGCTGTAGGAAAACCTGTAGGGCATTTTCTTAGTGAGTGACTGATGCTGGAGGATCTAGCCTATTGTGGGTGGTGCCATCCCTGGGTGGTGATCCTAGTTCCTTAGAGAGCAGGTTGAGCTTGCCATGGGGAGCAAGCTTGTAAACAACACTCCTGCCTGGACTCCTGCTCAGCTCCTCTTTCTATGTTCCTTTGAAATTTGAGTTCCTACACTGACTATCTTCAAGATGGAATATGAAATAGAAATATAAGCCAAGTAAACCTTTCATCTCTAAGTTGCTTTGGTCGTGATGTTTAATCACAGCAGTAGAAATCCTAATAAAAACACCTTTTCAAGATAATAAGAAAGGGTTCACAACATCTTTCTCTGACCTAGTCACACATAAGCATAAAGATGTGTACCTGTAAACATAGATACACAATATATCCATATGTATATATACACATACAAGACAAAATAAAATAAACTTGTTAAACATAACTGAAATCTCTTTCCTACTCATTTCAATGAGTAGGACCTGTCACACTTCCATTTGTCTAAGCCAGAAATAGGAGTGTTGAGAATGTATTGCCTGTTTCCCTCCAAACCCATTCCACTGAAGTGTGTGTGTCTGTGTGTGTGTGTGTGTGTGTGTGTGTGTGTGTGTGTGTGTGTGTGTGTGTTTGGTAATGTTCATGCCATAGAATCTAGCTGGAGTTGTCAAACTTTTTGAGAGGTTTGTTTTGTTTTCCTTTAGTATCTCTTTGTAGAAAGACTGGCACTCAGTTTTGTTTTGACTGCAGGCTGTGTACTAATGGCCCAATTTCTGAGAGCCAAACCACAGAGAACCCATAAAACTTGTCTTAATGGGATTTTACCTTGAGCACCATCTGTAACTAGGCAGGGGGCTTCCATGCTACTCCATTACTGTGATGTTTAGGTGAGTGTCACAGGTTCCCTCTGGCCTCAGGCTTTATGAGATCCACTGAGCACTGGAGAATCCTCAGTGGATGTCCAGGTGTGTGCAAACGTTTGCATGCACAGCATGATCACATGCATCAGCAGTTTTGAGCATAGGGACTGAATCTTTGCTGCATGTTTTGTTCGTCTTTTGTTATTTTTCTTTCCTTTGCACCTGTTGGTGCTATTGATACAAGGGCAACCAGATCTAAAGGCACAGAAGTAACCACAGATGCTACACCAGAAGTGTGCTGATGGCACCATCTGCTTCCTGCTATTCTCTCTGGTCATTGATTTCTCTGGGAGATTTTCTTCAAACTGGTTGGGACAATCTTAAGGCATGTTGAGTGACATATGGTGTGCTTTCCCAGTACTGATTTTGGCGTGTTTTTATGGAAAGAGCAGGTGATGGGAAAACAAAAGGCCTTATTGAAAAGTCTGTACTTGTTTCCTCACTAGACAGCCAGGCATTTTTTTTTTTAAAGGCTGGCTTATAAGGGCCTTGATTAAGGAGAAAACATTAAAAATACACTGTATTTGATGAAAGATTGTGTAAAAAATACATCATAATCGTTATGAATATGTTTGTTTTAGATTTTCTAAAATGAATCTATATCATTTTTTTCTTAGTTGAGAAGGAAGGCAATCTTCCACCTGCCATAGTGGTACCTGCACAACATTTGTAAAAATTACGCGTGGGCTCTTCAATTTTGTGTGTGTGTGTGTGTGTGTGTGTGTGTGTGTCCATGCATGTATGTGATTTCTTTGTATATGCATATGTGAATTTCTATGCACACATGTGCATGTGCACAGCTGAGCCATCACTCCATCTGTGACCATATTTGATTATTGAGAAATTTTAATTTACTTTTAAACTTTATTGTTCAACAGTGTCTTGCCCATGATAGCAAAAGCATATAGAATAAAGAAATTAATACAATAAAAAAGAAACTGAAGGAAATAGGGCAGACAGAAAAAAATTTATGGAAATAAAATTTAGAGGGGGCTAGAGTGAAAGCTCAGTTGTTAAGATGCTGGATACTCACACTGAGAACCTGGATTGAATTACGAGCACCTCCATGACAACTCACAACCAACTTCAACTCTATTTCTAGGGAACCAAATCCTCTCCTGGCCCCATATTGAACCTGTACACACAGTGCAAAAGACTATGCAGTACTTACATAATACACAAAAGTAATGAAATAAATAAAACTTTTTAGTTAAACAAAGATAGTGTATATTAAAAACCATTAAACTGACATCTGTAGATGTCAGTATTTAGATAAAAACCACAACAACACACAAAGCCTTTTGTAACAAAACAGAGCGCAGTAGAGAAGAGTAGGCTATTTTCTTTTTCTCCATATAATCTCTTGGATTGGATCCTATTGTTCTGATGGTATAGCTTTGTCACAGTATCTTTGTGTATTCATAATTGTACTGCAAAAATGACTGCTATGTTAGAAGCGTCAGTTCTTCCTTCTCCTCCTTCGTTTCCTTCTCAATTTCTTCTCCATCTCTTATCTATTGTTTCCTAACTATGTAATGCCTTCTTATATCCTACTGTTTCTTAAGTGTAAGACATTCCCTTCTTCCTGGGTATACTATAGTTATACACACATACATATATTTGTATATGTAAGTATATATATTTATATATAATCTTGTTTTGCTTATCAAATTATTTGAAAGCAAAATAAAGGATAGTTCTGATCATTAATCACCTTGAAGTTTGCAAATAACAGATTAGATACCAACAGATTGTATAATATTGAGATCAGCGACAATAGACAACTCCAATCAGAACCCCACCAGTGAAATTTAATAACCTAAAGATAAAAAAAAATGTGTCCTGGATTTATGTGTCTCTAGAAGGTATAACATGGCCGATGATCTCTGAAACTAAGAAGCATTGTATTATTCCTGCACTCTTCAATTCATACTAAATGTTATCAACTTCATACTATTTCTGTTCCTCATAAAGACGGGCTACTATAGAAAGCCTCTCCATGTACTGGAGCATCCTCTAGAAGAGTTCACTTTCAAAGTGCATCAATTATGAACTGCAAACCAAAGCTGATTAGCAATCTTTTCCTTCTTAGAAAGTTGGGAGAGAGCTATTTTATTAGGAAATTTCCAAGAGGTAATGTAAAGAGACAGACTTGCTGTCTTTCACCTTTAGCTGCACAGGTTCTTCCCTTAGGGATAGAGTGTTTCAATTCCCACTGCTCAAACAGCCAATGAAAAGGCACTTGTTCTATTTATTCTCATTGAGTAAGACCATTGGACCAAAGGTTCATCAATATGAGTGGAAGTAATGAGCACATATGATATTTATAAAAGGAAGGAAATTCGTGTTTCTACTGTATTTTCTAAAATTTATCTTTTGCATTATTGAACCTTATTTTTCCTTTTGTAAGTGAAAAGTTTCTGTTTATCAAAGTTCACAAGCAAGTTATGAATACTTACGCTTTCTGATAACCTTCTCAAAATATTAGGTGTGGGTAACAACAATGCAGTATAGACACATTTTACACAATATCAAACATATTTTAAGCCCAGTACTTTCTCCTTTACATTACATTCTTTTCTTGATATGTCACATCTTCTGTGAAAGAACACACACACACACACACACACACACACATACATCCAAAAGAAATACATTTTAAAATGACAGAATTTTACATATTCAGTTGAAATTCACATGGAAAGTGTTTTTTTACATCTATATACCCTTTAATTTTTGAAAACCAAGTTATGTATACTACATATAAATATCAACTCAAAATGCTAATTGCAACAGAAAGTCAATACAGCCTCTATATATTATATCTGTCTCCCTGTATTTCATAATGGATGTATTTTTCCTTATACTACCTACAAATTACTTGATAGTAGTGGAGGCTGGTCATTTGCTTTAGCATTGCCATAGGAATCAAAATTTACAGATTTGACTATGTGGAATAATTAAAGATAAATAGAATGGAGACATGTAAAAAGAGAGAAGTGCTCATTATTTTTAAAAAATGTATTTCTAAAATTAGCCTCAGGTATTAATAATTACATTCCTTCCAGGACATCATACTTTAAAATAATTATGTGTGGGGTTTTGATCCATTGGCATACTAGCAGTATCTATTATGGTGATTGAAAACTGACAGATAAATCCCTTCAGTTGCAAGGTGTTGACTGGATCAGAGACTAATGATATAAATAAAAAAAGCAAGAGAAAATTCTGAGCCTGGCATTAGTGTCAAAATCAATGAATTACCCATATCTGAGACTGATTAGCACCCAGAAATTATAACTCTAAATGTATTCATGCTGTTTCTAGGAAAGGACGTAAAAGTCCCATTATGCACCCCAGACCCCAAATTTACATGTTTCCCTTCTCTACTTAACTCTAGTATCAGTGTTAGGGGCTTAAAATATATATGGCATAGATCACCCTGTGCAGGTTCTGCTGGGTTGAAAAATAATGTCTTCCCGGAGAACCTGAGACATTGATAAAGCTTGCATTGATTTAGCAGCATCCACTCTTCAGGCTCCTCAATTTATCAGAGCAGCTTCATATCAAATGAGAAGGCAAAACTTGATTCTACAGTGAAGTCTTATGAAGATATAAACAAACCTAGGTCTTTGTCCTTGTCACGCATGAATTTTTTCATAAATTTCACTAAGACTAAGTTATGTTAACTGTAGTAACAAGTAGTGTATACAAGGTACACACACACACACACACACACACACACACATCACACAGACATACACACACACATAGACACACAAAGACACACACACACACACACTCCAAACATATATGTAGTTACCAGAGTTTATCCTATAATGGAAGACATTGAGTTAGAAACCAGAGATCTGTCCTGTGATCAGAGACATGACACTGGAATTTGTTGATCTTAGTATCTTTGAAAATGTCACTTTGCTGTATTTTCAGATAACTAAAGTATGTACAACAAATTTCACTTAGGTCATCACAAAAATTTTCTTTTGTGGTATGCTTTCTGAGTATACCTGTCGACCATTTTCTACAAATTCTGTGGTTGGTATCTGTATGTGTATTCAGAGTGCCAAATTCCAACTGGGAAGACATGAACAGAATTTGGCTTTATAAATGGGAACAAGCCAGCTGTTGCCAGCACATATCTGTCCCAGAAAAAAAATTATAAAAGATAATACTCTGTAGTATCACTTACAGAAAGTAAATGCTGTGAATTCTTCGTGGAGTGGGGTATATGTAAAAATTCAACAGGTGTGTATTGTATTCAAATCAGAGAAACAAAGGCTACATCAGAACTATTAGTGCTAATCTAGTGTCAATATAACTTACTATATATTGAAGATTTCCTTTCTAAACTATGTGTGTGCAAGAGTAAATGTCTTAAATTTGTGCACATGAGTATGAGATGGATTCGCAATATGCATATGTGTAGAAGCCATAGGAGAAATTAGTTTTCCTGCTATAACACCTCCATTTTATTTCCTAGACATAGGGTCTTATCCTGAACATGGACTAGGTTGACAAGGAAGCCCCAAACATTCTCGCAGTTCCTCCCCACCCTTGTGTGCAGAAATGTGCATTAAAATAGTATGCTTGGACATGCACATGTAGGTGTACCATTCATTTTACATTGGTACTGGATATTTGAACTTCAGTATTCATGCTTGACCCGTTGAACTGGCTCTCCACCCCATAATTCTGTGTTTTTGGAAAAAAATAACAACGCAAAAAAGAAAAACAAACTGACGTAAACTCTAAATTTACTTAAATGTGCTCATTATTAAACATTCTGAATTAAACATCAGTTTACTAAAAATAGAGAAGATTACGTAAACAATAAAAATATAATTAATTGATTGGGTAGATACACTTTCATCAGTGCTTAAGAAAGGTTCAATAAGAAGACCAAGTCATCATTGAGTAGCTGTATATTTTTCCAAGTGAAATTTCATACTGCATGTGACAGAATATTGCTTTCACACTCCATTTTCTTCTTCAGGTTACTGAGCAATTTCCTATTCAAGGACCATATATATGCTGATTACACACACAAATAGATGTATATCTATGTATATGTGTATCTATCTATATCTATCTGTCTCTATATCTATCTCCATCTCGAATCTTTATGTCAGGATGTTCAACAACAAAAATAATGGCGCAGGAAAGCATTCAAAACACATTGTGAGAGCAAAGACTGAACGGAAATAAAAGCAGATGTTTTGGGTTACTCATTTTGTCTATTTCCTGTATTCAAAGGAAATTCCATTCAAAACATAGTTTCCTTAATAATCCACTAAAATTTACCTTTATAACCCCCATCTCTAACTGTGACACATAGGACAAAATGTTTCTCAAACATTTTCAACTGATGTAACTTGGCTTTTGGTCCTTCATAACAACAAAAACAAGTTAAGGAGGGGAAAAACTTTTGAAAAATTCTACTGGGATCAATGCTTCACTATGACATTTCTCCCTGTCACAGCATCATAGAAAAAATTACAAGAACCAGCATGAAAAGACCAAATTTTAGTATATGAATGAAAATGTCATATGTCTTTAAGCTTTATTTCGCTTATGCATTAAGTAACTTTTTGTTCAGTTTTATACAAGATCATATGTTGATTTCCCTTGCTACGATACCATTCATGTTTTATTTAAGTGTTTTTGTGAATGTGCACGTGAGTGTAGTGGAAATGGAGACCAGAAGAAAATATCATAGCTGTCTGAACTGAAGTTACAGGCCGTGAAGTGCATCCCAATGTGGGTGCTGGAAACTGAAGTCAAGTCCTCCACAAAAAACCAAACAAAAAAAAAAAAAAAATCAGCGACTGCTAATAACTACTGAGTTGTATCTCCACACTTCATTTCTCTCATATTTAAACCATAACACTTAAGAAAAGTTGGTATAGATTCTTGGATCTGGCCATCCTCTATCAGAACAGGAAAGTCAAAGAACCAGTGCTTTTTTTTTTTTTTTATAATTTGGAGGCTTTTAATTGATTCATTTTACTGTGTAGTATTTCTCGGAGTATTTTCTCTCCCCAGTATTTAAAAATCAATCTATTGGTGAGCTTGGCCTTCTTATCTGTACCGTTTCACTAAACAATTTCTAATACAGTTCCTATTCAGCAAGCCATACACATCCGTTGTTGTTCAACAACTGCCATCCTTGCTGTCATCAGTTGTAATGTCCATCTGACTGGCAAGTGTTAGAAACATTACAAGCATTAGTCTTGATGTGTAGGCCAAGATAAAGAAAAAGCTTCATTTGGCACTCTCTTCTCAAGCTAGGCATCTGGTAAGCACATTATATTGACCTCATTCTAAAAGTTGTGACAGATTATTCTGATATATCTAAATTTCAAAGACAAAGAATGCAAATCATCATCTGCCTTAAATCATAGCAATTCCTACTGACAGAATATTACATGTGTCTTTGAGAAGGACACATTCATGGCAGTGTCTTACCGCTTGTAAGCTTGCTTTGGGAGATGTGTTTTGACAATTGAAAACCTTGTCTATGTGATTCAATGATCTGAATTTAAATGAACCATCTCTGCAAAAAAATGAGATAATACATTCTTAGCATCCTATTTTCTCTCATATTTGACAAAATATTTAAAACACCTAAAATTTATGGACCAATCAAGTCTTTTTTTTTTTTTTAACAGGAAGAAGTTTTGGATACTGGATTGAATGCAAGCAGGCACACTTAGAGATATATTTAACTTTTTGAAGATGACGATATTTTTCAGTGAATAAGTAACCTTAAGTACTTAAGTAGAAATAAATATTTCCAACTATTCTAATGGGTTTTTTAGGTTTAAATATGTATGAGTGTTTGCCTGAAATATGTCTGTCCTCCATGTACATGCCGTACCGAGAGAGCTATGAAGAGAGTATCAGGTCCCCTGGGACTGAAATTCAAAACTGTTCTTATCTAACTTGAGGTACTAGAAGCTGATTCTGGTTCTTCACAGGAGTGACAAATGTTTTCCACTGCTGTTCCAACACAGCAAATCCCTCAAATATTCTAATTTTATATAAAATTTATGTTCAGTATGTTTTTCCTTTATGTGCTAATTATGTGTCTACAACTCTAGCCTCATCTCTGCCATTGCATATCAAAGATGAAAATGAGGTGTTGGAGAAGGAGCAAGAGTAGAATTAGCACAGTAACCTCATAGGCTATGTAACTTCATGGTTGAAAAAGTACACCTCATTTACCTCATAGTTATTGTAAATATCATACATTTCATTAAAGGAAATTCATTCATGAGAGGTGTACAATATTATAATGTAAAGTTTCGGCTCATTTGCACCCCTAGTGTTCCACTGAATAATTTATTTCATGTTAACATTTACTTTAAACAGGTCATTATTTAATCATTTTTTCACATATTGATTTATATTTTTGTAGAATTAAGTAACATGGTGAACATATTTAAATTACACACAAACATGGAGAGTGTCTACATAATTAAGAAATATAATAATATTTAGAAAAAAATAAACACTCACCTGAGTCAACTTTTCTATAAATTTTAGTATCTACCCACTGTTTTCCGTTCTTGTTCTCGCCAGAACTAGGACAAATTCTCAGAAAAAAAGTTCAGATGGTTGTTTTAGGTTTTTGGCTTAGAATTTGGTTTGTTTGTTGAAGGAAAATGAGCTGAGTTTAAAAAAAATCAACAAAATATACAAAAAAAATTAAATGCGCCGTATGAGAAATGCAATTTCAGTTATAAGACTAAAGGAAAGGACAGGGATAGAAGCAAAGAGGATGATGTCATCAGCCTTGGCTGCATGTGCTTCGCGAGTGTGTTCCCTAAACTGAAATGTATTTCACTAATTCCAAGTAAGACACAGATATAAATTAAGCGCATTCATAATGCATTTAAATAAGAGTTCCATGATGAAGCGGTAAGTAAGGTTTAGAGATAATTATTACTTAGCTCCCTGAAGAGATCAAATAATAATACATATTTCTGATGCTTGAGTTTCTGAATGAACTTTCTTTGCAATGAAAATACTATTTAAACAAAGCCAGATTTTTACCAAAAATAGAACGCAGATTTTTTTTTTATTGCGAAATGTCTATGTCCAAGAGAATTAATCTGATTTGAGGGATGATATTTCGTTAGTGAATTTACATAATGGTTCACTGGAAAAGCAACCAGTACCCAAAAGCCAGAGATTTCTTTTATTTTTATTGATCTATATTGTTATGATATTTAGGGTGTGGTATAATTTGTACATAACTCTCATGGCAATTGTAGGAATACTATGCATTAGACCCAATAATGTAGCTCATTTGTGGAATGTCTGCACAGTATGTGCCATGAACAAGTCACTAGATTCCATTCTCAGTTTTACAAAAAACCAGACCTGTGATGTCAGCATGAGGGAGCTGGAAGTCATAGGATAAGAAATTTAACATTTCTTATATACATAGAAATTCTGAAAACCTGTATTAAATAACATCTTAGAAATACATGCAAAGATACAGTCTCACACAGATCCTTTACATTTAACTTCAATCTACATGTTGCTGTTTAGCTGAGTGGTACTGCCATCTGCTCATTTATTTAAGTTAGAAACAGGAGCATCACCCTAAAAGTCTTGCTCATCTTTCTTCACTTCATGGTTCTCAGCAGCAGAAGTCACAGGTGGCTTCCATACATTTCTATTTCCTTCCATGTCTGTCTACACTCAGGGCTGTTATTCACTATGCTGTACCTGGCCTGTTTTTGTATCATTTTTCTGGTATCTCTGATTTTGTTCTTAGTTGGCTCCTTTGTGAAGCCAACAAAAAAAAATTCACACTGGCCTCAGAGCATTCTCTAGTTTGAAATGCAAAATAATGTTCCTTCTGTGTTCGCTGTGCTTGTCTCCCAGGTCCATGCTTTCCGAACCGTTTTATGAGTTCTCAGCTACACTATCTTTCTCAGGCACAATCTTTTTTGTTTCTGTGCTGACAGTGTGCATAGGGTCACTCTTCTGATTCCTCTCCACATGTATGTCCTACGGACAACGTTCTCTAGTCTCCATTCTGATGATTTTACAGTGGCACCTCTATAGCTATTTACTTCAAATTGGAGCATTTTAAAGGGGGTCATGATGTAAAGAAAGCTTACAAGTCTAGAGAAATTTCTGAAACTCATGGAACTCACTGGGTCTCTCTCATTTTATATGATTGTCTGAGCATCGTGCAAGCTGTGCAAAGAGCCCCGTGTGTGGGAGTTTCATGAGTCTCCACTCACACCAGAATGAAATCTTAACTACGTAGAAACTGTATGCCACTGTTAGTGAAAGCCACCTATCCTTAAAACTCTCAAAGCCACCTCAGTAAAGTCACTAGTAAGTACACTTAGCCAGACCTGGGTTGAACCATTAATTTGATGATTTTTATTAACCATCTCCACAAAAAGTCACACAATGGGGATTCTGTGGTCCAACAGTTCTTTCCTCTTCACACACGGGAAATCAAATTTAACAGCATTTAACACTTACTCAACAATACTGAACATTCTCTAAAGGGACACACTGGCCTTGCTCGCAGCTGTGAACCAAATAACTTTCCTATTTTCTCAAGATGTATTACTTTTGTTACTAATACCAACAGTGAATGAGCAGAACAGATATATTATGAGAATAAAAAGATCTTTTATAATCTTACAAGTGTAATATGTTCTCTAGGCAAGAACTGGGAGCAAATGAGCAAAAGCAACCAAAGGCAAAAGAAACTGGATGGTATAGTCTCAGTGTTTTCTGAAAAGTAGGATTATTCTTAATCTCTAGAAATGTGAATAATAAGAAATTCGGGCTGGAGAGATGGATCAACAGTTAAGAGAACTGTTAAGGTGCTCTTCCAGAGGACCTAGGTTCAATTTCCAACACCCACATGGCAGCTCACTGTTGTCTGTGAGTACAGCTTGACTGTCTGCAACTCCAGTTCCAGAAGTTCCAAAACCATAACACCAATGTGCATAAAATAAAATAAATAAAAGTTAAACCAGAAAAGAAACAAAAACGAAAAATATATTCAATTGGATAACTAGGATGTTATTTTCCAGATCTCACCAGAGCTTATTTTATAAGGCCTCCCAGAGGATCTTGTGAAAGCAAGAAAAACAATCTCTATAATGAGTTAAGAAACAATCAAAACAGTCTATTTGGTGATCATGTCTTCTATATATGACAAGGAAGCTATATACAGGAAATCCCAACAATATAGTTTTGAAAATGAAAGCACTAGTTGGCATGCCAGTGTGGATGGGTTTTCCGTAATATCCCACCCACAAATAAAGCACTTCAAGCAATTAATGGTTTCTGATAGAGGGTGAACCACTCTTCTCCAGAAACATGTCCTATCATAGATTAGCCAATCTATTTAGGTAAGCCCTGAACACATATGGGTGACACTAAATGAACGTGGCAGATTGAATTCATAAATATAATAATAATTAAAGAAAAATTAAAATATCAAAAATTAGTAAAATGTCATGGATTTGAGAAGGAGTTTTTGGACACAGGAAGACTGAAAGAGAAAGTTAAGAGGGAATGATGTTAATACAGTATTACTATTTTAAATTCTCTAAGGGGTTAATTTTATATGACAGAGGCATATTTGCAAATATTCTTTAGCTCAGGTATAATAATGGAGGTGACAATCATGGGCTTGTACAGAGATAGTCTGAGAAGATTTTCATTATACTCAAGGGATTATAGAAGGCTACCCATTTTGTAAACAAATAAAATTACCCTTGGCTTTCATGACCTAGAAATAAGTATTTAAAAACTTCAATTCAAGATTAAGGCAGTTGCATGTTTCACCAATACCATGAACATAATAAATGTCAAGTTAAGGAAAACACCTAATAAGAATATAAAACAACATATTACTTAAGAGTTTTCCTTCAATCCTTTAAAAGGAAGATAGAATATTAAAATAATGTCACTCCAGAGAAATTGGTCATAAAAGAAAAATAACTAATATATCTAAATAACACTCTTTATGTTTTCTTGAGGAACACAAGAGTCACAGGAATGTACATTTATTGGTCTCAGAGTGACAACTTTGTCAGGGTGGAATCATTTGTTTTGCAAATGCCACCATCATAAAGGGAATCATTCTTTATTTTGATAGGATAAAAATGGCCTTGGAAGGTAGAGACAATACCCATGCAAATGAAGAGTAATCAACTGTAGCATACAATGGACTTTGTATCAGAAAAATAGTACTTATGATATAAAATACAATATTATTCTTTTTCCATTCAACAAAAATCACCATTTTGATAGTAAGGACATTTCAATAAAAAACTTGCATTGGGTAATTGAAAAAGTCCTATAGATCTGTAAAATACCAATCCTATATGTTTTATAATAAAACTCAAAAACATAGGATTATAAATATTGACTTGTGTAAATGGAGAACAATCAAGTAGCAAAATAAAATATATCAAGCACTTAAATTTTGTGCCAGTGAAGAAAAAATAGACATGTAATTTTGTATTTACTTATTATCATTATTATTATTGTGTGTGGGGGGTGGGGGTTTGCACCATGGAGATGTGTGGAGGTCATGGGACAACATACAGAATTTAGTTTTCTCCTTTTATTATGTGAGTCTGATACCATCACACTAAGAGACCTGCACCTTCTTCAGTAATGCAATCTCACAACAGCTCTGTGTGTGTGTGTGTGTGTGTACATATTTACCCATTTCTTTTTATGAAGACATTAGAAGAAGGTGACTTTTATAAACCTACCTATAAAGTACAGAAAAACTGGTTTATGAAGTTGAATTCACTCAAGGGTGGAGAAATAACTGCATCCATAATTAAGAAATTATTACTTAAAATTCAACATACCTACTCCTATATTCCTTTTAAAATAAGGATTTTTTTCTGAAAATAGCAATAATATTTCAACAGCTTAACTTCTACTTAAAATCCCTCTGTAATGTCATTCAAGTATGACAACTTGTCAAGATTCCTAAATACAGATCAATTGAGTGTAGTCTTATATATAACAAGTACAACTAATTTTCTTACAAGCGAAATTTTCTCTAGACATAAACGCTTTTGTGTGTTGTGGACGACGTGTGAATTCTGCTATGTGATCTTTAGGGAAACTGATACTTGGGGGAGATATGTATAAAGTACAGATAGGACTCCCCATTTGTACCATCTTTATACTACAATGGTGAATAAAAGCAAACATTTAAAACAGGAAAATTATTCTTATCTTTGGAAAATATGTACATTTTCCCGCATTTACGTTGGTAGAGTAAATGTAAAATCAGGACAAAGGCTTTTAGAGTAAGAAGAAAACAGTGGACTGTTAACAAAAGGTCTGAATAGCCATTTACATCAAAAATCTCTCATCTATACTGAATAAATGTACAAAAATATTGTTTCTGAACTCTCATAAAATGCTTAATAATAAAAAAATCACTGCATTATTAACTTCACTAAAAGAAGAGATAAAGCCAAAAACAAAATACTTAAAGCCTGATTGGTTTGTTTATAAAAAATATTTGTGTGTGTGTGTGTGTGTGTGTGTGTGTGTGTGTGTGTGTGTGTGTGTGTGTATTTAGAGAGTGTATGTGCACATGAGTGCAGTGACCTGGGGACTACTTGGTATACAGGTAGTTATGAGATACCCTGTGTGGATGCTGGGAACCAAGTTCTGGTCTTCTGAAAAGGTCATGGAGGCTCCAACTGCTGAGACATATCTCCAACCTAAAGCCTTTACCAATGTTTCAGATATGTAACAGGTGCTCCAAATTTTCCGAATTCATACTTAGAGCAACAAACTTCTCTATAATCTTCTAAATTGCACAGCATAAAATGGAAATAATTTGTCCCTATAAAGTTTTATTGAACTTTAAAAATTGCCATTTAAAGTAGCATCCAATAGATGAGGACTTATTTATGTGTCATTATCCCAAATATATCCTCTCTGCAGAAAGAGGTCCGCACATCAGGCACAGGTGGGAAAGACAACAGAGTACCACTTTCCTTTCTTTGAAATTATTTCAATACATCCAGGAAGGTCTGAAATTAAGAACAATTATGATTTATAAATGAAACATAACTGACGCGTACAAACGAGTCGACAGTTCCGGATGCAAAGAAAGACGCTAAACTCCATTTCTGTTCACAGAATTTCAGGGAAGAAGAAAAAAATGAAACTCTTACAATGCTAAGTGCCCTTGTCAGCTGATGATCAACGGGAAGAATTCCGGAGTGATAAGCTGGTGATACTGCACAGCAATAGAAGTAGAGCTAATATTTACCTAAATGTACTCAAAGATCCCAAGGCTGCACTCTGAGATGCTATATCCCTTCCCTCATTTAAGAGGCCTCATAGCAGACTGCTACTAATTCTTTCTCCATTACAGAGATGAGAAAGTTAAGAACTAAATTAGGTAGACAGTGTAACTTGCCTGGAATAATAATGAGACTAAATTGAGTGTACATGGAACTGAAACCAAATGTTCTACAGAGAAGACATGGTAAAGTTGATGCAGAAGCATGGGAATGAGAAAACGCTATTTTGAGCTCTAATTTACCAATAGCCAATCTTGTATGAAACAGTCGAGCCTTTGATATTGCCCCCCCCCAACACACAATCATTCAAGTTTGATAACATATTCTTGTGTGATGAAGGAAACATATTCTTGTGTGACGAAGGAATGGATTTATATCTATGATGACATGAAATCTCATTTTACAAACAGACACAATAGAGATGGGTAGACATTTTACAAACACCTGCACACATTCATATATCATACTTACAGACTATAACAAAATTCTACTTTTATAAATTATTATAGAAGATAGATATTCAGAAAATACAGTGAAAATATGCCACTGACCACAATGCCACTCTGACTTTGCAAAGATTTTTTTTTATATAATTATTAGGTTTGAAGAACTCAGCACACTCACAGTATATTAGAAATCAAACAGTCGAAATGCAAGGTGGCTGTTCACATCAAAATAAATCAGAAGTTTCTCAAATATAACAATTCGTTTTCCTTATATACTCTCCTGGGCCACTTTCATTACATGCTCTGCAATGGACTTTAACTTTTTTTAAAAAAGTATTTCCATGTTTTAGTCAGACCCTCAATCTATTTTATGCATAACAGACTAAAGAAAAATATTTTATTTCCAGAAGGAAATGAGATTAGCAAGTGCTGCTAAAGGTTCAAGACACGTGGGGAAAAGCTAAGACATCCTGTTACAAAATGGAAAACACATCATTGAAAAGATAAAACATGTTGTTTGTCCCTTCCTTTTGTTTCTTCTGGTGCTGCTGATACTGCAAGAAAGAGGCTTTATACCGAGAGATGATGACAAATCCACACCGGGGCCATGGTCTTATTGTCCCCATAAATACTATTTGCCACTTAATTAGACTGAAGATGTGTGTAGCCTGCATAACTGAATCCACTTGAGTTTTGTCAAGTGAAGATTAATGCCTATGAATTTTATTCTTTGCTTATTGCAGTCTATTGGATCTACTTGTAAAAGAAATTTAATCATCTTGTATTATTTAGATACACTTTATTTTAGGGAGCCTCATATTTTTCATTTATCTGATTTTAATTTTCAGTAGAACTGGTTAGAGTGACTTCATTTTCAATCAATTCCTGGGTCTGATTATGATTTTGCAGGTGTTATATAGTAACTTAATAATAGTTCTTAGTTGGTTGAGTCACTGAAGTTAATTTAGACTGGAAATGTATATGTAATAATATATTGCTGCTCTACTGGATTTCAAAGGAATTCATTATGATTAATAACATTACAATAAAATTTGGAGGAAGTTATAATGAATTGCCACAAGTTATAAGGACTCATTGAATAATTTTAATCTTAATACCTTTAAATATTGAAGCATAAGTAAATTCAGAAGTTCTCAATAATGAGATTTGAAACTTCTGATAATACTATTAATCACTGCTAGATTTTTGCACTATATATAAAAGGATTTATGACATTTGATGGATTTTATTTAAAATATTTTACTTATTTTGATTGAAGAGTGTGTATGAGATTTGGAGCCTGTGGTGACTATATCTTTATATACGTTTTTTTATGATTGATGGATATAATCCTCCTATTGCATAGTTCTTATTTATTCTCAAATTTAGCTGCTTCCCACAAGTCAAAAGAAATGAAGTGATTTGAGGGCAAGCATGTAAAGTGTGCTTTAGTTAGAAAAATACCTTAGTGTTGAATTATCTTTACCTAGGGTCCTTCATTTATTAATATTATGCTATATATTGAATCTGGGTGAAAGTTACCAAAAATGTGCTTAAATAAATAAATAGATGCTTAATTGCTGCCCATGTATTTCATAGTGAAGATCCAAGCATGACAAAGCCAGACATTTTCTTCCCCTTAGAACCTACAATAAACTTAATTTAATCTTGTGTGCAATTTAACACAAGACAAGAAAAAGCCTGCTTAACTAAGGAAGAGAATGCAATAATTTCCTTCTGCCTTAACGACCTATGGAATGCTTCATAGAGGAGATGACTCTTATAGCCAAGTTTGATGGATGGGATACATCTGAGCTGTCAAGTGTGGTGTAGAACATTTTCCAAGAATCTGAGCAGAAACATAGCAATGTTCTTCCACTTTACTGTGGAAGAGAATAACAGGATTGTCTAGGAAGACCAGGTACTTTGCTTTGATTGGTACATCCATAATGATGATAATTTGCTCAGTTTTGACAGGAACTTCATTATTAAACAAATTAAGATCGTAAAATATCTTAAGCTATTATAAACATATTGATATTATCTGAATATATAGTGATTTTATTACTATATAATGCAAATGTGGGTAAACAGGCCTGGGGGAGTTTTCTTACTTGTTGACATTGTTGGTACACATGCAAAAAAGACCTGGATTTGATACTCTGAACAAATAGAGATAATTGTCACACTTGAAATTCTGTGCCTCAGGAGATGAAGACAAGCAGATGCCTACTTAGAAAGCCTCAGGTCCAACTGTGATGCTATCTCACAAAATAAAGTGAATGGTCACAGACTGATAAACTTATGTTGATCTCTGGCCTTTACCATCATGGGAACACACACACACGCATACATACACACACGCATACATGCACACACACAACATGCATACATGCACACACACAACATGCGTACGTGCACACACATGCATACATGCACACATACTCATGCATACATGCACACACACAACATGCATACGTGCACACACACAACATGCATGCATACATGCACACACACAACATGCATGCATACATGCACACACACAACATGCATGCATACATGCACACACACACAACATGCATGCATACATACACACACACAACATGCATGCATATGTGCACACACACGCGCATACATGCACACACACACAACATGCATGTATACATGCACACACATATGCACTCACACTTGTACAAACACATGGGGAAAATTCTGCAATTATTTCAATAGGAAAATACGTAAGAATGCCAGCATCTAATTTGTCCAGCAAAGTTAAAATTAATGAGAAAAACAAAATGTAAGAGAAAAATGAGAGCTAAGTTAAAAGAAAACAGTATGAAAGGGACAAAAAGCAACAAAAGTCCCCTTTTCATCCAACACACAATTAATACCATGGGGACAATTCATATTTTCTGTTTTAGAACTTTTTGGTTCCTGATTTCTTATGATTTAGAACATAATTTTAACAAACTAGTACTTCTTTGGAAAGTACATTCAAGCACAAGACTCTGAGGCATGCTCTGGTTATTGTTTTATATTTCTTCACATTTGAAAAATATTTTAAATTTCTGTTATTTATGTATTTGAGAGTCTTGGGTACATGCGTGCATGTGTAACAATTGTGTGCCTATTGCTCGTGGGTGCCAAAGTTTGTCAGACCTCTGAAAAGGAGTAACGGAAGTTATGAACAACCATGTAGGTTTTGAAGGCTAAACACAGGTCTTCAATAAAAAAAAAAAAAAAAAAAAAAAAAAAAAAAAAAAAAAAAAAAAAAAAAAAAAAAAAAAAAAAATCTTATACCTGCTGAAGTGTAGGAAAATGGTCCAAGGCTTACAAACTTGTACTTGTCCTCCAGAGGACTTAAGTTCAGTTCCAAGCAAACATTTCAGAAGGCTCACAAGTCCCTGTAACTCCTGCTCCACAAGATCTAATGCCCTATTTGGCCTCGAAGGATACACTTAAGTGTAAAATCAAACAGAAACAAAAACTTTAAATATAAAATAATTTTGAAAATATTTAATGGCAGAATTAGGCCAAATTTTAATGTCTTCTTTTAAATACTAAATTTACCTTTACAGGGTCACTGAAGAAGCATAGGGTGGGATGTAGATGAGCAAGAGTATGAACAGTAATATCATTGGAGACAAACTTCAGATATAAGGAGAAGTTATAAGCAAGTCTCACAAATCAACTTGAGAATGTGTGCAATAACAAAGTAATCCTTAAATGATATTGCCGAAAAAAAAAATAGAAAGAAGACTAGCTTTAAAGGAAAATCTAGAAGTAGATCTTAGAAGTTTACCTCTATGGCCTACAGATAAAAGTTTTTTGTCAGGCCTAGCCTTAAGGTCCAAACCCAAAGCTACTTAATCCCAAATAATCACACAAAGGCTTGTACTAATTATAATCTGATTTGTTTATGGCTCAGGCTTATTGCTCATTAACTCTTATGCTTTAAGTTAACATTGGCCATATTTAGGGAACTATTCAATAAAGTTTGTAATTTTCAAGACAAAAAATAAATATTCTCCTTCAAATGCCAAGGTTATAAAAATATGAATCATTTGGTAGATCAAGACAATACTGACTCATATGATTTATGTTCTGTTCTTTTGACTGGAGCTTCCCAAACCTTCAGAGAATAGAGTTTTACAATTGTAAATAAACCCTGCCTTTCCAGTGAAGTTATTTTTAATGTTAAAAAAATATATGGCAATATTGTTACAGTCTAGATTCTGAATTACAGGAAATCGAGGACTTTATTTCACTGTTTAGTTTCCTAGAGCCAATATAAGTCTGTCTTGAGGAATAGAGAGTAATATAGACAACATATTCTGAGAATAATTACATGAAAAAATCTGTCCTTCATAGCGTGAAACTATCTCAGATAAATTAATTTCTGAACATTTTCCTTCTCTTTCAAAATGCTGATAAAATTACCACTTATTCTATTCCTAAATTCGGCCATAGATTATGCATTAGAACCAATTGTCCTTGTAACAAAGCAAATCCAAGACAAAAAGGTCTATTTTTAGTGTGATAATGCTCTGGTCTCAAAAAAATAAGCTTTGAGTGCAAGGATAATATGATGAGCCTACATAGAGTATAAATTAATTGCTTTGAGAGTTGATTATTAGAAGGAAAAGACAAATACTTCTTAACTAGTTGGGTCATGTATTTTTGTATTACCTGATATATTGGAGACAGTTAGCTTTTCTATTTATGGATAATTACAAAGTTTATCACAAGCAAAACTATAAGTGTCTCATAGAAATGCAAGGTCTGGATTATTTAATAATAATGCCTTCTGCATTCTAAATGAGCTATTGATTAGGAATTAATAAAAGGCTATCAGGAAGTGCATTAGTCTGTTTGAGTAGAAGCTATTCAGACTAAAGCTATTACTTCAGCAACAGTGGCAGATTCTCTTGCCTTCCTGGAAAGAGATGTGCTGTGACCATTAATACATCATGTAATTGAGTTAGTCGGGAGCTGTTTTATTCAACAACATCTAAGTGTGCCCCATTAATGAAGCTGAAATGAACTTGAGTTTCCCAAATGTCAGGAAAGTTTCATTGCTTTCCTGACAATGTATCTCTAAATTTACCAGGCAGACGCATTCATGTGTGGCCTGTTTTATTTCAACACTTCAAAGAAGGAATACATCAATATAATTTAAGACAATATTTATATGTTTATATTTCTAACACTGAGAAAAAAGAAATATACAAGTATGACACACATAATTCAAGGATTATTCTGGACATAGAAGATTTATAATATTATGTATCATGACTCCAGCTTAGATGAATTGCAACAGAAAATAAATGAAGGGTGAAATATGCAAAATAAGTATTCTTTATGGATAAGCTTCCTGAGAGTTATCTCATCCCAAGTGTTCAATTTTAGATACACACAGCACACATGCATGCGCACATACACACACATACACTAATATACATTTCACAAACAAGCATATGTAATATTAAATGTTCTTAATAAAGTGAGATAGTAAGGTATGTATATAGATAGATTAAATTTATGTAACACTGATAATTAAGTGAGAGAACATGAAAGGGGCCATGGGATGCATAAAAGGAATTGGTGGGAAAAGAGAGGTGGATGGAACTTATATAAATATGATAATCACATATGAATTCCCTCCAAAACTATCAAACTCAAATGCAAAAGTATGATTTTTTTGAATAACCTTTTTAAAAGTTAGTAAGAAAAATTTGCACAAAGGAATACTTTCTACATATTCTATATTTTAAAATAATCTTAGAACACGAAGAAATCAAGATAAAACATTAGCAGCCAGCAGTGTCTTTTCCATGGTTTTGTTGGTGAGTACTATCTACTGTAAATGTGTAAGAGGTATAATAACCAGGGCAGTGTGACCTGATGATTTTTTGAACTTGAACTTTGTAGTCTCTTATGCTTATTTCTAGTTTTCTTAGTAATGCCCACACAACACTGCTCTTTTTCTATCTGTTTGTCTCTTTGCCTCTCTGTCTCTTTGTCTCTGTGTCTCTCTCTATCTCCTCTTTCTCCCCCACCCATTATTTTTTTTAAATGTCCTTTCCATAATGAAGAAAAAAATCTCTACTAATTACAGGGGAAAATCACTGACTCTTGTCTTCTTTAACACCTCAGAATTAGCTATGCTGAGCCCTTTTCCTCACAGTACAAAGACAGATTTTAAGGTTATGCATTTAAGAGGAGGGACAATGATGTCAGCAATATGGCCTCATTGATGGGCCCCAATGTCTCTTCCATGACAGCACCGATTTATCAGTAAGAATTCTTTATGAACACTTCGAAAATCTGTAGGAGGTAACAGTATTTCCAATAACCCAATAGCCAAGAGCTTCCTACATGAGATGGAAAAATCACTGTTTTATTTTAACACATTTCTTGTACTCCCAAGTCACATAGTTCATGACTGAAAGGAAATGGACAGCAGGGCATTTCTTTTTGTGAAGGACAAAGAAATCTAGAATATCAGTTGTCTAACTTCTGGTGTGGGGTACAGTGATACTGACAAGGGGTGCTATGCTGGTTGCTATTTTTATGACAACTTAACACAAGCTACAGTTATCTAGGATGAGGGGACATTAACTGAGAAAATTCTTACATAACATTAGCCTGTGGACAAGCCTATCAGGTATTTTATTGGTTTCTGGTTGATGTGGTTGGACCCAGTCCACTTCAGATAGTGCAAACACCAGCAGGTGGTTCTGACATGCATAAGGAAAGAAGCAAACAAGCCATGTGAAGCAAGCTAGCAAGCAGCACGCTGACACTTTTCTGCTATAGACTCTGTCTTCCAGTTCCTGCCCTGAATTCCTACCCTGACGTCCATTCTTGGAGAATAAGCTGTAAGCTGAAATAACCTGTTCCTTCTCAAGTTTGTTTCGTTCTTAATGTTTTGTCACAACAAACCAACCCCAATTAGGACAATTACCGAGAGGGACCTGATATAATGTGAATATCTGGGTCCAGTGTAGACAAAGCAACATGTGCTGGAGCTTAGGACATCACAACAAAACACATAATCACACAGAACAGAAAAAAAAAAGAAGTGAGATTGGATATAAGTGTCATGATCACAGCTTCTCTCATTGAAGGAAAGAGTAGAAGGTGCCTATAAACTCAGCTGGTGGAAAGCACGTCTGAGGTAATATGCTTACAGGTTTATGTCCTGTCTAACTGAGATGGATGAAAACATTTGTCTGCTCTGAGGTCACTCAATGAAAGGCTGTGAAGCTTGTGCCAGGCTCAGAGAAACCACACCAGAAACCAGATAGAGTAGGAAGTTTCAACTTTTAAGTAAGAATGTGAAAACATTTTTGCAATTGAGAAATTACATGCACAAGGATAGAGAAAACACCCTTCATCGATAAAGATCTGAGTGACACAGTCTCCACCTGGGGTGACTGGTGAAGGTCTCTTTACAGGTGAGGTCTGAAAGGAGTGGAAAAAAGACTTTCTTTTCAAATCCATGGCTCATAACTAAAGGTATGATATGCAGAAAAAAGAAACACGTTCCAAGAAAGTTAACAAAACAAATATTATAGAACACTCTTTGAATCAAGTTATGTACATGAGCTACCATATTAATAATTCAGAAGAACCATTGGAAATGAGCTCATCAAGCCAAGAGCTAAGTGATACATAAGCAAAGCAAGAATTGGAGATAAAGCAAAATTTAAAGATAACTAAGCAAAAAAATTGAAGCCTAAGAAAATATTTCATGAGCTGAAGAGTTATATATGATGTTCAACTGAAGATTTTATTGAGTAGGGAAAAAAGGCAAATTCAGTGAATGATCATTAGACATTGGCATAAGAAATTTTAAGGAAAAAAAAAAAAAAGCAGCATCCCATTTCAGAGGGGGCGAGCAGAGGACAGACCTGCATAAGGAAGCAATGGCAAATCCTCTGAAATCTGGGGGAAAATGGATTTTCAGATTTAGGAAGGCTAAAGGGCTAAAACCAGTATGAACATAAAATGCATGCTGAGAAATGGATTCCAAAGTCAAAGACATTTTTGACATAGTTTTTTGAATTCTGTCTCCGGGATGACACCAAAATATATAACGTATCTGTGATACTTTGTTATTACAGACCAAATTAAGACAGACAAAAAACATTTCCTGAAATGGCAAGTGTTTGTCTGTAAATTAAATTATCCAAGCAAAATATGTAAAATTAGCTATATGGGTTAAGGGTAGGGAATATCTGATTATATGTTATCTAGTAGAACTTTACCTTTTCACTAAACCCTTCTACACTAGTTCAAGTTGGAAAATTTATGTGAGTGTGTGTGTGTGTGTGTGTGTTTGTGTGTGTGTGAGTGTGTGTGTATATGTGTGTGTGTGGGAGTATGTGTGCATGTGGTGTGTGTATGATGTGTGTGTTTGTGTGTGTGGGAGTATGTGTGCATGTGGTGTGTATATGTGTGTGTGTTTGTGTGTGTGTATGTATGTGTTTTTGTGTGTGTATGTGTGTTTGTATGTGTGTGTGTGTATGTGTGCCTGTGGTGTGTGTATATGTGTGTGTGTATGTGTTCATGTGGTGTGTGTGTTTGTGTATGTATGTATGTGTGTTTGTGTGTGTACATGTGTTTGTGTGTGTGTGTATGTGTGTGTGCATGTGGGGTGTGTGTACCTAGTCAGTATGTGTTTCAGGTCTTTCTGACCAGATGGATTCTGTGAAAACATCTAACATCTGCCATCATATCATAAGAGCAACTGTAGAAATAAGTAGATGAAAGGATATGGTTGCATTCCAAAACATTTGTATTTGCTCAGTACACTGTGAAATGAATGGAGCCTCCAAGCATTTTCTGAGAGGAGAAGACAGTTTTGCAGGCTTGTTGGCATTCTCTGGAGCAGCTACTGGCATCTCCAGCAATCTTACTCCTTCATCACAGACAGTTTTGTTTGGGTTTTTCTTCCCTGGATTTAAAAATCCAAACTATTAAGCTGAAGTTTTCAGGATCATCTTCTGTTATATCCTTATGGCTAACAATCTTTCATCAGTCAAGGAGTGGTCATTAAATGCATTGGCTCTTAAAAATAGTCTTACAGAGAAGAGATTACCTAATTGATATCTGCACAGAAAAGCAAATGAAATGATAAGGGAATTATATGTGATTTTACTTTACTTCTTTTTAACTGAAAATATTCTTCTCATGCAATGGATCCCAGACTCAGTTTCCCACTCTTTATTCCCCTAAGCTTCTACGCCCAGATCTACTCCTGCTCTATTTCCCTTAAGAAGGAGCCGGCCTCCAAGAGACAACAGTCAAATAGGACAAAAAAAATATAGTAAGACAAGGCAAAGTCTGGGTATGAAGTTGGACAGGGTGACCAAAGATCAGAACAAAAGGACTGACACAGAGGCTCCCACTGTTAGGAGTCCCACAAAAACACCAACATAACAGACATAACATATATGCAGAGGACTTGGCACAGACCAATGCAGGTCCCATGCTTGATATTCAGTCTCTGTGAGCCCATATGAATCCTGCATAATTCTATTTTGTAACTTAAAATTCTCTAAGTTTTAGAGAAATTAAATTTTGTTCTTGTTATTAGCATTTTAAAGGATTAAAATATTTGAGGTGGGGAGGCATACCATGCCTTCATTGATATTTTTTATTCTTGAAAATGTATCATAAATGGTTGTGTTTGCATGTAAGCCTATTGTCTCCCACATTCGTCACAGATGATGGGATTAATATGAGTATGCACATATGCCTCTTCAGTATTGATTACGTGACAAGAATAGCATTCTCTTTTTATTTTTCAAGAATTATTTATTTTAATTTGTGTGTGTGTGTGTGTGTGTGTGTGTGTGTGTGTGTGTGTGTGTGTGTGTGTGTGTGTGGTGTCTGTGTGTGTGTACTATGGTCATATCTGGTACCTTTAGAAGCCAGTGGAGGGTGTGTTGATTTCCCTAAAATTGCTGCTAGAATCACCATGTGAAGTATGAAGTTTCTGGCCCGGACTTTCAGGCCTAGCCTCAAGGTTTAGGCCTGCAGACCCACAGACCCACAGAGACACACAGATGCTTACAATAGTTTTAGGCTGATCGGCCTAAGGCCCAGGAATGTAACTTGCTAACTCTTTACCCTTAATCTAACCCATGACTCTTATCCTGTTCAACCATGGGGCTCAGCACCTTTTCTCAGAGCAGCATAGTTGTCCTCTGTATCTTTCTGGCTTCTCTCTGGAATTCTGCTCTGTTCTGCCTGTTCCTAGAGTCTTAGTCTGGTAGCCCTGCCCACACTACCTATCTGTCTTTGGCCAACCAGTGCTTTTTATTAAACTCATAGGTGGGTACAATTATTTACAATGGAACAACATAATCTCCCTACAACCATGTGGTGCTGGGATCTGACACCAGCTCTTTTCCAAGCATATTAATTGCTTTTAAAGACTAAGCCATTTCTCCAGCAGGTTATTTGGGTTTCTTTGTCATTGTTTTGCTTTGTTTGTACAGTCTCACTAGCCCAGGCTGGTCTTGACTTCCTGTTCTTCCTATCTAGAATTTCAGGTGCTGAGATGACATGCATTTGCCACCATAGCAGATTACAAATATTTATTTATTTATATGTATTTGGCAAGAGGCAGCATGTGCATGTCACAGTGCTCTTCACTTTGTGAAATCAGTTCTCTCCTGACATTTCCTGTGGATTCCAGGAATTAAACTCTCGGATCTTCAGATTTGCAAGGCAAATGCTTTACCAACTGATCTCTCTATAAGCCCAAATAGTGTTTATTAAGCATCATTCAAGACGACTCTTGATCGAGTGCTTCACTTGGAGTGTTTTCTCTCATAAACCCTGCAAGTCCATCATTTGCTCCACTTTATGATAAAGAAATAAATTTAAGGAGTTGAAAAAATAAGAAATGTCTAAGGACAGTAGGTCTGACCATCTCTAGAAGCTTGACCATTACATGGTTCAAACTAATTCAACATTTGGAATGGATTATTGTGATTAAATCCATTCATACAAAACTTAAATCAAATGTTATATAGGTCTGTGCCTCAAAGATTACTGTTCTATTTTACTACAAATATCATCAACTAGATACCTTTGCTTTAGGCTCATAAACTTACTTCATCTGAAATAACTAGAAGAGTCAGCCCAGACTATTTCAATTTGTTCCATTACCAGGCTGAAGCTCTCTATTTACTTTTGAGAACTTAAATTTTCCTCTTGGCTCTTAATGATAGCTTTCTTTATTCATACCCCAAATACTAAAAAGGCTTAAACATATGAAGTTGGGAAAGACTGTTGTAGAGAGGGATATGGAGTTAGTTAGGGAGACAATGTAAGGGGTAAGTAGCATATTTCACTATATACATGCATAAAATTATCGAAAAACAAAAACATACATGATAATTTACTGAAGATCAGTAGTATCAAGACTCAAAATACTTAAAGAATTACTCTACCTAAATGTTTCAGACCTCACTGCCATTTATTCTTTGATATTTTACAAGTGACAGAACTTTTGCCTTGTGGTCTAAACTTCTAAATTTAAGCCATACACCCTTATGAGCTAACGTGAGAAAAATAGTTAAAGCTCTTTGTGGAATGCTTGACATGTTTTAATTAAGTGCCAAAGTGTCTCTATTTCTAATGACTAATTATTATGTCTCATATATTGTCCCAGGGTTATGGAGAGGCGGTGGAAATAAAAGATGATGTGATAATTTAGTTTTCCAATGGGATTTTATAATTGATGCTTATGAAAGTGTAGGTAAAATTCAAACTTATAGTTTAGCTTTCTTATCAGCATTCAAGCAGTAAATCTTTCAGTTCACTATTTTTATTCATGTTTACTACAAGGGCAGGAGAAAAACCTCAGTGTTGGCTGGAATTGGCCACTGTAGACATTGATATATATCATCAAATAGAGCAAGCAAATAAATATTTATTTAATATAATTGGAAATCTCTGGTCAACGTGAGTCAATGCTGCCAAAATATGAAAGGCTTGTATGCATCCTCTTCTTATAATTTAATTTCTGTTTTGCTTCAGTATGGATTTGGGAATATATTGGAGGCAGAGTTTCTCAAGTCTATTAGCTTGCCAACACATTTATGCATCAAGAGGAAAACAAAATCTCCCTTTGTCTCTGCCAATGTAAAGAACATTTTATCAGGAACATCTGCCTGGTGTGATCTTCTTGAATCTTGTTATGTCATTTCTTCTTTTATCTTGAGGTAGAATTCTTTGAGTAAAACACATCCTGGGTAAGCTACACTCAGCTCTTCAATTTGACTAATAATTTCACACAAAGGAGATAGCTCATTCCTCCGACCCTCTTTCTTATTTAAATAAAATGGTTACAATAACAAAAATCTGCATCCAAATTATTCTCTTGGTGATGAAGTATAATAAATATATCCAAATATTAATAAAATTATATACTTTGATATTTTGTTTTATGAATCATTAGTGTTTAGTCAAATGTTTATGAATGTAACAGTATTAAGTCTCACTTAGACTTGAGCAATTTTACTTTTACAAATCTCATTGAAGAGATTACTTCTCCTTATAGATGTATTATAATTTTTGATAGATTTATCTCAATAAAATTTATATACACTGAAGATGCTCACTGAATTTCACCTCTATGCATTCATGTTGAGCCTAAAGAACAGTAGGAATCTTCTGGAGTTTCTAATTCAAAGTTTTAAGGTCATAGAAGTGAGGACTGGTGAGATGTTAGGACAGATAGTTTTTAAACTGGGATGTTAAATACGATTTCACAACAGTAGAAATACTTAGTGGTTCTAGCCAGTGTTTAGAGAAAGACTAAACAGAATATATAATTAATATATGCAATTTTTATCTGATGCTTCTTTATCTACTGTCAATAAGGAGAGTGAAATACCAATTTTTTTCCTCTATGACTAAACATCTTCAAATAGTTATATATGTATTTGAGCCACCTTTTCTATGTTAAATTGATATATTGAACAATTAAAATATAATTTTAGAATATATCTACTAGAAAAACATTAAAATCTAAAGTTTAATATGTTTATTTTATTCTAGAAAAGAAAGAATTGTTAAAGGCAAATTGAATAGAATGGGATGGACCGGGCATGTGAGAATGAGAACTCAAAGATAATGGGCACAGTAGGGGAGATAGGTTTGAGGGAGTGAATACAAGGATTAATATCTAGCATCTTGGAGCATTTAACAGTAACAAAGAAACGTAGTGCAGTGAATATTTTCTAAAGCATATGAAAATGATCTTAATAAAGTCTCCTACTCAATAGGGAAATGAAGGCCCAACTGACAACTTCATTTACCATATAATGCTTATAGGACTGAAATTGGGATACAACCAAGGAGTTGTTGGTCAAAGAATTCCCATGAAAATCCCAAACAGCCCAGGCTGATGGCAAGAAAATAGTATGCTGGAAGTAAACCATCATTACCGAAGATAATTGGCACACAATGCATTTGCTATGACGAGGTCAAGCTACTTCCTCTATAGAACCTTGACACCTACATTCTAGAGTCTTTTCATGGGAAGGTACTCTGAAGGCTATCAAGGAGAAACTTAAACATCAACTCACCCACATAAATTTGATCTACAATTGTTCTCCCTGCAAACTATGTTAGAGCAATGTTGGCACAAAACTTGTAATAATAACCAACTAATGTCTGCTTTGTCTTAAGGTCCATTCCGTGAGACAGAACCCATGTAGACCTAAATTAGATGACTAATAATCAAATAAGAAATTTGCAAGATACCTAAGGTAAACCAAATACTTCTCAAAAATAACCATAAAAAAATGCCTTGTAGCCATACTCTGTTATACTCATTGATCTGTTCCTTCGTCAGCCATCACCAGGGAAGCTTCTTTCTATAGCACATGGGCTTGCTGATAGAGACCTACAGGAAGACGTTTTGCAGAGAGAGATATTTCAGAAGACATAGCTCAAATTAGATGTTTCTGTCAAACCCTCCCCCAGCATTCTGAAAAATCCTGTGGAAGTTAATGAAGAAAGAGTGGAAGAGACAAAGGTTATGGAATATACCAGGTCAATAGACTCTCCAAATCAAGTGAACTCATGCGAATGTAAGGAGACTGAAGCAGTAAACATGAGGCTGACACAGTGTCTATACAAGGTCCTCTGAATATACGTTAGACTACTTTCAGTTTATATTTGCACGGGACTATTGCGTGTGGGAATGTGTGGGTCTCTGAGTCTTCTGTCTTTTGGTAAGGCTTCTTTTCTTATGTGGTGTTTTGTAAGTGGATTTTTGGTTTTATTTTGTGATTATTTTTCTTGCTCAACATTACTGGTGCTGGTTTGCATTTATCTTTAAAAAATTTTAAGTAAATTCGTGAATTGTATCAAAAACAATAAAAGAAATAAAACAGATCAAAAAATATGCTTTTGGGATGATACATAAAATCATTGAAAAGGGTAACTAAAAAGTAGGGAGATTAGATAGAAATGGGGAAAATTATTGATGCTTACCACATGTGTACTAAAGAAACAACTCCATATTGATTATTTTAGTTTTTCATTTTTTTTTTCAATTTTGCCTTCTTGAACTGAATTCAAAGAAAGCAAACATGAAAGGATATAAGGTGTCATAACGGAGTCATTTGAAAAAGTAATAGCAAAAACCCGAGAAATTGTAAAAAAAAAAAAAATCTTTCTTGTATGATCACATTAGAGTTGTACAATAAAATGACACGATAATACATAAATACTTATTTAAATAAAAGTATGTTTCTATATTTTGAAATTAATAAATATTTGCTCTAAGATAAAATTGTTGCCTTAAAAATAAATTTATATTTTCTACTTGCATTGTTTGTAATATATATATATATTTATATATTATTAAATGTTTTGAGTTTTATATGATTCAAAGAAAAAAACATAAGAACTTCACTCTGCAATTTTTCTCTTATAATTCTTAGGTTTCTCTCCTTCCTTAGTAACTAATTTGCTGGGAAACTTTTTCTGTTTCCTGTGTTCTATTCACTTCCCATTAGGATTTTTTTCCTGTCAAACTTCTGTAAAAGAAAACGATGTCATATCTTTAATGACATTTTCATCATCCAATTTCAGGGTGATTTTTAATTCCTCACAGAATATCTCACAGCGTACTGCTTGGTGTACTGATGCTCTTGGGAAGTCATCTCTGTCGGCTTCCCTTCAACCTGACAACTTTCAGGCTGCCTTTATTACCTCCTTTATTTCCTCAGGGTCCTCAAACATTTACTTAAAATGCACATGGCCTCTACATTTTCACTGTAATATACTTCTGTGGGTAACAGTATTCTTAAAACGATTAATTCTCCTGTCTATCAAACTAGTGAATTTGTAAATGAATCGCTTGGCTCTCAAATTAGTGTTTTTATCATGCATCAGCTTTTGAACATCCTACACCACATGTAATATTGTCCTTTATCCTTTACTACCTGTTATACTTTAACAGCAATCTCTGAAGAACACACCTTACTCTTCCTGTATTGTCTATGTTCTCAATTAACTAAGTGATAAGTAATCTATCTCCTGTGAGTCTGATTCAGCTCCACATTCAGTGAATCAAGATATGCCATACCTTTGTTTTCGCTGGGGCTGAGGATGCAGATCAGGAGGGATGTTATCTAGCATATGTGAAAGTGAAGAAGCTGTGGGTGCAATCTCCAGAATGGCATGAGCTAGGTATGGTGGTTCATACATGTAAAATCAGCATTAGTGATAGATGCAAGAGGAGCCATAGTTCAAGGCCAGTCTCAACAACATAAAGAGTTCAAGAGGACCCTGAACTGAAAATGAACTTCTCCAAAAGGAAAAAAAAATAACAAAACCACTAATCAACTAGATTCTTTAGAAAATTATTCCCTGTGAATGCCTGAATGCATGTATGTGGACCACATCATGTTTGCAGCAGTCATTCCAACCCTGAAGAGGACATTGGTTGCCCTTGGAAATATAGATATGCGTGATTGTGAGCTGCTCTATGGCTGTTCCGAACTGAACTCACACCCTATACAAGAATAGCAAATGTCTTTAAGCACCGAGTTACCTCTCCAGTTTCCAGGTTTTATCATGTAAAAATGTCTCTGATCCATTTGTGTGTGTGTGTGATTAAATAATTTAATTACCATCCATCAGTCTAGTCTCATAGCTGATTGAGGTATGAGATTATTTAATCTGTTAGAGATTTTCTATATCACTTAAAACAGGAGGTGATTATTGAACTCCATGATGCCTAAAGCAACAGTTCAAATTAATATTGCTGAAATGTAGGCATGGGATTTTTTTTTTTAATCATAACTTATACCTTGTTTTGTAAAGTCTTCTAAAATATCCTTTCAGTAATTATTCTATACCCCATTGCACAGATCATTCAAATTCATCAAATTGGCCAGGTTTATTGAAATGTGTGTTTTCAGATCGTAAGGATTTCTCTTCTTGGTTTCTCCTTCTCAGCTAAACATTTTCTTTGCATAGTCTCAATCTATTTTTTCTTTTACTATTTTTTATGTGAAAGTTTTTTTTTTCCATTTTACATACCAGTCACATTTCTCCCTCTCTTTCCTCCTCTTACTTACCCTGCATCCTACCTTCCCATTCACTCCTCAAAGAGGGTAATGCTGTCCATGGCCAGTCAACAAAGCATGACATATCAAGTTGAGTCAGGACCAAGCTCCTTCCCCCTGAGCCAAGTATCCCTCTGTAGGGAATGGGCTCCAAAAAGCCAATTCAGGAACTAGAGATACATCTCGGTTCCACCAGCAGTGGCTGCACAAACTGCCCAAGCCCCACAACTGTCCTCCACATTCAGAGGGCCTAGTTCAGTCCCAGGCAGGCTTCCCAGCTGTCAATACAAAGTCAGAGAGCTTCCATTACCTCAGGTCAGCTGTCTCTGTGGGTTTCTCCTTCATGATTTTCCCACATTATCTCCCCTCCGTCTCTTTGACTGGACTCAGAGCTTGTCCCTGTGCTTAGCTGTGGATCTCTGCATACGCTTCTGTCAGTTGCTGGATAAAGTTGAACTGTTTTTCAAAGATTGCATTTTATTTCTCCTCTGTCGTGTGTGTGTGTGTGTGTGTGTGTGTGTGTGTGTGTGTGTGTGTGTACATGTAGGTGTACATGAATGCTTAGGTTTGCACATCAGGGTACCAGAGAAAGAAGCTGAGTGTCTTCTTCTATCACTCACCTCTCACTTACCTCTGAGACAATGTCTCTTCACTATTTCTGTTACTTGGTTTGAGAATTCCCAAGATCCACTGTCTCTCAATAGTGGAGGAGGAACCTAAACAGCACTTCCTCTATAACCACCCGAAATGTCATCACAGAACCTACATCCAACAATGAATAGAGGTGGAGGAAGAGATCCATGACTGAGCATTGGGCAGAGATGCTGGTCCAGCTGAGAGCAGGGGAGGAGAGTCTGTATAAGCAAGAGGATGGGGATTATGAGGAAAATTTACACAGGGATAGCTAGCTGGATCTCTGCAGTGGGGGTGTGAGGGGGAGGGGAGTTAATGAATTAAGAATAGCCACTAGAGATCCATCAGGAAATAGGAGCTAGGCCCTTCAAGGGCAGGCAACTGTTGATTGGCATGAGCAGTATGTGGAGCCTTAAAAGGTGAGATCAGACTGTGTTCCTGTGCATGGGCTGGAATCTTGGAGCCCATTCCCTGCAGATGAACGCCTAACCCAGTCTTGAAGTTGGGATGAGAAAATCTGACTTGCCTGAAGTGGACACGCCATGCTGAGCTGATACACCTTGAGTGTCCTTGCCCTTTTAGGGAAGGGGATGGGGATGGGGTGGAGGGAGATTGTAATCTGACTGGGAGAGATTGGGAAGAGGAAAAGGAGGGGGATCAGGGAAATACATGGATAAAAAGACATGTTTTTATGAAAAAAAAATAAAGGGAAAGAAGAAAGCAAAGAAAAAAAGGCATGTATAACCATATTTGACTATTTTCCTGGGTGCTTGGTGGTCAAAATCAACTTCCTTGCACAGTAAGTACCATTTTTCTCTAAGCCACTACCAGCCTCCCTCATGATACTCTACTCACAGCCAATGGGCTTCAGTAGAACAGAACAAACAATGCATTTGTGCATCTCAATTCACAGCACCTAGCTCAGTGCTTGTTGAAACATGCTTAAAAAAACAAACAAGAAGATAAATGAATACTAACTGAGGACTCACTCCTTATTGTTCAAATATTTATTTGATTAAAAAAACAATGGCTGATTAAAAGATTAAAAATGTAAGTAAGCCAAAATAAAGAAACTCAAACTTCAATTACACAATTCAGATTGGTGTGCTGTTAACATCTTGGAGAATATTTGGACATTCATTTATGCAAATTCTGTTGGGGAAAAATAGCTCTGAAGCAGCATGTATGCATATATATATATATACATATATATATATATATGACTGTTTAATTCAGTAATGATAATCCAATTAGTGTGAATCAAAACAGCACTGGAAACCCCCTTCAAAAGGAAAACACAAATTCTGCAATGTGCCTAGAGTCTCATTTTAAGCAGAACTAGTAAAATATAAAATCAAAATTATGTAAAACACATAAAATAAAATTAAGCTTTTGCTCCTCTCTCGGTGTTTCTACCTCTCTCTCCCCCCTTATGTGTCTCTCTGTCTCTGTCTCTCCCCTTTCTCTCTGTCTCTCTGACTCTGTCTCCCTTTTAACCCCTCTCTCCCCTATCCAGCCATCTCCTTATCTACAATCTTATTTATAGTCTATCACGTCAGAGATACAAGCCTGATTTAAACTTCCAAAATCCACAGCTAGTCATGTTTGCCTTGGTTGCCTTTCTTTTATCCTTAGCTAATTTTGTCTTTGGTTAGCTATTCTATTTTGGCAAAGGAGTTGAGTGATTGCTTTGTATATCCAAGGAAGAACAAGGACCAGGACCTACCCTTACATTGGGAATGATGGTGGTTGTGGATGAATCCACACGTCCTGGTGAAATATTCAGCCTGTAAAGCTTCCTGTCTAGCAGGGGGACTTCCTGATGGTCTTCTGCAGTTCAAAGGCTTTTGCCCAGAGAAGCATTTAAATGGACCCCTCTTTTCATTGATCTTCTGTTTAAAGACTTCACAACCCCAGAGCTTTGTTTAACACATTAATGGGAGATGTAGCTCCTTCTGTCAGTGCCCAGGGAGCTGTCAATTACCTTGCAGTCACTTATCTTGCTAATTGTAAAATAAAGACTCCCCTGCACTCATCCTCCTTTCCAGAGGGCCTTCCCTTCATCTAGATAGGAAATCTAAGGTATTACTATTGCACCTTTTGGAAATGAAACAGTGTAATTATTTAAAATGCAGAATTACACTTAAGGAATAGCTGTACAGTCTACTTTAAAATGTCCTCCCTACATGTCAGCAGTCACTAATGTGGCTGATTGGACTCTTTTGAAGAGGAGTTGAGTGCTAAAGGAAAAATACCACAGACCTTGTCTTTCATATCTTCATTTCGCAAATTAAACATTATTCTAACTGAAAACTTTAGTTACCTTTTATCTCATCCCCTGCTCCACCCCACCCTGTTTTCCACCTTCTCTGTCCCCAGTAGACTCCAGGAACTATGATTCAAATAAGAAAAGACTAATACTTTAGTGTTTCCCTAGTATTCTTTGCAAAAGCTTAAATCTAGGAAAATTTTTGAGTGCTGCATTAACTATAGAGAAATGTTTTGCTGTTTAGATAACTTCTCAAGCAGCAGGTTGGTAAATCCAGATAGATAAACTCTTATTGCACATGACACCAAGTTCTACATTTTTAGTAATGATATTTTAGTGGTCGTTAAAGAACAAACAAAAATTGATGATGGTAGTGGAGGTGATGGTATTGATAAGGCTAATATCGATGATGATGTTGGAATAGGCTGAGATTCAGCTACATTCTGAAAACAAGACTAAAGTCTATTTTCCACATTTTTAAACTCTATTATTCTATTAACATTGCAAAATCTATAGGTTGAAATTGATACCTTTTTCTTTAAAATAGAAAATAAAACATAATCAATTAAGAATTAAAAATCAGAAACCTTTTTTATTTGACACAGATTTTCAAGACTTGTAAATACTTTTCTGCCTTTGAGACTAAGAACAAGATTCTTGTAACTTCAAGTTCAAAATTGCTGGATAGATCACATGATTCCATTCACTTATTTCACAGTGGAGATATTGAAACCTACAGTTAATTGATATGTCTGCGGTCACTCAAAATCTGCTTTCAATAAAGCCTTTAAATTTTGAATTCTAAACATTGGTGCTCGGTGTTTAACTGATGTGAATTAACTTAACTTGAATAAGGACACAAGAGGACCTTAGGATCATTAAAAACACTTAGAAGTCTAGGGCAAAGTACTTTAGCCAGATTGTCACATTCAAAGAGAAACTGAGGCACCCCACAGTAGTCTGCTTTAAACAGTTATTTTTTTTTTAATTTCACACTTAAAAAAAACTAATTATGTTTCAAAAATGGGGAAACATTTTTTTGCTATTAAAAATATTAATGGCTGAGGAATCGGTTCATTCAATAATGTGTTTGCTATACAATTTTGAGGACCAGGATTTCAAATCTCCATCATCTATGTAAAAATTGAGTGTGGCAGTGTGTGCCTATAATCTCGCTTCTAGGAAGGCTGAGACAGAGGGACATCTGGGTGGCCATTTAATCCAACCAAGTACAAGTTCCAGGTTCAGTGAGAGACATTTACTTAAGAGACAGGGTAACTAGTAACTGGATAAGATGCCTGCCATCAAATTCAGGTCTCCATATGCACACATGTTCACACAACCCTGCACAGTTACACATATACACACAAAAAGAAAAATAAAATAAGCCCAATGCTTCATTGTTCTTTACTGTTTTTCATAAACATGATAAGCATATCAGCTTGGCCTTTGACTAAAATAAGTTCTTAATTCAGAAGTAGTTACATAATTTGGCAATATTTGTGGCATATCACATTAATACTATAAGTAACCTAGAATAAGTATTACCCTTATCGTAATAACCCTCCAAAAATAATTGGTTGCATTAAGTACTTTCTGATTTCTAACTAAAGAAAAAGAGCCCAAGGCTACTTCACACCACCTTCATGTATGTTCCGTCAAAAGTTATAAAAAAAAATTGAGCTTCACAGCCTGGAGCCATAGAATGTAATTAGATTTCTATTTGGTGATGGAATATGCTGATTTCACTGGAAAGTGAAATTATAATTATGCCAATATGCTATAGATGGAAGTGGAGAAGTTGAGTTACTATTAATTACATGGTTTCATGGAAAAACCGAGACAATGACAGAGTGGAGGCACCATGGCATAATGAGTTAGAAAGTCATTGGATTCTGTATTTATTTGTTCTCATCTTCTACCTCTCTATTAACACCATCTCTGGAATTCATAAGATAGAAAGTACTCTGGTAGTGTAAAACAGTGTCTTCATGTAATATAATGGCCCAAGTATCTTAAGATTTAGAGAGGGTGTTTGAGTGACAGGGGCATGTACTGAAAATAGTCTTTCAGAATAAAAATGAATAATAATAGGAGGTTTTTCTAGTCTGCTGTGAAATTTATCATCATCTGCTCTGGGAAGATGGTCATCCTTAGCCAACCATACCTAAAACTGAGAGTGGTGAGTTAGAATCCCAATGTTCACCTCTGAAAGACTTCACTGGGACTCTTGAAAGTCCAGATTTTTGTAATCACTGCCCACTAAAGACTGAGGGGCATGCATATGGTAATATAGAAGCATATGACTAACATGTTCTGAACCCTGGTTTTATCAAGATGCTCCATCACAGCATGACAGATAGTAGGAGAGGTCCAGATATCTGAGAAGTATATCAGACATGTCAGACAGGAGAGTGATAGGCTCCAGCCTCCTCTCTTATCACCTAATCAGAGTGTTCCAATCCCCTTGCACAAGTATGGATGTCAGAGAAGGACACTACTAGAGCAACATTGAAAACAGCCTTGATTTGTAAAGGAGGAGTTCGTGACACAAGGAAGATGGCTCTATAGTTAAGGGTGTATAATGCTATTTCTAAAGTTCCATTCACAGCACCCATGGGAGCAGTTCTCAGTCAACTAGACCTTTAGTTCTAGGGGAACTGATGCCTTTTCTAGGTCTCCAAAGATACCCAAATACATATGTATACAAACAAATCTGCTGCAGAATATTCTTTGACACTGTGCGAATATGCCTTGCTATAATTGATGTACAAAACAAGGTCACTGTCCAATAGCTGAACAGAATCAGATTAGGCAGGAGAGCCACGCTAGGAGAATGCTGGGAGGAAGGACGGGGTCTTGAATTGCCAGCTGGAAGCAGAGGAAACAGGAGATGAACAAGCCAAGCTAATAAAGGTACCACGGCATGTCAGAGCATAATAAGAAATATGTGTTAACTTCAAATTTTAGAGCTAGTTAGTAACAAGCCTGAACTATTGGCCAATCATTTATAATTAATAGTTAGCCTCAGAGTAATTATTTGAGAGCAGCTGTGGAACAGAAATCTCTCTCTACACAGACCCAGACATGCTATAAATAAAAGCAAAATAAATCAGCAAAACAAAATGGAATCTAAAGACAGCTTAGTACAAAACACATGAAGTCAGAATTTTCTTGGACACACTGTAATTAAATATAGTCATTAAATGATGTTTTAATTTTTAGTTGTATTGACGCAACATAAAAGATAAAAAAGAAAAGCAACAGTCTCTTCATTGTCACTTCCAAAATATATAGACAAAGCAAAGATGTAAAAAAAAATCAATAAGTTTTAAAGTATAATGGGAACTTTTAATAGTTATTTACTTTTCCATAAAAATGAAGACTGGACAGCCTAGCAACACTGCAGCATTTTATCCTGCAGGCTGTTGTATTTCATTGTCTTTCCATCAATTTGGTGCCATCCTCATACTTCCTTTACAGCCTCCATTTAAAATGCAACAATGAAATACAAGTGTTATTCTAGCACTTTCTCAGACGTCAGTCAGTCTTGTAAAACCTCAGGGAGTCGCTGCAGACTTCTCTATAGTAGCAGTGGTCTTTTTGAAAAAGTTTTTTTTTAAAGCTAGCCTATCAAGGGACCCTTTCTCTGGGAGCCACAAGAGGGCCCAGAGTCCCCAGTAGCCGTAATGGAGGCCAGAGAGGTCCTAGGGACCTCAAGAGGGAAGACACTGTTCACCACCTGCTAAAGTACTTAAGCCAGTCTGACAACCCCAGACTGCACGGCAACCCCAAGGACCCGTATCCTGGCCTACTACTTTGGAAGAAGTCTTTGGATTCACAAGGGGTCAGACATAATCAATGTACCTCAGGCAAGCCATTGCTCACTGCCAGCTAACACTCCTTAAAATCCACCCAACAACCCCAGACTGCACCTCTGGGCTCCATATTAGTACACATAGCCCTAGCAGCCTTGTGGGAGACCAGGCTGGTTCTAGGAACCCTGGTTAAGACACTGTCCACCATCCACAATACTTTAAAACCTGCCCAAAAATCCCAGACTTGCCCCCCCCCCCAAGCTCTACAGTTTTGGAAAAAGACTTTCACTTTACCAGAGGCCAGTCTGAATTTAGGAACCTCAGATCTACAACTTCAGAATTCTGCTATACTAGAATGCAAACTGTATCTAGAAACCCTGATGACAGCAGCTGTATTAGAGGCCAGACCAGATCTAGGGACCCCAGTCTTCCCCCCTCCTTATTTCTTCCCCTTCCTTGACTCCATATCCAAGTCCACAAATTTGTAGGTGGACTTCAGTCTTATGAAAGGCCAGGCCAGGACTCGAGACCCACAATGCCTCAAAAAATCCAAAGGGGACGGCACCATACTGAATCTGAAAAAAACACTAGTCACCAAAATGCTTGGCTATTTAGGCCAGAAGACCAGAGAGAAATGAGAAAGCAAAAAAATCAAACACCAGTCTAACAAAGACAAATGCAGGAATCTACACCTATACCTCAAATCACTCCAAAGCCAGATGCCTGAATGGCAGTATAAGAGCACAATGAATAACAGAAGGCAGTGCACCATCAGCACAGCTCAGCTCTCCTATAATAGCAAGACCTGAACAGTCCAGCACAGCTGAAGCACAAGAAAGACTTTAAAATTTAATTTATGAATATAATAGAGGACTTTAAAGAGGATATGAACAAATCCCTTAAAGAAATTAAAGGTAAGCATTTGGAAGAAATAAATAAATCTGCAAAAGAAAACCAGAAACCAAAAGCAAACAAATGAAAAGCATATTAAGAATACAATTCTAGACCTGATAATGAAAATAGAAGCAATAAAGAAAAACCACAAATGGAGGGAACCCTGGAAATGGAAAATCTGTATAATGAACAGAAACTACAGACAGTGGTAGTGTTCTAGTGTTCTGATACCTTTTCTAGAGTACTGGTCAATGGGCAATAACCTGGTCTGACCAGGGCCAACATCAAGCTGTCCTTAAGAAGACTTCTACTTTTTATCCCCTCTCTTGTTTCTTCTCTTCCTCTACCTCCTTGGCAGAAGGCATGCATCCCTGACCCTCCTCACTCCCCTTCCTCTCATTCTAATAAAGTCCCTCCATGAGAGCCCAGCCTGTGTGTCTCTTTCCTGTGGGACTCACACTGAGCTGCCTGCCTTCATTGGGACATATCCATCAGCTACAGGTACTTGAGATATGTTCATCATAGCATAACATAAATAAGCATCACCAGCACAGAATACAAGCAATGGAAGAAAGGACCTCTGGTGTTGAAGACACAATAAAGAAAATATTATCAGTCAAAGAAAATGTTAAGTTAAAAAAAAAAATCTAACATGATTTGTGGTGATATCTTGTATATTTCATTAAATAGTCTGGAATATCAGAGGACAGAGTTATCTCTCCAGCCCCCCCCCCCTTTTCCATGTATTTGTTTTCTTATTTGTTTGTTTTTTGAAGATATGGTTTTTCTATGTAGTTGTCCTGGTACTTGCTTTGTCGACCAGACTAGGTTTGAACTCACCGAGATCCTCCTGTCTCAGCCTCTCAAGTGCTGGGACCAATGGCATACACCACTATTGGCTAGCTTTTATTTACCGTCTCCTTTAATGGTTGTAGTTTCAGATTATCTAGAGTAATATCAAAGAATGACCAACCAACTTAATTATACTACTCAATATATCTAGAAAAACAGGGACACTATAAAAAGACCAAACATAAGAATAATAAGTATAAAAGAAGAAGAAATCCAGCTCAAAACACAGTGTATTTAACAAAATCATACAAGTTTCACAACCTAAATAAGGACATGCCTATAAAGGTATAAGATACAATACTTACAGAACACCAAATAGATTAGATCAGAAAAGAAAATTGCCTGGCCACACAATGAACAAAAAACTAAAAATACAGAACAAAAGAATATTAAAAGAAGCAAGGGAAACAGGGCAAGTAACATATAAAGGCAAACTTATTAGCATAACACTTGACTTCTCAACAGAGATCCTAAAATCCAGAAAGGCCTGCATTGATGTCTTGCAGACTCTGGAGGACCATGGTTGTCAGCTCAGACTACTATAAAGAGAAAATCTGTCAATCGATATAGATGGAGAATACAACATATTTCAATACAAAGTCAAATTTAAACAATACCTATCTACAAACACAATCTTATAGAAGGTACTAGAAGGAAAAGTCCAACCTCGGGAAGTTAGATATATCCACAAAAAATAAGCAATAGATAATTTCATACCATCCAAACCAAAAGAAGGGAAACACACACACAGGTGTGTTTTCTGCATCCATGAGAGCTCAAGTGTGCACGCACACGCACACACACCACCACCACCAACAAAACAACAGAAATTAACAGTCATTGGTACGTAATATCCATCATTATCAATAGACTCAATTTGCCAATAAAAAGACACAGGTGACAGGTTGGATAAAGAATCAAGATTCAACACTCTGCTGCATACATGAAGCACAACCCAATATCACATATAGACATTTCCTCAAAGTAAAGAGTTAGAAAAAGATTTTCCAATAGAATAGACCTAAAAAGCAAGCTGGTGTAGCTATCCTAATATCTAACAAAATAGACTTTTAACCAAAATTAATGGAGAGAGATGGAATAAGTTCCTGAATCTTATCAGACCACCATGGATTAAAGCTGGATTTCCACAACAGAGAGCTTACAAACTTATGGAAACTGACCAAATCTCTGTCGAGTTACCATTGGGCAAAGAAAGAAATAAAAAGTTAAAGTCTTCCTAGAATTCATTGAAAAATGAATGAATGCACCACATACTCAAACTTTGGGGATACCATGAAAGAGAAACATTCATAGCTATAAGTGCCTTCATGCAGATTTTGGATAGAACTCATGTGAGTGACTTAGCACAAACCTGAAAACTCTAGAACAAAAAGAAACAAGCAAATGGAAAAGGAGTAGATGCCATGAAATAATCAAACCAAGGGTTGAAATCAATAAGATAGAATCAAAGACGGTACAAAGAATCAATGAAACAAAGAGGTGGTTCCTGGAGAAAAATCAACAAAATAGATAAACACTTATCCAAACTAACTAAAAGGCAGAGAGAGAATATCCAAATCAACAAAATCAGAAACAAAAAGGGGGACATGACATCAGACTCAGAGGAAATGCAGAGAATCATTAGGTTGTACCTCAAAAACCTATACTCCACAAAGTTGAAATATCTAAAAGAAATGTGCCAATTTCTTGATAGATATCACTTACCTAAGTAAGATCAAGATAAAATAAACAATTTAAATAGACCAACGACCTCTGAGGAAGTAGAAGCAGTCATTAAAAATCTCTCTACCACAAAATGCCCAGGCCAGACAATTTTAGTACAGAATTCTACCAGACTTTCAAAGAGCTAATACCAATACTCTTTTCTCATTAGACTTTTTTTTCAAATTTAAAAATGTTTGTTCCATGTATACCAGTGCCCCTCCCTTCCCTCCTCCCAGTCCCCCCAGTCCTCCTTCAGGCTCCCCCGACCCTGTTACCCCACCCATTCTCCAAGAAGGGCAAGGAGTGCCAAGGTGGGTCAGTTTAGTCTGGCATATGCAGTTGAGGTAGGTCTCAGTCTCTCATTCCAGTATTCAGACTGGGTTAGGTGTTCCTCTGTAAGGAATGGGCTCCAAGATGTCAGTTCATGTACAAGAACAATCTGGTTCTAGTGTAAGAGGCTCCACAAACTGCCCACACCGTATGACAGTCCTCTGCTTTGGAGAGTTTAGCTCCTTTTCTTGGAGGTCCCTCAGTGGTGGGTGTTTCTGATTCAGTGAGCTCCAAATAGCTCAGATCAGCCATCTCTGTGGGTCTCCTCCTCATAATCCTGATCCTGTTGCTCATCTCTCTCTCCCCCACTTCCCTCCCTTCCTCCCTCCCTCCCTCCTTCCCTCCCTCCCTTCCCCCTCCCTCCTTCCCTCCCTCCCTCCCTTCCTCCTTCCCTCTTTCCCTCTCCCTCTCCCCTTCCCCTCCTTATTCCTCTCCCCCTCTCCTGCTCTCCATTTCTCTCCAGCTGGACCAGGAGCTCAATCTGGTGCTTATTTCTGCTTCTGTCTCTATCCATTGCTGGATGAAGTTTCAATAATGAAAATTAGGGTGATCATTCATTTGATTATAGGAAAAGTCCTGTTTAGGCACCCTCTCTACTATTGCTTGGAGTCCTAGGCAAGGACATATTGTGGATTATTGGAGGTGTCCTTAGTACCAGGTTTCTAACTCTACAGAGGCTCCTTTTATCAAGATATCTGTGGGGATATAATAAAAGATTGTGAGATATCAGAGGGATCTACCCACAGTCAGTCTAGGAGGATCAGAGAGTGGTGATTCACACCTTTAATCCCAGCACAGGGAGTATCCCAGGAGTAGTACCTACACCCTTAATCCAAACTGAGTTCGAGGTCATCTTAGTTTACAGAAGGAGTTCCAGGCTCCCAGGCAGGCAGTGGTGGGGCCATGCCTTAACTGAGCAAAGAGAGTATTTAAGGCAGGCATAGAAAGACAGAAGATCAGAAGAGGCCATGAGAAGCCAGGCTGAGGCAGCTGGAAGACAGCTGGGTAAGATCTGACTGTGGTGTTTACTCTCTCTAATATTTCCGACTTTCCCAGAGATCTGTCCCCGAGTTTCCTTTATGTTTCCTATATCGTGCAACAGATATCCATTTCTTTATTCTTTCTCCATATCTGTTGCTCCTCTCATTCAATCATCTTCTTCTCTCATGATTTGTTCCCACCTATCCTTGCCGTTGTGATCCCAGTTCACTCAGGAGATGTTCTCTACTTCCCCTTCCAGGTGGATTCCTGATTTCTCTTAAGTTCTTTATGTTACCATCCTGTTTAGGGTTTGTGGTTTGCAGCCTAGATATTCTTTTATTTATGTCTAAAATCCACCTTTGGGTGAGTACATATCATGTGTATCTTTTTGGGCCTGTGTTACCCCACTCAGGATGATACTCTTGAAATTATTCCACAAAATAGAAACAGAAGAAACATTGTAAAATTGTTTTTATGAGGCCGCAGTCACGCTGATTAAGGGACACAAATACCTAACAAAAAGAAAAAAGATTTACAGACCAATTTCACTCATAAACATAGATCCAAAATTACTCAATAAAATACTAGTAAACCAAATCCAAGAACACAATAATAAGATCATTCACCATGACCAAGTAGGCTTCATCCCTTTGATGCAGGGATGGTTAAGTATATGAAAAACTGTCAATGTCATCTACCATATAAACAAACTGAGAAAAATTACATGATAATCTCCCTCACTGCTGAAGAAGCCTTTGGCAAAATCCAACACATCTTCATGATAAAGGTCTTGGAGAGATTAGAGATATAATGGACATACCTAAACACAATAAAGGCAATGTACAGCAAGTCGATTGCCAGCATCAAAGTAAATGGAGAGAAACTCGGTGTCTATAGTTTTCATCTGGATCAATACACTAAAATCAGGAACAAGAAAGTTTCTTCACTCACTCTAAAACTATTCATTATAGTACTTGAAGTTGAACTAGAACAATAAGACAATTTAAGGTTTTAGCACCACCTCCTTCAGCATGTCACATGCTGTTCTAAACACACTTGAAATTAAAACTGCCATGACCCCAACCTTAAACCATTTGGAGATCTTCTTGACATATATTTTTGTCTTGTGTCACCTCCTTTTCTGTAAAGACTGAGAAATTGAATTATGGAGTATATTGGAAGCAAATATTTGTTAGAGGTAATTCAGTTTCATTTTTCTGTATTTTGCTTAAAAGATAGCTTGTAAAAGTTTGCCGGGATTTCTCTCTCTCTCTCTCTCTCTCTCTCCCTCCCTCTCTCTCTCTCTCTCTCTCTCTCTCTCTCTCTCTCTCTCTCTCTCTCTCTCTCTCCTTCTCTCTCTCTCCCTCTCTCTCTCTCTCCCTCTCTCTCTCTCTCATTCAAAAGATTGAACTGCTTTTTTTAACAAATAAATTGGTTCTGCTTTCTATGATGCTCATGCAGTAGATTCATGTTTTGAGCTACTGAAAGTCTGTGATTTATGGAGATACTAATTGTTATAGCCGATTGGAATTTCAAGAATGTTCTGAAAGAGGCAGAGCTGGAGAGAAGTAATATTGAATCAAAATGTGTTTACTATGACCTCTAAATGTTTTGTGACTGGGCATTATAGTACAAGAAATTTTCTATAATTTTATCTACATGTGTGTTTTTCATGAATGTATATGTGTGCACTATGTGTGTACTTTATGATTGTAAAATTGTATCTGATTTTCAAAAACTATAAATATAGACAACTGTGAGACACTGTATCTTTGTATTGGGAGATCCAACCTGGGTTTTATGGAAGAGCACACAGGTTTCTTAATCAACCTTACTTTGTTCATATGTTTACTTTAGAGGTATTTTCAACTGCCTACTGTTGAATACAGAAACTGTGCTTTACATTTAATACACATTCTGAAGACAGACATGCCATTTAGTTTCCCCAGTGTCTATAGTTTTCATCTGGAACAAACTTTTCTTCCACATTTGGAATGTGCTGTCCAGAGGAGCTGCCTTCCACATAAGACCAGAGCTCTGCAGACCATATCACTTCTAATGATCTATAATATATACTTTGGAAAGTAATGCTCATTTCTAGTCTACCAGGGTTAATACAACCCAATAACCCACTTATGTAATTTTCCATCTTTTTGGAAGATGAGTAGGTGAGCTTGATTTATATAAAAAAAATGACAAAATGAAATGTAGATGTCTGCACAGAGTAGAATGACCAAGAAAGCAAAGGAAAATGTCCAGTTATGACAACCTGTCAGTACATCCTGCCCACTATAGCACTAATTCTTAAAATTGAAATTAGGTGTCATGAAACAATTATAATGGAAAGGAACATTTTATTTTTTTCTTAAATAAAGACTCAATGAAATGCATAACCAAATAAATAAATAGATAGATAGATAGATAGATAAATAAATAAATAAATAAAGGCAACCAGTGTTGCTTGTTGTTTATTTTCTTATTTTAAAAAAACAGGAACATCTCTGCCTCATATTTGGTGTCAGACTAGTAACACAACATTTAAGAATAATTTCCTGTTCCTTAGAGAAAAGTTTCACAATCTCTCTAAATAAGTAACATCTTTATTGTAGGATCATGCCATTAATAATTTATGACTCTGATACACAGAAAACAGTAAATAACACATATCCACTCAAACCAGATACATTTGGATTCTTTTGACATGCATAACATGGATAAGAAAAACATTTTTAAAAATATTTCAGGTTTCTTAATTTGAAATTGAAAAACAAAAGTATTTTTGAACTACTATCGTTAATCTGAAGATCATTAGAAAATTTTAGAAGAAACTTTAAAATGACTATTACATCTATAATTATTATTATAACATATGGTGTACTTTACAGTTTTAACTACACTCTCACTATGGCAATAAACTTCCTGTAAATATAAAAGCAGAGATTCCCCTGGGGTGCACAGACATAAAAAGGGAGTCAAAAAAGTGAGTTAACATCTAGTTACATGTATCTAATTTAGTCTCTAATAAAAGCAGGCCTCCAGATGAGCACAGAGGACAAATATTTTCAGTAATTTTTTTATAAGGACATGAGAAAAGTTGGATACATTAAGTATAGAAAGTCCATTGACTAGCCTGAATAAATATTTAAAATTTAAACAGACTGCTCTGTTACCAATTTAATTTTCAATATATATTTTTGAAATGTTGCCATGGCTATTCTTCACTGTTGACTTCAAACAGTCAGGCAGAAAGAAACTCAGTTTAGGAATTGTCTCCATCAGATTGGCTTATGGCCATGTCTGTGGGCAATGTTCTTGATTACTAATTGATGTGGGCAGACTTATTACATTATGACATCCAATGGTGGGTGAGCTTAGCAGCACAAGATGTATAAGAAAAGTGGCTATAGCAAGCCCCGAAGAATAAGCTAGGAATCAGTTTCCTCCACAGTGTCCACTTTAACTTCTGTTCCCAATGTTGTGATCCGCGTAAGTTCCTAACTTGGTTTTCCTTTTTGACAGACTGTAAGCCAGGAGTTAAATAAACTCTTCCCTCCCAATGTTGTTTTTGGTCATGGTATTTATATATAAAAACAAAACTACACTGTGCTTCAAAAGTTTTGAAAGTTGCATACTTTATTTTTTATCTCTTTTATTTACAGTTTCAAAGCCACACACTCATTTTGTTTTAATAAACCATCAAAATCCATAGGCATGTTTTTAGCTTATAGGCATGTGATAGATCTAAAGAGCTATCCATGGTGATTATTAGCATATATTTTAAAATAATTTTATTTTTCACTATTTTATAAATTCTTATTCTTTTTCTATTTAGTGATACTACAAGTTATAACTTCTAAGACATCTTGGAGACTAGTTAGCTACTTTCAAATGTCACATGGCCAAGGGAGAGTGAGAAACCAACAAAGACTGTATGTACTAAAAAGCTCCCTTTCTGATGATTGCTTGGCACATTGATCAGAATTAACATGCAGATCTCCACAGAGAACATGTTTCTGTCATTCTCTATTGTCCAACAAAAAGTCTAGTTTAGAAATGGTTTTTCAATTTTAGTGATTCTCAGGATTATCTTACAGATTTATTAAAACACAGACCATTGTACCTAGTATGTTCAAAGCCAAGGCATCAGATATATTATCACCACCGAACTCTTCCAAATAAAACCACATCTAAACTACTGAACTGTATTCCTAACGCATTAGATCGGGGAGTAGGGATCCTCGCTATTCTAATCCTTTTCATGTGTAATTCCTCTTTTTTATACTTTTTAATGCTTTGTGTTAAAATTTATTATATTATTTTTTTTCTAGAATGTATGTTTTTTCTAACTCAAACTTTTTTCATCACAAACCTTTCCACCCTAGATAGTATCATGAAACAGTGAAGTATATTTGTTGAAGAACAAGAACGGAAATAAAGGAGGAGGAGGAGGGGAGGAAGAAACATATTAGAGACAGACTGCGGGGACGTATGCTGCCTAGTTTTATGTAAACTTGATACACGCCATAGTCACTGGAGAAAAGAAACCTCAGTTTAAAAGTGTCTTAATAAGATAAGGCTATAGGTAATTCTTGAGGCTATTTTTCTAATTAGTGATTGATTGGGAAAGGCCCTGCCCATTACAGATGGTGCCATCTCTGGTCTGGTAGTCTTGAGTTCTATAAGCAAGCAGGCAGAATCAGGAGGTGGTGGCGCAGCTTTAATCCCAACATTCACAAGGCAGAGAGAGACAGACCTCTTTGGGTTTGAAGCTGTCCTGGTCTACGGAGTGAGTTCTAAGACAGCTAGAACTATACAGGGAAACCCTATCTCAAAAATAAAAATAAGTAACAAAAATACAAAAAACAAAGACAGCAGGCAGAGCAAGCATGAGGAGCAAGCCAGCCTGCAGCACTCTTCCACGGCCTCTGAAGCAGCTCCTGCCTCCAGGATCCTGCCCTGACTTTCTTCAGTGATAGAGTATGATGGGGAAGCAAGTAAGCAAAACAAACCCTTCTCTATTCAAGTTGTTTTTGGTTATGTTACTTCATCATAGCAAAACTAACCCTAACTAAGACAGGACTCACAGCTTCTGTATACTCCAAGTATCACTTTCTAATAATGATTATTTAAATAGAACCTACTAATGCTAATCAAGTCCTGAAAACAGCCTTCCTATGGCTGAACCCCAAGTTCAGACGAAATGAGTTTCAAATCCTCACCAGAGACTGGGAGAACAGCTTAACTAGAGTAAGTGGCTGTCATTCCCCAGCAGTAATTCTTTAATGCATCTTTTTTATCCTCTCAGAAAGATCTGGGAGTGGATGATGTGGGAATATCTTTTTGTATGCTGTGAATAAAGGACTGTTTTGTCCCATGACAGGAACCCTAGAAGTAGGCAGGAAATCAGAGCGTAGCTAGGAGTAGGGTGGAGTCACACGGAGAGAGACCAGCCAGCTGCCCAAGATTCAGCCAGTAAGATAACACAGGCGAGCCATGTGCTACATGGCAGAGAGATTAATGGAGATGGGTAGAATTAAGATGAAAGAACTAGCTCACCATGTGCCTGAGACATAGGCCTAGCAGGATAAAATTAATATAAGTGTCTGCGTCATTTTTGGAGGAAAAGCAGTCATGGGCAGATCTGGACTGTGGGGATAGAAGGGCCAGAAACTTCATGACACAGGCAGAGAAGAACTGCATTGAGAAACACCATCACTTCTTGCCATAATTTTCCATGCTTTATTCTTATGATTTTGGTCATTTTATTAAACACCATTGCATCTTGGTTTTCTTATGTTGAAATAAAATATGTGTACCTCTGCTCCATTAATGTCAAAACATGATTATGAAGCAAATAACTGCTTGGGGAGGAAAATATCAAATTTTTAGTGATTTGTCAATTCTTAAGGAACTCTGTACAAAGGTGCTGGGTTATCTAGATTTCACAAATGGCTAAATTTGAGGTCAAACCTGTGTTGTGTGTCTGTTTCACACAATGCTAATTTTGTAACTAAAAACATTTTTAATTAAAAAAATAAGCAATTAGAAACAATTCATGATGAAATCTTAAAAACAGATGAATTATGAATTATTTCCCCTGATGGCATCAATTGATTGAACACTTAGTCAGTCATTGTATGTGTGAATTTCCTATTTGCCTCTAATTTTTAAAAGGAGAAATAAAATGATCTTTCTCTTCCTTTAGGTTTATTCAACTTCTAATAAATATCTCACAATTGAAAACTGGTTTGTATAAAAGAAAAAATAGTTTCAGCCTTCGCAGATCCCACTGTATTACAGGCAAAAATATATAACCTTTGGACTTTATTTGTTTTTATAAATGATACTGTAAAAGCATTTTATTTATGTTCCTATCATATAAGTAATTGTTTCAGAGCCTTTCAAGACTAACATGCTTCATAATAACATGAAAGCAAATAAAATCAAACCACATCCTACACACCCCCATCATATATACATCCAGTAAATCCTGTGCATGATATTAGGAAATTTGCAAGATGATTGCCTTATTTATTAGAATGGTTAATTAAAAAAAGAACAATCAATCAATACACAAATGATAAGGTTCACTAAGGTAATTAGTAATTATAAGATATATAGTTAACTTATCAGGTACTTATTTTGTCTTCTGAATCAATTACCAGACTCTCTTTGGAATAATATTACAGTATCTTTCTCTTTCCTATACATGTAAATTCTTCTGTTGTCCCGGTGTAATAAGCTCTTCTCTCCATCCATTTCAAACCCCATTCCTGTTTAGAAGATAAAATGGCCTCGAGACACTGAATGGTGTCTCCTGCGTTTGTGAGTTTAAAAGCATCAGTGCTTTGCATATGTGTGCGCATTTCCTTCTTTTCTAGACACACTTATTGCACTATCAAATTCATCACATTCTTGATTTTTCCCCTTAATCTCCTCTCTTTCATCATAAGTAATTTCAAAATGAACATTTGATTTTATATTTGCTGAAAAGTCTCAATCCTATGAAAAAGTATTCACTAATAAATAGAGGAGCTGGAGAGATAGATCTGTGGCTAAGTGCACTTGCTGCTGTGGCAGAAGATTGACGTTCCATTCCCAACACACTCATTAGAAGGCTTACAACTGGACCCAGGGGACTGAACATCCTGTTCTGGCCTCAGAGGGTACACACACACACACACACACACACACACACACACACACACACACACACATGCACACCACACACACATGCACACCACACACACATATGCACACACACGCACACACATACATACACACACAAACCCACACACATGCACATACACACACACACACACACACACACACACACAGAGAGAGAGAGAGAGAGAGAGAGAGAGAGAGAGAGAGATTAATCTAGGTCCAAAGATATGGTTCAGTTAGTAAATGTTCTTGACACAAAACTGATGACCTCGGCTTTGGTCCCCAGGCCTCCCACGATGGAAGGAGAGAACAACTCCTTCAGGCTGTTCTCTCACCTCCACATATGTGTTATGACAGGGGGGTGGCCAGACACAAATTAATTAATTAATTAATTTAAAATTAACAATTTAAACATTAGGTTGATTTTCTGTTCATACTCCAATTTTGTATGTTCAGATGAAATGTGGCTAAGTTCTTCTCTTAGGAAAAATATGTGTCTTTCTATGTTTTTTTTTTTTTTTTAAACCAATTTAGCTGCAAACAACATATATTTGCCCACCTGGTGGAAATAGCAATTCCTGCTTGAAGTATACACAGCATGAAGACATTTCATTGCAAGCTGACTCTGAATGACTGTAAGTGTGGACTGGGTTTCCATTTGAAACTGAAATTAAAGGTGCCCACTAAGCATTAACCCACAGCAGTCCTCCACACTTTAACCCACTAACTATTGGTTTTCCAAATATCTAAGTCTGCCTCCCCATACTCAAACTCCTCTGGTGAAAAATGATCATAAACTATCACTGGATTCATGGGTCCTTATAGACAACTTCACAGGAAATGATTTTTGTGTTTTATTTATTAAACCACTAATAATATCCAGAGGAGAGATGTGAGACATTCTGTTCTTCCTTCTATGATAATTTCCAATTGGCTATTGTTCAATATTTCAGACAGGAAGGAGTAATTATTATGCCTAAGAAATATGTTTTCTCTTCTAAAAACCTATTAGAATAAAACAAATAAGGATTATGACATAATGCATTTTTTAACCCAAATGTAGTGAAAACAGTGGGTTGCCCTTTTATGAAAACGAAATGTAGGATAGAACTGAAAGGCTTGCTGAGCCAGAAACATAAAGGGCTTTCATAACTCTTGAGATGAAAATCTTTATTTACATTCACTCCATATGAATGGGATCTTCCATATGGTCAGACCTGCAACTGATGAGTCTACAGGGTAGGTTATTATGTTTTCCAGCTCTTTTAGCACAAATTATATTTGGATGGCAACCATTAGCCTTCTCAGAGCCTTCCCAACTTCAACTTCTCTCCCTTGACCTACACACAGTTCCCTCCTTCACCAACAGGTTCAGCATGAGTGACTCTGAAGACAAATTTCTTTCCTCTCTACTGCACACAAACAAGGCTTTTCTGAGAGATTTTCTTCGAAGTTATTTAGTTGTTTGATAGTTAGACCAGAGGAAAAATAAGACACATTCTTGCCTTAAGTTAGAGGATTTTATTGCACAGTTATGCTGCTGATGATGAATGATTATAGTCAGAGATATTTTTCCTTATAAAAGTAGATTTGTCAGTGTTCTGTTTCTACATTTATTGTTTGCAACTCAAATGTTCACTGTTGTCTAGCTTCTTGCCTAAAGCCCTAAAATCCTAAGCAATGAATACAGTAGAATAGCAGAGAACAAAAATCCACCTTAGGAACTACCATGTAGCGTTTAGTCATGTCTTTATATGTTTTGTCTTTATTCATTCAATATATATTTACAGAGGCTATATCTCTAAGGTAGGTTACCCTTACAACAGCAGTTCATATTCAGACTTGCCTTTGTGCTCCTGGAGGCCTGATAAATATATCCCCATGTGAACAGCTCCCCGGAATCCTTATTTATGCTGGTAGAAGGTAAAGGACAATGTTGGGAAGCTGACAATATGAGATTTAGGCGGAGATGCAGACCTGGCTTGAGAACATAGTAAATTTTCCTGTATATGAATTTTGTCTGAGTTTGAGGTGACAGAAATGTATAGAAATCGTGGACCTATTTTCATATAGCAGGATATGTGACACGTAGAGATAACATGAAATCCTCGTATCTTGAGACAATGTGAAATGAAACAGAGTTGAAAAGAGGGCCATGCAATTTCTTGCCTGATCAGAAAAGACATAGATAGATGTCTTTATAGGAATAATTTTCCTGTTCTTCCAGTCCAAGGCACTTTGGGAGCTGTGGGCTACTGTTCAAACATGGCTAGTATAAGAGCCATACGACACAACCAATATATAAAATAGCATAGAAATGCCATCAAGAAACCCTAGTCACAAAAATATGAATCTCTAAGGAGTTTTGCTATAGAATATTTCTTTACACCATGTGATTATATGTCACTGTGATTGGTTTAGTAAAGAAGCTGAATAGGAAAAGGTTAGGCAGGAGAGTCAAACTGAGGATGCTGGAAGCAGAGACAGAGAGAATCAAAATTGTCATGCTGTACTGAGAAAAGGTATTAAGCCATGAGACAAAGCATAGATTTAAAATATTAATATTAATATTAAGAGTTAGCTAGTAGCAAGTCTCAGCTATTGACCGAACATTTATAATTAATATTAAGTCTCAGTGTTGGATGACTGGGAACTGGCTGGTAGTAAAGAAAAGTCTGCCTACAGGGGCTGACCCCAAGTTCCTGAGGAACATGCATTTTACCAAGAAGCACAGCAAGAAAGGCATAAAGAAGATGTAGGAAAACAATTCAAAGGCAATGAGTGTATATTCAGAGGCCATCGAGGTCCTGTGAAGCTCAAGGTGATTAAAGCTCAAGATGCCAAAGGGCCCCAGCTACAAACTCAGCCATCTCGTTTATTGCTCAACTCAAGTTTGGGATGCAGATTAGAGGATCTGCCAAGGGCCATAGGCTCTGCCAAACAACACGCAAGGTTCAAACCATGACAGAGGTTTCAGCTCCAGCTCAGACCCAGGCTCCATTTTCAGTTTCAGATCCATAGGCTCCCAGGCCCCTGTAAAGGCCTCATAGAAAAGATTTCTATCTGTCAATGTAAATACAGATGGACTGGTGCGACACACCTACACACCATTTGCAGATGAACAGTACCTTATGCTGTTTTTGCCAAATAAATGTGAAGCACGATCTGTTAAAAATTAAAGGAAAAGAATGACTGCCATTCATCTAGTACTAAACATTTCCTCAACTAAGTGACACTGAGTTGTAGTGTTTTCAGACTGTGTGTGAACACATACCAGTATCTCTTAGGGACTCCTCAAAGTGTCACCTGGGTACATTCATGCCATTGAGATTCCATATGCACAGGTACAGGAAGGCAAAAGTGAATATTACTCCTCTTAATTTGACTTCACTTTTTCATTAAGATTACTTAAGACAAAGCCTTTACATTTTTTATCAAGAGCTAATTTAGGTTACAAATAGAGAGGCTATTAAAACAATACCTATAATAGAGGAGAACAATATATTCCTATGTCAAACAGGGGATCCAGGGGTTTGGGGATGTGGCTCAGCTGGTAGTGCACTTGCTTAGCATGCACAATGCTTCAAATTTGATCCCCAACATGGTGTAAACTGATATGGTGGTTGTGTGTAGGAGTGTGACATGCATATAATTCCAGAACTCTGAAGGTAGAAATAAATATATCAGGGAGTCAGGGTCATTTTCTTATAATGTCCTTTCAAGGCCAGCCTGCCTTTTCTCTATGAGTGATAGATCCATGGAAGAGAGATTCTTCTGGATTTGTTCAGTTCACTGTCTTCTAACATAAATTTTGGATGATGGAAAATAAGGTTACCTCTTGAATAACTGAAAGTCCAGTTCCTAAACCTAGGTCTTTCAGGTGACCATGGGCAGTGCTTATGGATGAAGCAAACTAGAAGCTGGATTTTCATTGGCAATAAAAAAAAAAAAATCATGTATTTCCTGTGTCTTAGCTATGTTGTAATTCTGTAAAGAAACACCACAGTCAAGCAAACTTCTAGAAGAGTTACTCAGGCTTACATTTTCAGATGATTAGAATCCATGACTATTGTGGGATGAGGCATGGTGTTGGGGCAATAGTTGACAGCTTCCCTTATGATTCACAATTAGGAGGCATAGAAAGCTGGGAACATTGTGACCTTTTGAAATCTCAAATCCTACAGCCACTTCCAACAAGGCTACACCTTCTTATCCTTCCCGAAGAGTTCCAACAACTAGAAACCAAGCATTCAAATAGATGGGTATTGGAGACCATTCTTATCCAAACCACCACAGAGCAATCCAAAAGTCAGATTTTAGAAGTCAAGAAGACTATTGTGACTTCCATAAGGGGAACAGGGAGCAATGGAGACATCCCGCAGGTAGTACAGTCCCTGAGTGAAGCTGTGACTGAGACTCAGACACTCTGTTCTCTTTTCATGGACCTTTTAGCAAGTATTATTTTGTTCATTCTACTTTGAGTTCAGCATAGTTTTTAGGGAAGTGAGCCTAGAGCCTTGCATAAATCAGACAAGTGCCTTCCTACGTATCTACATCCTCAGGCCAGAGGTTAGCATCTCATACTTAGAAAATAAAATAAAGTTTCTAAACAATAGATGTAGCTTAGACATTTTTCAAGTACATGATGAAATGCATATTATATTCATTTGTGTATGTGTATATGCGTATGGATATAGGCATGATGATTCTTCATGCATGTTGAGGCCAGGGGAAAACTTGCAGGAGCTGGTTGTTAGGTCCCAGGGATTGAACTCATGTTACCATGTTTTTTATGTTTTTTAAATGACATTTTAAAGTGGTAAAAACCACAATTCAGTATTTCTATTAACTGATACATAGCTCACAGGAAAAAAAAAATATGAGAAAAAGTCAGCTCACAATGCAAAGAGACTCATTCTCCTATACACGTTGACAGAAGATTGAATAAAACAGGAAGACTCTGACCTGTTATGTTGACTAGCTAAGAAAATCAGAAGGCAGTGTTTAACTCAGGCCTAAGCTGGAAGTCCAGAGCAAGGTCTTCTGAAGTGGGAAATGTCAACATAGGAAGCAGTTTTAGCATCGGTCTTGGTGGGAAATACAGAGTGAGGTCACCTAAAGTTGTTGTAGTCAACATTTGATGACTCTGAGCGGTTTCCCACTCAGGCTGGAAATGGTGGGGAATAGATGACATCACTAAGAGTTTAAAAGTAGTAGAGCTGAATTTAATTACTATTTCTATTAAATGCATTGGATTACATTAGTTTTTAATTTTGAAAAGGTTAATGGAAATTGGCAAACTTAGTCTTGTATGGTTACACACCACTATTTCAGTGTCTTCAGGTAACCAATTAATATAACAACTTTATTTTTTAACATTAGCATTGGTTTTCTTGTGGTAAAATTGAAATATGATGGTTACTCAAGCTATTAGATGCCATTTGACCCAAAAGTAAGTACATGTTTTCACCGTAGATGTTTTAAAATTTTTATGTTAAGTGATGAAACATAATCTTGTTTATTGTGTGGATATTAACAAAACTGTAATATGTTCACTCACTATTAGCTCTGACTGATCTTGCCTTAGACATCACATATTGTTACATGTGGGACCTGAGAAGTTGTGATAACGAGATTGACAGTGTGTTCTCAGAATGGGAAATTTCAATACGGCAGAGAAATAATTAATTTTTTAAACTATCCCTCACTCAAAAATTCGAGCTTGAGATGGCACACAAGAACAAAAGAGAGAAATCTCCCTCCATTCGCTTCAGCATCTACTCCAGCTGCTAGACTGACCTTGTGAAGCCAACTGGGATTTGAAACTCCAAAATTATTCCAGTTATAGCAATTTAATGATATTAACGCAGAGACACACACACGCATATAATACCCGGGTATGTACAATATATATGAGTGCCATAGGAATCATAGTACATACATTTTTAGTCATATAATCCTGCTGATATGTGTTTTGCATATTTTTTCAGAATAATGTCACTTACATTTTTATATGGGTGTCTTTTTAATAATTACACACAATGATTTCCCAATAGCGATGGCATGGAAATATTGAGGAATGAAAATGAAATGGTGGAACATATATACCTTGGTATTCTATCAATCTGTAAAGAAAAATGAAACATAAAATATATAAATAAATGGATAGAGTTTACATTATTACTCCGAATGAATTATCCAGACAGCAAAGGGCAAACACTGCATGTTCTCTCTTAATTGTGACCTAGATCTGGATCTATAAATGTAAATATATAACCTGGACTAACTACAGAAACCAAGCAAATATCAAATAAAAAGAGACCATGGTCAGAGCCTCTAGAGAGGAGATACAGGTGTTATGAAGGGGAGAGAGAGACAATGTGGAGAGAGGCTTTAGCTAGAAGGGAGAAGGAGGACAATAGACAGGAAGGAAAGAAATAATAATAAAGATGTTTGAAGGAGCAGTGGAGAAGCATTAATAAATACACTTACTTAAAATAGATAATACATGCTAGGTATCTGTATCTAGATGTGTGTGTGTGTGCGTATGTGTGTATGTCTGGGTCTATGTATATGTGTTTTCAATGAAGATATGGTGCATGGGATGATAATGCTCCCCACATACACAAGAACCATAGACTAACAAAATACCTAGTGCAAGGCATAGAAAACCTCCCTTCAAACAGTGTTCAGGATAGTCCAAGGCACCCCAAACAGTATGCTGATTGCTTTTACTCTTGGTTACTTTCCATACTTTGAAGGTGAAACCTATTTCTGAAAATACCAAAGACTCCATGTACAAGATTTTACTGAACTGAGCTGGCAGTGACCAGGAAGACATCTCCATGAACACAGGCTCTCACAGTATCAAATGATGCTATGCAAATTTAAAAGGGTGAAGAATCAATCTATAACTCTTTTTATCTGTGAAACCTGTGAACCACAATGACTATCCTCATAAGATATCCCCGGTAGGGCAATATTTGCACTTTTATGTTGGTGTTAAACAGCAGCTGTCTAGTTTAACATAAAGCTCTCTAAATAGCATGAAACTTATATCTGTTATTGCAAGCCTAACTACTCATTTCTGGAGAGGTCATACGTCCTGTAGATAGACATAATAGTGTCATTTTTCTATGCCAGTATAATTTCTAACTATATTCTAAAAACACATCCTTATATTCAAAGATAATATAACACTCACTCCTCATTAAAGCAAAATTTTTTTGCAACAGCTGGAAACTATTGCAGAAATCTATATATGGTGAACATTCATAGAATAGTGACACAATTTGGGTATGCTTAGACAGTGTTGTCTTCTTGGAGAAAGGAGGTGGTCTTTAGGAATAAAGGTCTTACACTACTTCCTATGTTCTCTCTCTGCTTTGTGCTTGAGGTTCAAGCTATGAGTTCTTAGCATTCTTCTCCTGCCAGCTTCTCTGCCATGATGAACTTTTATCTCTCTAGAACTATTAGCCAAACTAAGTCACTCCTGTAAGTTGCCCTGACCCTGGTATTTTATCACAGCAACAGAAACATACCTAATATGGGGTCCCCAAATCACGTATTACAGAATAGTGATGCTTGCTAATTTGTTTCTTTCCAATCACGCAGGCAATTGGAAAGGAAATAGCCTAGGATCTCATTTCCAATCATCTTCTAATCCAGCTGAGACGAATAAAGAGAATAAAGTCTGTAAGTGTATTTTAGATTTCATTTTTTTTTCCATAATGACCAGAGATAGAGACAAAACTGCAATCATATCAGAATGCAATCTCATTAGAATCTTTTGCTATCAAATGCTGGGCACATATTTCTTTGTAAATTTTTATTTTGTATGTATGTAGGGGTTGCCTGAATAAGCGTGCATAAGTCTGTGCATGTATAGAGGCCAGCGGTCAACTTCTATTAACATTCTTCAAACAGAGCTCACCTTGCATTGGTTTAGGTTGAAAATGGAGTTGTTCACTGGCCTGGAGGTTTTTAAATGTGTTTGACTAGCAATCCACCTGGCTCTGCCTCCCAGGTGCTGGGATTACAAACATACACCATACAGATTTTTTTAAAACCCGAGATTGAGTATTGAACTCGTCATCTGTAAAGTAAGAACCTTATGGCCTGCTATGACCTCACCTTTTAAAAACATCAAAACCTGATACTTACAAGGAAACTAGCAAGGCTGCCTTGTGAGTGACTCTCTGAGAACCTGGGGTGTGGAGGCCCACCTCTAAATTCAGACGCACTATATGGCCTCCTAAACAGCACAGGTTATTGATGGTTTTTAATAAGTTTGCATGTTAACATGTTCCACTGCTTTAAGATGCATTAACAAATTAATAAAAATTGTTTCTGATTACCAAATATAATTACTATTGGTGCACATTTATTGTCATTTTTTTTCAAGTATAAAGCTATCTTTAAAATATGTTTAAATCCAAGGCTAGGTAGATGGCTCAGATGGCAAACATGAGGACCTGGGACCTGAGCTTGTTTGTGAGAAATTACGTTAAAATAAAACAAAATAACAAGATCAAACCAAAACACTGGAGACAGCGGTGAGTGCATTTGTAACAAACCCTGGAGAAATGGAGATAGGAGTTCCTTAGCACTAGGCAGACAGCTTTAGGCCAATGAGAGACTCCTACCCCACCCCTGAAACTGTGGGTAGTTTCTTGAGAAATAATACACACGAGCGTCTTCTGGGCTCTACACTCTGGCATACACAAGAGCACTTGTACACATGAATGAGCACACATACACATTTCCACGTTTACACACAACTACAAACTTGTAGCCTAGTTGCTACATTTGTGTCATTATGCATAGAAGAATCACATAGGTTACAAAAGATTATCTTTGGGAGGTTGGTTGTTCTCACATTCATAGTATAGTTTTTTGGGTTTTGTTTGTTTGTTAGTGGGTTTGTTTGATTTACTAAAAATCCTGTGGCCATGATGGTCAACTTTGTCTCATGTGACTCTCCAAATACTAGGGAACACTGCAGACTTCTGTTTTACTTTCCTTTTCTCCTGTTCTACCTGCTATGAACTGGAACATGGTTCTGAAGTAGAAAATAGCTGATGACAAACTGAGGACAAGGGTCTCACATTAAGGTCCTTGGAGCAGAATAGAAGCAGATGCTGAAGACCCCAGAGACTCCCTGGAGCCAGAGCATCTATAAGAAAGTGATAATGCCCAGCTTTGGCATCCTGAGAAGATAAGCAACTCATTTCAATTCGGGTAATTATATTTGCTGAAACCCAAAGCATAATGAACTACCCTGCTCACTCAAGTCAACTTAATTAACAGACAGAAATGGACACAAGCATTCAGATTTGCATAGATACCCATACGGGAAGAGCTGACAAAGAGGAACTTGTATATTTCCAAAGCAAAGTTAGGATAATTTTCTGTATTTTAGAGTGAGTCAGGGAATAAAAGTTCTATGCCTGGAATATACTTCATATTCAAAGAAAGTTGTTTTAGGGTACTATCTTTCACAACTCACAAATCTAGTTGGGTCCTTTCATGACTTTTCCTCTGGGAATTCTTTACCTATTATCAAAATGTTGTTACTGTTGAGAAAAGTCTTTAAATTTCTAGTTGAAAATTCTTTTCTTAAAAAAAAAAAAAATTCTCAATTAGATTGTGTTGTTTCAAGACAGAGTTGCTCTGTGTAGACCTGGCTGTCCTTGAACTTGGAGACCCAACTTCTGCCTACTACGTGCAGGGACTATAGATGTACACCACCAGGCCCAACTTCAGTTAGAAGTCCTTATGGGAAAGTATATATAGGAAATATAGGAAAGTAGTGAATTAACTAGGAAAGGTAATGTTTCATTTACAAAACTGAGAAGTTCCTTCCTTTTTAGTAAAAATACAGGTTTGGTTTCATCTTACAGCACGTAAGGACAGTATTTCATTTCTTCTGCTAGGGCAATAGGAATTGAAATATACACAAGAAAACGTAGAATGGCTTCTTCAGACACCTTGAATGGCAGCTAGGCAAACAGAGACATCTTTTAATTAGCTTTAACAACACAAGGCAGGATGAAAGGTCTCCTCCTGAGACAAAGGATCCTGACTGCTGAGAGGATTTTGGTGAGAAATCTGTTCTTTCAAAAGTCTTGCTGTGTGATTTTAGGGATTTAGAAAGGATGTTAGAGGCTTCTGGGTAATATCAAAGAGGTAATAAAATATATGGACTCAGATATTCTATTATTATTGTTGTGTTCTTTATTTTGTGTGTTGGGAGGCACATGCCATTGCTGGCACACCTGTGGAAGTCAGAAGACAACTTGCAAGAATTGATTCCCTCCTGCCTTCCTGTAGGGCTCAGGGATTGAACTCAGGTTGTCACTTTGCATCCAAGCACCTTTACTCAATGAACCATCCCCTGGACCCTCGTTGGGATTTTAAATGAAAGCCTAACTTGTATGAACGCCTACTCCTCTGTATTGTTCAATAGCTCTGTTAATTTTCCAGACACCTTAGGCCCTCTGTATATATGAGACACTTTTGTAGCTTTGACTATTTGTGGGACTCCTGGCAATGGGGGCAGAGGCTGTCCCTGGTGCTTTGTTTGGCTCTTAGGAACCTGCTTTTCATGCTGGATTCCTTTGCCCAGCCTCAATAAAAGAGGAGTTGCTTGGCCTTAAGTCATCCCAATATGCCATGTTTTCCTGGTGCCCATAGGAGGCCTATCTCTATCTGAGCAAATATGGAGGAGTAATATGGGGGGAAGAGGAAGTAGAGGAAGAGGGAGAGGCAGTCTTCAGGATATAAAACACATAAATAAAATAAAAGTAGGTAAAAGTAAAAAAAAAAAAAAAGTAATGAAGAAGAATATTGACAGTCTGAATCAAGGATAAAAAAAAGTTGTCTTGCAATTGCTCACACACCTCAGCATCTTTTACTGTGCAGTGCAGGATTAAACTCAAAGCCTCGGCCTCTGACCTCTATTTAATCTATTCCCACTCAAGTTCTTTCTTTCAAATTTCCAGGAGCAGAAAACAAACAGCTTGCCCTCTGAACCTCAGTTCACAGTCTTTTACAGGGTTGGATCATATCACCATGAAATGGGCTTCCCATTCACGATTCTAAATTTCAATTCCAGCATCTTGTATCATACTCAGAAGCAGGGCTGGCTAATTTATTTCTACCCACATATGAGTTTTCAGTTCAGTTTACAATTTAGGACCTACTTTGTTCTGGATCACGCTAAAGTCATGAGGGAAGAGAGAATCTCAACTAAGGAAATGTCTCCATTAGATGCCCTACAGATAATTCTATTAAAAAAAAAAAAAAAAAAAGCAGGCCAATTAAGCCATAAAAAGCAGAACTCCTCAATAGCCTTTGCATTGGTTCCTGCTACCAGGTTCCTGCTTGAATTCTACCCCTGACTTCCATTAGGGATGGATTGTGATGCATAAATATGAGGCAAGTAACCCCTTTTCTTTCAAAATTAGTTTTGGTTGATATTTTATCACATCATCATTAACACTCTTGGACTCAGCCATTCCTACAACTACTCTGTCGACAAAGCAGCAAATTCCAATTTTGTTTTTCTTCAGCAAACTTGCTTTTTCATTTTGTTATAAGTATAGAAAATGTTACTTCGGTTTTAGTACATATAGTTGTTATTAGAAATTGCTTCAGATACTAGGCAGTATAAATAATTTGATGCTAATTTTATCTGAAAGCCAATAGCTGATTTTAGAGAGAAGCTCTCCAAGAAAATATGAATTACTCTATGCAAAGCAATGGGGAGCATCACATTTGTTATTTTATAGAAGTGACACAGGATTTGTGGCACAATTATAAAAATAAAGAAGACGTATACCACAATATACTGCTATCTTATAGAGTGAGTTGGTAGTGAATGGATTTATCAGTTTAGAGCTGTGTGTTGAGTATGATAGCTAGCAGGTATTAACAGACATCAGTGAATTCTAATCTAGGACTATGAGAATCATCAGCCATCCCTTCAAATTCCTCCAACGGAAACCCCAGAACTTTCCAGAATCCCAGTAAGATCTGCTAAGTGGTTTGAATAGGACTTACATGTTGTAGCTGTACTGTACAAATTGTGGTGAATATCTTTGAAGTCCTCCTAAGATAATTATAAGCATTAGATATTTATGTTCAGCGGGTACAATGTCTTCCAGTTTTTCCTTTCCTCACGAACTTAACTGTTTCTGCCAAATTTACCAAAAGAATAAAAAAGTTCCAGTTTCTTCCACGCAGCTGGGGTAGGTGATGAACATTTCAGCTATTAACCACAAATAGGTGAAATAAATCCTCCTGCTGTGCTGAGCAAAACAAATGACCTGGGTGGAATAATGCCTTGCAAAGCAGTTTAGGCACCATCAATCCTTATGAAACCAAAATGAATCTTTTCTTAATTCTCACTCCAAGTGTCTTCAAATTGTTTTCTTTTTCCAAAGAATTTGAAAGCCTTTCTAATAGGTACTCATGGGAATTTAATTTCTATAGACCGTTACATAAATAGTTATATTTTCATTCTGCTGTCTCCCTTCACTCCTGTGGAGCTTCAGCTATGTCAGTCTTCGACATAGTGCTTGTCTGAAGTAGCATAGAAGGAAACCAGGTCTGGAGCCAATTTATTTACTTAAAATACTACACACAATAGTCCATTAATTCCACACAAAGAAAGCATCAATGATGGTAATGGATTTAAGATTAAAAAAAACTTTCTTTTAGGCAAAAAAAATATTATTTTTATTTGTATGTACCTATGTTGGTTAGGCACATGAAAGCATGTTCCCAAGGGGCTCACAAGAGGAAGCTGGAACCTTGGAGCTACAAATGTGAGTAGTGGACATTATAAACAAAACTTGGGTCCTCTGCAAATCATGCATGAGCAGAGTATGTTCTTAAATACTTAGTCATGACTCCAGTTCCCCAAATAGTAATTTTTTTAGACAGTGACTTATAACTAAAAGAGTGAGGGTTACTTCCACACAAATCTAGATAAATTATTGACAAGTTTTGATCTCCAATATGTAATAACGATATAAGAAAAAATTGCATATTTCAAATATAAAAGAAGTCATAGTTTAGTATAAATGTATAATTTGTTTTTGAAAAGCAGATTAACAATAGTTGAAGAATAAACATTTTAGAGATTTTTTTTTCTTATTTGTTACTTAGACTTGGAAAGATATGGATAATTAATTATTAACTAAAAGCAGTTGATTAATTTATAAAGTGACATTTATTTAGGAATCATAGAGTATTGCATTGGAAATATAGTGTGATGTGTTAAATTATGGCTATATCCAAAGTAGTTGATACAAGAATAAACATCAAAAACAGAAATTTAAATGATCACATTATATTTTGAGACAATAATCTTTTACAACATGATATGTAATAGGAGACATACTAATACAAAGTTCAATAGACAGTGGCTGGATGGGTATAATTTTGAGTAACCTCTTTTGAATGAGCTTGTGGCAGTCTTGGGGAGAATATTCTATGAAACTCACATAGACAGGCTTGTGTGGGAAGTTCTACTTCATAATCTCCAGTATTGTGTATTTATTCTGTTGTTGTTAGAGTTTACACAAGTGATCCCATTTGGTATATGATAATGTTACTATTCATTTCACAGCATTAAATCTCCTTCAATCTCAGGACATTAAACTATTCATACAAATGACAATATAAGACTGAGTAGATTATTTTAGGAGTATATATGTATATGCATACACTTATATGCTTGTAATAGAAATCAGTGAAAAAAGAGACAATGCATTTGGTGGGCTTGACTTATATGAGGGTTTAGAAAGTAAAGAGAAATATGTTTAGATTATCATATACTCTCAAAATTTTAAAATAGATACAAAAAATAATACAGAATAGAATTATCATAGTTAGAGTTTCTATTGCTGTGAAAAAACACCATGACCATGGCAACTCTTATAAAGGAAAACATTTAATTGGGCCTGTGATTCCTGAACCTAATTAGTCTTCTCAATAAAAACCAAGATTCGGATATCAGGGCAATAAACTGAAAGATCAGAGAAGCCAAAGAGAAATCACTAGAGACTTCTTACCTCTACAAATCTTCAGACTCAAAAGGGGTCAAAATCTTGTCTCTATCCACTTTATACTCCTGTCTCCACCTCCCAAGTGCTGGGATTAAAGGTGTGTTCCACCACTGCCGGGGCTCTATGGTTAACTAGTGCCTAATTCCGCCCCCTGATCTTTAGGAAGCCTTATTTGTCAGAACACAAACAAAATATCACACAACAAAACTGATTTATAGTTTTAGAGTTTTAGTCCATTTTCATGATGGGACATGGGTAAGCCGGCAGTCATGGTGCTAGAGAAAAAAACTAAAGCTCTACATCATTATCTGTAGGCAGAAAAGGGAGTCTGTGTACTGGGCATATATGAGTATATATGAGACCTCAAGGCCTGCTCCTATAGTGACACACTTCCTCTGGCAAGACCACACCTACTCTAACAAGGCCACACTTTGATAGTGATAGTGCCACTCCCTATGGGTACCATTTCCTTCCAAACCACCAGAAGCATATTTAGCATATTTCTATATGCTTATAAGACATTATGAAATTTTCTTCTTCCTAACAACTAAGAATAACAAACTTCAGTGTGTTCTGGTAAAGAATAATTTAAACTACCGATGCTAAGTAGTTTAGGGTTGTTTTGCATTATACACCTGCTCTTGCAAGCTAAGCAGGATTCTGGGTGATTAGGTTTAACAAGTGAGATGTAAAAATAATTCTACGCCTTTTGTGTAAAAGTTGCTTGTAAAATCACTTTGGATATAATGCTAACAGAGTTTTAAAGGATTTATATCTTTATAAATGCTCACATGTGTGAATGCCCATGTGTTCATGTGTATCTCAGTGTAGGGTTATCTGAATATGAAAGTAACGCACACAGAGGCCAAAAGAGCTTATCAGGTCCCAGAGTCTGGAGTTACAAACGATGCTAATTGCCCAACACAGGTGTTGTGAACTAAATTCAAGCCGTTGAAAGAGAAATTGGCTTAGCCTTTTAGTTATCTCTTTAGCTCCCAAATTATTATTTGATCTCAGTTCAAGAAAAGTACATAACAAAAGTTAATAACTACTGACGATTCATATTTACTGTTAATTTTTTTTTTAATCTAGAAAGCAACACAACTCCCCCCCCCCCCTTGCTTCCTGTTGATGAGTGACAATCCCTGGGCACCTGTATCTCAGTTTCTCAATACTAGGACCATTTATCTGTAGTAATTAGTTTTTGGCCCAGTCTAACCCCTAGACCTGGACCAACAGTCCCAAATATTTGTACAATGTCTTATATTGGCCAAATCTAGCCCCAAGGTCTGGACTCATCAGCAGTTGCTTAGCCCCACAAAATGACTCTGGTGCTTATATTAATAACATACTGCTTGGCCTGACTCAGGCAGCTAGATCTTGCATCTTAACCTATTTCCATTACCTATCTTGCCATCTGACCTGTGGCTCACCTGTGTTTCTTTTACATGTTGATTCTTGGGCAGCTGAATCGCACCTCCTCTAACTCTCTCCTCCTTCTCTTTTCTCTATGATCAGATTTCCACCTGCCTATAAGCTAGTTTATCATAGGCCAAACAGTACCTTTATTATCCAATGATATTTTACAGCATACAGAAAGACATCCCTCATCACTTATCAGGGTTCCTTTGTAGGGAAGTCTTAACATCTTTCTCCTTACGCCTCCCCTTTAATGATCTGCTACCTTATTCTGAATATCAGAGACATAATATTTTACTTTAAATCATGTTTACCCAAAGACATAAAGTCCTTCAATAACATAACAAATTTAATTTTATTATTATTTTATTTTTATACATGTGTGTTTTTGCAGTAAGATTTTGTTGTCATTGGAAAAGATTTCATCTCTTGCTCAGAAACCACATGGCTTTTATTAATAATCATAAATTTGCAGTAAGTAGCTTGTAAGTAAAACAAGATTCCGGGTGATACAATTCTTATCAAGGTTTAAATGTAGAAAGATGTCAGAAAAAGACTGTTTTTCCAAAATATCAAAACTCAATAAATTTTTAATAACTTTTCATTGATACACTGAATATTTAATTCGTTGTTCCTCTAATGTGCCTCTTAGAATCAACTAAAACCAACAAAGAATTGCATAAAAGTATGCAATTAACTATGTTAATGAGAAAGCAAAATTTATTTTCTTTAACAATAAATTTGGCACAGAAATTCTATTAGGAAAATTATAAAAGTCTATCTCATAAAATTAAAATCACTAACTTATTTCACCTATCAAAATTGAATACTTCCTTTATGCAAACAATGAAATGTGCTCAGAGCACCTTCTGCTGTTTTGGGGTAAATCAAAGAAAAGTTGCAACTGGGGAGCAGTTGAATCATGTAGCTTATAAGTTTCCAGCTGACAAGTTTATAAAACTTGGGGCCATAGGGAAAACTGAAAACTAAGATACTACACTTTAATTTCAGATTTTCTGTGTGGATATATGGTTCAGAAAATGCCTCTAAGAGACAGAAGACAGGCACAACAATTATTTTGAATTCAAGGGGCCATGAGGAAAATCACGTATCCATTACTTCTTATGCATTCCATGAACAGACAATTGAAAGATACCATAGTCTAATGAAATGTATTTTTTTTTCCTGAATTTGAGATTTTTTATTTCACAAAACGATTTAAAGTTTTCACTTTCATGGACAATATCTTACAACATGATAGCTAAGAAAATATCTATGCCGTATGAAGCAAAGATATAAGAGGAACCCTCAGCACTGTCACCTGATCACAGTTTTCAGAGGTTTTTGATCTAAGGCCTGGGGAGACAACTGGAGAACTCAAAAAAAAAAAAAAAAAAAAAACAGCGAAAATTTCAACAAAATTCTGCACATGGCGCCTATCAAGGCACATGCTCAGATAGAACGTTGCTCACAGCAATTGGTATGAGAAACCTAAGAATTCTTGTCTATGGTAGATGTTTAGGACATTAGAGTAGGGAAATTGAGGTGTCTACCCAATGGGGATTATTTTAGCCTCCCATATTGAACTGTCTTGATTGTAACATCTTGTGTAATGGAAGCCTACAAGTCCCATAGAAAAGATAAAGTTCTCATTCCCATTGTAGAAACCCAATGACCCAAATAGGCCAGCACCAAAAATGAACCCTTTAAATATGCACAACTTCAAAAGGGGAAAATACAAACATAAACCCCTGCCAGGAAACGACAATACAAAATTTGGGGACACAGAAATCCAACATTTACTGGGATAGAAAAGCATTAGTTAAAAATCCTAGAATGTAAAATATTGTAACCAACATTAAAATAACTTTCAAATGGCCCCCTAGGAGAGAAAATTAATGAGTAAAGCAGAATGCAAAAAAAGTAGAAAAGAGAATCCATTTTTAATACTTTAACATATAATTAGTAGAATATTTTTGAAGAATTAAAGAAAACATGGCAAAGAAGTTGCATTTGAATACCAACTGGATCAGTTGTTTTGAGAAATCTATGAAAAGATATGAATCATCAAATATGTACTGACTGGAGATGACTCAGCAGCTAACAGCACTTACTACTTTTACAGAAGAAATGAGTCCATTTTCAAGCATCCATATGTAGAGGCTTTTAACTGTCTATAACCCCAGATCTGGAGGTCTTTCATGGGCACATGCATACACTAGATCAAACATGCATGCATGCATGCATACATACATACATACATACATACATACATACATACATACATACATACATACATAGACTCATGCACACACACATCAAACAAATATTTAAAATTCAAGACATTAAGAGGTGTCAAACAAGCATAGTATCACTCTTAACATCAACATAAAACTAAATAACTACACCTTGGTCTCAAGGGCTCAGAAAGTTCTTTCAGCAGTAATAAGAAATGCCAAAAGTTCTGAGACATTATTTTCTGAAGTCTAAGAGAAATTCATACCCAACCTTGAATTTTACAGGCTCATAAACTATCATGGACAACTGTGCTTTAAACTCAACTCTGCTTCCAAATACAGGAAGTCTGTGGTAGGAGCCAGTGCTCACAGACTAACTTAGGATGGTACAGCATGTGCAGAGAAAATGGGCATCTCTACATGGAAAAGCAGCAATGGCAGGAGACACTGAAGGCTTAGAACAATGATGGATTACAAGAGTAGGGCAGGCATTAGTTTCAGTTGTGTGCCCACTGACAAGAACAACTTGATGATGAAAGTATTTCATTTGGCATATAGTTTGAGAATACTGTCTGTTATGAAAGGCATGGGGTAAAAATGTGAGGTACCTTGTCACATTGTGTCTGCAGTCAGGAAGCAGAGAGAAAAGAATGATGTGACTCAATTCTGTTTCTCCTTTGACTACTTCAAGATAGTGTCGCCCACAATGAGGGAGGCTCTACTCAGTTCTGTTAAGCTTCTCTATGGCATCAATACAACCAGGCACAGAAGTGTGTCTCCTTGGTTACTTGAACCATGTCAGGTGACAGTTAAGATGTGTCATCACAGAGATTAACAAATGCCAGCCCAGGTCTAAGGCGCTGGGCTGTAGATAATGCCTTGGGCTGACTGATCATCAAGAATGTCAAACTTTCTTGAGCAATTAACTCTTGATTCAAAGTGTCTAGCCAAAGTTTACTTCTTATGCTCAACCTCCACCTCAGAACATCAAAGTAGCAAAAAGTATCTGAGAGAAAACAGTTGTAGAAGTTACATCAGTAGAGAGGCATCTACTACTATAGACTTACTAATCTTTCAAGAGACAGTTATGCTTGGGAGACACAGAAGATGGGTCTTCTTTTATTCTTTCTGTTTTGAAGATTTACATTGACAAAATCATATATGTTGTATTGTCTACCTGTCCATTGTTAGCTGTTCTGATATTAACACTGAATAAACCAGTATATTAGTCAGGACAACAAAGTGTTGTTTAGATGGTACTGAATTACCATTAGACAGTTATGAGAAAGGACAGACACGTAAGTGGACAAGAGGGTACCATAATTAGATGAAAGAATGCCAGAAATAGACTACACACGGACAAGGACACTTTACTGTATGTGGAAACCATGGCACCATGTATTTCAGGTTTTTTTTTATTACACTTTTATTTACTTCTATCATATGAGTGTTTGCCTTTCATGTTTATCTGCTCTCTATGTATGTACCTAGACCCTGTAGAGGTTGTAAGAGGGTATTGGATGCCTGAAATAGGTGTTATAGGCAAGGGTAAGTTATTGCTGAGCCATCTGTCTAGACATCCTTTAGTTCTTAGGTTGCTTCCTCATTGTTCCTGATATAACACACATCCACAGGATGATATATTTAATATAAATTTTCCAGGGCTCTTGAGACAGCTCAGTAGGTAAAGGTTCTTACAGCCAAACTTGACATGAGTTCCACCCCAGAAACCCACATGGTAGAAAGAAAAATGCTGACACTTACATGTTGACATCTGAGGCCTACATGTTGCATGTATACACACACACACACATACACACACACACACACACACACACACACACACACACATACACACATACACACAAACACACACATACACACACACATATACACACATACACACACATACATACACAGAAGTACACACACATACACACACATACACAAATGTACACACACATGTACACACAAAAAACTACATAGACAAAATAAGTAAATAAATGATAGATAATACCTTTATAATATTCTAGATGACATTATAAGAGATCATATAGTTGGTCTAGGTGAACATTGCTAAGAAAGAACATGTCACTGAACCAAGCCTCACAGTACCCTTTATTGTGAAATCTTGGAGGAGCCACCACTAGTCAGGTAAGTATCTCTGTGGCCTATAAACAGAAGCTGTATAGATCTCTGTAAGTTTCCAACTTCTTTATTTTTGTTCTTTTCTTTTTTCATTTTATTATTTTTTATAAAAAATGTCTTTTTTATCCATGTATCCCCCTGCTCTCCCTCCCTTCCCTCCTCCCTATTCCTCCCAGTCAGACTTCAGCCTCCTCCCTCCCCATCCACCCATTCCATCCCCCCAAAGGGCAAGAAGTCCCAGGGTGGATCAGCACAGAGTGGCACATCTACTCCAGGCAAGTCCATAACAAGCAAAGAACGAGTTAAGGTAGTGATTTGAAGAATTACAGAGAGAAGACAGCTCATAATTATTGCATTCAATAAAGTAAGCTTTTGTTCTTAATATATACCTTAGTAATTAGTAATAAAAACAGGAAAAATATAAAGCTGCATTGATTACTAAGTGCTCTCCATACAGGTGATGTCGTCTCAAGAAAATGTGACAAACTTCTCAATTGTTATATCTCTACAGTGGGAGGTTAAGAGGAAAATATCTCTGATAATAGTTCTACTAAGTCTACAGAGATCCCAATGACTGATGCCAACCTTTCTGACAGTTATCCTTGGTGGAGTATAAAAATACAAGCATAACTGCAGAAAACAAGATCTTTTTTTTTTTGCATAATAAAGTTAGTGGCTCAATGTTTACACCTCTGAGTACTTTTTTTCATAGGGGACATGCCTCAAGATGCCTTCCTAGAACTAGGCAGTGTCTATGCATATTCATGAAGCAACAAAGACTATGTAGGCAGCCTTGCTCTTGCCTCTGTGAGAAGTAATGCCTGCTGATCTTGGCTAACAGAGGAGGTGCCAGAGATTAGGGATAGTGTTCAGTAGGGTATTCTGAATATTCATGTAGACTCATACAGCTTTTGGATGCATTCCTCTTAGCCTCTTATTTCAAAGCAAATGAAATTTTAATAAAACTAATTTCATTCATTCTGATTCTATCCTACTTGGGCAATGATCAATTTATCAAGCTCAATCAAATAAACTTCAAATATTTATGACATCTTTGACAGTAATTGGTAGGGAAGAACACCAACTAAGTTTCTGTTTATTTATTTATTTGGTTATGTATTTCTTTATTTAGTTTCCTATGTAGTTTGAATACAGAGACCAACTGTGTTGGTTGCAAATACGTGGATGTGTCCCCAAATTGGTTTTTTTTTTTCCTCACCGTGATTTAGCTAATCCTTTTTTAATGCAGTGTTTAGATGATTTAAATGAGCACAATTCAGTCCTGCAGCACCAATTTTACCTATGGACTATACGATTTTGAAGTGATGTAACCAAACTGAGGTAATATCTATAAGACCTAGTAGAGAAGAGCCAACTGTTCCACTTGCTCTGACTCTACTAGTATTTAATGCATTTCAAGGCATAGTTTCTCTTTGTAGATCAGTCTACATAGATCAATCTAACCTTAAATTTACAACCCTTCTGACTCAACTACCCAACCACTGAAATTATTGACATCTGCTGCTGTGTTTGGCTTATTCTATTAATTTATGTAATCCCTATTTAAGCAAAGACAAACCCATAGTGTCATTATAAAGTTACCTAGAAGAAGATTTACCTCTAGGAAGTTAAGGCAACATTCTAAGCATTAGCTCCTCTATCATGAAACACATTGTTTTTGCTGTCTTATTGAGCTTGTTATTTTGTTTATTACTTGATTCATTAAGAAGGATACATCATCAACCCAAAAGGGAACAGACGATGCCTCAACCATTGTTTTTCCCATCAGATATACAGTGTCTGCCTGGGTACCTTAAGTAAAGTTTATGTTAAACTATTGTTCTATCTATGTTAGAATCTGTCTATATACTGACTACATATAAAGAATAATCTATGCAATACACAGATGTAAACACAATAACAATATTAATAGGGGACACAGAAATGACTCAATGGTTAAGAATGCATTCTGTTCTTAAAGTGGAGTGAGTTATATTCCTGTCACTCATATGAGGTGGCTCACAGATGACCCTAACTACGGTTCAAGGGGCCCATCACTTTTGGCCTCCAGAAGCACCTACTCTCACATACTGTAATGGTTTGAATAGAAATTTTCCTCATAGTGTCTGAAATTTGAGCACTTGGGGCCCAAATGGTGGGGCTGTTTGGAGCAGTTTATGTGGTGCAGCTTTTCTGAAGGAAATACATCCCTAGTGGTTGGATTTGAGCGTAGAATCCTTTCCTGTTGCTTTCCCTTCTTGAAGATTAAAGTTCAAGTTTTGAGTGCTTATCAAAGCTCCTGATGGCATACCTGTTACTTGCTGCCATGCCTTCCTGTCCTTGATGACCTATGATCACTTCAGAACATTTTTTTTCATTTAATTATTTTTTAATTAAAAATACCGTTTTATCCATGTATCCCCTCCCTTATCTCCTCCAACTCCCTCCCAGTCAGTCTTCAGCCTTCCTCTCCCATCCCCCCAGCCCCTCCCCAAAAGGACAAGAAGTCCCAAAGTAGGTTAACTCAGCGTGGCATGCCTGAGTCTTAGTGTCCTAACCCAGCAACAAAAAGTAACTAACACAATTGCACACGACCACATATGAGGACCCTCCTCACACACTCACACAAACTTAAAATTAATTTTAAAAAGTAGAGCATTAATTGTGATAACAATAGCCAACTGCAAAGCAAGGAGTTTAGAGGGAGGGACAGGAGTTTTGATGTGCCAGGAAATCCCTGGTGGTTTCTGATTACTTTGAATCTGGATATCCGTAAAAATAAGTGTGGAAAAAACAGAGAGTCATTGCTGCAATCCCTCCTTACCCTTTCTCTGCTCTTTCCATTCCACCTCTTTACCCCGCTGATTTTCATCTTTCTTTCCCATCAGGGAAATACAAAAGCTTCTGTTGGTCCATCTTGAGTTATGACTCACCCCAAACTCTTTCCACACAAGCTACTGCAAAATCAATAAATCATCTTAATTAAATCAGAATCATAAAGACTATTTCTCAACAGCAGAAGACTACCAGCCTTAATGCATGTTCTCTTTCCATTTCCCATCTAAGGAGAAGATGTCATACTCAAGTGAGCAGTTGCAGAAAATATCTTGATAGAATCTCAAGATGTACTTGAGCAACTGGCACACATTAATGGTGGCTCTGCCTTAAGATCTCTGGGGTCCAATCACAGAGTCATAAAAACACAGCAATCCAGGAAAGATAACACAAGGGGAAACAAGGGGGCTGGTGAAGCAACTGCAATAGACATCATGTGATACAGAAACAATTTCTCGGAATTTCACAAGACCGGCGTGCAGTTTGCCTCGATGAGGTACACTATACAGTGTCTGTTTTGATCCATGAAAGCAAAGAAAAAAACCTGAGAAATTTCCCTACCTTTTTCACCTTTCCAAATTTAAAATTAGAATTTGTTCAGTTGTGAATATGGAAGAAAAAAATCTGCATAAATTAGCCAAATCAAATTTCCTTCACCTAGATAATACTGAATTCAATTTGGTCATTCATAACACACCACTTAGAATTTCCATATAATCTATTTTCTATCCGTGTCTGGATCTCAAATAAGAAATCATACTGGCATAATATAATTCTCAGACTTTGTACATGTGTCTGGATGAGTGCATGTGTTTGTATATTCACATGTGGGTGGGGTGGCAGAGATTAGCATTGTCTTTTTCAGTCATTCTCCAGCTTAGTTGTTATGACAGGGTCTATTATGGTCGCAGAATTGGACCCATCCACTAGACTGGCTAGCCAGCTAGCCCCAGGGATGACTGTTTCTTTCTCCCAGTGTTTCAGAGAGGTCATGCTATATCTAAGTGCTTGGCTCTGAACTCAGGTCCTCATGCTCACACACCCAGTACTTCATTGACTCCCCAGCTATGTCGATCCCAAACTTTCCAACAAGTGTGCAAACAAGGCATGTTTAGATGGCTCCTGCTGTACCTTAAAACTAAGTTGTTACAGTTTAAGAGTGTATGAGCTGTGATGTGGCAGCCCAATAAACTATGAAAAGAACCAAATGGACAATGATAATAGCTTCTTTCTGCTAGGAAATTGTACAGTAGATCATTCTCCTTTACACTTTACTGAAGGTAGACTGAAAAATATAACCTACGTGGTCTTCTCTTCTTCTTAGCCTCATTTAACTTGATAAATGGACCAAACTCTCAGACAATGGCTGAGACAGAGAAATACAGGGAGAGTGAACCCACAGGTGGAGAAGCATGACCCTGAATCAAAAGAAAGAATGAGCCTGCAGAGGCAACTGGAGCTGATGGCATGCTAAGCCCTCATTAGGGAGCAATTTCCTCTTCAGGATGGAATGAACAGTCCATCTCCTTCTCTGCCCAAAGGACTTCTAGGTAAAGTAAAGTGATACTAATTGTGTGGTCTTCTTCTTCACAAAGCCTCTGACATTTCAGACACCAAAGACTGCTATAAATGATTGGCAGGGAGAGGCGGGCTTAGTATGCAAATCTACAATAAAAACGCTGAACACTTTTTTGATCTTTCTCATGGTGGTCTTCTTTTTGACATACAAAGAGAGAAATGGTTCCTAAGTAACCTGCAATTTCTGATACGGTCAAGTTTCTGTCTAAATTCTTTTATTTCGTAAGATTGTGTCTCTCCCTGGCCCAGCACACACTGTGAAGGTGAAACTAGTTTAGCAGGTAGTTCCAAGGATCTTCTATTCTTCACCTTCACAGTGCTGGGATACAAACCTCTGCCATCAATGTCACTTAAAACAAACAAACAATAAACTTATAGACTCGGAAGATCGAAGTAACCCCATGTGTTTGAGAGGCAAGTATTTTACTAACAACCCTTTTCTAAGCTCAAAATTGTTCTTTTGTAGAAGACAATGTTCTGGATGAGAACAGGCTCGATAATATTTATTAATTAATTTTGATACTGCTCAGTTCCTTATACCATCACCACATTGCTCTCCAGTAACTTTTTCGAAATTTCTGGAACAGGATCCAGAAGACAAGTGCTTTCTTGTATTGCCTTGGAAAACGGGAGACAGAAGAGTGTTCGAATAACCAAACTCTCCATTCATTCATCTTCTTCTTATTTTTATCCCCTCTTCTCTGTAGGTTTTCATACCTGGCCTAAGAAACTTCTATTATAATTTTTATTTTCATGTTCTCCCCCCCATCACATTGTCCTTCCTGTCCCCATGTTCTTTTTCTTTCTCCCTGTGTTCTGCCTGAAAGTCAATCTATATTTCTCCACATGGACAGTGGAGGACACCCTTACTCTTATTTGCTCAGAATTTGTTTGCTCATGGGAAGAAGACATTACCCCAATCTAACACTGTTATGAGAAATAAAGAGAAAGTTATTAAGATATTTTTGGTGGATGCTTATTGGTAATTCTAAGAGAAGACTAAGAAATACAGAGGACTGCAAAAGACAGTGAGGGAGGAAGTGGATATTTATCTTCCCTCGTGTACAGTGTTATGAGAAACACCGAGTATAGCTAGACATTGCACAAATATAACAATTTTTAAAAGATCAGAAAGATGATAATCATGCATGCAAAATCTTCTAAGATACATTAAGTAAATTATTAGATCTATTTTTAAATTATAGAATATATGTAGAGAGCAACTTATGACTCTATATTATATATATTAGTGTGTGTGTGTTATGTGTGTTCACACTTGCATATGTGAGTGTAGGGACTTTTATACTAAGGAGTATGTGTTGTGATATAGGATAACATCAGAAATTTATTTTCAACTTTTACCTCATTTAAAAAAATACATTTAATTTTTGCTGCTGCACATATGACTAGCTATTTTTTGAGTTTCTAAGGATTCTCATGTTTCTGTGTCCAATCTCATTCAGGAACATTGAAATTGCAGGTTGTAGTGAGATTATGTTCCTTTACATTGTGAATAATTGTCTCATCTACTAGTTTAATAAAAATATTGATTGGCAGAAGGCAGACAGAGAGTGTGAATAGGGCTACTAGACTAAGAAAACTCTGGAAACAGGAAGAGCAGAGAAGAAATGCCAAAGGAGACACCAGCAGACTCAAAGGAAAGAAGAACACCATGCTGCTCTGAGAAAAGGTACCAAGCCACACAGCTAAACAGATTATTGGAAATAGACTGAATTAAGATGAAAGAACTAGCTTGTAATATGTCTGAGCCATAGGTCAATCAGTGTGAAATTAATATAAGCCTTTGTGTGGTTTTTCAGGCTAAGGCAAAGCAGGGCTGTGAGCGGGTCCTAACTCCAGGGCTAGGATGAAAAGGCCTGGCCAGAAACTTTTTATTACAATATCTGGCTTTGGGTAGGTTCTCATCATCCAAACATGGGTACTGATGATTGCTAGACAAGTGCTGTATTCCCTGAGACATCTCTCCAGTCTCATATTAGAATTTTAATCTATAGGAAAACTGAGGATAAATACTTTTGAGCTCTTAGGAAGTGTTATCTGCAATGATTCTTTTCATGCCCACTAAAACTGGAGCACAGGTATGTTCACAGATTGTACATTTGGCTTGCAAAATTTACTTCAGTTAAATATCTCTTAAGGAGACAGAATGAAATAGGGTATTTGCAAGTGTGCTTATAGTGGGTCAGTCCATGCAAAGGGAATGCCCTGATCCTTTGACTCGAATTTATAGAAAGTTCTGTGAATAGAAAAAATGGCTTTTTTTTTCCAATTGCTCCCCTGATCTGAGCTGATGAGTATAATTCTGTTACCTACACCATCTACAAAAGATACAGCAGAGGTTAAGTGACTCTGTCCTCCATCCCAGATAGTTTTCACATAGCTTCACTGTTCCTCTAATGAATTGGGAATCTCTCTTTTGCAGTATTCCCATAAAATTACCTAAGATATTAATATCTACTCTACCAACCTGAAATAGAAAAGAAAATTGGATACTATGCCAATCTAAACAAGGGTGAAATCCTTTTGTTGAAGGCAGGTTCTTAGTATGTTTTGCTGGGATTGCCAACAAGGGAAAAAAAGTTCCAATGAAACAGATAAAAATTTCCGATGTGGCGTTAATGTCACATACAACACCAACCTTTACATTTTCATCTGACTGCACAGAGGAAGATGTATATGAGTTTATCATAGCACATTTGCCCTTATCTCAAAATCCTTCATGGAGACTATATTGTGTAAAGAATAACTTTGATGTCCGCTATAATAGTTCAATTACTGATATCATTGTAAAAAAATTAATCATTCTGGAAAAAAAAAATAATGCATCACAGAGATTCCCAGGAAACCTGACTCAGGTTGCTCAATGCATTAAAAGGGAATCAGCTTTGTTTACCAGCCAACAACGCTCTGGACAGTTTGACTCCTCCGCTGAAGTGATACTGGTTAAGCTCCTGCTGTTTTCCCATAAGAAAATAATGTAAGGTTGAAAGGGATTAAATGCAGACGGTATTGGGAATTCGGAGCCTACCAGCTGTCCATCTGAATCACATCTAGAGAGTAGACTAAGCCCGAGTCTTTGTTATTGAGGTCTGCTAGCCATATAGAAGACTCTTATTTAGTATCAAATGTTTACATTAGCTTAAAGAATGCATAGCTTCTACTTAGAACACTGCAAGCTTCTCTAAGAATATAGGTTGTATAATTGTTTTCCAGGACTGAAGGAGTGACAAGGTTATGACTGGCTATATCTTCTTCTTGATGGCTTGCTTCTTTGTTTTGTAGAATTCAGGGTTTCTGCCTGAGTAAGCACTTTCAGTGTAACACTTCATTGTGTCTGTGCCTGTGCAGGTTCTCAATCCCATTGGAGCTGAGAAGAAGGAAATTCTTGTTGAAACACAGCTAAACAGTTTTTGCTGACATCCCCCTGTCATGTTTCATTCACACAGTGTGAACTCCTGGAGTCTGAGTACGACTTGAGATTCAGACACCAATGCAGACAGCACACTCTCATGAGAATTGGCACTAGTGAAAACCTTTGTCAAAACGGGTTTGGCACGGAAGCATCAAATGTTTGCAGCACTCAGCACTTGAAAAAAGCTGACACTCTTCTTAGATGACTCATGGAACAACCCAAAGGAAAATTGTCAGATGCAATGACTCCTCTCAGATGCAGTGTGATTTCAGCCCAGGGTCTCTGTGTGATCTGATTTCCCTCACTATGGCTTTTCTCTAACAAGGGAGGCCATCCGCACCGGTGTCCCTTGGAATTTGAGCATGCAGTTTGGAATTGCACTAGTTATTTGAATTTCAAAGGAGATTACAGCTGTGATTCATATGTCCTGATTCATCTCTCTCTTAATTTTACAACTGAAAACTTTCCAAGAATCAATCCTATAAACACATTAAACAAGTACATCTTAAAGCACCAAAATGTATGGTTCCCTCATTCTTGCAAATAAAAGTGTAGTTGGTCCTCTACCTCCCATCTGTATATTTAATTTAAGGTTTTTAGGTACTTCTTAACTATTCACTCTATTTCCTTGTTCATACTTTCAATTTGCTGCTTCAAATGGATAAACTGAAATTATTTGCTCTGTGAAAAAGATTTTCTATCAATTACCTCCAGATTTTTATCAGGATGTTAATACACTTTTTTTTTTCTGAAAAATATGGAAAAGAAACACTTTCCACACCAAGAAAAAAATTTCTATTGTTCTCTTATTTTGTCCAAAACAGTTTATCGTCAGCTTCTCTCCTTAAGTACCAAATTCATCAGTAAGGAGAAAGTCATAGCTAGTTTTATGTATCACCCAGACAAATTAGAATTATATGAGAAGGAAATGTACTTAACTGAAGAATTATACAGATAAAATCAATCTATGAGAATATCTGTTGGGTGTTTGGATTGTTAATAAATATAGAATTCTGTAGCCCACTGTGTGTGGCATTGTTTCCTTGGCATGCGGCCTGGATTGTATAAAGAAGCTAGTAAAAAAAATGACCCTGAGCAAATGAGCCAGCAAGGAGCATCTTCCATGGTTCTTGCTCTGCTTCCTCAATTGTGTCTTAAGTTTGATAATCAGAGATAAGTTTCTGTATAATAGCAAGAAGTCCTGTCTTCAGGCTTCTACCTTTTGAATTCCTGCTCTGATTTCACAGAAGGATATACATGGAAGTATGAATCAAATAAGGTCATTCATCTTTATGTTGCTCTTGGTCAAGCTACTCTAGAAGTAAAAATTGAATGGAGCCTCATATTTATAAAGAATTTACTCATTGTGATTTTTATAACGACAAGTAAAATTTTTATACATGTATAATTTAGAGCAAAATGTTTTGGTCATTGTATGCATCATGGAAAGGTTAAATCGAGCTTGGTAACCTAAGCATTAGCACATATCTCATTAGTTTTAATGAAAACTTTTGAAATTTACTCACCCAATAAATTTCAGAAAAAAAGATTATTGGATAATCACTTTGATACAAGTAAGTCTCTTGAGTTCAATTCAACCAAATATTGTAAACTTTACATTTATTATCCCAAACTCCGTTTATTCTTATATCCTTCCTTCAGTCTGAGTAGTCTACAAGTAAATAAAGTTGTACTGTCTTGTGTTTTTATGCCTATGCTACATCGCTCAGCACATGTCCCATGTGGCCCAGCCTAATAAAAAAATGTAGGGTGTATTTCATATTTAAAGGAAGAATAAAATTCTATTTTACATATTATGCAAATTGTGTTTTCTTTAACCATTTTTCTACTGATAGTCACAGGTATATTCCATTTCTTGGTTACTGATAATCGCATTGTAATGGTCATGAAAGCGTTGTTATCTCTTTGGCATGAGATGATGTTCTCATGCAGAAAACATTCTCAAGGGTCTTGAATAAAGTACTATCTGCCTTCCCATATCCTATCTGCATATGTGACTGATGCTTCCAGAGGTACTTAGAGGACATTTGCCAATGAGTAACTGGACATACTGAGATTTACTATCTAAAGTCTTCTCTATGGGCAGCTTCCTAATTTCAGACTGACTATATACTGGGGGCATGAGAGGGGAAGTTAAGTCACTTTTCTCACAAAGTGACCACAAGAAAACCACAGTGAAATATGAGTGATGAACTGCACATTGCCTATCACTTTGATCGTGTCTTCTCTAATGTGATTTGTCAACATTCAGAATAAGTATCAGATATTTTATTTTTAATTACAACCATAAATAAAAAGTCATGGGTAATGCACAAGCAGAAAGAGAAAAAAATAGTCACATATTTCAGGCATGAGAGTAACTATCAAATAATCATTCAAGCTTTTCTTGAACACTACACATTAATTTTTTTAAAGTTTTATTTTGTAAGTGCAATATATATATATATATATATATATATATATATATATATAGTGAAATATATATATATATATATATATATATATATATATATAGTGAAATATATATCTCATCACATACATTTCACTATTTGAATTCCTGGTACCCTTAGAGCCAGCAGAGGGCACTGAATCTCCTGGGGCTGGAGTCTGTTGTAAGCTGCCATATGTGGGCCCTAAGAATGGATCTTGGGTCTGCTGCCAGAGCAGCTAGTATTCTTAATCCGGAAGCATTTTTCTAGTGCAGTCACCACACTTTTCAAATGTAACAAACAAACAATATCATTGATTTTATATATTTGACCTAACCCTTTACATTCAAATACATTGTTTTAATATATGACCACAATTTTTAATCAAATTGTCAATAAGATAATTTATATGATTTTTCGTTTGAAATTCATACTACACTTTCGAAATCAAGGTTACACTTTAAAGTTTATTCTTTACATATAAGACAATGAAATCTAGAGCAGTTACATTAGTTAAGTAGCTATGAGAGTCAGGGCCTCTCACATTGGGTAAGAGAGGTTGAGGATGCATTTTTGCAGTCAAATCCTAAAGAACTATGGGAATTGCTAGAGCAGTCTATGAAGGTTTACTCTCTGTCTCCAAAGTTGTGCATGGTCTCTGTGAAGCTCAGCCTGCAAAGGTGGATTAGTTGCTCTAATGGCTGAGAATAGAAATAGAGTGAGAGGCAGAAGGAAAAATTGCAGTTTACATATGCTTATAACATTTCCAGTCTGGATACCTTGGCTCAAAACAGAGGTTAATGCTCCTTCCCATGGACTTAACTTCCCCGCGGTACAGAATAGGCAGGTACCAAAGGAAGAGACCTGTTGAAGGTTGAGAGAGCATCCCATAACTACACAGAGACATGGTGTATCAATACAACAGGTGACAGATGATAGTTTCAAGTTCTGCATCAAGTCTATAAATTTTATATTTTATTATTTTGAATTGTGTATGCGTATGTACATCTGAGTGCAGGTTCCCCTAGAGGCTGATTATGGAATGAGATTTCATGTAGTTAAAGGCAGCTTTGAGCTGCCTGATATTGGTGCTGGAACCAAATTCAGGTCCTCTGCAAATAGTATTTTCCCTCTTGGCCACTGAGTCATATCTCCAGCCCTTTTATCCAAATTTCCTTAAAAAATGCTCTTGGTGATCAATCCAAACTACAAACAGTATGGGAAATGAATCCTGGGAAAGAAAATATAGCTACATTGATACAACGTGACCAATCCATAAATGAGTGAAGCTTACTTGGGGATTTCCAAGTCCTGTCAAACTTGGAATTATCTTTCAGAAATATTGACTCAATATTACAACACAGGGGACTGGAACGGATGTTACAATGAAGCTCTCTGTGCTATGTAACCCACTTTTATACTGGGAAATTAATGCCTACCCAGATTACACTGGTGTCTTTCTTTTTCCTGCAGTTCATTCTTTTGTTTTATAACCTAAGCTATAAACAGCAGTGCAATATCTTTTAACTGCTATGATGTTAAGGTATAAAAATAATCACACCTGCAAAGCTTAGGCAAGATTATTGAGTGTTAATTGGGCATGTATAGCTAGAAGTGGCCTCACAAATGTCCAAGCACCATTTCCAATAAAGGGAAACCACATTGGGTGACTTTCAAAATCATGACTATAAAACAGTTTGGCCAAACCAGTAATCTGTTTTCAGAGATCTAAAAGAATATAACTCAAGGTAGAACAGGCTGGAGAGTGACTCAGGCGTTAAGAGCAGTTGTCCTTGCAAAGGGTCAGGATTTCATTCCTTGCACCCAGATGGTTGCTCACAACCATCTGTAATTTTATTTTCATGGGTTCCAATAATGTTTTCTGATCTATGGGTAACAGAAATGTAAATGTTACACATATATACATATAGATAAAGCATTCATACACATAAAAAGTCAATCTAACGAGATTACTAACTCAACAAAACATACATACTTATTTCTAATCTCTTCCATTATTTATGGCATACCTACATAGTAGTTACAATTAAGTAACTAGGATTATGACACATCCATATTAAAAACAGACAAATTTTGAAATGATCTTTTATTTCAAATTTCCACATAATTATTAACAATTGAGTACTAGTGTATGAATATATAAATGATGCTGTGAATGCTTGAATGAATAAATGATCATCTCCACACTTTCCATAGGTCTCATATTTCCCAATTTTTCTCAAAGCTTTTCCTTTAAAAATGACCACTGTTCAGTCAACTTTATGTCAATCCTGAAGCTTTAGAGTAGCTCCGTACAGAACACCTGAGGTAGAAACCCAGGTTGGTCTGGGCCTTGACTCTGGTTTGTTTTTCTTACTTCTGCTGGCTGTTGGCACAGAGAAGCTATGGTGTGTGACCTGATCTGGCAAAGAAGAGCCAGAAAAACAAAAACAAAAACAAAAACAAAAACAAAAACAAAACAAAACAAACAAACAAAAAAACCACATTTCTATTTCTCTCCAGAAGCAAAGAAGGGTGTTATTGTCCAGTCATCTTTCCAATAAAATCCAGTCTGAGGTAAATGCAACAAAGAGATAAGCATCACAAAGAAAGTCACTAGGTAAATGCAAGTTGAGGGATCTAGAACAGTTAACGACTGTGAAGTAAGGGTTACTAAAATGGTGCAGAGGCTTAAAGACACTTGCTTCCAAGCCTGGCTACACAAGTGTCATCCCTGTCATCCATATGATGGAAGCAGAAATGTTTTTGTCTGATGTCTAGACACTACAGACTGAGCTGATGGCATATACCTTTGCCTGTGAATGTGTATACAAAGACACACACACAACCACATAACACTCATATACACAAATACACAATAAAACGTAACGTTTAATTTTTCTAAGTTAAGTGAGAGGTAGAGGCAAGAAGATCAGAAATTCCAGGTGATCTGTAGTCTCAGGGGTGAATACAGGCTAGGCACCATGCGTCTCTGTCTCAAAAATCAAAAATCAATAAATAACAAACAGTAAAAGCAATGTGAGTAGGATCCAGTGTCAATAATATGTGAAAAATAAATAACTTTCTGTGCTGAGACAAGATAATCAGGGACCCAGATTCTGACCATAGTCAGAGGTCTGTGAACAGCTCTAAAGCTTTCATTAAGAACAGTCCATCCTTCCATATCCGCAGACATTTTTGGATAGAAGAACTGCAGAGAAATCAGTGCAGATGGAGTATAGTCAAATATAAAATAGTTCTATTTAACCCACAATATCATCAAATTGACTTTCTAGTTGGTCTGAGCCCAGTGGCTTTGCTGTGCTCAGTATTTCCATTTGTATTTATGAATGTCATGCCTTCCTGGACAGGCCACCTTCCTGCAAACCAACTTCCCCCATTATCTCTTCATGGATGGCTCCTGAGTTTTATTCCTCAACTGAAACAAGAAGAATGTTCAGCTTTTAGAAGGACTCTTTTCAAGAGAGTACGGTCACACACTTGAAAACAACAGCTTCCTCCACTGAAGGGAAATCTACAAGTATAATCTAATGATTAGAACTTCAATGATTGTGGAGAGTTTGGAACATCGCAGGTCCAGAGCCAAACTCTTTTGAACCAGTTTTAGTCCCTATAATAGCAATTTATTATCTTCCTCCACATTTAATCTATAATATTTGTGATTATTAATAAAATCATAGAAATCATATGTAACATACAAACACTAAGACTACAGGCAAATAATACCCGAGGCTGATCAGAGAGGTCCCGTTTCTCTGAAGTGTATGCACTTGAGGCTTCTCCCAATGCTTTTGATGTGTCTTGATTCACAATTTTTTTTTTCATTTACTATAGAAACTTTATAAAACTGTTAAATACACCAGAACATAGAATTTGGGGCCACAGCTGCCTGAGTGTGTGAGGTAGCAACATTTCCAAGTAGAGGGAATGAGTATAAGGAAGACACAAAAGTGTTCTTTAGGCTTTCTAAAGCCTGTTAAGTCTGGCTTCCAGACCAGTGGGGTCATACCAGCTACAGAAGGCTCCACTTGTAACACAACCAGACATCAGGAGCATCTATCTCATCTCAACAGATGCTGAGTTACCACTCTCCAGCCAGGTTCCGCCTCTAAAAATGCAAATGCACATTCTCCTACAGTAGTCCCTGCTCAGATGATAAATAGAAGCCTTGAAGTGTTTCCTCCAGCGAATTACATATTAGAATTACACTTTCTATTTCTGGGATCTCCAGTTTCTCACCTATTGCCTCATTCAACATTTGCAGCCTCTGGCTGCAGAAACTGATTAGGCAGCAAGGCCAATTGTAGATCCAAAATGATACTTTATTGACTTTTTTTTTTTTTTTTTTTTTTTTTTTTTTTTTTTTTTTTTTTTTTTTTTTTAATAAGAGAGAAGTAGTCAGCAGAGAGACTTGTGGTTATGCTCTCTCCTTGACTTTTGTTAGGGGCATATCTTAGTTTTCTTTATTTCATAGGAACAAATCAGGGTTACCCTTGCTTCCTTTGGATTACACTCAGCTGAAACACACAGTTGTTGTTTGTTTTAAAGGTGTAGATAAAGAAGCAACAGTGAGTCATAGGCTTGATGTTTAATATTCCTTAACTTTCAAGAAAATATAACACTGGTCATCCTAGAGGAGAGACAGGAGGGGTCCAGAAACTAAGAGAGGCATGGCATTGTAACTGAAATCTCCTGTTGTACTCAATCACATCAGGTAGGTCACAAGCTCTATTAAAGTCAGAGTTATATTAAATCTCTTTGTACTTTGGCATATACTTTTGAATAATTTGCTAAATATAACTATAATCTAAAATTCCTATAATGAAACAGTGTCTTTACTTCTTGGCTTTTTTCTCTTTTACCTAAAAGAACTCTTTAATACATTTTACTTATTTTATTTTACACACACACACACACAAACACACACACACAGGTATTCACATGAATACTGATGTGCCTTAAAAATAAATAAAAGAACAAAGTTAGTTAAAAATAGTTAAGATTTGAATCAATAGTCACATGACACATTAATACCAAAAGATGGTTTGTACAGAATTGAGATAAATCATCTTTGTATAAATTTAAACTTGAGTTATTTACAGATGATGCAGGGACTTCTTAGTGGGAAAAGAAACATTTAAACAAATTTCCTTGCATTTAATGTTTTTGAAATATAATTTTCATTTCAAACATTTAATTTCTGTAATATAATGAAAAATAGGTTCCTATAAAAAGGTTTTGCTTTCTTTGTACAGATGCCCATGTCACCTAGCAGTAGGTTCCTAACTCTGTATGGCTTTTGTTTTGAGCCTTAACCTTTTATCTGAATGTGAGCAGGTGACTGGAAAACAGGAAGATACTTTGATTACAAAAGGACCCCTAAGGATCCTTACATTATTTTATTACTGGGCTTTTCTGATTGCATCTTTTTGAAGAACAAGCCAGCATCTGTAGACCTTCAGTGACTGCTCTGCTGTGTAAGAACCACCATGAAGGCTGACTATTGAATCAAAATTTCAACTGAGATTTTTCTTGTATGTGTGTCAGGAAGGAATGGATTGTGCATGCACACATCTATGTGAGGGCACCCGAGTGTGTGTGTGTGTGTGTGTGTGTGTGTGTGTGTGTGTGTGTGTGTGTGTGTGTGTGTGTGTGTGTGTGTGTATAGTGTGAATGGTGTGGCCGAGGATGAACACTGACTTTGTTCTCACTTCCAATGTTTTGGATACTTGATCTCTCAATGAATCCAGCACTTACCAAATTAGTAGGCTTGGTGGCCTGCAAGCCCCTGAAATTCCCTTGTCTCTGCCTTACCAGATTTTTAATGCCTGGCTTCTACCTGATTTAAGTTATCAGAACACTGTTTGTCATGTCCTGGTTTCAGACTTGTCTGTTCTGATAAGGAATACACTGCATCCATTCCTCAGGGAAATCATATTTCAGCCCATTTCTAGACACACTAGATTTTGACTGTCATAAGGAAAACATACTTTTGCTTTTTCTTGACTTAAATTACACACTGTTAAGAGTTCAGATGAACTTAAGGTTGTTGTTAACTAAGAACACATTCTGACTCAATAGGATAATTTAATTTTAAAGCAAGAGTTTGAAGTCCAGTAATGAACTCACATCCTCAATGAAGTTCACTCATATACTTTACCTATGAACAAATGAAATGTCTACTATAATATTTTTTTTGTAAAAACAAGCCTTGAAATGTTGTGGAACATATCTGATGTGGGAATGCCCTTCTTTATGCTGTGAATCTCAATCTTTAAATAAAGGAGCTGTATTGGGTCATGGCGGGCACCATAGAAGAAGTGGGAGGAGAAATCAGTTTAGGTAGGAGAAGCAGGGTGGAGTCAGAGGCAGATCGAGCCAGCCGCCCAAGGAGCAACATGTAAGGAGGCACGGGTGAGCCACGGGCCACGTGGCCCACAGATTAATAGAAATGGGTTGATTTAAGATGTAAGAGCTAGCTAGCAATGTGCCTGAGCCATAGGCCAAACAGCATGAAGTTAATATAAGCGTCTGAGTCGTTTCTGGGGACCCGGGCGGCGGTGGGCGGCTAAGCAGTCCTGGGCGGCAGGTCTGTGGGTCCCAGATCTCTGGCGCACGGGACCCGAGAACCCACTACAACACATATCAATATTGTATTTTAATTTAAGAACATTTTTTTTTTATAGTTGAATAAGTTGTAGCACAACTTCTTGGTTTGTTTGTGGATTTTAGGGGTATATGGAATGTAATGAAGCATATGTGTGTGTGTATGCATATTGTGATATATTCATATGCATATGTAAGTGCTACGTATCTGAGTGTATAAAGAGGCCAAAGGGTACATGTCCATGTAGGGTCTTCTCTGTCACTAACTACCTTATTTCTTGTGACAGAGACTCACATTGAATCTGATGCTTGCTGCTTCAGTTTTGATGGCTGGCTATTTTTTACACTGGATACTAGAAATTCGAACTCATGTCCTTGTTGTATGCAGATAGCAAATACTCTTTCTCACTGTTTTATTGTCAGACTGACCAAAACTTAATAAATTTACTTTAATATTTACTTACTTGTCTTCTCTACCTCTAAAGAAAAAATAGAATACTGAAACAGAAATAACAGTGAGCTCAAAACTCCAACCTCAAATTTATATTCAGAAAGGTGTTGAGTGGGCTGTTCATTGCATGGAATGGTATAAAAACCTAATAACTAGGATAATAAAACAGGATTTTAGACTTTTTATAGGGAGTCAGATTACAATTTACCCAGTAGTAGCTTTCCTAACAAATAGAACGTAAAGACTGTTGGAAAATGGGATATATTCAATAGTCAATGAAACAACTCTTAAATCATATTAAAACGGCTGGTAGCTGGGCATGGTGGTGCTTGCCTTTAATCCCAGCACTTGTGAGCAGAGGCAGGCAGATCTCTGCAGTTCAAGTTCTACATAGTTACTTCTAGGATTCATATCTTTATGACAATATCTGGAACATGATATCTATAATGATCAGCACCTGCTTTCCGGAACAGATGTAGATAAAGCCAAATTCTAGATTCTGAAACTCTCCAAGTCAATTGTAAGAGACACAAATTTAGTTATAATAACAGATTATTGCATCAATGTTCTTATTATGCAGCAGTAGATAAAGAAAGCCAGGAAATTTTATTAGTACTGGGATTTTAACATGATTTAAAAAATTATTTTTAAAAGGTACTTCTTTGCATTGGAGGAAAACTGTTAGAAAAGTGGCAAGGGGAACATTGGTGAGGTTTGGGAAATGGCAGAAAAAATGCTATGAGTCCGAGATAGAAGTGAAATAATTACTACTGGGTGAATCAAATGATTCTCATTGGGTCTTTTTTTTTTTTTTTTTTCAGTAGTGAATTATTGGCAATTCCACATTCTGAAAGACTTGAGCAACATGAAGCAATTCTGTATCTGTGGGCAATATTAGATGAATATTGACACTGACTTCTTTTTACTCTGTCTTTACAGGTAGAGAAAAAACAAATATATACTATAAAATTTTAGTTTTACAAGATATAATTTAGGTAGTATTAGTAGAATGCTTATAAGCAATATTGGCAGAACATATAGTGATACAGAATTAATTAAATTTGAAAGAAAAGCATCTTATTTAGTCTCTTATCCTGAAAAGTCCCTCAGTTCACAGAATATCTTCGTGGTTAGAATCATGCCTACCATGATAATAAGACCCCTAGTCAATACTTAAGAAAGATTACAGACATAACTGGTATACCCCTTTAAACTATATAAAATGCTGCTCCGAATATTAATGTTATGATTTCCTTTAATCTATACATAAAATAGAAACCCATTTCATAATATTTGTTTTTGACTCTGATGATACAATACAATCATGAATCTAAAACACAGGCTGTCTAGGGTGTTTTTAGAAGATTGAAATTTGGAATCAGTGGGAGACTGTTCAGCATAGAAAAGACCCTTCAGGCACATGATTTTCTGATTTAAGTTAGAACAAGAAGAAAGTCTCCAGTACTGGCCATGTTTTACACCAAGTAAAATTGTCTTAAGTCTTTGGCTAGGAGCTCTAGTGCAGAAATTCCAGACTTAAGTCACCATCGTATGTTGAGATATAATGATGTAAAAGCTATTTCCAGTAGGTTATGAGCCTCTGGAATACCCAAGGCACATAAAATGAGGTGGAAACAGATGTTGCATCCTTCTAGAAAAATGTTCTAGGAAATAAGGTCATGGGTTCTATAATGAATGTGACAGTTTGATTAATATAGCAGAGTTGTTGGGAGGTTGTGAGTATACCTTACAGGATGAGAACATTATCTTTTGTACTGTTTGAAAATTTCATATAAGCATATAAAATAAATGAACCAAATCCACTTCTCTACCCTCCTTTTTAAATACTGCCCCATGCTTATCCCATCTTATCCTTCATGTACATTTAATTAAGGCTCCTGAGTTGCCTTAGCATTGTCACTATGTGCACAGGTATAGACCTATCTTCTGCAGTGTAGACATCAGAGGTGATTTTCTTGAAGGAAACCGATACTCTTTCCTCTAGCAGTCTTCACTTGCCAGTAACTCCTCAGATATGTGTAGGACTTCATGAGTCCCACCATAGTCCATTCTGGTTTTTTTTTCTGATTTAATCTTTTGTGAGTTTATGCATATAGTGATGAATGAGCTCATGTGCAAAACAGCCCTGTCATGTTTGAAAAACACGGTTTCTCAGCAGTTTTCCCCTACTTCCCGTTCTTAGAATCGTGGGGGGGGGGCAGCCTCTGATACACAGAGAACATTAAATATTGAAACTGAGAAGCAGTTTAGGATGGTGTTCAGTCAATGAACTCAATATAGCTATTGTTCATCAAGGTTTTCATGTGATTTTATCTAACGTTGTGGCCAGAGAGGTATCAAAAACCATGTCACATGCAAAGGCATGATAAGTTATTGCGTCTTTCAGCTTTTCAGATATGATGAAAAATGTGCAACCATTTTACCACTTTCTTGAGAAAGAAAGGGCCACACAGAGGAATGACTCAGTCATGACAATAGATCCCATGCAACCTAGTCTTAAACAAAACTGCCATTGGAAGAGTATCATGAGTTTTGTGGATAATCTGGGTTATTCAACCAATTTAAATTAAAAATAATACTTTTCTGTTGACTTCTGAGGCTTCTGTTTTTCAGGAATTAATACAGCAGTAAGTAGTAAAAATAAATCAAAGAATATCGATTACAGTTTGTTAATAATTGTGTGTGGTGTGTATGTAAATGCTTATGTGAGTATGTGCATATGTGTACATAGGTATATTAGAACACTTGTCCCCATGCAGGTTTAAGTAAGAAGTCACATCTTTCTGTCTTCCTCAATTCCCCTCCTGTAAATTTTTTGAAAATGGTTACTGTACTGAATCTTGAGATTAACAAATTGAGCTGTCTGACCAGTGAGCTCCACATAGCCACCTGTCTTCTCACTGACCCATGCTTGGATGATAGATGTAAGTCATCAGGCTTAGCTTGCACAAAGGTGTAAGTATCCAAAATCAAGTCCTCATGGTTATTTGGCAAGCACTTTACCAATTAAGTTATCTCCCTCAACTCTGGTACATTTTTAAATATGTTAACATTCAAGATAGAGAGTGTGATGGCTTAATATTTAGATATATTGGTCTACTGTTGCCCAAATCACATTGATTACAATATCCTTTACATGTGTTTTTATACTTGAAAGCCTCAAGGTTTACTGACCGCATAAATAATTTTTGGTTTGGTTCTACTATTTTCCACACTCCAAAGAAAACTCACAATTGTAAAGAAGTAAGAAAACTTATGTTCATAATTGTCTGCATGAATTTTGCAAAGAGTAATAAAGTCTTTTTACATACATATTTTCTCATGTGAGAATGAAATTCTATATGTAAGTCACTGTCAAGAAAACAAAAGATTCTGATTCCACATTTTTAAATGTGGATAATAAGATTACTTTACTGAGATGACCGTATTAAACATTGTGGCATTTACACCATTGTCCTTTTAAAGGTGTTTCAACAAATGGTCAGGATTCATTCTTGCCTAAAATCTAGTCAGGTTTTTGATGGCTAATGTAAGCTGAATAATGTTTTACGTAAATTTTTAGTTGATCTAACATTTTGAGAAGTTATTGTTCCCTCTTTCAAATACAGTAAAAAAGAACTTTGTTCCATTTATTTGAAAATGTATTATTTCAAGTCACTCATGTAATTTTATTTCCATATCTATGTATCATCTATCTGTGTGCGTGTGTGTGTGTGTGTGTGTGTGTGTGTGTGTGTGTGTGTGTGTGTGTGTGTGTGTATTTGTATGGGGAGCATATGAAAACCATAGCACCTGTGTGTAGCTCAGGGACCATTTGCTACCACCATTTCCCTAACTCAAACTCAGGTAATCAGGTAAGGTTTAAAGAGTCTTCACTGCCAAACCCTCTCAAGCTCTCTATTTCTGTGTCTCAAGTTATAAGAAAACTTAAGGTTCCACAATTACTGGAAGTTTATATCACTTACATAGAAATTTTAAATCCTAGCAAACTGTGAGATATATAAATGCTTTATTTTACTGCCTAAGCACTTTATCCCTGAATAAATATTGTCTCACAAAATTATTTTGAGTACTTGTGGTATGTTACTAGCAATCCTTTCAAATAATTCCTTTTAAATCAGTTGGTTTATGCCTACAAGATTCAATGCTCTCCTCTTGTGCTGTTTATAAATGAGCTAATCTTTGCTCCTTGAATAATATCAATAGGTATTTTTATCCTTAAGGAGTCTATAGAAATTCTTAGAGGAAGTCTCCACTGAGCATAGATGTAAAAGAAGTTTTACTTGTTCCCAGTTTCTTGTGCAATGAGCAATTATCTCCCCTTGTTCCTGGAACACAGTAAAAAGAAATGGAAACATGGCTTATCCTCCTCTTTCCCCACTCCCTCCTGTTTGTTCCTGTTCCCAGCATTACAAATCCGCGCTCTTTTGTCCCCTTAAAGCCAGAATGCAAATAAATTATGTCAGTATTTTGACACACTTACATTTCATAGTGTGAACATTATTGTGTGTCAAGAAGCCTGGGAGCTTATCACTTCTTCCCATTGCCCAGCAGCTTAAGAGTGAGAAAATTCAGAAAGCCAGGCTACAGGACAGGACCAACACCAGGGAGCCTGTTGATATGGAGACTCTGACGAAGACCCAAAGAAGGAACATAATGTCATGAAAATTTGACCAGTCACATGCTCTTTCCTGTTCTTGCAACACTTGCTGCTTGTGGCTTATATTTCTTATTGTAGGTGTCATTTCCCAAAAACAAACAAAGACAAAACAAAAAAAAAAAACCAGTCCCATAGTTCATCAGGAGACTCTAAATTAGGTCAGAGTTCAAAAACTATAGAAGTCAATAACCACAACTCTAGTGTTGATCAATTAATAAATAATCCAGACTGGGCTTGATTGTCTAATAATATATATATATATATATATATATCCCTGATTCAATGAGTGCATAGTTTCAGAATGAGTCAAGAATTACAAAGGCTAGGTAATCAAAATTGTTTTTTTTTTTTTTTTTTTTTTTTTTTTGACATTAGGGTTTTCCACATCTCTTCTTTGAAATATATTTCATAGTAACCACTCTGAGAAAGAGAAATCTGATTTATTACAGCAAGAATAGCAATAGCCAGCAATTTGACTCTCAGGCTCTGAGAGGGTTTCTTTCCTTTCCTTTGCTTTTCCCTTTTCCCTTATAATTTTCTTCCTTCCTTCCTGTTTTTCTTTCTTTTGTTTGTTCAATCTTTCTTGCTTGCTTGCTTGCCTTCTTGCTTTCTTCCTGTCTGTCTCCCTCCCCCTCCCTCCCTCCTCCCTCCTCCCTCCCTCCCTCTTTCTCTCTTTCTTTTTCTGAGACATTTTGCCTACAACATTGGCACAATTATCGCTGAAACCCAAGGAAATAGAAGGAAAATTCCTGACTTTATAGGAAAGAGAAATCAAGTTTAAAAAGTTAGAGAATTGAAAAGAATGAATCTACTCCTCGAAATATTGTACAAATATATTAACCAATATTGAAAATACCATAATAATTTAAAGTGACTCTATTCATCCCCTTAATGATTATGTTTATTATAACCAAATCAATGTCTTGAGAATATTTTACAATTTTTTAAAAATTTTGTATAGTAAAATTTTCTTTAAATTTTGAATAGCAGATTATTCTCTTGAACAAATCAAAATTTTAAAGAAAATAATACTATCATCATTATTCATATATTGTGTACAAATGCATATATTATCCCAAATATTTATTTAAATGTTATTATCTGAGATAAGATTATATTATTTTGGAAAGCAACAATATTAGAATGTAGGGATATTCAAATTCAAAGACTTTGATCTTTGTATTTATACGTACCATACAAATAAGTGCTTAAGGTATCCATGACTAACTAGTAGAATATTCTGTAAAAACAAGGTATTTTGAAGGAAATAAACATAGGATTGCCCAAAGAAGAGTCTTTCTTCCCTTTATTACTGTTACCCTACACACTGTGAGTTTGGCCAATCTTTATTTCATTTTTATGATGTCTGCCACACTCTAAGACCTTATTGTGACTAGAATAATTATCACAGAAACCCCATCTTTCCAGTCATGATGTTTCTATTTCTTTCGGAAAAACAAAAATAATCATTTATTATTATCAAGAAAGATTACCTAATCCATTTCTACTTAAAAAAAGTTAACTGAAGATTAGAATGCATAGTATCCCATAATTTTATCTATTTATTTATTTATTTTACAGATTTAAGAACATTTTAGTATATAATTATCTCTCTACACATGCATTCTTCCATACAGAATCCAACTGGAGATCTGTGGTGAGATTTAGGTGTCAGCTGATAAGGTTGGAAGACACTTATCTAGGGTCTCCAGCTCTTGAAGGGAGTGTGACCAGCCCCATTTAAGAGGGGCTGTTGGGATCTTGGTTTGTTTTTATTTTTTTGAGAGACTAGATCAACGTCTATTGGTCTATCGCTTAGACTATCTGATCGCTTAAGTGTCTTTTTAAACTTGTTATCCTGAGTGTTAATTTGTTTTTTAAATTAATATTAGCCTTATATAAATATACTTTAAGAATAGATAGGATAGGTAAAGGTAGATTTGGGGGGGATTATGTTGTTCCATTTTAAATAATTGTCCCCACCTATAAGTTTAATAAAAAGCGCCAGTTGGCAAAGGCAGACAGGAAGGTGGGTGAGGCTACCAGTCTAAGAAGACTCTAGGAACAGGCAGAGCAGGGCGGAATGCCAGAGAGAAGCCGGAAGAAGCAGAGACAACTATGCTGCTCTGAGAAAAGGTACCGAGCCACATGGCTGAACAGGATAAGAGTCATGGGTTAGATTAAGGGTAAAGAGTTAGAAAGTTATATGCCTAGGCCTTAGGCTGATCAGCCTAAAACTATTGTAAGCATCTGTATGTCTCTGTGGGTCTGTGGGTCTACAGGCCTAAACCATGAGGCTAGGCCCAAAAGTCCAGGCCAGAAACCTCCTACTACAGTAGATTGTCCTACCTACCTATAAACAACTTTTAGCCAAATATATAGACTAAAACACAGACAATTTACACTAATATAAATATTTATATATTAATACCAATATAAAATCATTTTATGTTTGATTAAAATAATTTATACATTAATACAAATTTAAATCTAAAATTATTTTATATGTCCAAAACAACTTATATATTATTATAAAATTAAATCTATAACTACTATATCAAACTAAATCTATAACTACTATATTTTACATACACTTCTACCTCTGTTTAAAATATTTCCACATTATTGTCATGTCCACTGTACAATTGCTACCTCCATTTAACTTTACTAAACACAAAATATTTTATATGCCTCTGTTTAAATAATATATACATGTCTAAAATACTGTTACCATTTTACATGATATATATACCTCTAACTAATTTTTAATAGTCAAACTAAAAATCATTGTTCAAAAATTATACACCCCTTTATAGATAACCTAATTTTACAATACACGTTCCAATCATTAAAATAATAAAAACTACAATCAACATTACTTAAGTTGCCATGTCACAGTCATCTCAGATACAAGTTAAAAATACCATAAATAAATAAGAGTCTTCAATCATTTCATAAACCCCAAAAATATAATATTTAACATTTGTTATTCAAAATTCAGCCATAAAAAACATGACGACTCCTAGTGTCACTGTTCCTTTCCGAGATAATATTAAACATCAAAGACACTCCTTCAAAGTTTGTCCTGTTGACAAAAAATAGCCAAATAAATAGAAAACTGCCCTCACCACGAATGCTAACAACACACACACAATGTCCAAACTAAATAAACAAGATAATAAATAAAGACTATCAAAACCTGCATAAACAAAATAAGACAGTCCTCCAAAAATGCCCTACTTATGAGAAGTTCTATCAAATATCATAGATCTATAGCCAGAACAATAAATACTCCAACGACACAAAAAAACATAAATAATTGTCCAAATAGCTGTTTCGCTGTCCTCTCCCAAATTTTAAAAGCTACTACTCCCATGTGATTCTGACTTTCAAGTGATATATTTTCCTTCTCAAGTCTTAAAAACGTTAAAAAATAAATATTTAAAGTTACTATCTGATGTGGCAATGTCTTTCTGTATGCTGTGAATATCAACCTTTAAATAAAGGAGCTGTTTAGGGCCATGACAGGCACCATAGAAAAAGTAGTAGGGGAAATCACAGCATAGGTAGGAGAAGCAGGGTGAAGTCAGACAGACTGAGCCAGCTGTCCAAGAAGAAGCATGTAAGGAACACAGGTGAGCCACGGGCCACGTGGCAGACAGATTAATGAGAATGGATTGGTTTAAGATGTAAGAGCAAGCTAGCAATGTTCCTGAGCCATAGGCCAAACAGCATGAAGTTAATATAAGAGACTGAATCATTTCTGGGGGCCTGAGCAGCTGTGGGTGGCTAAGGGGTCTGGGGCTGCAGGTCTGTGGGTCTGGATCTCTGGCTGCCTGGGACCAAGAAACCTCACTCCAACAGCTATCCTGTCATCCCTTAACAAAAACATTCAAATATTAAATTTTCACTATCCCAGATAAACAATTTTAAAATAATTTATACACTCCACCATCTACCAATATTCTAAAAATATATAACATACTTTATATATGTTAAGTTTTAGTTATAGTTTACACTTTTTCCTCTTCCAAATTTACCTCGTAATATTCCTATTATATATAGTCTTAGTTTAAAACCTTCTTTAACCTTAGTTAAACCAAAATGAGAGATGTGGTGAGATTCAGGTGTCAGCTGATAAGGTCAGAAGACACTTATCCAGGATCCCAGACTCCTGAAGGGGGTGTGGCCAGCCCCATTCAAGAAGGACTGCTGCCATATTGAGTGCTCCGTTTATTCCTGCCTTCTTGAGAGACTAGATCAATGTCTATAGCCTAGACCATCCATCCGATCGCTTAGGAGTCTTCCTAAACTATAACCTGTTGTCGTGTTAATTTGTTTTCCAAAAAAATATTAATCTTATGTTAATATACTTTAAGTAAAATTTACTTCTATAGAGATCTGTCCTGTTTGTTAATTTATTTTTTTGCATGTTCATTTTACTTTTTATATTAAAAAAATGTCTTTTTTATCCATATATCCCCCTGCTTCCTCTCACTTTCCTTCTCCCAATCCCCCTGGTCCAACCTTCAGTCACTCTTTTCCTCATCCCCCATCTTCTCACCAAAAGGGTAAGAAGTCTCAAAGTGGGTCAGCCTAGTGTGGCGAATCTACCCCAGGCAAGTCCAAATTCCTCATTCCAAAGTCAAGGCTGGGCTAGGCTCTCCTCTGCAAGATGCCAATCCACACACAGGAACACAGTCTGATCCGACCCCTCGAGGCTCCATATAATGCCCATGCCAATCAACAGTTGCCTACCCTTGGAGGGCCTAGCTCCTTTTCCCATGGCTCCCCATCGGCTCTTCTTGATTCGTTGAGCCCCTCCCCCCCAGCTCCAGATATCCATCACTGTGAGAATTTTCCTCATAATCCTTATCCTCCTGCTCTCAGCTGGACGAGGAGCTCAGCCCAGTGCTCAGCCATGGTCTCTGCCTCCACCTGTATTTATTGTTTGAAGTAGGTTCTAAGATGACACTTATGGTAGTAATTTATTTGATTCTAGGAGAAGTCCTGTTTAGGCATCCTCTACACTCAAGATGGTTCTTTATGGTAAATTGTGATTGCCAACAGGACTGGATTTAGAATGACCTCAGAGAAACTCTTTCAGACATGTCTGTGATCTTGTTTGCTATGATCTACAGGTGTAGCACTATTCCATTGGCTAGGATCCAAGACTGAATAAAACTGGAAAAGCAAGAAGCCTGCTAGTTTTCATATTTCTTTGCTTCCTGACAGGACACAATGAGGCCAACTGCATCATGCTCTCGTCAGCATACTTTCCCTAAATATATTCTGCTTTAAACCATAGGCCAAAACATACCTTTCATTCTCTAACTTTTTAATAAGATATTTTGTCATAGCACTGTGAAAATTAGTGAGAACACGTCTTCTTGCTTTTCTGGTAAATTATTTATGGATAATCTCCTCAGCTATATATGAAGACACTTTGCTGACCTAGAAAATGTAAGGATATCTCCTTGTATTCCCAAGGCTCCTTATACCAAAGAAAGTGTTAGGTTAGAGCAAGGCTCAATTTTTAATGGGAAATAAAGGTTTTAATCTGAACACTGCGTTTCAAGATTGTAAAGTTGGAGATACATTAAATACAGAATTAAACCAATACACGCTCTTTAAAAATATCCTACTTACTAGAGTAGATGGTCACAGCTTGCAGAAATTAGTTTGCAGTGCATGCATGCATTAGTGCATTGCAGGGTAAGAAGCAGTGACATACAGCTGATCTTTATCACCAGGTGTGCTCAGAAGAGAATGAATGGAAATGCACTTATGGTGAGAATGACTTGCTAACCAGTAAAAAACATTTTAATTTCTTAACAGATGGCAATTAGACCAAAGGAACATCAGTTATGAGTGTGCAACACATCTCCTGAATCACCGAGAGCCTTTTAAATGTAGGTAGTTAGTGAGGAATTTTCTTAACAGGCATATTATCCTGTTCTGTCCAGTATTGATTTTGCAAATTACAAGTTAGGGAGCTGTGGAGATGGCTCAGTGGGTAAGTTACTTGCTGTGCAAGAATGAGTACATTAGTCCAAAATCCCAGCATTCAGACAAAAAGCTAGGAATGGCTACATAGGCCAGTATTAACTACAGTGGGTAGTGGAGACAGGAGGATCACTGTGAATTGCTGGCAGCCAGCATACGTCTAGGTTTTATGAGACTATCTAAATGGAAAAATGAAGAGGTTAATGGAATGGAGCATCCCTCTAGCCTTACACATTCTTCTACTGTAGTATATCCCTACAATGACTATGTATTATAATAAAGTTTAAAAGATGTTTTGATTATTTTTTTTTTTGCTTTGGCCTTTATCTTACACATGAGATTGTATCATATGTAATATTTTTCACACAGAAATAGATTAAAGAAATACTATAAACTTCAAGGCATTTGAGCTTACATATAATCCAGGGGTTTTAGAATGCATAATCATTCCCATGTCTTAACCAACTTGATTTTAATGTATTATATTTTTAATGCTCAAAACCACATATTTACTATACTTCTATATTTGAGAAGAACAATACTTTTCAATACAGAATTAAAATTGTTGTTTAAATTAATGAGATTTTTTAGATTATTTAAACTTTTGAAAAGAAGACAAGCTTGTACAAATGCAAAATAAGTTGCTATGTTTTGAAAGAGAGATTTTCCTTTTAGTCTTATGTTTTTAAGACACTGACCCTATTTGGTAGCCATGTTCTAAAAGGCTATGGGATCATTAGGACAGTGGTTCTCACCCTTCCTAATGCTGCAATCCGTTAATACAGTTCCTCATGTTTTGGTGAGCCCTAATATAAAATTATTTCATTGCTACTTTATAACTGCAAATATGATACTGTTTTGAATCATAATGTAAAAATCTTACATGCAGGCCATCTGTAATGTTACTTCCAAAGGAACCACAACACTCACATTGAAAACCACTGCTTTAGGAGATTGTATCTTCATGGAGGAAATGAATACCTGGGAGTGGACCTTGAGGTTTGATAGCCTCCGTCCTGCTTCTTGAGTATAGATGAAATGTGATCATCTGCCCCATGCTCTCTCTTCCATCTCTGCTCTGATGGCATGTATTCCCTCCGATTGTCTAAATTATTCCCTCTTTAAGGTGCTTCTGTCACACATTTAGGTGACAACAATGAGAAAACTGAAGAATACACACACAGTGGCCTCATCATTCCCCTCCTCATATTCACAGCACACTTCATGAACTTTTGCTCATATGAAAAATTAATATAGAATTTTCAGTACTACACACTATTAGATGCGTGGATAAAAAAGGACTATTATTTCAATTTTACCGAGAGACAGAGAAGCCAATATATTTAAATTTGAAAATACAAAGCAAATTTGGAAGAAACAATAGGTATCGGAATGCAGCATTTGACCTACAAAGGAATGAGAGGTACATAAATTAAAAGTTGGCAAGTATTCGACAGATAAATTAATATTAGGAGCTAAAACACGAATGTTGATGTGTGTCAAAAACCACTTAAAAACGTCAATCAAAGGATTTCCATAAGGGAAAAAAAACCTTGAGTTTGAGTCAATGTTTTATCTCCCCCCCCCATACCACTAAAACTCTGGATTATCACAAAGTAACATGTAGAGATAAGGAGATTATGAGTTGCCTAGACTTAGGTTCTCTGAGGTAATATTGAAAGAGGGAAGAAGAAAATGGAACGGTTTTACAAATTATCTTCTCTATATTTCAATGAAAAGTGGGGTAGTAGACAAAGACATGCTAAAAAGTATGAATGATCACCTCTCCTTTACCTATTCTTTATTAATTATTCCAGTATGAATGATGATGACCTTAGACCTGGAATATTCCATGTCTCCTGATCAGCCATTCTGCTAATGTCTTCTCCAGCTCTGCAATGCTTATCTACCTCAAAGCCAGACTGAGATATATTTGGAAAAATCAGAAACTGCACCTTCTCTTTCTAGATGCTTTATGGATCCTTCCTTGTCTTAATGTGAAAACCAACTGCCACTCTGTATCTCCAGGATTCCCAATCTTTGTCCTGAACTCTCAGCCTTACCTGCCATCGTGCAATCGTGCTTGGCCTTCATACCTGCAGGGTCTATAAGATTACAATTGCCTCAGTTTTCCACCTGGATAACTTCTGTATTTATTCCAGATCCCTTCCCAATTTTTATCAAATCAGAAATGTTAACACAATGGTCACAAAATAGCACCGGATATTGCTCTGTGTATCTGTTAATTATCTGTGTTTTGCAGAATTTACCATTTGACTATGTCTGTCTTGTTATCGTTCGTTTGCCTTTTACTCAATAATAATAATTCTATGAAAGTTTACATTCAGTATTGTTCACATGCCCATATGGTAGACACATATTGGCACAAAATAGTGATATAACATATTTGTCCAATGTGTAAATAAATAATGAAATAACTGGGTAAAAAGACTTTACTATAAAGGTCATTTGTTTATGTTTTAGTTCATTTTCCTAAGAAATGTACACTCTGAGGAAGTCAATCACTGAAATAAATTGCAAAGTCATATATTTGAATGCTGGTGTCCAATATCACCACAAAAGTGATCCCAGAAACTTACAAAGTATCCTTTAAAAACTCTAAATTTTTAAAGCATGTTTATTTGTACTAATGTTTGAATTTGCACATTTGTTCTTGCCATTGGTTTGCTTGGCTGATTTTATCCATGGATAATGTACAGAATTTTTTTCTTGTTTATAACACAACAGTGGATAGACCTTAGAATGGGATTGTACCAGTTTGTCCAAGTGAGAATGATTTACTCATGATATTTACTTAATATTTTTGCCTAACCATCCAAGAAATAGTACAACCCCCACCCAAATGAAAATATATAAGAAAAAGAAAGAAAAAACGTGTTTGAAATTTGTCTTTAAGTTGAAAAGAAACAGAAAAGAATGCCTTTTAACATAACTCAGAAGGAAAGAACAGTATTGCTTAGGAAACAACATGAGCTCTAATCTATTCAATATTTAAAAGTCATATTTTCTAAACAAAATTGTTGTCACCAGGATTGATTATTTAAAATGGGCTCTCTCAAGAAAGCACTGGATTTATATTTATGGAGATGTTTATTGCACACTAAATGCCAAGCAAAGTTTATAAAAAATATCTTTATTAAAGTCTATCCATGGTGAAAGGCATTTTCTACTAGTAGAATAATTAGATCATAATTATATAAGTAATAAATGCATAATTAGGTTTTTATTCTTATATTAATATTGTATACAAAATTGGCCATAGGGCTGTAAATAATATTGACAAATTAATTCAGCATTTCCCTATGTACTGACTATGAATTTCTCTTAGGGAGAGTTATTTGTAAAACAAAAATGTTAAAAATACTCCTAGTTGTGCATGAGCCTTTTTTCTTTCTGTTCTGCTAACAGGTTACAGTTTCTCATTACTCTAAAAGCATCTAACGTATATCCCTGGAAATTAGATTATTCTCTTCTATTTACACACTTCAGTTCATGTTTAACATGAATACAGATAATTACTACTGCACTACCCATCTGTCTTTTGTTTTGACTCTCAAAAGTTAGCTATTTCATTAAGAGAATTCGAAGGTACAAGTATCCACTTATGGAAGAAGAGATATTCTGAAAATGTAAGGAATATAAAGGACCTTATAGTTTATACCCATAACCCCAGGACTTTCAAAGCTGAGTCAGGATGAATGAGCATTGAAAGCTAGCCTGGGATAAAACAAGTTAGATGTCATCTTGGGCTATATAAGGAGACCTTGTATCTCTCTGCCCCATTTTATTTCCTGAGTAGGGATCTTGAACTGTCTAAAATAAAGAACCCAGCCAAAAATACATTAGTAACTCTCTGCTCTTGGCTGCAGATGCAATATGGCCAGTCCCTTGGAGCATCTGCCTCTGTGACTCTCTTACGTGATGCACGGTGCCAGAACAAACTATTTTTCCCATAAATTGCTTTAATCAGGCTTCTGGAAACAACATGTAGAGCAGATAAAACACATATGTTCTCCCATATATATGTTCTCCCATATATATATGTACACACACACACACACATATGACCAATGCACTTGGTTACCAAGCCTCAGTACATAGACATTGAAAACTGATACTTATCTTTCCTAATCATCTGGCTGATTGACACCTATGACTTTGCCAGTATTATTCAGCATTCCAGAATGCATCATTAACCAAGAAAAATATTAGAGATATGGTTTGTTCTGAATATGTATTGCTATAGAATACAATTGTTAAACAGTGTGATTATGCACTGGAGACCATCTGTATACACTAAAGATGAGAAAATATAGTTTTAACGTCATGAGTATGATTTAGAAATTTTAAATTGCAAAATCTGCTCTTACATATTTAATTTATAAAAGGCACAGAAAATACATACAGGACTTCAGAAAATATTTTAAAGGGAGCATTCTTGCAGTTCTAGCTCAAGTCCAGAAAAGGAAATTTGTCTGTAACATAGCTTTCTCATATCACAGTATCTGTTCATTGACAATGCCTTTCATCCCTGAGAATCAGGTTGTTCTTTAGCCTGGTAATGATGTTGTACATTTACATGTACATTTCTGAAGTTTTATTTGTTTTTTTTTTTTCTATGAAAGAAAATTGTTGACTATCTCACAGTATGCATTGCTATACTAATATTTCCTGTCATCTTGACACAAGCTAGAATCATCAAGTGGGGTATCAGTGAGGGATTGGCTAGACTAGATTGGACCATGTCCAGGATGGATTGTCTTTAAACTAATTGATAAAGATAGACATCAGCTGCATTTCTCAGTATAGAATCCTGAACAATACAGGATTAAGAAGAGTGAGGTTAACAGAGACATGATTCATTAATTCATTGATGGCTGCTGTTGAATATGGATACAAAGTCA